>CM055910.1:42499414-43229414 GCA_029582155.1 Panopea generosa | reverse complement strand
TGGTTCTACATATATTTATTTTGAGGTCTTCCTCCACCGGTAAAACTGGATATGCCATATAATTTATAATATGTTAGAATGGCGTTGACCTCCATTAAAAATAAATAAATATAAATGATTAAAAACATAAACGTTTACATTTAATCGTACCAGTATAACTTACGTTATAAGGTTTTCAACTATAGTGTATTGTTTACGGTATATTGGACACATTTCTGCCGCAGCGGTACTGCCGATCCTCCTGCGGAACGTCGCATGCGACACTTCTCGTTTAGGTCATACCAAATACTGTGAACCGAGTACCAGAGACGTTTTTGCTTGGAACTGGTGTGCAGCATTGAAGATGACTTTCTAAATTTCGACCGGTCGGTGACAGTACAATGTGAGTGGGTGGGGTAAAAAAACATGTATATGTTGCATGAAACCAGAGCCTAATCATTACTGACTTAACGTTGTGTAACATGGACTAGACTAGTTTTCATTATTTGGCAGGTCTAAATCGATTTTCAGACATTCAGTAACTTGTCGATCCATCAGTGCAGAAATGTCACACATACATTTTGTTTCATATGATTATATGTGTCAATTCATATGATTATATGTGTCAATTCTAGAATTCATGGTGCGAAAAAAAGGTTTACTGGCTGGTGATTACTTTTTTTTAATTGTAGGAGATGCTATAGGAATGATAATGTTCATGTAACAATATAAAATTATGATTATATAACACTCTCAAAACATGCAGAGACGAGAATGGGATTGCAGGTCAATATATAATGACCATAGTAAACTTACACCTTTCAAAACATGCAGAGACGAGAACGGGAGTGGGGGTCAATATACAATGGCCATAGTAAAGTGACACTCATCTGCTAAATTGATGTTAATAAATACTTAACTGTATTGACGAATATCTTATTATTATCTTATATTATCAAATGCTAGAGCAAAATATGATCATATAACACTCTCATAATGAGAGTATTTAATATTTAACTGTATTGGAGAATAGCTTGTATATTCACAAATACTAGAACAACATATGCTAACATAATACATTTACTATGTGATAATCTCTCGAAACATGCAGAGATGAGAAGGGGAGTGGGGTCAGTACAAAGGTCATAGTAAATTGTATAAATTGTTAATTACAAAATGTAATATTTATTCACAAATGTTAGTACATCATTTTATCACATAGCACATTTACAGCGTGATAACTTTTCAAATCATGCTGATATTGAAAGTGGAGAAGGTTAATTATACAATGGCCACAGTAAAGTCCCTCCCCCACCCAAATATTTTTAGATTTTCCTTATTTTTTCGACATGTACCCATAAATAAGGTAGTTTTTGTCCTAAACATATGTTATAAAGGATGAAAAATTAGGAGGAGGGAGGCATTTTACGATAGCGGCCAAATGTCCCCGGGGTCATATTACAATGGTGGTCAAAATACTGTACAACAACAGTATCTATCGAGTTCCTATCACTGAAAAGGTTCATTGCTTATACAATGTAATTTTTCTATTATACTGCTCTTATTGCCTTTACTGCCAAGTGTTATTTTGTTTTTCCCTTTTCGAGTACCTGTGTCATGGTGCAATTCACATGAACAATTTACAAAATAAAAAAAATCAAATTACACCAGGCATCACCTTCGAACGATGCGAGAAAGCGACCACCAGTCCGCGCTTTTTATTCGTACAATTATATTTTGTTACATACAGCCCTGATCAGTTGAATCCTTAGCACATCTGCCTATCGGTTAGGGGTCGTGAGTTAAATCTATTCTTTGATTATCGATATACAACATTGCGCATCATAATCCACTGAGGTTCAAGTGTTAACGTTATCAGTTACTGGCCGAAAAGAGTGTATTTTTGAGTACTGGTTAATCTTTAATGATACCATTAAAGAGTAAGTAGGTTAACAGATTGCACGTTAGTCGTCGGCAGCATAAAACTGACGCTAAATATTCAAAAAATCAAACTCAGAAAAAAATGTCAAATTAATGAGAATGCACTTTTGTAAATAAATATGTTTACCACTCGATGACGTGACAATGAACAATTTATAGGACCCAGATGTTTCAATGTGATAAGAAAACTTCCTTGTAGGGTCAACAATGAAATTTTCATCCGGGAAGCTTACTTCTCATTTATGTTGACGTACACAAAGGCTTTGTTTTGTGAATTACGCATGTATTTATGTATGCAAATATAGAATTATAACAACCAGTAGCTATCTAGAATTTTAACTGTTTCCATATTGCAAAGGGGAAATAATTGCCTGCTGATAATTACCTGCTGATAAATGCCTGAAAGACATCTCTTTTCAGATTTGTGTTCATTTGTGAGAAAAAGTTGTAGTCATATAACATATAAGAGTGAGGTTGAAAGAGGGTGTATTCCTCATGGTATAGGTTTCGGGTTCGAGTCACACCACGACCCGGTGCCTTTAAAGAAACACTCTGTACTGGTTCTACACAGGAAGCCGACTCGAGAGGAGCTGATCATATAAGCTCTGAAATTTTATTGCAATCTAGCTAATATACATTAGTATAAACTTAACCTATTTAATTATATCAGTTTGTATTTGTCCGACAGAAAAATATCAATTTGTATTTATATTTTGATTTTTACCGCTATTTCCAAAGTTAGCCTAACTTCATTAGTTTCATGAAAAGTGCTTATAACTATCAAGTTTCAGACAGAAATATAGTTTATATTGATATAGTGTTAACATGGATTTCAGTCAGAAATATAGTTTATACTGACATAGAGTAAACATGGATTTCAGTCAGAAATATAGTTTATACTGAAATAGTGTAAACATAGTTTATACTGATATAGTGTAAACATGGATTTCAGTCAGAAATATAGTTTATACTGATATAGTGTAAACATGGGTTTCAGTCAGAAATATAGTTTATACTGATATAGGGTAAACATGGATTTCAGTCAGAAATATAGTTTATACTGATATAGGGTAAACATGGATTTCAGTCAGACATATAGTTTATACTGATATAGCGTAAACATGGATTTCAGTCAGAAATGGAATTTATACTGATATAGCGTAAACATGGATTTCAGTCAGAAATGGAGTTTATACTGATATAGCGTAAACATGGATTTCAGTCGGAAATATAGTTTATATTGATATAGAGTAAACATGGATTTCAGTCAGAAATGGAGTTTATACTGATATAGCGTAAACATGGATTTCAGTCAGAAATGGAGTTTATACTGATATAGCGTAAACATGGATTTCAGTCAGACATATAGTTTATACTGATATAGCGTAAACATGGATTTCAGTCAGAAATGGAGTTTATACTGATATAGCGTAAACATGGATTTCAGTCAGAAATGGAGTTTATACTGATATAGCGTAAACATGGATTTCAGTCAGACATATAGTTTATACTGATATAGCGTAAACATGGATTTCAGTCAGAAATGGAGTTTATACTGATATAGCGTAAACATGGATTTCAGTCGGAAATATAGTTTATATGCTTTTGTCCAAGCATGTTAAGATTGATGCCAATGAAAAATCCTCCTTATAATCTCCAAATTAGGTCAAAGGTCAGCTGGATGTAGTAATGGATACTGTATTATGAAAATAATTATCTATTACCATAGAACTATGCTTTTTTATATGAACCACTGCTAGGAATGTGAAATGAGGTGAAAGGACAAAAGAATGCAAAATTATTGATGATGAATGTTCTGTTCAGAAAAAAACAAGCAAATATTTCAAACTAGAGGTATAATCAAAACTTAGGTGAAAGTTTTGTCACCGCCATCTTAGGCCTAAGATTTCTAAAAACTGCCATGTCTTGATTTTTTTGATGACAGAAAATTATCAAACTTAGCCATGTTTGGTATAATAATGCAGTTTAGTTGAACATTTCTATAGTAAAGCAATCAAGATATGACAAGTTTAAGAAATCCGAATTCTAAGATGGGTGTGACGTAACATTCACCTTTTGCACATTGATATAAAGCTTCATTCAGGAATAAATACTATCTATGTCAAAAACAAAATATAACTATCTTTAAAATGGTCAAAATACAACTCATTACCGTTAATAGATAAAATATATAGGAATGGTTTGGTATGTCAAATCCACCAAAACGTGACATAACCCAAATTTAAATTGGATTGGTAAACTTGAACAAAATCCCCATTCTAAAAATAAACAGAACTTAAATACTGGTTGACGACCTCCACTCCGGTGCGTTTTACTTGAGTGTTTGCCTTTATAGATGTATTACCGATATCTCCGAATTGTATGCATCAAGAGTGTCCGAATCCATGAATCATTGCATGACCATCAATGACTATGCACGTTTGCAGTGAAAATCTTGGAAGGCCAATCAATTGTCAGGACATTCAATAATATATTTTTTGGTAAATTCATAGATCATCAAATCCTAACCTGTGATAGAGGTAACGGGAACAACTCGTATGTTCAGTACAGAACCGATTTCTACATGTCTGTCAGCATTTGTAACTACTATACGAGGCTGAAGCCGTTTCCTGTCAGCCTAATAACGAGAGCATCCTGCTTGTTTGAAACCTGTATTTCATACATCGAGTTTTGGAATTTTATTCTTTAAATTTATTCTTTAAATTAGTCGAGTATTTACATATTTTAAAACAAACAGTATTCTTTTTTATTTGCTTCTGCAAAGTGTTTTGCAATGTCGATTGATGATTCATCTTTTGTGGCCACAGAAATCAGTTGAGAGCTATCACATATAGGTGTTCCAAACCTATTGGTCTAATGAATGAATGAATGAAAGTAAATAGATAATGATGAATGAATGAATTAATGAATGAATTTTCGTTTCCGTGACGCGTTAATGTCTATTTCTCTTAATTTATTCGCATTTAGTAAATATTAACTTTACATTTGATTTGTATGAACATGGACCTTAGATCGGTCATTGTTTCAAGAATATTGTTTATTTGTATGGTATATATTTTAATTAAAGCCTTCTTTGTAATTTACATGAATGATATGTTGTTCCTCACGTTTTTATATGTAGTATTATTCAATATTTGATATTTTTATTTTTACTTAAGTTAATTAAGCTGTTTTCTTGTATTTTTACTCTTTAATATTCTGAATAAAAGCTTACCATTCATGATGTTAAAAAAGCGATTTCATTGGCTACTACAATAATGTGTGAAATGGTTGTGGGTATTTTTTCGCAGTTTTGCGAAGGAATGCCCGTGTAAAAATGTTTAATTCTCAATAGTTACGCCAGTTTTCTATTAATATGTTAACATCATTTGATCAGGTAATAATTCAGCTCTCGATCGGTGTATGTTTCACATAAATAACATTTATTAATTTAGAAACAAGTGTTTAACCGTGATTCACTGTTTGTGATTTGCCATCTCTTATAGTGGTCAATAACACATCTATTTTCTGTTGTTATACGTGTATGTTCTAAGCGTGAAATAACACCAACAGTGGGTTATTTTATCCGTTTAACCTATGTTTAAACAAAAACATGCGATTTCCAATTATTGATTACGTTTAAAAAAATGTAATTAGTCGATCCAAAACAATAATAATACGTTTGATTTTTCAACGTGTGAAACTCGTGACCCCCACGACAGATCCACAGGTGGACTATCAGGAGTGCGTGTGAATCTAACGTGACACCGGTGACGGTGATGTAATGGCTGTCCTTCGAATGAATTCCTGTTACATATCTAAGTAGAATATACATAGCTTAAGGCAACGTGCTGCGACATTCGATTCATCAATGCGTACACTGACAGCAAGAATTTGCATATAATCTAGATCGTTCACACTCATTTTGTTTATTGCAGTGCATGTCCATGTTTTTTATGTTTGTTCGAATATAAAGCGTTATGTTTATTCCATCGAGGACTGACAGACGATCAGTTAAGCTGAAACACTCTTTTCATGAATACTTGAAAGCTAACCAGTACTCGAACACACTCTCCGCAAATAATTGATAGCTTTCCACTTGAATCGGCGATGAGAGACGAATGGTAATGTGACGCAATGTCGTATATCACTCATCGCAAAGACTGTGACCGTGCAGAGATTCGAACTCACGACCCCTGGATTAATTGTCATTCATGCTATTGACTAAGCAAACCGGGCCCGGTGCATGTGCTTGCAAAATCTGGATATATTCAATAACGTATGTCCAAATAAACATTTATTATAGATTTTTAATCTGTGCAGTTCTTCGTTCCAGTGGTCAGAATATGAATAAAATGCAATCTAGCCATTTTTACTATTCATATTGTACTTATTTCTTTGTCATGAATTTCTTTCACCATCAACAATATCTAAATAGTGGGATGAGTATCATGTTTAAAAACGAATGGAATAATAAATCTTCAAGCATTTCGGGCTTTTTATATATAATATTTTAATAAAATAACGTACAATTATAAATGCAGTACAACCTCGTTTACTCCAACACGGATGGCTAGAACACCACATATAGCTCGAACCATTTAGCTGATCCCGGCCAATTTCCTATATTGACGAACCCGTTACTCGAACTATTTTGTCCAGTTCCGTCTAGTTCGAGCCATCGAAGTTCTACTCTATATATATATCAACGTTGCAATTTGTTATAACACTTACCAAAGTTTTGTTTTTCTACACATTAGGAGGTAATTATACAACCTCCCGAAATTATTAAATAGAGTGTAAATGCTTCTTTTATTAAAAAGAAAAAGAAGGTAAACATGGTCATGGAAACCTGGCCACCTCCACGTGTGCCATTATTTCAGGAAATTGTCCTTGCTGCAGTTATCCGCAAAGCCATGCTCGATTTAGTACAACATAAAACGTGAATGGCGATTATAACCAGATTTTTGTTAACCCTTTACTCCATAGATACGCGTTTTCCCGCACCAATCACAAAAGGCCTTTAAAAACAGTGCAGGAAGAGTTCAGATTGCTCGTTACAAGCGACTGTCGAGATGATTGAGGAACGTATGAAACTTCGCTCCAGTCTTCAAAGTGGGTCAACTTCGAGATTATTGTAGATTACGATGATGGATGATGATTAATAGTATTAACAACCGTGGTGGATGTCTCTACTTTGATGATTGGTAGAGTTATCTCTTTTAAAATATCATTGATTTTATTATTTTAACGTGGCCCTAGACATGATCATTTTTTATGTCAACAAGATACCATTAGCCAGAGGTGCAACATGCAACATGATGGCAACACCCGCATTGGGACTCCAGCTCTACAACAGGAATTCAACCGACTAAGGAACAGAAACACCAGCCTTCAAGACTTATCAACAATACTTATCAACATCGACTTCAACTACTAGACAACGATTAATCCAAACCTTCAACTACGAGCAGAAGCGACTTATCTACTTAGTCGTTTTATCCAGCCAGGGTGAAGCAACAGGAGATGTAGGGACCCTGCCGATGCTGTCCACTGGCTACTTAATCAGCTTATCCTGCTCGCCAAAATGACTAGTATCAAAGCGCGAGGGTATAGAAAATAACGACAGATGAATAACAAATTCATAATGTTTAGGAGAGAAAAGGACTACACTTTATTACCTACCATTACATGTCACCGGTACTGTGCTCTAGGGAAGAATGAAAAACATAACAATGTCATTGATCTATATAGACAAGATAATGAAATGGACTTGAAGGCAAGCATGTCTTCAAGACTTGACAAGTAAATTACATTTATCACAACAAAATGCAACCACTGTCAGCACATATAGTTATTACTCCGCACCAATCAAAACATTCAACGAAAATACACACTGTGCACGTAATACAATAGCTGATATATTTATCACTCGCCGCATAATTCACTTTGTTATAGTCGCCGCGACAACTTTATAAGGTCATTACATCAGTTAAGAGCGGCCGGGAGGAAGTTCAGTCATTTACCGCATAGTTGTATTTATCATAAAAGGTATGTGAATATATCAAACAATGTGTTAATACGTTAATCATCTTTCTGTTTGTAAATATAATAATTAAATCTGATTTTGATAATTTTCGGTTTATTTAGATGTTTGTTAACGGATCATAGCAAGGGTATCAAATATCTTTATTTTTATTTTCGTCTCGTCTATATATATACATCATATAACAAAACATATACATGAACGTTTAAATTTGTACAAAGCCATTCTGAAAAAAATATAAGATACATTTTAAACATAAATTATACATACCAATGTATGTGTTGAATTAAAAAACTGAAGAAGAAAACGTGCACTATTGCGTATGTTTAAAAAAAAATAACTTATAAAATCAATTATCGTGTATGTGTCTTAATATGTCTGAGTAGTTGATAACACCATTTGAATAGATATTTTCTGTAAATTACAGCTTAAACATGTATTTCTATGGTGAAAATGTTAATTGTAGATATTTACTATGAGCATTTAAATTAGTTACACAGTGTGCATCTTCTTTGTCGATAACGCTTATTATACAAATTCACATTTAATTACAAATTGTTAATTGAACGCTTTTACCATGGATATTTACATCATCTGTTGACTAAATCTTACATGACATTTACAACCCATATTTTGCAGCGGAAGTTTGTTAAATACACATTTTACAAGCATTGATGAATTGTCTACATTCCTTGCATATTTTTCATGGATAGTTTCATTTTAATAACATCGATAATGTGAATAAGTTTATATCAGTTTTGACTCTCTCTCACACACGCACGCACGCACGCACGCACGCACGCACACGCACACACATCCTGAAGGCATATATCCACCCATTATAAAACGTATTTTAATAATTGTAGATGAAGGTCTTTCAAGCTGCACTTGCTGTCATCTTTTGTATATTCGTTGTACTTCAAGGTAAGCCATTTAACTATTGCACTAAAACCTAATACAATGTTTGTATGTCTTACATCGTACACTTGTATATTCTGCCGTAATCTCAGCAGAGTTGTCTTTATGTTTAACACTGTCACGTTTTGTGCTATGTCGAAGAGTGACAAAAAGTCACGAAGAGCGATACTGCACGAACTCGTTAACAAACCTCCTTTTTCACCAACATATACTTAGACTATCAAATTACAACGCTATGCTAGGTTATCAATTACAAACTCAGATCTATGTGTATAGAGTGCATCTCCCGTGAATTTCAATTTTTTGTCAGTTGGAGTTGTTTTTTTTCAAACTGCATATAACAAACACTTTTTAGAAATTACTTTTTGCCAATTAAATGTATTAACAATAATCTAGTAATATGCAACAGTATAGCAAAAACAATGCATTAATGACTGTTAAATTTTGAAAAAGGATTCTCTGATTGAATCATGTACTGAATTATATTAAACCTTCCCCAGAGCCATCTTGTGGTTTTTATATGGCAGTTGGGGGCAATAAATGGTAAACATTTAAATCTAAGAAAAGCAGCCAGGTGATCATGATCTAAGGCTGGTTCCAGTAAAACTACATATGGTTTCATTGATATTGATAATATAATCAATAAATAACCAGTGAAAAGTAAGTTAAGTTTTTAAGTATTTAAATAAATTGTTGGTGAAACAGAGGAGATGTTTAACATGTTTTGTTATTGACATTACAAAACGATTACCTATTTTGTAACATCTGTATGCATTGTATTTTAATATTTTTCGGTATACTGTTTGTGATTATCTTTTGTTGGTATGTTTTCTTATTTTTTTTCCTTAGTTTTCATTAATCTTAAAGCCACTTCCTCAATCTGTTAAGGCCTTCCAAAATAAAATACCAGTAACTTTCGGAGATGAGTGTATTCGATTACTGGTTAACCTTTGAGGATTACAGAAAAATAAAATACCCTACTAAGGACCCTACTTGAAGAACTTAATCTACTCATGTATAGTGTTGAAACATTTAATTTATTTCCTTTACTCGTTATTATTTTATGTATGTAATAAATAAAAGATAAACCATACAATTAATTTATTTTAATTGTCCCCATGTTATTACATATAAATTAATGATGATGATACTAATAATAATTAAAGTAATGACACCTAACAAATCCATAATTAGAAAAGAGGATGTATTTATTTATTGTCATTATCATTGGAATAACAGTTTATGCACGCACATGCAGAATATAGCACATATCAATCTACTATTACGGTTACATAGGCTTACAACTTTTACCAATATAATTTAATAATAAGACCATCCCGCTATTAAGAACACTTTTGCCTGGTTCCAAAGGTGATCTTACTGTTTATAAAGACAAACTGAGGTAAAAACACTTACTAAAAATAATGTATTAGAATGGAAGTCTTATCAGAAAAAATGAGAATATACCAAATAATGATGCGAAAAATAACATAATATATCAAATTATAAATGTGAAAAAATACAAAAAAAATATTGAATAAAAAATTTATCTTTAAAATTGAACAACTGTTATGCTCATTTGTCAGTTCACAAAAAAATGTGCCCCGCTCTGTCCAAAACGTACGTAATACAGATGGGGTATGTTATCAACAGATAGGGTCATTAAACATCCGTCTTCACAAATAACTGGTAACGTTCCAGCTTGAATCAGCCGCGATGGACGGATCATAATGATACAAACTGTTGTATTTCAATCATCACGGAGACTGTTGTTGTGAGGGGGGGGGGGGGGGGGGGGGTCAGTCGTGGGTTCGAGCCCAACATGGTCCAAAAAATTGAGAAAGTTTGCCAGGCACTTGTTTGTTTCTCATTTATCACATTTAAATATACAATAATTTTAAAACAGTTCGTTATATATTCAAAAAGAAAAATAGAGGAATGTTCGTCTGAAAAGTGAAATAACTCAAAGAGGAATATTCGTCTTTAAATTCAAATATATCACAGACGAATGTTCTTTTGAAAGTTGAATAAACTTTCCTTTTTGAACGGCTTTTTGATCAAGTAAAATTGCATTTTCTGTACTAAAACTTAGGTTTTGTCCAGATTTGGTTAAACTGTCTATAATGTTAGAGTATTTTCATTTCTAGTATCATTTTACGGAAAACTGACATTGTGGAAATTACTTTTTTTTTATTTTGGAAGGTCTTTAATTTGTAATTCGCCTAAAGTAATATGCCTTATTTGACTTTGTTTCGCTTGTACACGTACCTACTCTCAATTCCTGTATAAGTGTATGGGATACAAACATTAAGTGTCATGTACATACAGACAGAAGTATGCTCAGTTACATAGAATAAAACATGCACACATTTACAACTAATATTTCGAATGGAATGTTGAACTTTAGAACAACACCATAACGTGTATGTATACATACTTGAGGCTCGGACATAACTTATTTTACTTACAACCTACTTTATAAATGGCGTAAGAGTGGACAAAAGCCTCAACGCCTTTCCTCCCTTACAGTTAGCTACTACGAGCTGACTTTGTTTATAGTATCTGCTTGTACTGGGTGTTTCTCTGACATGTCACGTACAATTAATTATATGATTCTATAATAAAAACGTGCTAACTAATCAGCTCGTTAAGGATATCAATGATAAGACATAATGTAACGTTTATTTATCGCAATACGTATCAGGTTTACTAATTAACTAGACTAAAATAAAATAAATGTGCAATATTAAAGCCATACGTGATTCGATTTTTAAAGGGACACACGACAATCGCGAAATCGATTTTTCTCATATTTTTTAATAATATTATTATTACTACTAATAATAATAGTACAGTATTTATTTAACGAGAGAAACATTTGAACAAGTGTCAAGCTTCCATGAGGTCACCAACATTAATATTTATACCTATACACTCAATCTTCCATGAGGCCATCAACATTGATATTTATAGCTATACACTCAATCTTCCATGAGGTCATCAACATTTATATTTATACCTATACACTCAATCTTCCATGAGACCACCAACATAAATATTTATATTTATACATTCAATCTTCTATGAGGCCAACAACATTAGTATTTATACCTATACATTCAATCTTCCATGAGGCCATCAACATTAATATTTATACCTATACATTCAATCTTCCATGAGGCAATCAACATTAATATTTATACCTATACATTCAATCTTCCATGAGGCAATCAACATACATAGTTATACCTATACATTCAATCTTCCATGAGACCACCAACATAAAAAGTTATACTTATACATTCAATCTTCCATGAGGCCCTCAACATTAATATTTATACGTATACATTCAATCTTCCATGAGGCCCTCAACATTAATATTTATACCTATACATTCAATCTTCCATGAGGCCATCAACATTAATATTTATACCTATACATTCAATCTTCCATGAGGCCCTCAACATTAATATTTATACCTATACATTCAATCTTCCATGAGGCCATCAACATTAATATTTATACCTATACATTCAATCTTCCATGAGGCCCTCAACATTAATATTTATACCTATACATTCAATCTTCCATGAGGCCATCAACATTAATATTTATACCTATACATTCAATCTTCCATGAGGCCCTCAACATTAATATGTATACCTATACATTCAATCTTCCATGAGGCCCTCAACATTAATATTTATACCTATACATTCAATCTTCCATGAGGCCCTCAACATTAATATTTATACCTATACATTCAATCTTCCATGAGGCCCTCAACATTAATATTTATACTTATACATTCAATCTTCCATGAGGCCCTCAACATTAATATGTATACCTATGAATGTATAACGCTATGGATATATCTACATCCAAGTATAATTCATAGGTATAAATATTAATGTTGAGGGCCTTATGGAGAATCGACACTTGTTCAAATGAGTTCTCTTGTTAAATAATACTTTAGTGTTATCATTATTTAAGAAACATGAAAAAAAATCGATTTCGCGATGGTCATGTGTCCCTTTTAAAAATCAAACCATGTCTATGAAATTGAATATATTATTTTTTATAATCTTAATGATGTCACTCTTGTTTTGAAAATATGAGTAAATATTATAAGGAAATATAAGTGAATATTATAAGGCAATATGAGTAAATATTATAAGAAAATATGAGAAATATTGTCAGAAAATATGAATAAAATTGAACTGATAAAACGGATGCAAATAGATTTGAGCATGGTTATTCGAAATATGATGCTTTTCAACCATTTACAACAGTTACGCCCCATTCCAAATGATAAAAACATCAAAGGTCTTCACACCTACAAGGCTATTTCAGTTTCATAGTTCCATCATGCAGATATTCAATTATCAAAATGCGAAGTGTTTCCCTCCAAGTGATAAAAATCCAGCTGACACACGAATTTATTTTTGTATCTGACTGTGCGTGTATGTACATTTTTATTTTATATTTTAATCAACAATAAAACAAAAAAGCTATACGTCCAATAGAAGATGAGGTATTCAAAGGACACAACCATCACCGCAGCATCAATACATATAATTACATGTTAATTACATGTATGGCAGGCAGGGGCGTAGTTAAGCTGAAAGCGATGTGTAGGGACAGTTGTAGTGGGGTTCGGGGCATGTTCCCCCGGAAAATTATTTCAGCTCGACTGTTGTAAATGCGTTTTGGCGTATATTCCTATGTTTTATGGGTTATAAACCCGGATGTACCCAATCTCCATCTTTATCCTATATTCACATCTTAAAATAAATGTAATCAAAATTGTTATTAAGGTTACTCTAACTGATAACTTATCTTTAAGTGTGTAAACTTCAATAGCGGAAGAAAATGTTTTATAACATCTGACAAATACCGTATGTCTAGTTTAAACAACGTGTGGAAATACTTCCATTTAAACGAATTTAAAGACTTTTATGCATATCGAATGTAACAAATTGTTCATTAGGACGGATATAAAACTATGTTCAATGGCAATTAATGCGATTTGTAACGAAATTTGAATCGAATTGATCGAACTGTAAATTACGACGGAAGTAAAACTATACATGTTCAGTTTCGACACACTTTGTATAAATTATCGATAATTTATCGTCTAAAACAATGTTGAAATTAACGTTTAATTAGTCATTGCCAATTTCAACCTAAGTTAGTTGTTCAACTTTTTTATCGCTATGACTTGGCCATATCTGCTGTTGTACTATCACCACCGGTAATTTTACCAAATTACATGCCCTAGTGTTTATGTGTATATGAATAGATTATACAAATTACACAAGCTAATTAGATTTTAGATATAACCCTATTTTGCATTCATTCTAAAGATTTCATATTCCACAAGGGCCTGCTATTTGATGAGATAGACATATAGGCCGAGTGTTGTTGTTTTGTTGTTTTTTTAATGTGAAATATTGGTAGTCTTTGTCATATGTTCACATTACTTACTTTATAAATGGTCAATGGTATTTTAAAGCAGATTGCCTCATAAAATTGAGGTTGGTTGAGATGAGGTAAAATAAGCAGTTAGTTTAGGATTTATAAATGATGCTATATTGAGATAAAATGTGTTTTTAAAGTTGTTTTGCCAAAAACTGTTGAAACGTGCTATTTTGTTCGTTAATACATTCAAATTCTTCTGGAAAACTATAATTTTCGGTATATTTTACTGAAGTAAGGTAAAGCTTATTTATCATTTCACAACTGTACCCTGCTATTTCAGGTTGAGAATAAAACCACTGCTTAACTCTGAAGATAGACAGGAATTCTCCAAATATGTTTTCTCTGTTTTTGACATTCAGTTTGTCATAAAATGTGGTTAAGTTATTCACAAATGTATTGTTTCATGACAGCCTGTAATAATATGTTAACTACGATGTGTGCAATGCGCGTTGCAAGCGAAGACTTAGTATAATATATTATACTGTACGGAACAGCTAACCCGCCACTTTTGTATTTAGAATGCATTTGTCGATATATCGTGTAGTGTTATTTAAGTTTGTATACGACATTAACAGTATTGATTTTATATGGCATAAATACTCTTTCGTACTCAAGTCCAAATTTCAAGGAAATTGCATTGATACTTTTAAAAAAAATACATAAAATGTCCGGAACATAAAATGTCAGGTGACAGGTTAGTTGTTCCGTTCAGTATACATATTGAGAATTTGAGAGTATTTGCTGAAACTTGGTGGTTCTGTAGGTATTTGAGTAATAACCTTACGCTGCATATAAATTTATTTTACTTCAATATTTAAGCAAAATATGTTTTAATTTATTTAACATTTTATGAATGAACAATAACATCATTTTAACCGCAAATATTATTGTTAAGGAAGGAGAGTGAAAGTCGATAAGTAAACATGACCCCATCCCCACCACCTACCATGTTCGTGATCGCCCCTATAAAACGTAGTTGTGTTTGTTTCAGGATGCATTCAGTCAATTAATTATATAAAGTCCTTGATTCAGTGCAAATTTAATTATTATGTGACAGAAGTATGCATGCATAGCACCGCCATTGGAAACAGAAACTGCTTCGTAGGGAAGTCGCATAATTGCGGTTATAAATAATCATTGTTTCCTCTTCTTAAAAAATGCATTTGCCTTATTTTAATGCTCATTATATTTGAATAGCATTATCGATGTATTTTGAACATACAGAAAGCATTGTTATAATTAAGGAACAAAATTGGTGCTTGGAAAGTGGGGTATGGTACATGATTTTTGAAGTCTACTTTCACTTTATCAACAGTGTACACACTGAACAGAGAACACTTATACTATATGAACTCTACTTTTCTCGTCACAGTTTGGTTGAAAACAATAAGTTTCACGTCTTTCATTGAATCATACAATGAATGACAAGTATACAAATCATTTGTATTGATTATAGAATAAAGAACAAATGAATGGTTGGCTAACATCTATAATGACCATACGGTCTGTAACTGATCTGCACCTGCTATTTCCTCTCTTCATACAACTGCCCAATGTATACTTCTATCTATCTGCAATTACCCTGAGTCACCTATCTCACTGTCAAATACCTCGGATGAACTTACTGAGTTGACCTGTGTTTTCAAGGGATCCTTAACAGATAACTGAGTCTGTAAAATTAGGTTATCAGTACATTTGTATGATAGTGGGGATATTGTCTTGCCCATGTTACATCTTTTTTGACTGATCAGTATGTCTTGATATTAATGTATTTTTGTTTTATATTATAGTCGTGACAGCAGTAGGGGAGGGCAACATGACAAGTAACCCCAACAATACAGCACCATATGGTATGTATACTCAATATATACGTTTATTTAATGGGGTTAAACGCCATTTATAACACATGACATGTTAAATATGGCATATCCAGTTTTATAAGTGATAGAAGACCTCAGAATGAATCTGAGTAGAATTACCGCCCTTCCGCAAGTAACTGGCAAACTTCACACAACGCTTTTGGAGCAAGCTGGTGTCGAATCTACGACCTTAGCGGTGAGCAGTAAGTGATCTTGAGGTGGTAGCTTTGACCACTTGACCAAGGATGACACTTCAGCACCCCCATGTATAGAAGATTGAACAAAGAACTCAAGAATTGCCATCAAGTTTACCAGTAACGTTTTGTTTTTAGTTAGTTTAAACTTATTTTTAGTTTAAACTTATTTATTTTGTTTCGATTGTGAAACAAGTAATTACAATTTAGACAAATCCTGCCCGATTTCTTCCTAGGTGGAACCAGTACTATCCATATGTGAAAAGAGTGTCTTGCTCTAGAACAACACACATAGCCGTTGAGGAGGACCGAACCCACGACCCTCCGATCATGGATTCGGATCTACCACCGAACCACGCGCTCCATTGTTTTTAACTAAATTTAAACACTTCTGTTTCTGGTATAAATTAGATTACCATGTTTGCATATACTTTACCGATCATTTGTCCTCGCGAATTATACGTAAATAAAACTGTATAGCAAGGAGCGTAAGTTATGTTACTCGTATCGAAACTGGTTTTAATCTTTAATAATTATTTCCTTTATTGGATTGAGCTGGATAGATTTGATTTACACACTTTGGCAAGCAAGAGAAGACTAAGTTCTGTTTGCAAGGACCGTATTTTACCTGTTTGTCGAACGCCGCGTTTGTGTTATCAATAATGTAAATTAGCCAATTTAGCGGATAGGTCGTTGCGTACTGTAAAAGTTATCAAAGGTCATCGTGAGAAATGTAGGCTGGTAATAGCTCACCATAGATCCGTTTTCCAAACCTCACCTAATAAACTTTTTAGGGAAAGGCACGCAGTTAGTATTCACTATTTTACTAGGTATTGCTAGCCATGGCCGCCCTGCGACACACTAGCAGTGATTTAATTACATCTCTAACACTGTATAAGTTACAATTGCTTAATCATTATTATTTTGTTATTTAAACACAATTTTCTCTGGTTTGTAAGCAAACTCTTGAAGTAATAAAACCTTGAGATAAGTCCGTGCCTCTTTTTTAACTACGACACACATGTTGGAAACTTTGTTTGAAAGTATGTTACACGTGTTAAAATTAATTGGAAATTATTCAATACACTGCAGTAAGCTCTTCAATACTTCAGTAATGACAACAATACTAAATACAACAGTAAGTAATATTACAGAACTACACTTAGTACTACATTATTTCATTTACTACCCAAGTACTACATATTAAATAATCAAGTAACTGAGTTAGTGAGTGAGTGAGTGAGTGAGTGAGTGAGTGAGTGAGTGAGTGAGTGAGTGAGTGAGTGAGTGAGTCAGTGAGTGAGTGAGTGAGTCAGTGAGTCAGTCAGTCAGTCAGTCAGTCAGTCAAGCCATCAAGTAAGCTCGCAAGGTAAGTTAGCAATACGTCATATCAGCCCCCTTCATTAGAATAAACGTAATTGTCTAAACATGTTTGAAACATATATATTAAGGGCACTTATTGCACCAACTGCATTACATTAATGTCACATCAACCAATCAATAACAACTACGTGTATCGCAAACAACATTGTTTTGGTTACATTGATGAGTTTGTGTTATAACGATGACTTGTATATTTTACAGGTGGCTCGTCGAACATGTTCACGATGACGATGACCGGGGTTGTGACTGCTCTGCTTAGTCTGTTGTAACACCGACCCTGCTTGTTATAAAAACACAACCAGCTGTCAGATGGACTATAGTTTATATTTATCATATTTAGTAATAGCCTGCGGCTGGAATGTCATCAATGCCATGATGTACGGACATCCTCGTTTCACGAACTATCTGACCTATCACAGGAATTCCAGCTGTGCCATTAGCTTTAATTTCAAAGCTGTTATCATCTATATGTTTTTCAAATCATCTCTTTACATATTAAGTTTGATCAAAATAGATCAACATTCGCATTAAAACTTGACAGGTGGTTTAGTGACACTCTTAACTTCAATTTTGAGATTAATAAAATAAAATGTTCAATGGGCATTCTAAAGAGTTTGTGTTTAACTGTTAATAACCTATACTGTAGTAAATATGTGAAAATATCTGCAAATTACCATAAAAACATAGCATTAAAATCCCGGTTAATACAGTCAAATTTGTTTTACTATATAATAAACATTATTCGTGTTTTGTTTTAAAAAATAATTTAAAATCAAATTGTCTATCAGTTTAACTGTCCCCATATTCAACCTTAAAACGAGAATTCTATGTGTTTATATATCTCACGTGTGCATTTACATCAGTTTTTGTTGTCATACGTCTATATCACTAACTCAGTTAACTTTCTCGTTATTGCTTTTGTCTTTGGAGACGCATTATAACATTTTTCTCACCTTTGACCTTTGCGTTTCTGTCTTCTCGTTGAAATTTTGACACGTGACAGAGGACATCATGTTGAGCTCATTCATCTGTTGACATAAACGCAATGGTTGGAATATACTCGAAATGTTTCTTTTCTTGTTAAAGAAAGATTCAACCTATATACAAAAGAAAGAAAAAATAAGAAACATAAAAGAGTATTTAAAGAGATAATCGCACAATAATTTCATATCTATACCTTATAATAAAAAAACATTTGTTTATTATTTTTATTATTTTTAATAGATATTATTCCGAACTGTGACTTAATGAACAATTTCACTCGTTTTCAATGATTTATTTTATTTATAACAAAAAGTTATCAATTAAACAAATATGCAATCTAAAGGAGTGACTGACTTTGTTGTAAGTTCCAAGATAAGGAAAGGATCAAGTTTTTTTTCTGCAAAGTTCAGACATATGCATTGCTTGTAAACTTTCATCTGCATCAAAGATGAATTAACTATATTTCTGCAAACTGTCTATATTGACAAATTAATTCCTAAAATAGAAAATAAATTAACGAAATAGTAAAAAATGTTTTTAATCTTTATTTATATACCGTTATTTGTGTTATTTTGTTAAATGACCATGGCCCAATTGTTCAAAGTACTGTTGACTTAAAGCCACGTTAAACAGAGTTTTCGATTCATGGTATAATGAGATTAAATACATTCAAGGTAACATTTTGCTGGCAATCGTAACAAAATAGTTTTCTACTTTTATAAATTATTGTACTTGTATATGAAAACCTTTAATTTTAAAGATAGTGAACATACACTATCTTTATTGATGCTCCGTTACGCCTTGAATAACTCAGCCCTGGTGTATACATATATACAATATCTCTGATTACAGGAACCTTTGGATAACTCAGCCCTGGTATATACATATATACATATATACAATACCTCTGATAACAGGAACCTTTGGATAACTCAGCCCTGGTATATACATACATACAATATCTCTGATAACATTATCATATATACAATACTTCTGATAACAGGAACCTTTGGATAACTCAGCCCTGGTATATACATACATACAATATCTCTGATAACATTATCATATATACAATACTTCTGATAACAGGAACCTTTGGATAACTCAGCCCTGGTATATACATATATACAATAGTTCTGATAACAGGAACCTTTGGATAACTCAGCCCTGATATATACATATATACAATACTTCTGATAACAGGAACTTTTGGATAACTCAGCCCTGGTATATACATATATACAATACTTCTGATAACAGGAACCTTTGGATAACCCAGCCGTGATATATACATATATACAATACTTCTGATAACAGGAACCTTTGAGTAACTTAGCCCTGGTTTATACATATATACATATATACAATACCTCTGATAACAGGAACATTTGGATAACTCAGCCCTGGTATATACATATATACAATACTTCTGATAACAGGAACCTTTGGATAACTCAGCCCTGGTATACACATATATACAATACTTCTGATAACAGGAACTTTTGGATAACTCAGCCCTGGTATATACATATATACAATACCTCTGACAACAGGAACCTTTGGCTAACTCAGACCTGGTATATACATATATACATATATACAATACTTCTGATAACAGGAACCTTTGGATAACTCAGCCCTGATATATGCATATATACAATACTTCTGATAACAGGAACCTTTGAGTAACTCAGCCCTGGTATATACATATATACAATATTTCTGATAACAGGAACCTTTGGATAACTCAGCCCTGGTATATACATATACACAATACCTCTGATAGCAGGAACCTTTGGATAACTCAGCCCTGGTATATACATATATACAACATCTCTGATAACATAATCATATATACAATACTTCTGATAGCAGGAACCTTTGGTTAACTCAGCCCTGGTATATACATATATACATATATACAATACCTCTGATAGCAGGAACCTTTGGATAACTCAGCCCTGGTATATACATAGATACAACATCTCTGATAACATAATCATATATACAATACTTCTGATAACAGGAACCTTTGGTTAACTCAGCCCTGGTATATACAATACTTCTGATAGCAGGAACCTTTGGTTAACTCGGCCCTGGTATATACATATATACATATATACAATACCTCTGATAGCAGGAACCTTTGGATAACTCAGCCCTGGTATATACATATATACAACATCTCTGATAACATAATCATATATACAATACTTCTGATAGCAGGACCTTTGGTTAACTCAGCCCTGGTTTATACATATATACATATATACAATACCTCTGATAACAGGAACCTTTGAGTAACTCAGCCCTGGTATAAACATATATACAACATCTCTTATAACATAATCATAATATACAATACTTCTGATAGCAGGAACCTTTGGATAATTCAGCCCTGATATATACATATATACAATACTTCTGATAACAGGAACCTTTGGATAACTCAGCCCTGATATATACATATATACAATACTTCTGATAACAGGAACCTTTGGTTAACTCAGCCGTGGTATATACATATATACATATATACATATATACAATACCTCTAATAGCAGGAACCTTTGGATAACTCAGCCCTGGTATATACATATATACATATATACAATACCTCTGATAGCAGGAACCTTTGGATAACTCAGCCCTGGTATATACATATATACAACATCTCTGATAACATAATCATATATACAATACTTCTGATAGCAAGAACCTTTGGTTAACTCAGCCCTGGTATATACATATATACATATACACAATACCTCTGATAACAGGAACCTTTGGATAACTCAGCCCTGGTATATACATATATACAACATCTGTCTGATAACATAATCATATATACAATACTTCTGATAACAGGAACGTTTGGATAACTCAGCCCTGGTATATACATATATACAACATCTCTCTGATAACATAATCATATATACAATACTTCTGATAACAGGAACCTTTGGATAACTCAGCCCTGGTATATACATCCATATAATATCTCTGATAACATAATCATATATACAATACTTCTGATAACAGGAACCTTTGGATAACTCAGCCCTGGTATATACATATATACAATATCTCTGATAACATAATCATATATACAATACTTCTGATAACAGGAACCTTTGGATAACTCAGCCCTGGTATATACATATATACATATATACTATACTTCTGATAGCAGGAACCTTTGGTTAACTCAGCCCTGGTATATACATATATACATATATACAATACCTCTGATAGCAGGAACCTTTGGATAACTCAGCCCTGGTATATACATATATACAACATCTCTGATAACATAATCATATATACAATACTTCTGATAGCAGGAACCTTTGGTTAACTCAGCCCTGGTTTATACATATATACATATATACAATACCTCTGATAACAGGAACCTTTGAGTAACTCAGCCCTGGTATATACATATATACAACATCTCTTATAACATAATCATATATACAATGCTTCTGATAGCAGGAACCTTTGGATAACTCAGCCCTGATATATACATATATACAATACTTCTGATAACAGGAACCTTTGGATAACTCAGCCCTGATATATACATATATACAATACTTCTGATAACAGGAACCTTTGGTTAACTCAGCCGTGGTATATACATATATACATATATACATATATACAATACCTCTAATAGCAGGAACCTTTGGATAACTCAGCCCTGGTATATACATATATACATATATACAATACCTCTAATAGCAGGAACCTTTGGATAACTCAGCCCTGGTATATACATATATACAACATCTCTGATAACATAATCATATATACAATACTTCTGATAGCAGGAACCTTTGGTTAACTCAGCCCTGGTATATACATATATACATATACACAATACCTCTGATAACAGGAACCTTTGGATAACTCAGCCCTGGTATATACATATATACAACATCTCTCTGATAACATAATCATATATACAATACTTCTGATAACAGGAACGTTTGGATAACTCAGCCCTGGTATATACATATATACAACATCTCTCTGATAACATAATCATATATACAATACTTCTGATAACAGGAACCTTTGGATAACTCAGCCCTGGTATATACATCCATATAATATCTCTGATAACATAATCATATATACAATACTTCTGATAACAGGAACCTTTGGATAACTCAGCCCTGGTATATACATATATACAATATCTCTGATAACATAATCATATATACAATACTTCTGATAACAGGAACCTTTGGATAACTCAGCCCTGGTATATACATATATACATATATACAATACTTCTGATAACAGGAACCTTTGGCTAACTCAGCCCTGGTATATACATATATACATATATACATATATACATATATACATATATACAATACTTCTGATAACAGGAACCGTTGGATAACTCAGCCCTGGTATATACATATACTCAATACCTCTAATAACAGGAACCTTTGGATAACTCAGCCCTGATATATACATATATACAATACCTTTGACAACAGGAACCTTTGGCTAACTCTGACCTGGTATATACATATATACATATATACAATACCTCTGATAACAGGAACCTTTGGATAACTCAGCCCTGATATATACATATATACAATACCTTTGACAACAGGAACCTTTGGCTAACTCAGACCTGGTATATACATATATACATATATACAATACTTCTGATAACAGGAACCTTTGGCTAACTCAGCCCTGGTATATACATATATACAATATATACAATACTTCTGAAAACAGGAACCTTTGGATAATTCAGCCCTGGTATATACATATATACATATACACAATACCTATGATAGCAGGAACCTTTGGTTAACTCAGCCCTGGTATATACATATATACAATACCTCTGATAACAGGAACCTTTGGATAACTCAGCCCTGGTATATACATATATACATATATACAATACCTCTGATAACAGGAACCTTTGGATAACTCAGCCCTGGTTTATACATATATACATATATACAATACTTCTGATAACAGGAACTTTTGGTTAACTCAGCCCTGGTTTATACATATATACATATATATACAATACCTCTGATAACAGGAACCTTTGGATAACTCAGCCCTGGTATATACATATATACAATATCTCTGATAACAGGAACCTTTGGATAACTCAGCCCTGGTATATACATATATACAATACTTCTGATAGCAGGAACCTTTGGCTAACTCAGCCCTGGTATATACATATAAACATATATACAATACTTCTGATAACAGTAACCTTTGGATAACTCAGCCCTGGTATATACATATATACATATATACAATTCTTCTGATAAAAGGAACCTTTGGATATTTCAGCCCTGGTATATACATATATACAATACTTCTGATAACAGGAACCTTTGGATAACTCAACCCTGGTATATACATATATACAATACCTCTGATAGCAGGAACCTTTGGCTAACTCAGCCCTGGTATATACATATATACATATATACATATATACAATACCTCTGATAGCAGGAACTGTTGGATAACTCAGCCCTGGTATATACATATATACAATACCTCTGATAACAGGAACCTTTGAATGTACTCATACAACGGATACCCAAGAAAAGAAAATAGAGAATCACTCATTCACTCACTCATTCACTCACTCATTCACTCACTTACTCAATCACTTACTCACTCACTCATTCACTCACTCATTCACTCACTTACTCAATCACTTACTTACTCACTCATTCACTCACTCATTCATTCACCCAACTACCCTTATACTCACTCACTTACTCACTCACTCACTCACTCACTCACTCACTCACTCACTCACACACTCACTCACTCACTCACTCACTCACTCACTCACTCACTCACTCACTCACTCACTCACTCACTCACTCACTTACTCACTCACTCACTTACTTAAGCGGTATTCTATGGTCAAACAATACTAAGTAAGCGCCGTAATTTTAAGAAATTAAATTACAAATTGTAAAGCCGGGCATTGTTAGCTCGGTGGCCCGTCTCAATATTAATGTAGTTAATAGCGGAGAAGGGTGTGTTTGTGTACTAATGGCTTCCAGATACAAATGACGTTCCAGAATCCCAGGAAAAAGAGATTATGTTAGCCGATCGTCTGTTAGCCCTAGATGACATACAAATGACGCTAAATATTCAAACAAACAAGTGTAAATAAAGACTATCTATACTTCTTTCCTGTCGTTTCAAGTTGCTGTTTATCAGTCTGAGATCAAATTCCCGTGAAACAAGAACCTGATGTAGATATAGCTAATTAAGCCGTTGACTCTGTAACGAAGTTGTTTTTAATTTGTAATATCTGATTAAAGGGTTCTTTGATAGTACACAGTGTAACCAAGTAAAGAAAATTGCAGATTCGGTTTTACTGAGTCTGTTCAAGAGGGGAAATAATTTTTTTATATTGGGAAATTACTTAAGCACATTGATTCCTAGGACTTAGAAATGATAACAGAACTGGGTCAAACCACAGGGCGACCTATACATCTGCTTCACATCATGCATGTCTGAAATAAATAAAAATATAACCGAGAGTTTAACCGCAAAATACTGTGCTATGGTGTATGGGGGTGCTGCATATAACATTACCTCTCATGAATATATTCTATAAAACAAATCTGTAATTATCTAGCGTAAGATCTCATTACACAGTTGAATTTTGATTATTGTTCTATATAAAATAAGGTCTAGGATGTCCATGGCAAAAAAAATAGATATTCCATAAAAAATTTTAAGTATTGTTTTCAAAACAGGAATGGATTCGTACATAAAAGTGCATAATGAGGTTTTCTCTAATCCTTCTAAATACATGTATCCTATTAAAGTCACTTTTTAACACCAGTGTTGTCTTATTGCAGTATATGCTATGCCAGCATTGTCTCTACTCGTCTGCAACAAGAAATCAAAAACACTATCAACCATTTTGAAAATATTTTAAGCAAAATTACATAGGACTTTTTTTAAGCGCAATTATCATGTTACAGTGGCAAACAAGGGGCACAACTTTGTAGTGATATTTTAATTGTGTTCCGTGCTTCTTAATGATTTAATTATCATATCTTATCTCCACCGGATATCAACGAAAAGCTATCAATATACGTATGTAGTACCAAATGTATTTCCA
The DNA here is from genome assembly GCA_029582155.1 of Panopea generosa. Taxonomy (NCBI): domain Eukaryota; kingdom Metazoa; phylum Mollusca; class Bivalvia; order Adapedonta; family Hiatellidae; genus Panopea; species Panopea generosa. The sequence goes on along the minus strand of CM055910.1, from coordinate 43,203,470 downwards.
CCACTCACAAGACAAACCATTCCACATTGCTGTTGTAAAACATTGCAGATGCTCAAGTAGGCAATATTTTGGGACTTACTGTCAAGATTTATAAAGTAGGTATAAACGTTGATAAACAATGCAGCGATGGTCCAGTGGTGGTCTGATGGTGGTCATACCAAAATTTAAGAATGGTATTGAAGCTTCCTCGCACGTCTGCTGAACATTCAGAGGAAAGTTCTAGGTCTGGTCGGCCCGATGTCAGTGTGGTGCGGCTGGGCCGGGTATTATACTATGTGAACATTCAGAGGATAGTTCTAGGTCTGGTCGACCCGATGTCTGTATGGTGCGGCTGGGCCGGGTATTATACTATGTGTCACTTGCCGGCATTAACTTTATCGTCACAGCGCTTAAAGTCTGTTTCCAGCAGATAACGTCGTGATACGAGTGTAGGCTTGTATAAAGTGAATGCGAAACGTGCTTATTCATAGTCGGATACCCACGCCTAATCCATTCCGATACTCTCTATTTCTCAAACACTCTCAAATGACAAAGAGCTAACGTAATATACCACGGGTGATGGATGGAGAATATCGGAATTGACACCCGTGGGTATCCGTCAAAGATAACCACTAAAGCTCTGAGAGAAAATATTTTTTAACGTATATTGTGCTGTAACATATGCGTTCCAACTGACCGCACATGCCTTAATAAGTCAGAACACGCAGCTTTAATGAACTACAAACATGCATTAATAATCATGCAAATCAATATAACTTAAATCGGTAACCACAATTTAAATTTAATCAGTTCAATATAATGGGATATCAGTTTACATCATATGTATTGAAGGTAACCTGTGTATAAACTGAAAGGATAAAGAAACGACGTGTGAATTTCATCAGAGCCACAAAATCAAATTATTGTAAGCGATATATCCAGTTTTAGAATATGTATGTAAAGAAAAATTCATCAATGTTTTTGTCAATATGAATCATACTTTAAATATATATTCTAAACTGTAAAAATAGCTTAAAATAGTTTGATAATATAGTTCTTAAATTCACCCGATATTTTTTTATCCTTTCAGTATATATAGGTTTAAGCTCTGCCAACATTCACCCAGCAAGTAAATACTGATGACCTTAAAATATACACAAAAACACATCTAAGTTCTCAAGCATCTAGCCGACCTACCAAACGTTGAAAAAAATCGACCTAGATGTTCTGCTTATTATTAAAATACTCTGCACTCAATACTTATAATGTACAAAATATAAAAATTTACCAACATCAATGAAAGGTTTTGTATCTAAAGTTTATTAAATTACTTATTTTATTGAAAATAAAAATGGAATGCTGAACGCCTATAAAGATACATTAATCATTCTTTGAAAGATCTAGTCTTGATAATGAGCAAATGAATGGTGTGCTAGATTGAAGACAAAATATATAAAAATTCAAATCCTCACTGGAGTGGGAATGGATAGTGGTATAAATAAAACGTTCAAAGAGGCATAAAAGATGCTTCAATGAAATTTAAAGATATTAACGGTTTATAGTCATTCAAAATGATATAAAACTTGTGTACCCTACAATTAATTTCTACAAGACACCGCTCTGTATTACATTTATTCATAATAAGATTTTTATATTTGTCAACCTCCTGGCAACCAGTAACGTTTCTCTCACATATTTTTACTTTCAAATTTTCAATAACGTAAACATAACATACATTTGTTTTTGAATTGCATAGCTATAAAAAAAGTTAATTTAGATTAAGGAATATTTATTCCTTCCTATATTTATGTAGACCTGCATGTGAAGTATATTAGATTAACAATATATTGGGCCAGAAGTTCTTTGGCTACTATCTTAAAGTTTTCGTGGTGGGGTCTATTTATTTAAAGTCGTATCTACAGATGTCAACTCCGTATTTATCAACATTTAGAATGGCCATTTATAATCATGGTACCATTGTGAGTTTTGGTCAGTAGCAATTTATAAACATGTTTTATCACTTTTGAGAAAGTTTGATATTCTTGACTAGCCAATGAAAACAAAGCCTGTACTCTAAAGCCAGATTTATGGAAGCCAACTTTTGTATAAATTCTGATAATTTTGTTCTGTTTGGAAAAGTTTAAACTTACGATCTGTGGTTTGCCTAGTGGGCAGTTATACTCGTTGCGTGTTTTAATAGAGATTATACTAAAGAGGTAAGTTTTAATTCGGTATTTGTTTCTTAAATATCAGTTGACACCTAAGTCAATTTGCATGTTACTTTTTAAATTGTTAAATAATATGTTAATGTAACATGTGCATGCCATTTTACATTTCATACAGGTTTCTAAGATAGCTTGGTTTTAAAAAGTTATTAGATAATTAATGATATTACTATTTGACTTTTTATTTAAACAAAAATATTAGTTATTGTTCGAATTTGAGCATTTTCTTTAGATTGGTTTCGGTTTTTGTTCATTTTTATGATAAGTTCTTTTATAACTTTCGTTCTTTTATTATACTACAATTGACGAGTGCTGAAGAAACCTTTTAATTGTTATTCAGATGAAAATAGAAAAAGCATTGTGTAAACATATTTCTATGTTATGTTAAATTGGTGTTTACTTCTTCGATATTCTTTCTTATGGAATAGAAATGTTTGGTGTACCAATAAATAAGGTTTGAGTCCAAAACGGGTTGGATTTTGCTTAAATGCGGTGACCCGATTTGCTAATAGTCGTTCAAATGCATTTTGTTTTGCTCGTTCAGAGGCGGTGACCACTTCCTCTATATGCATGTTTTGTACAGTATCATTGGCAATGTTTTTTGCAGTAACTGAGTCTTTCCTTCTTCTGTTGATTATACTAGAAACAATTAAGTTCATTTTCTCTTATCCCATATTCCTTACGACATATGAATGTAGTTTGTATTTGTTCACGATTACTAGTATTTCATATGACGGCAACATTTGTTATTGAATATATGCTTTATGCCTTTAAAACGTATGTTTTTAAGTATTGAATTTTTTAAGAATCTTATATGGGTTTGAGGTTCGGATAGAAAAAGTTCATCCCGGTGGATTACTGTTACTGATAACAGTAATGCAAGGGGACGGAATTTTCTATCCGAACCAAAAAGGCCATGAATGATTATTTTTCTTGCATACCAAACAAAGATCTATTAAATAATTATTAAAACTTTTAGCATTATATTTTTACAACAGCGGCTTTGATATAGGATTTTCATCATACATTTTTTACGTTCCGTCATAAATGAGTGTTAACGTCATAGCGCGAGAATTTTTCTCGGCCCTAGGGTGGGATAGAAATTTCTTGCACACCGGATAAGGATATCTGCATTTTTACCGGGGTAACGATCGATAGTAAAACTATAAACGGAGGGAGTTTAAAACTGGCTTGCGGGTGAACCCAACCTCTATTTAGGTTCAGATAAAAATGAGACAACAGGAGACTCAAAAAAATATGCAACTGAACTACCGAAAATAAGCAATAATAACTGATTAACTGATTGTAGAGTCATTGGAATAAAAAAAAACACAGAAGAATGCGAAATTTTAAACAGGTTTATTAGAATATGTATAACAAAAAATATTGAATCGGTTTATACATATAATAATGCGGAGCGCATGGTCCAGTGGTAGGGCACCGAACCCATGATCGGAGGGCCGTTGGTTCGATCCTCCGCCACGGTTATGTGTGGTGTCCTTGATTAAGACACTTTTTCCGCATATGCTTTGTACTGGTTCTACCAGTTGTAAGAACTTGTTTCACAATCGAAATAAAATAAATAAGTTTAAACTAAAATATAATAATAATTTATAAAAGAATCCCTTGGAGGTATTTAGTATTCAGTGGAGATTCTGTTACTAAATTATATTGGAGAGAACATTATCTAATGTTGCTTTAACTTGGAGTACAATCCATTTATATAGGTTATATATGTTTGTTATATAGGTTATATATATCGTTGTTATATTCATCGACATATATAAATGAACATCACGTTCATTTGTATATGTCGATGAATATAACAACGATAAAAAAACATGTTAAAACTGATACTTAACTCAAATAAGGTAATTTAACAAAATCAATTATTATATATATTCTTCCAATTAAGATTTAAAATACATTTTTATTCCTTGTAATCAACATGTTGACGTCGATCAATATTGTAACGAAGGAACTGTATTTATATTCGTTATCACGAATTTGGTACTTTTCAGCGACATTCGGTTGTTGCAATCACTAGCTACCAATATAACATTCGATGTGCTCATAGTTCATTATAACTTTATGCATATTTAGAATGAGGTAGATTGGGTAACACCAGTTCCACCATTTTACTCTAAATATAGCATCAAATTTGCTGCAGGAAGACCTCGGAAAGAAACTGAGCAGAACATTTTCACATAAAGTTTTAGAAGGAGCAGTTAAGTCAACGTTTAATTAATAGTACTTGCTCTCTCCATTGGCCTAGTTTTAAAATATAGATTTGTAAGTAGGGAAAATATAATATTGAATACAAACAAATGCTCTGACAATACTATTTGATTTAATGTGGTGTTTCATAATGTCGTATCATAACTAGTAGCATACAAAAAAAACAATTACCTGTTATTTGTTGAGAAGGCAGCTATTTAACTTTACTGGAAGATATTAACTGATCATTGTTTCCCGAATGTTGTGACAAATTATCTTCAAAAACACAAGAAAGTGTTCATTTGGCCATAAACATATTTGGCGCACAAAAGTCTGATAAAAAAATATCCGCAGGAACCAATGAACTTGACCAAAAAATTGGCTCATGCTCACAAACTAATTAAAGGTCCAAATACAAAATGGGCGTCTAGCGGCGCTGCTTGTGTTTACATTGTCTGGGCTTATCGAGTGACGACAGGAATAACAAGGCTGGGTGCATCATCGGATACCTACGGGTGTCAACTCCGATACTCTCCATTTATCACCCGTGGAAAATTACGCTAGCTCTGCGTCTTTTTATTTGAACAGAACAACCGTTAACGTTCACAACATCTAATCAAAACGGCGTTTGCATGAAACTAGCGTTGCGATTTGAATAACGCTCCCTTCAGGAAATCGTGAAGGAACCAATCATATGATTGCATTGTAGAGATGACGCAAAGCTAGTGTCGTATCCCACGGATGATAAATGGTGAGTATCGGAATGGAATACGCGTGGGTATCGGACGATGGGCTAGGTGTGGTATTCGTGTTTACTAGGTTTAAGCTCTCAAGTGGCGTTTATGCTGATTATTTTATATTATAAATAGGTTTATGCTGTTGTGGTTAAAATTTCTTCCTCTTTGGAATGCTACGTTTTTCTGTTCGACATGTATTTCATTTTTAATTATTGTAATGTAATAATAAAGCAGTACAATAAGAAGAGACATATATATAGAGTAAGAAGAGTAATAATTATTTTTGGAGAGGCATATTTATTTAAACAGATTATTTCCTTGTTTGTTTCAGATGAAGATTCTATTGGCAGTCTTCGTGACTGCAGCATGTGTCTTGCTTCTTGCTGAAGGTAAGATTTTGAACGATATATATATTTAATATAAAAATACATACACTTATAAGATCTGTCTTAGCTACCTCTTCCATGTTTCAAAATGTTCACAGCTTTATGAAAATTGCATGCTTTGACTAGTTTAAATTACACGATTTTCAGAAATAATTCATATCCAATCTTAGAATACCAAAAGGCAATTTTCATTGAACCCCATTTCTTAAAATAATGTTTCCACATGATACGAATATGAAATAAAGATACCTATTTTGTTGCGTGCAGATCTTAAATTTCTTTTCTAGCTTAGAAAGGGCGATTGCTCTTGTGTGGCAAAATGTGTAATCAATGTTTTACTTATGATAGACAAAAAATATCAGTTTGTACTTTTTAGGATTTTTAACTCATTTTATATTTTTTTCCAACACCAGCGTTACGCCATTGCTTTTGGAAAACAAACTATTGGTATTTTGTTAAAATTGAGTTTCATAGTAATATTTAAGAAATATATATTTGTACGGATATATGTACGTTTATATGTTTAAATATTTGATGCATGTTGCTTAAAAATAAAGTCAGAACTGCATTAAAGCTAAAAGCTGTAAGAAAATGAAGAAAAATCCTTGATAAGTTGTTTCCATATATTTCAGTAGATAACATAATAACTCTCCTGTAGTCTAGTGGTTAAGTAGTCCGCTTCTGAAGCGGGAGGTCGAATGTTCGAATCCTGGTGAAAGCACTTTGATTTTTTCTGATGCGACCGGTTGTATACCAAGCAGCTAGTTAAATTAAGGTGTGCCAAATGTCTAACAGCCTGACGCCCGGCAAGCACATCTTACGAGAAGTAACTATTTACAACATAAAGGTGTCTCATGAATCCGTTGTGACTGGCCTTTTCAATAGTGGTTACACTATGATAAACAAACACTTTTATTACTTTTATCAATACAAACATTTGTTTACTGTTACTATGCGTATTGTGTTAGTGATTAAATCATTGTTAAATGCTTTGTTTTTTTTTGTAATACTTTGTATCTATTATTAGTGATTGAATCTGCTACTGCGGCGGCGCCGGCAGCGGCTGCTTCCGGCGGAGGAGGTACAAGCGGTGGTGGCAGTGGTGGAACTAGCGGTGGTGGAACCGGCGGTAGTGGAACCGGTGGTGGAACAGGCGGTAGTAATGGTAGTACAATATCTGCTTTATAAATTGTATTTATCTTTTATTATTTTAATACATATCCTTTAAGTTTGACACACCAGATTTTTCATGCGGAACCGCAGCGGTGGTCTAGTGGTGAGCGTCTGCCTCGAAAAATCAGATTGTCTTATTTGTTGCCAAAGTGCAATCCTGTACTCCATTACCTTTTTATCAGTTTTAGTACCAAAGGAATTTCTAATGTAGCGTCAAATGCTATAACAAGATTTATTTATTTGTTCCAATAATTAAAGAGTCGAATATAAGATTTCATTTTATGTTGTTTGTCACATTAGTTTAAACTTATCTATTTGACTTCGATTGTGAAAGTTATATAAGACTTCCTAGATAGAACCAGTACTTAGCATATGCGAAAAAAAGTGTCTTGATCAAGGGCACCGCACATAGCCGTGGCGAAGGACCGAACTCACGACCCTCGGATGCTCTTTCACTGGACCTAGCACTCCACATTTAATGGGATAATAAAAAAAATAACATTAAGATTAAATTTAACCTAAAACATTTGATCTACCCTAATTTCTTCTCTATTACTTGATAATAAATATAATTTGTAAGCACGCAATTAAGCATCATCCACAAAAACACGAACTCGTATTTGTATTTCTTATCATAATATCATTGTAGTTATATATGTTGTGTCGAATAGATTTGACCTGACCCGGGCTGTCACTCAAACAAGTCTATCATCCAATCAGAGATCGGTATTGGTTGCTAGGCCGCAATTTTCTTAGAAAACAAAATGTCTAAGTATATTATAAACAATACCACGTGGCCAGTGGGCGGGGCGATGGTTGTTCTCGCGTCAGGTCAATTACCAATACTTTTATATAAATAAAACAATATCAGCTAATTTACATACGTATATACATACTATTTCTGTATGGTAACGTTTATCAGATATTTTTACAAATGTATCCATCAGAAATACCGCTTGCAGTAATTTCAAACGCTTTAGCAAGTTAAATCGTAATTGTTCTAGATCAGTATACATTGATTTGCTAATTTAATAAAAAAATAACCTGATGTTAGCGTTTAAGTGATATACACTCTTTTATTTTTTTACACTACACATTATCATGTCAACAACAAAATCAAAACTCATACACATGTTTTACCCGAGGGCATATATAACCCGCCATGCTTTCTTAAGGTTATTGAGCTAAACACTACCTGTAGTGTTATTACGGTCTAAGGGAAGTAGAAGTTTTCATCCAAAATTCAGGGCAAATATCAGAATAACTCTTCGGAAATGTCAGAAACAGTTTAGAATAAGGGCAATACCGGTCACTGGCTATTCAAAGCTAATGTTGGCATTGATGCCATGTCGACTCTAAATGAAGTTTTGCAGCTGTATCTTAAATATATTGTCTGTCCATGTCTCTATTTCAGGTGACAGTGCTGCGCCATCCGATCTGCCGAGTCTTCTCTGTTTAGCAATGGCTGGTGTTGTTTTCAATCTACTGAAAAACTTCTAAATTTGGCGGGAAATTAAAACGAGTACCTGTACCGGAAGTATACCCCAGCAGACTGTGTATAAATGATTTAATGATGTTTTCATTTTTCTTTTTGAAAATGGAAATTGATGGTTGTATTATATTATTATCAACAAAAGGTGTATGAAATTAGAAATATGTATATAATAACTAGTATAAACATTTTATAATTCATTATTTCCTAAACACATGTTGTATATAAACAATGCAATACTATAATCAGAGGAAGAAAAATGGTGATAGTGCACTCTTCCGTACGACATAGCAACAACTTTACAAAATGGCAGACAAATTAGGGGCATAACATACCGACAAAACAAACATAAAACAGTTTCAAAACTAAGAACATGTATAGCCAACAGGAGATATAGTATTTTTACAATATACAAACCGATTCAAGATGTGTTTATTTTTCAAATTCTTAAAAGTTTTAATCTCTATAGTTATATGTATTGCATTGAAAATACATGATGCGATTCCCGTGTTAAGTGTGCTTTTTTATCCAAATCACATAAAGAAATATTATATCAAAACATGACGAAATGTAAACATTATACTTTCTGAATGATATGATACTGATGATTTTATTTTGGGCATATTAGAAAATAAAGATATATAAAATATTAGGTATTTGTCTTATTCCTTTCTTCTTCTGATAACGAAAAACAGTGTTAATGATTGAGAGGGAACAAAAAATCTAAGATCAAATGGTAAGATACGAACAAACAAACTTACCAAATTTATGCAAGATCGAAGACATATAAAGCTTCTAAAACGAATATATATAAGTTAGTTCAACGGTATTTTCTTCATGCACTACACTTTAATTAAAAACGTGGTGCAGATTATCTAAAGATCTATGTTTTTTTAAAGAAAAATACGGAAATAAATAGACAACAGGAGGTATAGTATTTAGAGGACACATTTACCAAAAGCATTTCAATTAAAATAAGGAATACTTATAGGTCAGCTACCACCATTGCGTTTTCCATAGACTTACATTATAACGTTTGGCCTAATTTTCAATTTTTTACCATTCGCGGACCAAAAGCCCTACATCATATTAAAGTACTGTCCTAGAATTAAATTTAAATGTCCCCAAAATGGGGTCAAAAGTATCACTTTTTACCACTTTTTGCCCCCTTATGTTTGGTACCCCTACTTTAAGCATGAAATAAAAACTAAATTTCACTAATTTTACTTTCCTTAATAAAATGAATTTAGTCAGTCACAGAAACATGATTTTAATTTTTTTATTGACACAAACATAATAAACTTATATTTTATTGTGATCATTCGCCAGTTTGACATTTTCATCCAACCAGAAATAAGCTTACTATAGAAATATATGCCGATCATCCCTATACTTTTTTCAGCCAATCAGAGAGCTCCTCTCAATGGTGGTAGCTGACCTATAACAAGTACAATGCATACATAGACAGGAAGTGACAAGATTGTGGCAATACATTACCGCGGGATTATTCTCTTATAAATACGACTCTTACAAATACGAATCTTACGAATACGACAAGTCTCTTACAAATGCTACACTTATAAATACGACAAGACTCTTATTCAAGGGAATAGCCGATTCTAATGTTGAGAGAACTTTAGGCCAGACCCTTTTGCCTTAAATTGTATTGACTTATATGTATGATACATATTGTAATATGTGTTTATATGGCAATAAGGTATGTTTAAACTAACAAGACTCTTATAATTACGAATCTTACAAATACGACAAGACTCTTTCAAATACGACTCTTATAAATACGACTTTTACAATTACATCTCTTACAAATACGACTCTTATAAATACGACTCTTATAAATACGACTCTAACAAATACGACAAGACTCTTACAAATACGACTCTTATAGTTTAAACAATATTTTATTCACATAAGTACATATATTTAGCATACATTTAACAATTCAGTCATACGTTTAACGAATTATGTGGAAAGGATACAGAAAAAAAGCTTTAAAAGCTTGTGTAAAGCTGCTTCCATAACAGTTATTTTACATTTCTTATAGACTTTATCATATTGTTCCGAAACAATTTCAATTAGGCCAAATGTGCAAAAAATGATTAAATAAATAATGGTTTATTCAGAATGTTTCAAAAAATAAAAAAGAGAGTATTGGTTGAAGAGAAGGAAAGAAAGAAAGAGACTCCATTGATTTTATTTTCATTATCGGTTCATTCCGATACAGGGGATAGGTATTTTGCAAGTTTATGTTTATCAATCCAATCCATTCATTAACCATTGTTTCTTACTATCCAAGATCAAATAGAGGCGTGTTGTTATAATTAAGTACGTAAAAAACATGTCAAGTCATTATCTATTTAACTGTGTGCGATACTCAAAACGTTTGGTCTTTATAATATAATTTTGAACTGTCATGAAAATCGAGTTGTTGTCAGTTAGTGTAAGATTTTCATTACCATACAGAAGATCATTCAAGGAAGGATCATGTAGATAAGCTAATTTCATTTCAGTCATCATTCTTTGTCTATATTGATGAAATAGTCTGCACCTGAATAAAAAACGATATGTGTCCTCAATTGCACCACAAAGACAATTTGGACTTGCAACTATGTTTTTATTGAATAAATGTTGATTCAAGTTACTGCAATTTGTATGAAGTCGTGTATGATATATTTGGGCAGTTCGGTTTCCTGTATGAAAGTGATTTGGAACCTTTTGTTTATTGACGTTAATATTTGATTTGAATATATTATGGGAAGGCGACTCTCTTATGAGGTGAGGAAGATTATTCCATTCACGCACAGAAGAAGGTATGAATGAATTAAAATGTAATGAGTATTACATGAAAACGTCCTAAGGTCTTGGGAATTTCGAATGTTATAGCCAATAAGATTCCCAACATTTTCAGTTAATAGTGAACATACGAAGGAGATACTCCATTATGCAGTTTGTAATAAAGGATAGGTTTGTGTTGTTGTCTTCTTATTTTTAAGGATTCCCAACAGGTCTCTTTGTACAGAGCTGATATAGAAACAAGTTTTGTTGCTCTCGTTACTACTCTTGCTGCTTCCAACTGAATCTTTTCTATTTCATTAACTTCATACAAAGTGCAATTATCCCAGACAATGTTAGCATATTCTAGACTTGGACGTATAAAAGTAGTATATATAATCTTAAGTGATTTTCTATCTAATTGAAATTTTAAAAGTCGCATAATGTTTATTCTTTTCCATGCCTTTTCTTTTATGTATTGAATGTGTTCATGCCATGATCCATTATTAGAAAAAGTAAGGCCCAGATGTTTATTAGTAATAACGTCTTGTGTAACAGTTTGATTCATAGAAATATTTGGATGTATCGGTTTGTTGATTTTACGGGTAATAACCATCGATTCTGTTTTATTTGGATTAAAATTAATAAGCCATTTATCAGCCCAGTTGTGAATTTTTCTGAGATCAGAATTTAACATAGAAGCGGCAAGATCAGGTGATTCTACTATAATAAAAAGACTAGTATCATCAGCAAATAATTTTATGGATGAGCTTATATTTTCTACAATATCATTTATTTAGACCAGGGACAACAGAGGCCCTAGGATAGATCCCTGGGGTACCCCAGATTTCAAACTAGACATATCGGATGTACAGCCGGATACGACAACACATTGATTACGATTTTCTAGGTAATTAGTTAACCATGATAGGATAGTTCCTGTTATTCCAACAGCATTTAGTTTAATAAGGAGTCCCTTGTGCCAAACCCTGTCAAAAGCTTTAGATATGTCACAAAAGACAGTACGCATTTCTTAACCTTCATCCAGGGCCTAACAAAAGGTTTTGTATATATCAACTAACGGTTAACAGTTGAATCGTTTGGGACAAAGCCAGACTGAAGGGCTGATATAATGTTATGTCTAGTGAAAAAGTTAAATATATGTTTATGAATAATTTTTCCATAACATTTTCTATGCAACAAAGAAGAGAAATGGGGCGATGATTTGATACATCGGAAGGGTCGTTTTTTCTAAAAAAAAAAAAATGCACTAACATTTGCAGTTTTCCATAATTTTGTAACAGAACATGTTCGAATGGTTCTGTTGAAAAGATTACAAAGTGGAACAGATAATTCATATGAAAGCTCTTTGGGTATATAATTATTTATAGAGTCTGGGCCAGATGCCTTTCCCAGTTTTAGCGTTTGAAGAGTAGATTTAACCTCGAATGCTGTAATTTTAATAATATTTAGTTGAGGTCTTGTTTAACAAAAAAGAATACCAGGTAAGGCTTTATGTTCATCGTTAAGAAAATTTTGGGATGTGAAGAAATCGTTTAAAATGTTAGCCTTTCGTAGTCGTCAGTGTATAATATGTCGTTTCTTTTTAATGTTGGGATTGAATTTGATTGGTTTTTTGGTTGATAAAAGTTTTTAGTGTTTTCCCCAGTCAGAGCTTAAGATATTTTGAGTTTTGAGCTGTGTGCAAGTTTGTTAAAATATTCGATTTTACTATTTCGTACTAATAATGTGACTTCGTTGCGTATTTTTCCGTAAATTAGCCAATTATTTTCTATGTTTGTCTTTTTTGCTATGTCGTAAGTTCGTTTTCTCATTCGCATTTTCTTTCTTATTTCATTATGAAGCCATGGAGGGTCAGACGGTCTAATATTTACAATTTTTGACGGTATCGTTTCTTCAGCTAATGATTTTATGGCATTAGACGTGTTTAGGGCATAAATATCAATATCACTTTCAAAGATGGAGTTCCAATCATAAAGTGATGCATTTTGTTTTAAAAGAGGGTAATTTCCTTCCTTATATTTCCATATTTTACGCTTAAAGTAATAGGTATTTGATTTAGTATACTTTAGAATACAAAATATTGGACAATGATAACGTACATTCTGGTCTAAAAAATGTTCACCTACACCGCAGTGGATAACGCAAGTCGGATTTGATACAAGGAATAAGTCAATAAGTGAAGATGCATTTTTGGTAAAATTGGTGGGTTCAGTAACCATTTGAGTTAAGTTATACTGTTGTGATATGTTTATTATTTTACTGTTTGATTGTTGGTTGAGTGTATTGAAATTGAAGTCACCGGTTATTATTATGTCGGATATGTTAGTGTCGAATGCAAGACCAATAGAATCGTCTATAGATGAAAGAATAGCGGCAGACGAGTTCGGTGGTCTATAAAATGTACCAAACAAAATGATTTTATTTTTTAAGCGAATTTCTAACCAAAGGCATTCACTACCCGTTATCTTTAGACCATATCTTCTTATCGCATGTAGTCTGTTACTTATATATTCAAGGATCCTTCATGAGCGTCAAAACGTCTGTCATTACGAAACGGTATATGGTAGTTGTCGTAGATAATGTCATTTGTATCAGTAGTTGGACTAAGCCACGTTTCTGTAAATGCTAAAATATCAAAGTGTTTTAGATAAGCATAGAGTATGTCTTTTTTCTGTAAAAAGCTCTGTACGTTGTAATGAACAAGGGAAATGTTGGATTGTTTAGTGAGATCAGATATATTAAAGGGACCAGGATTTTTCTCAATATCACCTGATAAATAAAGTAGCAGTTTAAGCCATGTATAAAATTCAAAATAAGTTAAACATTTAAGGCCTTTGGATTTAGCCTGTATAATGCAAAATATACCTATCCTCACCCTATATACAGAAATATCTATAGCCATTATGTTATACTATCAAACGCATATAACTGCTTATAAATACGACTCTTACAAATACGACTCTTACAAATACGATTCTTACAAACACGACTCTTATAAATACGACTCTTATAAATACGACTTTTACAAATACGACAAGACTCTTACAATTTCGACTCTTATAAATACGGCTCTTACAAATACGATTCTTATAAATATGACTCTTACAAATACGTTTCTTTCAAATACGATTCTTACAAATACGACTCTTATGAACACAACTCTTACAAATACGGCAGCTTGCACATGTGGATATTTAAAACAAAGAAATGCTCAGGTAATTATATATATATATATAGGAGAAACTGATGCTATATTCAAATGGTTGCCATGACGTTGAAGAACTCAGAGCAGCAAGAGAATAATATCTAAGGGTGAAACAAAAATAAGGACGCGTATCCAGTGACCTCCGTCCGCCAACAGCTTTAGGAGGAATTTGGTACCATTGAGTCCCCGTCGTTCCGGTTACCCAACCATTGACCTGACGCGAGAGCGACACTCGCTCCGTCCACTGGCCACGTGGCGATATTTCTCACAGTAGATACAATGTTCGCTTGTCTTAGGAAGGTGGCGGCCCTGAACACAATATCAATTGCTGATTTGATTATCGACGTGTTTGAATGACAACCCGCGTCGTGTCAACTAAATGCTTGATGGTCAACTGTAAATGGGTCAACCATCAAACAAGCAGTACGTTATAGACATATCAAATGGTTTACCAAGGGATGTTAGCAAAACAAGCTATGGGAAAACTATCAAGAATCTAACGAAACGTGGTAATCACAATACATAAAAGTAAGTTAAAGACAAAGCATGTCACAAAAGTTTGTTTTCAGTCTTTCAGCCAACCTTAGCAGTCAAACAGTCTAAAAATAAGCATGCACATACAAAAATGATGATAACAAAATGAAACAACAATACAATAACAAGACTATGAATACTTCTTAACAATAAAATTACGACATATCACTATAAATCAACGAAATCAATAAACAATGAGAAAACAATCATCTACATATGACCTTCTTAGAGCCCATTACAGTGAAATATGACACAAAACATAACCGATTCACTTGACAGGTACGAACGCAATGTAACAATGGGTGGTGTACTATGTGCAATTGGTGTGACTTTAGCTTTCCTTTTATCGACTTTTATTTTAAGATACATATTTTACTCTGCATCAGTTTTAGAGAATTACGGAACAGGACAAGGTGGTGTTGATTGGGTGCGTTAGTAACATAAACAACCGCAGTAAATGTGTTAAACATTTACGAGACATAAACGTACATGTAACGAACAGAGCTTACATGACTCCCTTCTCAATTCACCTACTTTGTAAGCGTTGCCTGTTAGATCATATTTCATGAACTTTCATAAAAGCATTAAAGCATTTGTGAGCGAGTGGGATTCGAACATACGACTTTAGCGGTGAAATATAAGTGATCTTGAGACGGCACCTTAGAACTAACTGGACCACGGAGGACCCTGAATTATCATTGTACAAAAATGTCTACACAAACATACGTTTATCAAATTTCAGATGCAATTAGATATATTTTGCTATTATGACATTTACATCGCATATTAAATTTGTATATACAAAATAAATCGCGTCTCAACGGCAGTACTGGGCCTTTAAAGACTTAGAGACGCATCATCTATAACTCTCTGTTCGGTAAATGGTGGAAAGAGTATTGATTCGCAATGAGGGTGGTCCTATTCGAAGAAAATGGTTTATTGCGTACTTGTAGTTTATCTTATTGATGAGAAATTCGTTAATACACAAGTCGGCTTTTTCAGTTTTATTCGTCGGTGTTTTAGTGTAACAAAGAAACTTTATCGCAGGACGCTATTTAGTATTTGATCGACCAGACTTAAGAATTTTTGCATTTTAGAGACAAAATACAATATCAGTTATTGAACAGAATATCCATAATATATTATGCTTGATATAAATGTGTAGTTTTATTACCAAGATTAAAAAAATATATCGGAAATATATGTGTGGCATCATAAAAAAAATGTTTAAATTTGGCATATTGTATTTAATACAAGGCTTGCTTCACAAGTTGAATAGAAATAAAATATATTTTGATATATTATTGACTAAACAAAGACTGAAAGATAGACAGATTCCTGAATTGCTTAACATTATTGGATCGGTTATGTCTAATTTGAGATAGATACATGTGTAGTTGTTGTTGCTGTTGGTTGTTGTTGTTATGATGTTGTTGTTGTTGTTGTTGTTGTTGTTGTTGTTGTCGTCGTCATCGTCGTCGTCATCGATGTCGTCGTCGTCGATGTTGTTGTTGTTGCTGTTGTTGTTGTCGTCGTCGTCGTCGTCGTCGTTGACGTTGTTGTTGTTGTTGTCGTCGTCGTCGTCGTCGTCGTCGTCGTCGTCGTCGTCGTAGATGATGTTGTTGTTGTTGTATTGTGATTAGCGTCGCTTTCAACAATTTTCAGCCATATTGCGACAGTGTCTACTTGAGACAGTATTCCATGTGCTGCCACACTGAAGTATCATGCTGAAACATGGCATGATACCCTACCCAGTCACAGTATACTGACACCAGGCCGACCAGAACCAAAACTATCCTCTAAGTGTTGCGCACCAAATGAGGAAGCTTTTTTGTACCTTTTTTCAAGTCTTTGGTATAACCCGGCAGTGGATCGAACCCACAAACTTCCGCATGCGAGGCGGTCGCTCAACCACTAGATCACCGCTGCGGTCTAGATAAACAGTAATGTAACACCGGGACGGTAACAGTTGCACACAACCTAGGTTCACTAAGAAGTCTCAATTTTCCACTTTTATCTAAATTTCAAAACTGACTTACTTTGTTTATCACACTGTAATTGCATTGTCCAGACCGTTTTTTGTTTTCAATATTGTTTGTACCGCTATAAATACTTTTGTGATTTCTTGTGCCGATACCTTGATATTAGCATAGTATTTCCGTTCTTTTGATTTTTTCACGCGTCAATAGATAACGAGAGCGAGTTTACGCGTTCATGTTGTTACCATGATATTAAAAAGCATTGAAGCAACATGAACTAAGTAATTTTTAAAATTAATAATGGCATAAAAACTCAGTACTCATAATACATGTCTCATAATATCTGACACGTGCATTACTTTTATTTTTCGCGCATTTGGGTGTTTGGAGTAAAACCATTATTTTATCATTTAGTATAAAACGTCCATAAATTACCTGCTCATTGACCTATTTGGTATGTAAAGAAATTTAATTAATAAATAGCTAGTCTTAGAATAATTCACCGAACTATATAACTGTATATATTGTAATTCCGATTAATTTTATGGATAGTGAAACATTCACTTATTCCTGATCATTGTAATTTTACATTTTTATTATCTTTATAATTCTATAATTTAATAACAATACATTTTTTCTAATAACTCCTAAATATTTGCACAGCAGTGAAACCGGTTGAGTGTATTTGCATTTTGTATTGAACCATATTACATTGGACAATGCTACATTAAATCATTATGTAACTCTAGGTGGAATTCCTTAAACTTCTCTTTTCCCCAATATATAGTACACTAAATCCATTTTACAGCAAAGACAACATGCGGTTATATAATACAGTAGTAACATGACATCAGTAAAACGAAAGGAAAGTGTCGGTACCATCGAAAGGCAATAATAGCGACAATATATACAAAGGCCGGAAGTTTAAACAAGTGGATTAATGATTGGTTGAAATGTCCTTTAGTGCTGGGTGTATCCTTTTGTGTTGGATGTGTTCTTTGACTATACGTCGCCTGTTGGAAAGATATTTTCTTATATTTGAGTTTAACTGGAGCTATTGATAATGGATTGGGGCAGTACTCTATATTCTATAAATCACATTATGTGTTATTATACTCAAACAGTGGATTATATTTAAAAAAGGGGACCTACTACTGTAACACATTTTAAACATTCATGCATCCATCAAGCAGATTTGAAAAAAAGTGTTTAATGTCTTCGTGTCGGATACAATTGCATTCCTGAGACGTAGACGGTAGTGCAAGTCGACAGTGTTGCTAGTAAACACGTCGCTGTGCATTTTCGATCATTATACAAGTTTTTTATATAAATGATTCATGTCTGTACGTCGCACAAAAGGTGCACTTATTTCTCAATCACGTTCAAATAGTAATTAATCTTTTTGAGTTGTCAATATCATTCATTTCAATATAATCCGGCATGACGTATATCTAAAATACTGCCCAGTTTCAAAAGAAGATTATGTTACACTAAAAAGGTGCGCGTGATGGTGCACGTGATGTCCTTTTGAGGCTTGTAAAGGGTCGTAGCCACTTTGTAACTTTCGTAATTTTCATTCAGGAATTGTTTGTATTTGTTGAAGGTCCACGGCAGCTTATATGTAATTTCATGTGGGGTCTTCCATAATATAATACGTTAAACACTGTCTAAATATCGCTTATCTCTTGATGCTGATGACACAAGTTTGAACCTCGCTTGGTTCAAAAGTTTATGTAAGAAAGACAGACGGAAGGCAGTTCTTCTCCGTTTCATGTTCACGTGTATAAAGCGTTCTTCCAATAAAGATGGTTGTCATAGTAATGTAAACTGTATTTTTTGGGAAATTATCCTTATAAGTACGTTGATATCTTTTGTAAATCACAAATAAAGTTAATTTCTTACATTATTATAATGATAATTAACGCTCTCGATGATTACCATGACAACACCATGTCCTGATTTTAAAACATCCAAAAGCCATGTATGGCTGATATGATCATCTCTATGCTCGATAAATGCAAAAGCGAAATTAATGCTTCTTTCTCAATTCCCATTGATAAATGACGTCATAGTTGTAATGAATAGATGACGTTGAAGACGCCATCAATAGAAATGCTACAAACAAAGAAAGAAGAGGACAACATGGTTGAAAGACTCGGGACGGTTAATGTAAAAACACTACAGCAGATTTAAAATCTGATTCCCCGTATTTTGATTCGATGTTTTTAGTATTTCTATTTCCTAAGACTAACACTACTACCCCCACCCCCCTCACCCGCACACGCATACAACACCCTTCTCCTCCCCACAAACTCCCTAATGTTTTCTTTTTCGCGATCTGTGCCAAACCAAGAAGGTCGTTTGAATTTTCTGTTACATGCTAAAGGACAAAACATTAAAAAATATGATTTTATTTCTGGGTTTCTTTATATTATTGAACAGTGTAGATCCATTACATAATATATGGGTTGAGCACCTTTAATGGTTCTATTGAATAATCATCAGTCAAATGACAATATCCACGTCCGGACCGTATCATGGAAACGCAGACAAAACATTGTATAAAATATGGAGACACAAACAAGCCGTGTCAGTTTTGATGGTTTTAGACGAAGGCTTTGGTTCTATATCTGATATCTGTTATTTAATCAAGGTGCGTAATATTTCTTAAATCTTATAATTTTAGCTTTTATTTTAAATAAGGCAATTAATTTAAAGAATTATACACATGTTATATTTAATGTTTGAGAGTATTGCAGATAAATGAAGCTAACTGTTTCTTTTTATCAATTAATAAATTAGCAAATTTTTTAAATACTGCATTACGACCTTAAGCTAAAGTTGAGCTAATTTCTATCTAATTTATTTAAGTTTTATTTAAGCGTAATTATGCAAAACTTTGAAATGATTATTATGTCTTTCAAATGACAAAATAAGAATCACATTCAATTTCGAAATTATAAAAAAAGAATTGACTTTTACTTTAATATGTATGCAATCATTTAAAATTGATTGTACATTTGATGAATATAATTGAGGTATACTTTTACATGGTCGGTTTAGTTGTTTATTTTATAAAATAATTTGCTTATTTCTATTTATTGTTAATTTCCATCAATGAGTTAAATTTACACATTTCTATTGTTTGTTCAAAATGTGTTTTGGAGATATCAAATATTAAATGTAAATGTCCTTGATATAGGATGGTGAAATATGGTCAAATAAAATAATTCAAAGGGTTTGAAAGCCGACTTCACACTTGCCATTAATCCTAAAAAACAAAGTAGACAATGAATATTTCTTTTAAATATATCTATATATTCTTATCATTTTCAATGTAAATATGCAAGTATCCTAGGTGATTTGTGTCAATAATACTTTTTATGTTTTTATATATTAATAATGCCATGGCATATATCTACTAATTTGATATTGTTATAAATCAAATAATATTATTATATGTCTGCGAGTGTAGAGTCAAACGCCTACTCCAGATGTTACCACGTGACCGTACTATATATAGAATATATTGGATCCAATAAAATAGTTCGTATTGTACAGTTCATATTTCATGATGGTGATTAAAATACAATGAAATAAATTTAACAGAAATGTCAAGGATGCAAACAACCAACCGACAAAATATATGTTTTATATGACGATTGAGACGTCGAAATAATCCGAATTACTGCTCACATCTTATTTATTGAAAAGGATTTCGATAAATTCATTCAGGTTATGCTATAAAATAAAAACGTATTGTGGTGAACGGACCCAGTTCTAGATTTGAGCACAGTGGTCAGTTGCAGCGAATGACGTCACATTTTGCTATGCGTTAAATTACTAAGAACTGCGGAGAAAGCATAGAACGCGTTAAACAAACCTGATTCGTGAAATATCAGGGACTAGGATAGACTGAATGAACAACCAAATGATTAGAAAAGACTGTCGATTGCCCTGACAAACAAAAGTATTTACCATAAACGTAATTATATTTTATATTGTTACAGATGCAGAAAGCTGTGTTTATGATATATCTGGGTGTGTTTTGTTTGCTTCTGCAATTACAAGGTAAGAATGGTCATTATAGAGTGCTAATTGTATTTTTAATTCCGTGTGTGTGTGTGTGTGTGTGTGTGTGTGTGTGTAACACCAGTAATGGTATATTACCTTACCTCGCTATTCCATCACCGTCACATTACAAAACGAGATAGTATAAATGAAAAAAACAAATACAAAGTCATTTTCAAGGGTCGTGCGCCTTTCCTGACTCAAATCGGAATTAACGGTCTACATACAAACTTAGGTGTTATAATTGACATGTAACACCATGTAAATAAATTGTTTTTTTAGAAAAAAGGTCAAGTGCAATTTTCATCTAATTTGTCGCAAGCCCCTTAAATGCGTATATGTATTAAAAATATAACACTATCCGTGTACATAAAATATAAAATGCAAAAAGTATTTTTTGCAAGGTTTTACCTGGCACTCAAGAATACTCCGTGTATATTCATAAATTAATTATCGGTGTCCGAACGTAAATATTGATATACCTGTTGATAAACCAATGCCAATACGTAATTGAATCGGCATCATATGGCACTCGCGAATAGCAGCACGGGGAAGGCATTTAAACGCCCAGACATATTGACGAAGATTAATGAGTGCCAGGTAAATCATTACGGACACTATTACTGATGTTAAAAACAAATTGATTCAAAATAACTTGTTATTATCACGCGCCTTAGTTAAGTATATTTACATTTGTTCTTTAGCTTAAAAAGGGACAACTACTTTGTGTATTACAGGCATGTCTACCACAACAACAGTGAAGACAACTGCAAGTACTGTGGGTTCGTCAACACAAGGTGAAACAAAATACATGTTTTATCATGCAACTTTTAACTTTACTAACATTATACAGCTTTAGGTTAACAAATATTTTCAGGTTATAAACATTTAATACACATAGCTAACCCAAAACCGCTGTAATAGTTGGTTCTGTTATCGAACTATTTCTTTGTTATAGGTGATTCGCCGTACTTAAGATTCACCCGCTAACTGCCGTATTTTATGCAATGATAAAATATAAATTTATTTTCACTTTTTAAACAAATAGTGTTTCATGAAAAATAAATTACATGATTAATAGCTTAGAATGTCAGCTGTATTTTAGCTCGTGACGAAAAGAAATAAATGCTCGGGAACGGCTCGCATATTTTACTTTTCTTATATTCGCCAAATTACAATCTAAGCTACTAATCATGCATTTTTTACATTACATTATTAAAAACGTATGTGTATAGCTTAGGTATAGCTTGTTTGTTTTACATACAACACTATAAGATGTCTTTTAGTTGTACAAAGATTAATTGTGTCGATCAACACAATGCAAAAGATGACATGACCGTTATAAAATACGAACTTATGTCATGTGAAAGTGTATACTAATCGTATACGGTTAGAACTTTTAATATAAGAAAATTTCCTATTGATATCTTCAGGACTGTTTGTATTCATATTAAATTGAATGGCCTTGTCACGTATTATCATTTTGGCGGTGCAAAACTTGATCATGACGACATTAGCAGGATATAAAACCCGACTTATAACACCTTTCATCGTATATCGAGTTCAATAGCTACCTATATAAAACCAGTGAGCTTTAAAAATAATTGTATTGACTATCTCAAGGTGTTTTAGCCCACGAACGGTCTACCACCGCGACATTGTGGCTAATAAAGTCGCCATATCGTAACGATACCCCTACGTACTTTATGTTCACATTTTGTAACGATACCCCTACGTACTTTATGTTCACATTTTGTAACGATACCTTTACGTACTTTATTTTCATATTTTGTAACGATACCCCTACGTACTTTATGTTCATATATTGTAACGATACCCCTACGTACTTTATGTTCACATTTTGAGTAACATAACCAAAGAGTAAAACAGCTTATCATACCGTATAAAACTGAACAAATATTTATATTTATCATATTTTTCAGGTAACAATGCAGCAAACGGACCTCCCCACGTATTATTTATCGCTGTATCTGGTCTAATGATGCTCCTAAAGGTCATCTAGACAGTCGTCTTGGCTCCTGGATGCTGCCTTGTAAATTAAAAACCCTCTGAGAATGTGCCGTGCCTTATCTACTAACTCTTCCGCAGCATAGTGTACATTTATGTTTGTTTTGATCTTTTCGTGCGTGCCGTTTGCATTTGATGCTTTATGTCTTGTATTCAATTCGCGTATATAATTTGATATTTTTATTATTACGTCCTTTGGGTGGGCTATTATCTTTGGCATCATATTTTATTAATATTGATTCCACTGTATTTTGTCTTTAAATAATTGCTCATTGTTTTCATATTTACCGTTTCTTTGATGTATATTGCAAAAATGACTAATTTGAAGAACTCATGTAGTATAATGCGAAACTTTCAATTTGAGGAACTCGTGTTATTGTATCATGCAAATTACCATGATAGTTCATCAAGACTAGACACTTTAATAAATGTAATATTTTTGTATTAGGTAGCAATATTTTAATATAAATCTAACTGTGTTTAAAACGTACAGTTTATTCAGCATATGTTCGTGGTTTATTGATAAAAACGAGTGTGTAGACCGAGTTCTTTGATCAGGCATTGAAATACCAACCAACTTTCATTAAACAATATCAAACAAATGTGTCTTGATGTATATATTCAGACATTTTAGTGTGGAAAATTAGAATTTCTTTATAAAGTAAAGGAAAATGTATTCAATTAATTAAATAGAGATAAAATATGAATTTCTAGTAAGAGATATAGACGTTATTGGTTTTTATTTCCCTTGGGAAATTTCATAACTATTTTGTAAAACTGTAAAAGAAAAAGAAAACCAAATCAATATTGCAAACGCATGTCACCCTTTGCTTGTTTTCTGTTTAACGTTTGTCTGATATGATGAAAATATGCAAAGTTTTCTGAGTGACAAACGTCAACACCTTTCTGCATGTTTCTTAGTTATCGATGTAAAAAGTGTTTTTATGAAATAAAACATATTGAAACAAATAAAGTCTTTGTAATACAAGATCAGTTAGTAACTCCCACCATACTAAATGGTTTAATTAGTTTTCTTAAAGTATTATATGTGTAAACAGAATGGCCTGGAAGCATACACAACATTATTCTGTGTACTTCTTTCAGCATAAGCTTTTTGAGATATCGTCTCAGAAATGAAACTTACTACATAAATTAATTATAAGCTTATTTTTTTTTCATTTGGAAAAAGTAAAGTGTTCAAACGAGATTAAACTAAGATAATGCTTTTGATAAATAAAATAGATATTTCAAAGCAAATTGTTGATGTATGGACGTTTCGAGAAATACATACATGTGTACTATAAAATATCAGCCTGACCGACGGTACCAACAACAGAAACACAATCAATATAATAATATTATCAGATAAAATGATTCCTTGATAGTACAAAACGTAACCATTAAAACAAACAGTAAAACCTGTTTTATATGGTATATTTACGAGAGGGTTATCAAATATACAACTCCCCTTAAACCCACTAGCACCGGTTTGATCTGTTTTCTGTTCTCGAACAGCACTAAATGTGTTAAATGATTCCAGAAATTCAGATTTGATAACACATCTGTGTAAACATCGGAGTTGCTTATTACGGCCGCCACACAGCACGTAGCACTGTCGTCCTGATAGTCTATAATATCTGACAGGGGCCCTTGGAAGTACTGAATGTGTTCCATGATTCCAGGAATTCAGATTAAATAACACATTTGAGTAAACATTGGAGTTGCTCATTACGGCCACCACACAGCACGTAGTACTGTCGTCCTGATAGTCTATAATATCTGGTAGGGGCCCTTGGAAGCACTGAATGTGTTCCATGATTCCAGGAATTCAGATTAAATAACACATTTGAGTAAACATTGGAGTTGCTCATTACGGCCACCACACAGCACGTAGTACTGTCGTCCTGATAGTCTATAATATCTGGTAGGGGCCCTTGGAAGCACTGAATGTGTTCCATGATTCCAGAAACTCAGATTATATAACACATCGGAGTAAATATCGGAGTAACTCATTACGGCCACCACACAGCACGTAGCACTGTCGTCCTGATAGTGTATAATATCTGACAGGGGCCCTTGGAAGTACTGAATGTGTTCCATGAGTCCAGGAATACAGATTAGATAACACATTTGAGTAAACATTGGAGTTGCTCATTACGGCCACCATACAGCACGTAGACCTGTCGTCCTGATAGTCTATAATATCTGGTAGGGGCCCTTGGAAGCACTGAATGTGTTCCATGATTCCAGAAACTCAGATTATATAACACATCGGAGTAAATATCGGAGTAACTCATTACGGCCACCACACAGCACGTAGCACTGTCGTCCTGATAGTGTATAATATCTGACAGGGGCCCTTGGAAGTACTGAATGTGTTCCATGAGTCCAGGAATACAGATTAGATAACACATTTGAGTACACATTGGAGTTGCTCATTACGGCCACCATACAGCACGTAGACCTGTCGTCCTGATAGTCTATAATATCTGGTAGGGGCCCTTGGAAGCACTGAATGTGTTCCATGATTCCAGGAATTCAGATTAGATAACACATCGGAGTAAATATCGGAGTTGCTCATTACGGCCACCACACAGCACGTAGCACTGTCGTCGTGATAGTCTATAATATCTGATAGGGGCCCTTGGAAGCACTGAAGCACAGAATATCAGGCCCAGTTTTATCTAGTCTGTTCAAGAAGGGTAATGACACACGGAACAACCCTCACGCAGTCTGACACCGGCTTCAGCGGTATTTTATTATCAAACAAAACTGAATAAGTCTCGAGATTCGAGATAAAATAACAATACTGAGTCAAAGTACTGGGCGATATTTTACGACAATTAATAATTATTTATCAGCATAATAATTTGTTATCTTTGCATTCAAGCAGCAACACGGACGTTTTTTCGTGTAACAATGCTCTGCTAGTTCATGTTCTGTCCTTATGATAAATCAGCATTAACATGATGCCATTGAAACAAGTTTTATCTTTAGAGAAAACACACAACGTTATCTTTTTTTTTAAAATAAGGAACTATATGTACTGATAACATCTGATCACTCGGAAGCACAGATATCAACTACAAGAATGAAATAGCAAACCTGCATCATACAGTCAAACCTGTGTTAGTGGTCACCTCTAAGCAACAACTTGTCTTAAACAGCCACATTTTCTATTAATCATGTTTATACTTTAAGTTAAAATCAACCTGTATTAAGCAGCCACCTGTCTTAAGATGTCATTTTTGCTCTTTCCCTTGAGTGGCAGCTTAAGATAGATTAAATTGTATCTCATGAGCCTTAGCACTGTTTACCAGCGGCACTGAATGAACTTGGGGAATCAGAAATAATATCAACACTAAGTTAAGAGTATCGGTTGATTTTCAGTTGCTCAATGAACTAAATATAACGTGTTGCAGTGGTACACAGGATAGAGTGTTGAGTAGTTTGACACGAAGGCTTCCGAATAAACACTCAGTACTTGTTTTACTTATCAGTACTTGTTTCACTTAGGACACAGACTTGAAAGTGATTTATATCAGATCTGAGCTTCCTCCAAGATCCAGCTAAAATAAATAACTATAAAATAAAACAGTGTAAGCTTAACTGTGCGTTTAAGTTATCATTGAAATCATGGTATTTGGAATTTTAAAGATTTTATTTACTTGATAATCCCTAAAGTTTATTGTGTTTTTTTAAAATTAACTTCTCGTCAATGTTATTTGATATTAAACTACACTCCACATTGGATACTGAACACTCATTTCAGCCTTTGGCACTAATGGTATAAAAATGCACGTGATAGTGATGCGTCTCAGGTCACGATATAAGCTGTGACGTATCGCACTTATTCCTACTTAATGCAAGTAACCCGAATTATAGGTGTATACTTATTTAATAACTTAATTTCTCAAGAACTATGAAATGGCATATGTAGTATTTGCCTAACGTATGGTCGATGGACGTGTCCTTCTGTACCTGAAACAATATAAAAGTTTAACTATGTGTATAAGTCAAGTATATGTTAGGTTTAAATAAATGAAATGGTTGGATCACTAGATTTACAACGCTAGTTACGCCCCTTCTCGGTACCAAATACTACAAAACACTTTAAATTTACGTGTGAACTGTATTTTGCGAATTTGCTTGCATATGTCCTATTTTACTTATTCGCGAAACATTGAATTCGCGACGTTCAAAAAGTGAAACCGCCGGAAATGCATTTTTCATTCGAATATTGCAAACATTGGGACAGTGAACATGCATGCTTTCAGTAAAATCTTTGACATCTCGAGGGTTGAAACTCGCGAATAAGAGCGAAAAATAAAGATTCGTTTATAAAAAGTAAGAATATGTGCAACCAACAGGAGACTAGCACGCACGAGAAGAGAAACAAATTCCGAAGTAATTTCCATTGTTTCATTCTTCTTTATAATTGCTCCAGTCCCCGGTGGTTGTTCTGAGTATACGAGAGGTCCAGAGAGACTGACAGGCTAACTTTTTCATAACTTCTCGTAATATGATATGTCCTTAGGGGAATATCGAAGTTGGGTTGGCCCTAAAGCAGGTTAAGTTCCACAGTGGCAGTTTTGTCTACTGAGTGTTCCAAGCAGTGACTTGTTCTGTTTGTTTGCATTTGTTATTATAGAACTGTTTATGCGTTGACGGTATCAGTGCTGGTGTGTATGTTGTTTTGATTGTGTCCCTTGAATTAGACGTGTTTTGGTAGACATGTAGTTTTTACTTTTTGTGAGTGTCCAGAAATGTTTATTGAAAGTAACACAAAGTTAAAATAAATATGTGCTCATTAAGATACGTACCCCTTAGAAGACACAGTCATGACAACTGCGCAAACAGTGTTGTGGTTCGAGATACCAACACTAACGTTATAATATCACTGTCTATCGATATAACGATTATATTAAGGTTTGCATTTTATCTTGGGTTTAGTTTTGTGTTCATTTAATAACAATTCGACCTTGTTTCTAAATGAGTTCTTCTCAACAATGTATCATTTTATAAAATGTTTTCACCAAAAGCATACGCCTTTGTATAATATATCGAATATATTCGTGTTGTCTTTTATATCACACGTGTATTTATGTTTTTTTTTCTTTTCATCTTTAATTATTTTCTATAAAAACGTTGAAATGTTCAAAAAAAATATGGGAACAAAAAGTCGTTTGGATTAATCAATAGCACATTTTAACAAAATAAATCCCACATTCGACCAATTAAGACGGACTTTTCTTACATCACAGCTCCAAATGTATCCAAATAACAGCAAAATATGCTACAATTATAAAATAATTAAATACAAGTTTTAGCATGATCTTGAGTTTAATATCCGTTTTCATTATTTCTCTATGTCAGACCTGTGTGGTCCTGTTATGGTCCGGGAGTCGACGCGGACAACATGAAGTCCGTAAAATAACCCAAATCAAATACCCTTCTTTCACAAGGCTAATGCTTTACTAAGTATATTAGCTTGACTGATAACGCACGTTTCTTTATAAATGTTACGTTAAGACTGTGACATCTAAGCTCTGATATAATGGCATTTAATACATTATCACCACGTTATCTATACCACTTAGATATATTTGACATATTGAAAATATCGGTATTACTGGATAATCTTGGTTGATTCTTTTATTGGCAAGCGTTTCCAAAACGGGAATCCAGCTCAATATATTAAGATTTAAATGTCAATATGATGTGAGACTTGATATTCCAGTAAGTGATATATCATGATATATACTGAGCAAAAAAAGAAACTTTACTCTCTTTAACGTGCAATACCTTTTTTAATTTCAACATTTATAATAAGATGTTAATAAAAAATGTCGTTATTGTGTCAGTCTGTTTGAATTATGAAAACTTGTTTATTTAAACACAAATGATAATAACCTAGCTGTAAAAATCCTGTTTTGCATGATTTGCACATGCCAGAGTCCACCAGGTAGATACACAAATGTGCATTACATAAACAGATATGTTGTTAATCAAACAATTGAAAAAACAATATAATTTTGTGGACTTTGTAATATGATGTACTTGTTTTAAGAGGGCCTCAAGGAAGATTTGCTTTGTCAATCAAGTCACCCTTTATAAATAAAGATTAAACTTGTAATTCTTACTTAATTGCTTCTTTCACAACTATGCCTCACTAATATTAGTCTTAAAAACAAACTTGAAAAGCAACAATAACAATGCAAATTTCAGTTTTCAGTTAAAAAACGTTATTTTTGATTACACTCCTTGTCCTCTTTATCATTAATTTATGGGTACAAAACTACACTTCAAATGTCCAATGAAAATACAGATTTGTTAAAAAATGATCAACTGACACAGCCATACTAATATCAGTGCAGTGTTTCAAACAGGATTTTGAAAATAACCAATTCATGGAGAGTAAAGTTTCTTTTTTAGCTGAGTAAAGTAGATTGTGTTTATCTTTACATATTGGTCAGTTGCATATTTAAAACAAATGTCAGTGATAATGTATTGATATAACAGTAATCGTTATATCTTACAATAAGAATAAATTTGGTTATTGAAATAACAGTAAGTGATATAAATAACAGGCAGGTTTATATATTGATATAACAGTAACTGAAAGATTTTATAAGCAGTTAAGCTTAATATAACATTCAGCATTATACTATGATATCGTAGTTAACGATAGCGCGATATTATAGTAAGTGCTATATTATACCAGACGATTTATATCGTGATATACCAGTCAGAGATATATCTAGATATAGCAGTCAGAGATATATCTAGATATAACAGCAATGATAAAACAGTAAGTTGTATATCCTGATAAACCAGTAAGTGCTATATCTTGATATAACAGTAAGTTGTATATCCTGATAAACCAGTAAGTGCTATATCTTGATATAAAAATAAAGGATATAACCAGTCAGTTGTATACCTTAATACAACAGTAAGGGAATGGCCGAATCTAATATTAAGAGAACGTGTGGCCAGACCCTTTTGCCTTAAACTGTATTTGACTTATATGTATGATAAATATTGTAATATGTGTTTATAAGGCAATAAAATATGTTTAAACTATAAACCAGTAAGTGCTATATCTTGATACAACAGTAAGTTGTATATCCTGATAAACCAGCAAGTGCTATATCTTGATACAACAGTAAGTTGTATATCCTGATATAACAGTAAAGGATATATACCAGTCAGTTATATACCTTATTATAACAGTAAAGGATAAATACCAGTCAGTGGTATATCTTGATATAACAGTAAATGATATAAACCAGTAAGTGGTATTTCTTGATATAACAGTAAAGGATATATACCAGTCAGTGGTATATTTTGATATAACAGTAAAGGTTATATACCAGTCAGTGGTATATTTTGATATAACAGTAAAATATATAAACCAGTACGTGGTATTTCTTGATATAACAGTAAAGGATATATACCAGTCAGTTGTATATCTTGATATAACAGTAAAGGATATAAACCAGTTTACTTTAAAGGATATAAACCAGTCAGTGGTATACCTTGATATAACAGTAAAGGATATAAACCAGTCAGTGGTATATCTTGATATAACAGTAAAGGATATATACCAGTCAGTTGTATACCTTGATATAACAGTAAAGGTTATAAACCGGTCAGTGGTATACCTTGATATAACAGTAAAGAATGTATACCGGTCAGTGGTATATTTTGATATGACAGTAAAGGATATATACCAGTCAATGGTTTATCTTGATATAACAGTAAAGGATATATACCAGTCAGTGGTATATCTTGATATAACAGTAAAGGAAATATACCAGTCAGTTGCATACCTTGATATAACAGTAAAGGATATAAACCAGTCAGTTGTATATATTGATATAACAGTAAAGGATATATACCAGTCAGTGGTATATCTTGATATAACAGTAAAGGATATACCAGTCAGTGGTATTTCTTGATATAATAGTAAATGGTATATACCAGTCAGTTATATTCCTTGATATAACAGTAAATAATATATACCAGTCAGTTGTATATCTTGATATAACAGTAAAGGATACAAACCAGTCAGTTGTATACCTTGATATAACAGTAAAGGATATATACCAGTCAGTTGTATACCTTGATATAACAGTAAAGGATATATACCAGTCAGTTGTATATCTTGATATAACAGTAAAGGATATAAACCAGTCAGTTGTATATCTTGATATAACAGTAAAGGATATAAACCAGTAAGTGCTATATCTTGATATAAGAGTAGATGGTATTTCTTGATATATCAGTAAATGGTACATTTTAGAATAAGAGTAGTTGATATCATATTAATAAAACAGGTTTGTCTTGATATATGAATCTACACTTACATATCGGTTGTAAAAAATGATCAACTGCGTTAATGATAAAACAAATGCGAGCTAATTAGGAATTATAACAATTTGATTGTTTATCATTGTAGTTTTTAAATAAGAACACTGTCTATTTGTCTTTTACAAGTCTTTATGTATAGCAATGACCACGGTAATCTGGAATGTAACAGAATATGATTAGTTCAATTAACACATGTACATAGGAATGTCATAACCTTCTATCTCCCTCCAAGTATTTGGAAGCTATTATACTTTTAAGTTTAGGTGGCTAATACTGAAATTAAACATGATAATCAACAACAAAAATTGAATGAAACAAGAATAATCAAATAAGCACAAACTAATGTATTTTAGGTTATGTGCAAAAGTGGAAGTTAAACACACTGTCCTGAATTTCGTTAGTTCATATCATAATTCTTGTGAAAATAATAAAGTTAACACAAACTAATGTCTCTTAAGTTATGTAAAACAGTTTCAGATAGACACAATGTCATGCATATTGTTAGTTCATCTGATAATCTGAGTACCAGGTTGGAGAGCGAGTGACACGGCTGGATCGTCGTTGTGGGTCGCTGGGTGTAAGATCGGGGTTATGTTCATTATCTGTGACCTTTGTAACTAATGGCCGTGTGGTTAGCGGTTGTCCATGATTCTGGTCAGGTACTGCCCGGTTAAAGGTCAAATGGCGGCCCTCAAAATGGTTGTTAAGTCTAGATGACGATCTGTCCAGTATTACACGAGTCGACGGAGTACCATTGACTGGTGTTGCCGGTCCAGTCGATGAGACAGGTGACAGAGGTGACCCTGGTGTTAATTTAGAGGAACTCGGTGTTACTGGAGTATGTGTTACTGAATAAAGGTGAGAGGGTCCAGAACATTCTGTCGGTTTGTCGGGTTCAGTACCTGTTGAGACAAGTTAGAGTTGTCTATGCAATATGTAGTTGTCGATGGTCCGTGTCTGTTGGGGTGTCTTGACAGGTATGTATTTTCTAAGAAATTTTCTGTTGCGTAGTGTAACTCTCTCAGATCCATCAATCTTCACAACATACTGGTCAAATTGGCGGACCTCAATGATGATGCCAGATTTGTCCCATTTGAGCGGGTGAGGCCCAATTTGGTTTTGAACGCGAACATGGTCACCGATAGCGAGTGGCAAGAGTTTTTTGGTATGTTCTGACCAACGTTCAGCTTCTTTCATGTGACGGTTTCGTAGTGCCTCTTCTCTAGCAGCCATGGTTTCTCGCCAGGTACGGTGGGGTTTATATCTGCCGGGTGGGATCGGGATAAAGTCCCGTATCGGATGGCCAAAAACACACATTGCAGGGGAAAGCTTTGTATCTCTGTCGGGGGTATTTCTGTATTTGAGCATAGCAAGTTGGAATGCATCAGTGTCAAGATCGCCATTGGGACCAGTATTGTCAGCAATGAGACGCTTGACAGTCTTGACACCCACTTCAGCCCGACAGTTGCTGTGAGGGTAAGCAACTGAGGAGAGACGGTGATGTATACCCCAGTCTATAAGGAACTGTCGTGTAGCTGTGGCTGTAAATTCAGGCCCACCATCAGAGGCTAGTTCATCAGGTATGCCAAAGGTGACAAAAGTACGTCGTAGGCAAGTTATGAGCCCAGCTGCACCATCAGATGATCGCCAGTTCAACGATTGGCCAGTTAGAGTATCGGTCGACGACAGCCAGGTAATTGACTCCTTTGTAGTGGAAGAAGTCGGCACAGACACACTGAAATGAATAGTCTGGTGATATCAGCGGATAGGGTGGCGCACTTTGGTTAGAGGGGGCGATGCAATTGCAGTGGTTACATCCGGTTCTATATGATGTAATGGCAGGAGTAATTCCAAGCCAAAATACTGAAGCCTCAGCTTTCGAGATCATAGAGGCGACACCTTGGTGACCAGAATGTAAAGCAGTTAATATGCCATGTCGAAGGGAGGGAAGTATTACTATACGATCCTTGTATAGTATGACACCATCGACGGTATGGAGGTGGTCCCGAAATTGGAAATAGTCCCGCAGTGGTACAGGGAATGCATGGCGGGAGTCGGGTGTACCGGACTCGATAAGGTCAAGTAGTTGGTTCATGCTGTCATCACTTGCTGTGGCGATACGGACTCTTTCCCATGTCACTGATTTCATTGCGAGCGAGTCAAGTGAAGATGTAGCTGATGCAATAACACACTCCTCTATAGTATTAGTATCTGTTTCAGAAGCACGTATGCCTGCTAAGAACGTTTTGGAAGGTAGCAGTGTTGCCGGAATCGAAGCATATTGATTGATAGCTGCTATGTCATATGTAAGTGTAAGTTTCTCAGGGTTACCAGCTGGGTGACGAAAGACACAGTGAGCGGTTCGGTGTTTGACACCTGGCACGTGAATCATACGGAATCGGTACCTGAGGCGAGAGTTAGAGATGTCTTCCAGAGACCTGTCACCAAGTATTTTCAATAGAGGTTTGTGGTCAACGGCGATGATAAGATTCTCGCATCCCAAAACGAAATATCTTGCTTTGTCCAGAGCGTCACCAACTGCCAGGGCTTCGCCTTCAGCTGGCGCGTAACGGGATTCAGCAGAATGAGTAAACCTACTGCCCACGAGTGTGATCTTCCTTCCTGTACGGTAGCAAAATGGTTCCTGTTCTGGACAGTTGCAGTGTTTTTGAAATAGCCAAAAACCGATGCCAGTCTTGGACCAGTCAGTAGCAAGACATGTTGGTTTACTGCGGTCAAATATTTTTACCCATTCTTCAATTTCACTTATGATTGCAGCTTTGGATGCTTCAAAAGCATTGTTGAGGTCGTCGTCCCAAACAAAGGATATTCCAGGTTTCAATTATTGCCTGAATGGTAGCATCTTTTTGGCCATACTGAAGGCATAGGACACTTGGTTCACAA
This sequence comes from Panopea generosa, assembly GCA_029582155.1. Taxonomy (NCBI): domain Eukaryota; kingdom Metazoa; phylum Mollusca; class Bivalvia; order Adapedonta; family Hiatellidae; genus Panopea; species Panopea generosa. Next base: position 43,169,353 of record CM055910.1, on the reverse strand, counting down.
GGCCAAACCAGGACTGCACATCTGTTAGGTTCTTAGGTGCCGGGAAATCTAGGATAGCACGAAGGTATTTCATGCATGGACGGACACTATTTGATGTTATTTCGAATCCAGCGAATTCCACAGAGTCTTGTCCAAATACAAATTTTTCAGGGTTCATTGTGATACCTTGTTGTCCACAGATGTCAAGCCAATGAACAGCTTGAAAGAAGCTTTCCTCTAGGGAATCAGCCCAGAGCAGGACATCATCTACACATTTAGTTTTATTTGGTATATCTGCTACAATTTCATCATACCGTCTGGTGTAGCCGTCACCAGATGCGATGTATCCTTGAGGAGCGGTCTTGTAACGATATCTATCCCATGGTTTAATAAATGTAGTGAGATGGCGATCATCTCTATGAATTGACACACTGTGGTAACCATTCCAGCCATCAAGGACTGTCTTCTTCTTGCCATGAGGCACTAATCTAGCTTGGTGAAATGGTGAAGGTGTATGATGGGTTTCCCTAGTCGCATGTGCGTTGAGAGGCTGAAAATCAACAGTGCGGCGTGATTTTTCTTAGCACATATGACCATCCTATGGCACCTAGTGACGGGTTCCCCGATGGGAACTGGTTCAAGAACACCAAGTCGAACATCCTGGTCAAGCCAGCTTTAACTCCATCCTGCCAATGAATTGGATTAGGTATAGGTGTGTGTTGAGCAACAGGTTCAGCATTGGGATCCACCATTAATCGCATTTGAGGGCCAGTCATCAATGGTAACGATTTATGATTGAAGGTGTTGAACGTGCTAGATCTATAGTGGTCAATGAGGAATTCCTGCAGTTTTATGCGATTGGATTCCATTGGTTCATAAGGTAGCTTTCTAGGGGGTGGAGTTGGTAGCTGGCGTTTAGGGCATTCACAGATTTTCATCAGGTTGCTGACACTTCGAATAGTTTCAGTGTTGTGAAGGTCGTTCTGCAAAGTTGCTGTCATTGCGGTTTGTTGCACTTCGTTTATCTCAACCCACAGTGGGAAAGCTGTCAGAGATAATGCCAAGATCTATACAGGCCTCTCTGGTGATCAAGAGCTTGTCTGAATTGTCGGTTACATAAGTCATCTGTCTGGTTTCAACATGGCGACCTTGTTCGTCTTTGTCAGAGATACGAAGGATGGTTGCGCCGAGAATTGTGATACCTTTGCATCTTCATGGTGACAGGAATGAGAGCAGTGGAGTTCAACCCGAGGCGATGTATGACTTTGATACCTGCAACGCAACTTTGGCACCCTGTGTCTGCCATGGCAGGGAGGACGACAGATTTGGTTTCAGAGGTAAGATTGAAGCCAAGGGTTCTATAATCATCGGGCGAGGTCCTGATGGTAAGGTTAATGAATGGTTGTGACCTTGAACTCTTCTTGATCCAAGTATCAGAGAGATGATCATACAGGGTATGGTCGATGGCTATTTTCTTCCTATCGCGATTGTGTTCAGTGTTTGAAATGGTACACAAAATGTCAAATACAGCACCTTCACATTCGTTTACACTATGAGGGGTAGGTGTCGTTACCTTTGGCTTGTCTTTACTTCGACATACACTCTCAAAGTGATTATCGCGGTTGCAATGTCTGCACTTGTGACCGTATACTGGGCATTCTTTCATGCGGAGACGAGCTGGTGAGGTCTTGCCATGTCCTTTCTAACCGCAGTACGAGCATGGTTCAGTTTTGTCTTTTAGTGCTGTTTGTTTTGCCCTTTTATAAGAACTGCTAGCTGCTTCTACTGCATGAGAATCAAGTAGGGGAGAAGCTGAACGTTTTCCTGCCTCTTTAGCGTCAATGAACTGAGAAACCTCCTCCAATGTCATGTCCTGATTCTTGTCGCCGAGAAGGTCAAGCTGGATATCTTGATCGGCAACACCCCTTGCGAGTACATCTCTAACAATTGTTTCTGTGTAATTGACATCAGTGTCACAATTGGGGCACTTTATTATAAATTTTCAGACGCCCCCTTGTCCACGTAAGCGTGTGCAAAAACTACGCACAGGTTCATCACGGTCTTGGCGCATGTTGTGTATTGAGACTCTGGCCATCATAGTGTTTTCTTCACGGACGGCGAGTTTTTTAATTGCAGTAAGTACCTCTATATCAGTTTTGTTAGTAAGGCTTTAACCCGCAGATCGCGTTAAGTCTTTGTGTAGCTGTTCATCACAACATTCCAGAAGCTGAACTACTTTGTCACGGCCAGTGACTTTGGTCGCATCAACATATTCAGACCATCGTGACGCGAAGTATGCCCATTCCTCACTTGTGCTTGCTGCCAATATGATAGGCCTCTTCACTTTTTCAACTTTGGCAGCAGTGACAGGTCCTGGAGCGTGTGTTACACTATGAGCGGTGATGAGTGCAGCGACAATTGCTGCATCAAGGTCGTCGGTTACATATTCACAGCCAGGGATGGGACACTGTACGGCAGGCATTTCTCTTCAGCAGATGATAGTCACTCTGGTTGTCGATCAACTCAGACCGTGGCCATAAATAAGAACACTGTCTATTTGTATTTTACAAGTCTTTATGTATAGCAATGACCACGGTCATCTGGAATGTAACAGAATATGATTAGTTCAATTAACACATGTACATAGGAATGTCATAACCTTCTAGTTTTGAAGTGCAGCAAGTCTTCTTTATTTTCAAGTATCGATTCTGAACACTTTTGTAGCATTGCCGCACCGTTGTGATTATATAAACATATGTGAGGGAGGGTCCCAAGTGGAAAGTTTAACAGCTGGGTAAAAACATAGCGCTCCAGGGCAGCCGCATTCCCAGCATTGCATGTGTTCAAGGTGGTAACTGTGACCAAACTTTGTGACAGCTGGTTCCAAAAGACGATAGAGGAAAGGTGAGTTTACAGATATTTTGTTTTGACCATAAGTAACGAAACAAGAAATGTCACTGGTAAGTCTCGCATGCCCCCAAATGGTCGTTGAAAAATAACAACATACTTATGTTATAATAGGTAGCGATGTATCCATGGATATAAAGAGTAATAGACTGATGTTTCAGACTAGACATGCAATTTCATGTTTTTTACATTAAAGTATGACCTTGACCTTTGTGTAACCTTGACCTTGACATCTGATGTGATGGTCTAGGTATTTCAACAGTTAAATGCTGCTGAAACATCATCATGACATGCTGATCTTTTGTGTCAAGCTATTTTAAAATCCCTAAATGTAAGGCTGTAACAAAATAGTAAATAAGGTAAGAGAAGTCTATGTTTTAGAAGCTGTGTAATGTGTTTATAGATATATATATTTAATTAGGTAACAAGTAAATGTAAACTAGTAAAATGCTAATTAACCGAGGAAACCTACTTTGTGTATTTATTTTGTTAGTTGTAAAAAGTGTAACCATTTTTTTCCTTATGGGGAACGTGTTGTAACAAAATAGTTAGATTGTTGTGGCCTTATTTAGTAGTGTCAGCTCGTTCGTGTCCATTGTAGGGATATATGCTATATTTAGGTCAGGTAGCGTGGAATTGTTAAAACGTATAGATAGCTCGACAGGAGCAACGTTTTTAAGATATTTTTACATCTTCATTCTTTTATTAAAGAATAAATCATTTTTGAAATTTAGTTTATCAAATTCCATTAAGTATTAAGAAAGTTAGAATAATTAAACGGGTTTATTTGTCATAAAACTAATTTAGGTTTACAATGTCCTAATAGCGTAAAATCGGCTTCGTACGATGTTTGAGGGTTTGTTGTTTCATGATTTACACGAAATTCACTAAGGTATGTGAACGGTTTTGCTACAAATGCTGACTCTGTTATGGAAACAATGTCCAGTTAGCATAATCATCTTTGGGTGTGGTTGTGACAAGAAAGATTGAGCATGTTACTGTTCCAGTACATAACGGCATATTGGTATGTGAATTTTATATTATGTTGTATTTAAATGTCTGATATATATATATATATATATATATATATATATATATATATATTTGAAATAATCAGATCTAAGTAAAATTGTATAAATTGTTCATATCCATTCCGACGGTAATGTATGTAATTTAATACACATCTACGGTATTGAGAAGCGTTTTTGTTAAAATATAGGCCGAGGAATCTGAGAACGTATTTTGAGCTGTTGATATTATGTTTACGATGAAGTATTGAGATTCACCATGTTAGAATTGATTGATATGTTTAATTACATTTTGTTGATGCTTTTACTGATATTTACAAAGTGAATAGATACAGAATTGGTATGTAATTGTTAATATTATAATTAGAAGTTATTTAGAGATATAATTGCTATGTTGAGATTGACTAAGGGTCGTATATGAGTTGTTGTTTAAACTGCCATAAAACGGCAGATAGTAAAAGTTGAATGAAATGTTATCATATATTGGTAAATCTACCATGAAACTGTTAGATGGTAAAGATTGAATGAACTGTTATAATATGTTGATAAATCTACCATGAAACTATTAGATTGTTAGAGATGAAAGCACTGTTATCATATGTTGATAAAAAATACCATGAAATTGATAAATGGTAAGTAAAAGACACCATGTCATTACATATTTTAGTAACTAGTAAATCTGAGTTTATATATATATATATATATATATATATATATATATATATATATATATATATATTGTAGCCGCTTTTAGACTTAAGCGAGGAATATGTCCGCTACGTTAATGACGTATAGACCAGACAGGAAGTCAGCTGGTGGCAGTACAGTCATAAGACTGCAACCAACATATTCGTTATATGGACGCCTTGACGTTCCTGACGTCGGAATACGATCGATAGTCGTTACGGGGCGACGTAAAGCCATATACTCAGTATAGAGTTCTAGGGGAGACAACCCAGTTATATAGCCACTGCCGCAAGGGACGAGTGATGCTAAATCTACGATATCCGGACGCGGAAAGTATCTAGTGCATTTTTATAAACATTCGAATGATAAAAGCAATTTGGATTGCGATGTAGGTTACGTACGTGTAGGAGATAGAACTGTGTGAAAAAAAAGGTGTTAATACCACCATAGGACATTTTTTTTAACCAGCTGTGTTTTTTTTTGTGTTGAATAATTATCTTTAATTTGTATATATTGTATACTTGTATATTCGTAATTTTACTTATGTAAAATTAAATTGCAAATTTTACTTTGTGTATGATTGTATTCTACCCTTGTGAGTTGTCGGCCTTTGGGCATTTTGCTACAAAGACAAAGTTACAGATCAATTGATAAATTGAGCCAAGTGTTTTTGAAATCCAACCATGTATGATAAAGTTAAAGGACGGACTTGAAATCTAAAACAGATTCAAAGTGTTGTCATACATACTAAAAGTGTTACTTTGACCTTTGAGGTATGGGTCTAGGTCTTACTTATGACATGTCGTCATGTCATCTTGATAAATTGAGCCACATTAAAGGCAAAGTCACAGACTAGACACACAATATCAAACAAATTGAAAGTGTGACCTTGATCTTAGAGGAAAGGTTCTGGGTCTAACATGCAACACTGAATTATGTCATGTCGATCAAATGAGCCAAGTGTTTTTAAAATTTATCCATAGATGACAGACCGGACAAGAAATGTCAAAATTATTGAAAGTGTTGTCAAACAAAGTTAAATTGTGACATTGGCCTTTGAAGTGGGAGTTTGGGTATTAAGTGCAACACGTTGTCATGTTATGTTGATCATTTATAACAAGTATTTTAAAAAATCCATCTATGCATATCAAAGTTGCGAAATTTCACACAGACTCAAAGTGTTCTCAAACTCAAATTTTGACCTTGTCCTTTGAGGTACGGGAATGGGTTTTACTCGCGACTCGTTGTCATGCTATGTTGATCAATTGTAGCAAGTATCATTAAAATCCATCTATGCATGACAAAGTTACAGACCGGACACAAAATCTCACATACTCAAAGTGTTGTTAAACAAACTCAAATTGTGCCCTTGACCTTTGAGGTTTATAAAATCCATGTATGCATGACAAAGTTACAGGCCGGACACGAAGTCTCACACAAACTCGAAGTGTTGGCAAGCAAACTCAAAACGTGACCTTGACCTTTGAATTACGGTTGTGGGTCTTACTCGCAATACGTCGTCATGTTATGGTGATCATTTGTAGCGAGTATTATTAAAATTCATATATGCATGACAAAGTTACAGGCCTGACACGAAATCTCACACAGACTCAAAGTGTATTCAAACAAACTCAAATTGTGATCTTGACCTTTGAGGTACGGGCGTGGGTCTTACTCGCGACACGTCGTCATGTTATGTTGATCATTTGTACCAAGTATCAACAAAATCAATCTATGCATGACAAAGATACAGGCCGGAAACGAAATAACGGACGGAAGGACGGACGGGCGGATGGACGGACGGACGGACGGACGCTTTTTTTGGAGTGGGGTGGGGCATAATATATCTTGTCCAAAGAAAAACTATGACACACTCGATTTTATTGACTCTGGTTGTTAGGTATATTGATCAGCACCGGTCAGCTGTATTCTATTTTCGATAACTACTGAACGAGTTCCTTGATTCCAAGGAATCAGAAATAAAAACAATATAAAGTCAAACAACTTAAAATACCTTCGATGGCCGCAACACATTACATAAGATTGTAAAGTAGCTTTAGTAATTATTTGAACATACTTAATTCTGAAACACTTGAACGACAAATGTTCTTTATAATATATTTATATATATATATATATATATATATGACTATATATATATAGGATAAAGTAACTAGAATATTGTTTTGATTTCCAATGTTTATAAATGTTGGATATATATAAACTGTAAACATGTAAACTATTATCAAGATGTATATTTCAATATAATGGATTACCACTCGTCAATAGAAAAAGGTACAGAAATATTAGTTATAGGTACATGACGTGTACTAATTGTTTTGTTTTAAACAGTAAAAGTGCAAACATGGCGTCAGCTTGCATCATTCATTGGCTCTCATTTCGTGTAACCTGTTTTACTAGATCACTAAATTGAAAAATAAAATTCACAAAGCCTGAATTTCAAACTATTGTAATGTGTCATTGAAAATGTTTACAATATTGTTGATTTAATTTAACTGTTTCAGGTATTCAAATATCAAAGAAGCAGTTTTTAAAATGTAAGATAAAATAAACTAGTCTGAAGCAAAAGTACGCATTCCATCTAAAATGAGCGTTGCCAAGACTGTAAAATATTTACATTTTGAAATAGGAACGTGATTGTTCACAATATATGTATTGCCATGTGATTTTTCAACCAGCCATGTTATTTCTTAAGTATGTTGTTTGTGTCAACTCTATAGACAAATACTATTATTGTTTCAGTTGTTTGTCATGAAGATTGACAAAACTTCAGTTTTACCTTTCTCTATGTATTACAACTGTACAAATATGAGCTATATGGAGAATGCCAATTTTAGCTCAGGAATTCTCCGGACCACACAATGACCACGCCGGGACAAGGACCCCGCCAGACCCACGCCAGGGTCGCGCGGTACCACTCCCTGACCATGCCATGACCACACCAGGACCATGCCGGGACAAGGACCCCGCAAGACCCACGCCAGGGCCGCGCGGTACCACTCCCTGACCATGCCATGACTACACCAGGACCACACCGGGACAAAGACCACGTCAGACCCAAACCAAGGCCACGCCGGTACCACTCCCTGACCATGCCATGACAACACCAGGACCACACCGGGACAAGGACCCCGCCAGACCCACGCCAGGATCACGCTGGTACCACTCCCGGACCATGCCATGGTCACACCAGGACCACGCCGGGACATGGACCCCGCAGGTCCCACGCCAGGGCCGCGCGGTACCACTCCCTGACCATGCCATGACCACACCAGGACCACACTGGGACAAGGACCACGTCAGACCCACGCCAAGACCACGCCGGTACCACTCTCTGACCATGACATGACAACACCAGGACCACTACAGGACAATGACCCCGCCAGACCCACGCCAGGGCCACGCCGTTACCACTCCCGGACCATGCCATGACCACACAAGGACCACACCGGGACAAGGACCCCGCCAGACCCACGCCGGACCATGCCATGATCACACTAGGACCACACCGGGACAAGGGCCACACCATACCCACGCCAGGGCCACGCCGGTACCACTCCCGGACCATTACATGACCTCAACAGGACCACGCCGGGACAAGGACCACGCAAGACCCACGCAAGGGCCACGCCGGTACCACTCCAGGAGGATGCCATGACCACACCAGGACCACGCCGGGACAAGGACTACGCCAGACCCACGCCAGGGCCACGCAGGTACCACTCCCTGACCATGCCATGACCACACCAGGACCACATCGGGACAAGGATCACGCCAGACCTACGCCAGGGCCACGCCGGTACCACTCCCGGACCATGCCGTAACCACACCAGGATCACGCCGGGACAAGGACCAAGCCAGACCCACGCCAGGGCCACGCCGGTACCACTCCCGGACATACCATGACCACACAAGGACCACACCGGGACAAAGACCACGTCAGACCCACGACAGGACCACGCCGGTACCACTCCCTGACCATGCCATGACCACACAAGGACTACGCCGGGACAAGGACCCCGCCTGACCCACGCCAGTGCCACGCCGGTACCACTCCCGGACCATATCACGACCACGCCGGGACCACGCCGGGACCACGCCGGGACCACACAGGGACAAGGGCCAAGTCAGACCTATGCCAGAGCCACGTCGGTACCACTCCGTACCTTGCCATGACCACACAAGGACCACGCCGGGACAAAGACCCCGCCTGTCCCACGCCAGGGCAACGCCGGTACCACTCCCGGACCATATCACGACCACGCCGGGACCACGCCGGGACAAGGACCACGTCACCCCCACGCCAGGGCCACGCCAGTACCACTCCCTGACCATGCCATGACCACGCCGGGACAAGGACCACGCCGGGACAAAGACCATGCCAGACCCTCGCCAGGGTCACGCTGGTACCACTCCCGAACCATGCCATGACCACGGCGGGACAAGGACCACGCAAGGGCCACGCATGGACATAACAACGCAAGGGCCACGCATGGACATAACAACGCCAGACCCACGCCAGGGTCACGCCGGTACCACTCCCGGACCATGCCATGGCCACGCCGGGATCACGCCAGGACAAGGACCACGCCGGGACAACGCCAGGACTATGCAGGTACCACTCCCGGACCATGCCAATGACCACACAAGGACCACGCTAGGATAAAGACCACGTCATGCCCACGCCAGGGCCACGTCGATACCATTCCCGGACCATGCCAAGACCTCACCAAGATCACGCCAGGACAAGGACCACGTCAGACTCACACCAGGGCCACGCCGGTACCACTATCGGACCATGCCATGACCACGCCGGTACAAGAACCACGTCAGACCCACACCAGGGCCATGTCGGTACAACTCCCAGACCATGCCATGACCTCACCAGGACCACACCGGGACAAGGACCACGCCAGACCCACGCCAGGACCACGTCGGTACCACTCCCGGACCATGCCATGACCACACAATGACCACACAAGGACCACAACGGGACAAGGACCACGTCAGACCCACTCCAGGGCCACGCCGGTACCACTCCCGGACCATGACATGACTACGCCGGGACAAGGACCACGTCAGACCCACGCCAGGGCCACGTCGGTACCACTCCCGAATCATGCTATGACCTCACCAGGACCACGCCGGGACAAGGACCACACAAGACCCACGTCAGGACCACGCCGGTACCACTCCCGGATTACGCCGGGATAAGGATCACGCAAGATCCACGCCACGGCTACGCCGGTACCACTCCCGGACCATGCCATTACCACACCAGGACAACACCGGGAATAGGACCACACCAGACCCACGCCTGGGCCACGCCGGTACCACTCCCGGACCATGCGATGACCACAAAAGGACCACACCAGGCCCACGCCAGGGCCACACCGGTACCACTACCGGACCATATGACGATCACGCCGGGACCACGCCGGGACAAGGACCACGTCACCCCCACGCCAGGGCCACGCCAGTACCACTCCCTGACCAAGCCATGTCTACACCGGGACAAGGACCACGCCAGACCCACGCAAGGGTCATGTTGGTACCACTCCCGAACCATGCCATGACCACGACGGGACAAGGACCACGCAAGGGCCACGCCGGGACAAAACAACGCCAGACCAACGCCAGGGTCACGCCAGGACCACACTGGTACCACTCCCGGACCATGCCATGACCACACAAGGACGACGCCAGGATAAGGACCACGACAGACCCACGCCAGGGCCACGCCGGTACCACTTCCGGACAACGCCATGACCTCACTAAGACCACGCCGGGACAAGGACCACGTCAGACCCACACCAGGGCCACGCCGGTACCACTCTCGGACCATGCCATGACCACGCCGGTACAAGGACCACGTCAGACCCACACCAGGGCCATGTCGGTACCACTCCCGGACCATGCCATGACCTCACCAGGACCACACAGGGACAAGGACCATGCCAGACCCACGCCAGGGCCACGTCGGTACCACTCCCGGACCATGTCATGACCTCACCAGGACCTAGCCGGGATAAGGACCACGCCAGACCCACGCCAGGGCCACACCGGAACTACTCCCAGACCATGCCATGACCACACAATGACCACACAAGGACCACACCTGGTCAAGGACAGCGTCAGACCCACGTCAGGGCCACGCCGGTACCACTCCCGGACTATGACATGACCACGCCGGGACAAAGACCACGTCAGACCAACACCAGGGCCACGCCGGTACCATTCTCGGACCATGCCATGACCACGCCGGAACAAGGACCACGTCGGACCCACGCCAGGGCCACGTTGGTACCACTCCCGGACCATGCCATGACCTCACCAAGACCACACCGGGACAAGGACCACACCAGACCCACGCCAGGGCCATGCCGGTACCACTTCCGGACCATGCCATGACCACGCCGGGACAAGGACCACGCAAGATCCGCGCCAGGGCCACGCCGGTACCACTGCCGGAATATGCCATGACCACACCAGGACCACGCCGGGACAAGGACCACACAAGACCCACGCCATGGCCACGCTGGTACCACTCCTGGACCATGCCATGACCACACCAGGACCGCGCCGGGACAAGGACTACACCAGACCCACGCCAGGGCCACGTATCTTAAAAACAAAACAAATCCTTCTGAAATAGACTAAAGTTTATCTGGATTGTTCTGGCATATACGCGCATAGACTTGAGACAAGCAGACAATAATTGGGGATAAAAACACGTAGGCTTATCAGTGTATCATTTGAGAGTCAACTGTGTGTGGTATTTTGAACAAGTTATATATCTTCAAAGACCCAACTGATATACAAATGCGGCAAGATGACCTTGGCGCAGGTTTTATAAAATTTTATACATGATTTAAATCAGAGATCTCTTCAAAATTTAAAAGTCACCACTGCGTTGTTTTATTGTTACAATTTGCATATTACTAGAGTGTTGTTACTGCATTTAATTGGCAAAAAATTACATTGTAATTAGACGTATTTTTAAATTTATATTAGGTTATTGTATTGCTAAACTAGATAAACTAAAATATGTGTAATTATCTAACGCGTGAACACTATATGTATCTAAATAATCTTTGTATAATACTATAATCAATACTTGACTCTGTCTAATGATATAATTAAACTTCCATCTTTATACACCAGTCATTTGTTAATCTGGCTCCTTCAGACCGGGACGTAGATGGGGAAAATTGGGCTAATGTGTCATGCTGCTATCGTACCATCATTTGCTTTGCTTCCTTTCTTGAACTGGCTTAATCATATAGTTATTGTCGGAGTTACCAGCCTTTGAATTGTCTAAATTTGCTATATTTGATATTGGATCGTCCATAGCCGACTGGTTTCATGTGCCGGCTCAAGATCGATTCGCTCTCACCGCTGAGTCACTCTCGATCCGTAAAGTTTAAGAGAGACCGTTTGCCATTTACTTTGGGAAGGACATTGATTATACTCCAGGTGTCCCACCGCCAATAACACTTAATATGGCATATATAACATGAACTGTGTTGAAAATGACTTTAAATCTCGTTCCAAAACATAATTGGATGCCATGGAAATGATAACTCTCTAATTTTTCAACAGATCTAACTAAACGTATACAATAAACTGAGTAGTTATACATGTATAACCACAAGATGTCCCCAAGGGATGGCAAAATAGTTTTAGCAAGGCTTTTACCAGCAAAGTGTCCCTGCAGAGCAGGTTTTACCTGTTCTTTTCGGAGAGAATAGGCAATGTCCTCACTATGTATCGGCCTTAGTAAGGGCAGGAGTTATAAATGCATTACACTATACACACGTGCTCTTTGCCAGTGGGGCTACTTTTTACGCATTCTTGTCTTAGAAAACAACAAAATACATAGCATCTGTTCTAACAAAGCTCGTTCTTTGGTTGTGTTCTATGCTTTCCAATTGTCCCTTTTATCAGCATTTGTGTCTTCAACACTAAAAGTTCTGTCGCTGATTGTAGTGGTAACCATGTGCGTCTGAACCTACTTGTAAACGGAATATTAAGCCATCTCTACAAACCACGGACCTCCATTTTAGGATTGTATTTACTTTAGATAAAAACACTTGAATTAAACTAAAATCTCTTCTTGAACAGGAAAAATGAAAAAAAAAATGATGATACAACAAGACTGTTGAAATCACTATATCGTATCATGTTTGAACACAACACGGACAAAAATGTTTAATTGTAAAACGCAATCGATATACGCTGATAAGGAAAAACCGTGGACTGAATAAATAGTTTGTCATGTTTATTTGATTATTTCAGTTTTACTTTATATCTTTTACTATAAGAACATTTACAAATATTTGCCATACTGAAAAAAAAGATAGATAGATATTAAATGAACATAACTGCGCAGTAGCCTAGTCTAAGAGCATTCGTCGTACATGCGGAAGTTGCCATCCTGGACCGGCAGACGATTGTCACATACAGTAAAACCTGTGTAAGTGGTCACCTCTATTAAGCAACCACTTATCTTAATCAACCATATCTATTATTTCCCATTGATATGCTTTTAGAACAAAGTAACCCGTATTAAACAACCACTAGCCTGTCTTAAAGTGTCATTTTTAATCCTTCACTTGACTGGCTGCTTAAGACAGGTTTGATTGTACTTTATTACAGGTTCAGTAAAACATAATCAAAAAACCTTATGCACCCTGAACGGTGTGTTTTCGGTATGGGTGTAGATGTTAACGACAACATATGTATAAACAATGTGAATAAAACAATTATATACAGTAAAACCTGTGTCAGTAGTCACCTCTATTAAGCAACCACCTGTCTCAAACAGCCACTCTTCTACTGAACATTCTTAGAATTTTAGTCATGATCAACCTGACAGTGTTAAATAGTCACCTGCCCTTAGAGGTCATATTTGCTCTTCTCATTGAATGACTGCTTAAGACAGGTTTGACTATATATTTAGAATTCAGAGGAATGATTTATCACGCGTCAATGTAAAATGTTTCATCCTGTTGACTACACGAATCTCATTCGAAGATACAAACAATTTACGGTTTGATTTGTTTTAAATGAGGAAAGGTTAAACGTGTGGTCAGCTTGAATAAAAGTTCAATGCTCTGTTTCAGGTTATCAAATACATGTGAAATGTGAAATATTAGAAAATAGTCTATCTTTAATTAACGTTGCCAATATTGTAAAATAAAAAATAGTACATGTAGATACAACAAAACTATAATCAAAGTACATGAAGTACTGATGGTCTGTCGTTAATAAATATTTATACGCCTTCATAATTTAATTGATAGTATCGTAGCGTTTGGTTTATTCTATGCAACATGTGAAAATGCATTATTATTGTATATAGTCCGAACTTTTTATATAAGAAAATTTCCAATTGATATGTCAGGACTGTGTTTGTAGTCATATTACTATTGATGTCTTCTATCACCTTTCTAATTGAATGACCTTATATAGATTCAAATGCGTTCAAAATGGCGTTATCCTCATCGTAAACGATACCATATTATGGAATATATATATTATATATATATATATATATATCAAAGTACTTGAAGTACCGATAGCCCCGTTCTTTAATGGATAGTATTGTAGCGTTTGGTTTATTTTATACAACATTATTTTGTATCTGAAAAGATCCCAAAAATCGGAAATTCCGTTGTTGTGATTTCAATTATGTCCTTCATGAAATAAAATACATATGATTGCACTGTATCTTCATGATCCGACGGGTTTTTAAATATGTCCTTTATATAGCATGTGAGTAGTCACGAATCCTTAACTGGATCCTTCTCATATGAAGCTATCTGTTCATGTATGTAAATTGTCCGTCCATTCCAGAAGTATTGCATGTAAACCATAGTACATAAGTCATCTTTGACACAAAAACTGTTGGTTTGGCCGAAGGACTTTATGTCAGATTTGTGCGTGATTCGACATTCTTTACACATGCATAATAACCAGAAAAAAATGTATTTAATCCTATAATGAACATGCACATTATGGTTTTATTATGTGTTTGTTTATTGATAAGACAATAATAAAATAATGAGTCTTAAATCTTTACTGAATGTCAAAATGCGGTAACCGTGTTGACACTTTTTCTAGATTTTAGATTCTCGGCTAATTGATAGTGGCTGGCCGATGCTTGATTGGGGAAAAGTCGCCGTGATAGAATTAGATGAAGATGTGTCTATATATAGAACCTGATTTCTCCCCAATAGTGGGAGCAGGGTCCGTTTTATAGAATAGGTGAAAATCGAAGTTTGGTTCACCCGTTAGCCAGGTTTAAGCTCTAATATATATTATTTATTTTAATTATTGTGGTTATGCGTCCTTTGAATGATATCGTCTTTTATTGGACATGTTTTCGTACTCTAGTGACTAACAATTTAAAAGACGTTTCATTAACTTATTTTTAGACGGAGTAGCGTGCAATGCAAGTCATTCATTTATATCTTTACGTAAACAATCAAAGGTAACATTCTGCATGTTCTTGTTCAAAGAAGTTATAACAAGTTTGTTTATTGATTTCATCGAACAGTTTTTTTTTATATTTTAATGGCATACAGAGAAGTCAGTGGGAAATGCCCTTTTATGATAAACTACCGTTGTAATGTTGTTGTTTTAACCTGTGAGCCATGGTTACGAGACACATTATAAACCGAATCATCTGTGGTTTTCCCGCATTGTGTCTTCTTTTGTGCGTTATAGCAAGAGACGTATCACACATTCAAGGTAACTTACATTTTATATGTTGCTTTATTTTTTTTTATCTTTTGTTTTTGTATTTTTCATATAAAATTGTATTCGATATTTACATCATTATTTACATTATAAAACATTACATGTCACATTTAATCCTCTTATACATAATACATATAAACATATCATGATTAATTCACATTAGTAATATTTTAATAAATTGTAAAACAATTTTAATATGCGCATGTTTGACATTTTTTCGTTCCTTTCTAAATATCGCAAGAATAGAATATATTCGTATTTAAATAATGCAAATACATCAACACTCGTGCTTCTGTAATTGATTACGAAATATGCTTTATAAATACAGAATCCTGTAAATGCTAAAATAGTTTTTATATTATTATTTTCTGGGTAGCTAATTTTGTATCCAATAACTATTTTTTTTAATGTTTTTATTACTGCTGATACGCCACATTGTTTAAAAATATATGTTATATTAATACAGAGAGTTACTACTTCTCGACAATTAATGAAAAGTTGTTTGTATGTTTCTTTTTCGCCACATACATTACAAAAAAAGGAGTTTGACTTTTTTTTTCAAATATGTTGCATTTCTTTCAGAGGGAATATTCTAAAAATTAGTTTATATTTAGATTGTTTACTTCTATTATCATGTAAAGTGTGAGTAAAACTATATATATTTTCCTAATTAAATTGCGCGTTTAAGTATGTATTCCAATAATTATGAACGTGGGTTTTCTAAATTTAAGGTTAATTAAAAAGTTGTATAATTGTTTATCATTTGCTGTTTTCAAGTCAATTACTTTTCAATAGTGATTGATTTTAATATAAGTTTTCATCGTTTTGGTATTGCTAATTTAACTGTGCTTAATTGATATAAACAATTGTATCTATCAATTAATTTATCTAAACTTCCCTCTTTATTCATCTCTCCATCTTTATTAATGATATCGTTTACAAATATAAGTTTAGATTTTATCTAAATGTTGAATATTAAACATTTACCGTTTAATTTTAGGTATTTGTTTCTCCAAATTATTTGTTTTATGATAGATTGAAAGTCTTTACACGGTTTATTTATTTTTTCATTTGAATCCAATAGTTTATAAAATCAATATAAAAATCAGGTTTTGGTTGGTGACCAGGAATGCTTTTAAAACTATATTCGTTTTAAAAATTAGATAATTATCTCCCAATGTATCTAATAATATCTTGACCAAATTTTCAAATTCGCATCATCATCGTTAGTCAAATCCATTTCATTTTGAGTGATTTATAGAAGGAAGCTGGATCACACATTTCTATACCACCAATCAATGTGGTTCTTTTTTTTTTTTCGCAACGGTTTACCATTCCATAGGAAATTAAAAATCATCGTATTTCATCTATTTACAATATTTTGAGGAATAACTAATGACTGAACAGCATAACAAATGTAGGTAATAAAAGTGTTGTTTTTCTTTATTATTTGATTTTTCCCAAGAAAAAGTCAATTTTCATTTTTTGCCTGTATATCATTGTTTTGTCACATTTTTTCTATTTTTGACTCACAATTAAGAATATAACATTTGTGCTTATTGTGTTCAAAAAGATACCAAGTTTTTTTGGTTTTTGTGGACAGTTAATATTTCTTGCGATTATTTCGAGTATTTCTTTACATGTTTTAAACCTACCTAACCAAAGACCATCAGTTTTACTGCGATATAATTTTAATCCTGAATGTTTTCCAAAGTTTTCTATTAAATTTAGTGATATAACAATTTCCTTTTTTTGAAATTGAAAGTAATGTAGTGTCGTCAGCAAGTTGAATAATTTTTATTGATTTGATGCCGTTATGTGTTTTCACTTTGATACCTTGTAATCTTATGGCCTGTCTTATTTTTAATGCCATAATTTCAGCTGCAAGGATAGATTATAAAACAGATATAGAACATCCTTGTCGTATACCTGTTTCAAGCTTGAACACATCAGATTTCCTTCCGTTATTAACTATGCATGTCTGACTGTTTATCCTATTTATGAAATAATTCTTGAAATCAAATTTATTTAAAGTTAAAAGTTAAAAGTCCCATTCGACTTTTCTAAAATCTAAAAATAAAATTTCCTTGCATTATACCTTATAATTCTGTTTTTATATATCCTTGCTTATCTATAATGATATTTTTTTGTAGACGTTTAGATAATAATCGTGTGGCAATTTAGAATCTATATTTAAAGCCAGTTTTCTAAAAAAATAAATTAAGTAAGATTTCCGGGTTATCCTTTTTAAAAAAAAATATTACAAAACACCTTGTCCTTGACTTTTGGATATTTTTTTCATTTGTATGACCTTCGTTTAATGAAGATAATAAAATACATTTTATTTCAAAATGCCAATCCATCAATCCCTGGACTTTTGTTTTCCTCATTTAGAAAACAGTAGAGTCACATTCACTCGCCGTTAAATAGCCTTCTCAAATAGATGATTCATTGTTATTCAGTGTGTTTTTTTTTCTCCAAAAGTTGCATTAATTAGATACGTATTTATTTCATTTTTATTCCAAATAATCTTTTTTTTAAGTTCAATAGGTTTAAAATGTTTGTATTGATTGTTTGAGATATAATTTATATAACATTTAGTTTTCATTTACAATGTAAGAACACATAGATGAAGCTGTAGACGTAGTTAAGGAATGTGTCACGTGTATGTAAGTTCATATGTCATGCATGTTCAAAAAAAGAAGTGCTTTCCATATATTAATATAACCAATTCTATACAAACGTGTCCTATTTATAAAATAGTCTTGTAATGCCAAATTAAATATTTAAAGGTATGTTGACGGAACAGTAATATCATGTTTACTCCGTGTTCCCGCATCTGTTACAGTTAAACTGAATAACTTCAGTAGAAACGGGAACCATGTCTATCTTAAATTATCGTAATATCTCGGAAACATTGTCTTGTTGTATAATACATCAAACGGCTTTTAAAACGTAAGGTTTTGTATATTGAATATATGAATATATTTTTTTATCCCAGTTCTGCTATCATTTTTATCGGTTTATATATTTTGACTGCAACTACATGAAATATGTTAAATCTTTGTTTTAAACCGATGGAATTGTTGGAATGAAATGAAAAACAAGGGAAGATAGTGTTGTCTTGGTTTATCAATCATGTTTTATATAAATTTATACAATACTCATACTTGCAGTTTTAAAGACATTAATTATCCAAAGATAAAAATGCGTTCATGGAAACGGCACATTCTATGTAGTATATAGTCACGAATGCAAATATAGTGGTTTCAATACAGAGTGTTTCAATATGACATGCTGAAACTCACAAGATTGGTGTGCTCAACGATTAATACAAATATCCCATTGATATGCGAACCAATATGGATGATATGATGAAACGTTGGTTTCAAGAAGAAATGGTTAATTATAATATATTCTGAATATGTAATAAGGCTGGTACAATTTCGGTTTGTTTGAAAAGAGATTTATTTGAGATTTAATTTGCTTATTTCATTTAATCTGGATTCAGCTTGTGGCAACAATGTGGGTCGTTCATACTGATAATTCAAATACACTAATCACAACCTTGTCGCTGAACAATTTATAAATTTAAACCAATAATGAAAACGTATATAACCAACAGAAGGTATATCATACAAAGAACATAGCCACCAAAAGCAACATAAACACATGGTTATAAAAAATACAATAAATAGATATATAACAAAAGTGACAAGAAGGGTCTTCAACCGAGAACGGGTGCACCCGACCTCGTTCTCTCTCCGTTGTCATATATATATATATATATATTAGACATAATATGCCATAAGCATTAACCTCGCCCTTTCCCCGTTGTCATATATATAAAAGACATAATATGCAGAAAGCACTACCTTCCCCGTCGTCATATACATATATATATATTTTTTTATATATATATTAGACATAATAGCAGTAAGCACCACTTTCCTCGTCGTCATATATATATAAGACATTATATGCAATAAGCACTACTTTCCCCGTCGCCATATATATATAGACATAACATGCAGTAACACTACCTTCCCCGTCGTCATATACATATATATATATTTTTTTATATATATATTAGACATAATAGCAGTAAGCACCACTTTCCTCGTCGTCATATATATATAAGACATTATATGCAATAAGCACT
Organism: Panopea generosa; assembly: GCA_029582155.1. Classification (NCBI taxonomy): domain Eukaryota; kingdom Metazoa; phylum Mollusca; class Bivalvia; order Adapedonta; family Hiatellidae; genus Panopea; species Panopea generosa. The sequence continues at coordinate 43,149,805 of CM055910.1, read as the reverse complement.
ACTTTCCCCGTCGTCATATATATATAGACATAACATGCAGTAACACTACTTTCCCCGTCGTCATATATATATAAAGACATAACATGAAGTAACAATACTTTCCCCGTTGTCATATATAAATATATATATAGAGAGAGAGAGATTAGACATAAAATGCAGTAAGCACTACTTTCCCCGTCGTCATAGATAAATATATATATAGAGAGAGAGAGATTAGACATAAAATGCAGTAAGCACTACTTTCCCCGTCGTCATGTATATATTAGACATTACATGCAGTAAGCACTACTTTCCCCGTCGTCATGTATATATTAGACATTACATGCAGTAAGCACTACTTTCCCCATCGTCATGTATATATTAGACATTACATGCAGTAAGCACTACTTTCCCCGTCGTCATGTATATATTAGACATTATATGCAGTAACCACTACTTTCCCCGTCGTCATGTATATATTAGACATTACATGCAGTAAGCACTACTTTCCCCGTCGTCATGTATATATTAGACATTACATGCAGTAAGCACTACTTTCCCCGTCGTCATGTATATATTAGACATTATATGCAGTAACCACTACTTTCCCCATCGTCATGTATATATAAGACATAATATGCAGTAAGCACTACTTGAGCTCTGGGAATTGAATGCAATTATTGAGTATTTTATAAAGATATATTTTGTTAAAAGATTATCTGACCCTTAGTTTATATTCCTCCAAATGAAACTTTTAAACAGAAATAAAAAAATCTTTCCAACTCCGGAAAATAAAACTATAAAATAGTTATAAAAACACCGTAGGTACTTTAGCTTTCACGTTTTGCTCTTATCATATTGTTATGACCCTTTATCATGACCTTCAGATGTATAAGACTTACATGTGAAACATTGATGTAATTCGCGGCGGTGTTCATATCGATTCGTTTTACATGTCGTAAATTATCAAAAATCAGTACACTTATACTTTGAAGTCACGGCTTTTGTTTTAACTTTGTTTTCCCTTATAACATAGTTTATAATAGTTCAAGATTTGTTTAACAACATTTTTTTACATTATTTATTTGTTATAAGACTATAAATTTTATACAAATAAAACACAATTTGTGTGACCTTTACATCTAATCATTACGACGGCGTTGAATTAAACAAGTGTCTAAAAACAACTAAATATTGAACATTCACGCCTGACTGCGCAAAAAAGCTTTGGTACACGTTTTTGAAATTTACATAACTATGTTAAACTTCATACATTTAACTATTGTGAGAGAAAAAAAAATATGATAGGGTGTTCACGCTAGTTTTTCATCAATTTGAATTTAAATTAAAATGAAACAGTTAAAAACACACGACGTTTACTTGTGATTTCAGACGACGTCAAGAGAAAACACCATTTAACGTAAAATACGACGTCGTCAAAATCGCAGGTAAAACGTCGTGTGTTTTTAAATTGGTTCAATTTTAGTTTACAATGAAAAATTAATTATAAAACCGTCGGATATAAACTACCTGTATGTTTCTTTGTTTCAGATGAAGGTCACAGTGTTATTGTTTGCAGTTATTGGCTGTTGTATTTTTGTTGCCACGGAAGGTGAGTTAAACAATGTGCCACATATAAAAGAAAGAGGCTATGGCAGGCACTTGTCTAAATTTCACATTTGTCGTGCTATAGATCAAAATTCCTCCTGAACTAGCCAATATATTTTTGTGAATTTGGTGTTTAATAATAACTTTGTGTAGTGAGTTTTCAAAATTTAAAGAAATGAAGAATTTTTTGGCTTACAGTTATTTTTTTTGTATGAAATATATATATATATATATATATCTTTATGAAATTTTCGCTACCGACGTAGAACTTATTTCTTCGTCTTTCTACATAAAAGTTTCATTTCTATGTTGTGTTGTTAAAATACATTTGTTAAATCAAATACATTCCCGTTATTTACTACCGTTATTTGTTAAATCAAGTACATTCCCGTTATTTAAGTACATTCCCGTTATTTACTACCGTCATTTGTTAAATCAAGTACATTCCCGTTATTTAAGTACATTCCCGTTATTTACTACCGTTATTTGTTAAATCAAGTACATTCCCGTTATTTACTACCATTATTTTTTAAATCAAATACATTCCCGTTATTTAAGTACATTCCCGTTATTTACTACCGTTATTTGTTAAATCAAATACATTCCCGTTATTAAAGTACATTCCCGTTATTTACTACCGTTATTTGTTTAAAAAGATCATAAAATAAAAGTTCCAACATTTTTTGTTTCAACCTTTAAATTCAGAAGAAAATATTCATTATTTTTATCGTTTTTACTATGGTACTGAAATTATTAAATTCAGGCAAAGATTCAAAGAGTTTCTAAAGAAAAATACTGAAGTTGCCACCCGAAATTTTATCATTATCATATTGATATTCGCCTGCCAGTCTCTATAAATAAGTCATTGACCATGCTCCTATGTTGGACAGTTCTGTTATTAGACATACGGGAATTACGCATTTTAGGGAAATTCATAAACCCGTTTATCTGAAATATGTTCTGGTAAAACTGTTAATTCGTTTATGACACCATATGTAGATTGTTGTAGCGTGTAACCCATGATAATGGATTAAACACACTTATTGCAGCTTTACCAATGTTTGTCACAAGATAAAGTGCATAGTCCAGTGGTTTAATTGTTTAATCGTCTTGCTATTACCATATACATATAAAAATATGCGATGCACGTACTCCACATGTTCAACGCGCACTCGTACAGCGTATATGAACACATTCAGCAAGCTGTTTCCCAACTATATTGACTGCAGTGTGTACGACTGTATGTGATCAAGACTGTGATAAAAAAAATTCTTGAACTTGCTAGATTTGTTTGTTGGTATCATCGGATACACAACAAATAAATCGATTTGACTGAAGTTTCACGATTTACATGTTCACATTTCATAACTTATGGGACGAATAACATTATTTATTGAACGCCCCTCGTTTTTATAACAGTGTCACATATTTTTCACAGCGCAGTCAGTATCACCTTCTACCAGTATTGGCCATGACACCTCCACTGGTGGCACACACATAAAAAACAGCAGCTCAAGCACTAACGGCATTGGCACTGGAACTGGTACTGGCAGCGGGACGCCAGGTAATGCTACAGCGCCAGGTACGTAACGTTTCAAAAGATTCCAAAAATACATCAGAAATAACTAAAGTTCTATGTATTACATGTAAAAAGTGCAAGTTAAAACAACACTTATCACCTATCTTGACTACTTTATTCTCCTTTAGGTTCCATAATACGACAACTATTATTTACCACAACATATTAATCAAATTATTAAAAGTTTCGAGTTTAAACACTGCATTTTCTATCTAAAAGACAAGGAAAAAAGACTGTGTTTCGAAGTTAATATATGTTTGATACATGTTGTGCTGATAATGATAAGATTAGAACAGCGTGAACAAAATAAGACATGGATGTTTATTCAGTCTGAAATATTTCGTGATCATTACGCACACGTACTTGGAAAAATAAAAAAATATGGTGATAAATGCTCATTGCAGCAAACAATTGACCTAACGCGAGAATAACAATGCTCAACCAACTGGCCACCTGACGTTGTTTATCCAAGGAAATACAATGTAGTGTTTACATAGACATCGTCAGCTCTTTTAAGGAAACATTCCTCGTAGTTGCAGTAAATATCGATCGCTAATTGGATTTTCGACTTGTTTGATTGACCGTCGGCGAGCAATAAATAAAACGACGTCTTATCCTTTATCTAAGTATTATTATTTCTGATTTGATTGAATCCTGCATGGAGCTCATTCAGGTTCTCCATTTACCTTAGACAAGCTGACGATGTCTATGCAAACAGATTTTTCAAATAAAATTAGTGATAGCTCGAAAATACGAGTACAACACTATTTAAAAGTACAAGTTGATATTGACTTTGATTCTGTCTATCAAGCTTATAAAACATTTTTACCTAAATCTTTCGAAATAAGTTTCCTTTTAAATATTTTATGAGAGTTCAGTCCTATTCCAAAGAATGAATAAATAGGGTTTTACGGCGTACCAACACATTATAGGTTATTCGACGCCAACAGGAAGGAAGATTCCAGGTTCACTCTACATGTACAAACACAACACATTAACATACAGATTAAAAAAATACATCAAGAAATGAATATGCAGAATGAACCTAGAACCTTGATACCTGCAGAACTGCAGAGTTTCAGCAAATTCTATCGTATTACTCAAATTGTTGCTTCTTACGACAGACATGAGCCACAGTGATCCTATTCTTGCCATAACTCATATGGCTCCCTGAAACAACACAGGAGTTAACCACAGTAATGAACATGACAAAAAAATGATAAAATGAACATGACACCCATTCGGAGAATTCCTACCCCTCTGCAATGATCGACAATGATTCTATTTTTAGCCGGAACGACACGGCCTCTATTCCAAAGAAGAATATGCTTAGATTTGTTTAATAATATATTGGTTTGATTTTATATACACTATTCTGATTTGTATTGTTAATTGAAAATTTAAAAATATTTCAAAATAACACATTTTTTTTAATGTGATAAAAAAATTGGTTATACATAAACAATCGATATTTTAATTTATAGATTTCAATTAATGTCCAAATGACAGTTGTTTTGATTTGATAATAAAAGCATTAAGTACTACTTTAAAATAAAGGCGTCAACCATTTCGTATAAAGAATGCTTTAAATTGTATTGATATCAGAATACTTTTTTAAAAAAAAACAAACATTATTCTTTAAGAATGTCATTAGTATAATTTAAGCTGTTTAGGAAACTATATGTACTTACAAAGAAGAAAGAAGGGTCCTAAATATAATTAAGTTAGTGTATATGTATCATGACTTTGTTATTCTTATCAGAAGTTATTGACTGTTACAACAGCTGTATTAGTTGTGCGTCGAAAACTAGAGGTTAATTCAGTGTTGCTCGAATTTAACATACCTCTTAAGTCGGTGATTTCGGGGTGTTAGGAACGGTGCATATTTAATTACCTGTCATGTAATGAATTAAACCTATGCTGTCATTTTCATATCACAGAAGGGGTTTGTGTTTCCAATGAATCCTTTTTTTCACATGTAATTGGCTGTCACAACAGCTGTCTTGTGCGATGTAGGTTCCGTGCCGCTCGTCAATAAGGGTTGCTAATATATTTGATTACTTGGAAACGTGTTCCACGGTCAGTATTGCTCGGCAATAGAATACCGCTCATGCCATCAATACTATGGCGTGAGGTTGGTTGCATGTTGCATTACCTCTTATGAACAGGCTCAGTAAAACCATGGCTATTATTTTCACTCAACTGACCCTATCTGAGTTTCCAAGCGATAATTTAATTTCATATTTATTAATGACTAAATTTACACTAAAACTGAATTTTACAAATGTTTTGTTTTACAGGCAAGGACAATGGTGCATGTTCACATTACCATGTTGGCTTCCCGTTGATCGTGGGGGCGTTTATATCCAGTCTCTTTGGATTTTTGTAGAACATACAAAAAAGCAGCACTTAATTTACCCTAAAGACAAAGTGATATAAAACAAAATGAAAACTGTTTTTTTTTAGTGCATTTTTATTTGATCAGTTAAGCTTCCTCAAAGACAAGGTTTGAATGTAAAGAGAATAGTACACGTGGAAACTGAAGATTAATTCATTCACTGTTTTGTAAATGTCATATGACGAGGGTGTTCTCTCCGAATGACGATTTCAAATATTTTGAATGAAGCACGTCCACGTCACTATTGTATGATATTAGGTGTTACAATCATATCTTTTATGCATCTGTTAAAGTATCTTTTCATTGTAAATGTTTGAGCTGGATATTTATAAAAAAAAGATTTAATTAAATTAAAATGCTATTTCTAGATTTATTTTTCAATAAAATTGAAAACAAATTTACAATCTGTCTTTATCAATGTTTTTATACCTCTTCAAAGTTTTGGACTTTGTTTAATATCTTTCTGTGGTTTTAAGGCAATAATTACACATTCCATCCCCGAAAATAACTGTCATAAAGTGCTTTTGTCACGTTAACGCCAAAAACATTTATGCCCAGGGACTGAGATTTTAAATGTATTTCAGAAACATTTATTTTATGTTATTGCATATATAGAATATATGCAACAGAATTGTTTAATAAACCCATGATGCAATTTGCATATTAACGCCGTATTACCACACTAACGGTTATTCGATTGGTGGTTTTCGTAAAGTTAACGTCTGTACAATGTCGAGTTACTTCCATCTTGAAGGATGTTGTGCCCAATCTACAAACTGAAGTTTTTGTGCAAAAGCAATGTATGAGAGCAAATGAATCTATTCGTTCAGATCAATTAAAACTATAAGAAACACAGTGTCAATTATAAAATAAATGTATTCTCAAATGCTGCCATCACTAGTACTGCCCAGACTAACAAATGTATACTAGAAGTTGACTTTATTAATGATGCCCAGATTGACAACTGTTTAGTTCACTTTTACAATGATAGTAATTTAAATGTTGTTTGACATTAATAATAATACAAACTTGACATTGAGTCAAACTCTACCCAAAATAGCAAATTATTCAATATTGAGTGTCCTCCTTAATAACCCTCCCGAGTTGCCAGAGGTCAACAACAATTTTAGTATTAAGCATATATGTTGACTGGTGTGAATCGTAAGTTCCTATCTCTGTTTAAAATTGTGTTGAGCCTCTAAGGTCACTCGAGGTCAGCGCAAATGTGATGGATATGTGACTCGTCGGGGACCAAAAGTCATTGAAGTAAAATATATTTCCATCATGACGCATGTCCGATGAAGTTGTTTTACAATAGAAAGGCGAGACAAACGCTGGTAAAGAATATCTAAAACAAAACGCATTCTAACCGCGTGGGATTATTCGTAATTCTGGTTTTCACGTAGTAAATTTCAAACAAACAAATCAGCATTTTATATCTTGTCATGCTGCGGTATTTTGCAACATAAAACAAAAAGAATCAATAGATAACGGTTGTAAAATTGACATAAGGTTTATCTAATGATAAATTTTGTAGAAATTACAATAATGTTGGATATTGAGGAATGTCATATTAAAGGGGTTTATCCTAAATCAACGCGTCAGCCATTGGGGATATGATTTTTTTTAATTAAAGCAAATGATTCTAAACTACTAATATTTTATTTTTATGGAACTGACCTCGGGGGTACCTGCACTGAAACTATAGATACTAGATATATACACGGCAAAGGTGTTCAAAATATAATTAACATTCCAAACGGCAAGAAATGTCACAATATGTCAAACCTGTCTTAAGCAGCCAGTCAAGGGAAGACGCAAAAGTGGCCTTTTTAAGACAGGTTATTGCTTAATACAGGTTAATTTGCTCTGAAAGCATAGAAATGGGGAAAGTTAACATGGTTGCTTCAGACAAGTGACTGCTTATTAGAAGTGACCGCTTACACAGGTTTGACTGCATTTACTTCCCAAAACAAGGTATAATATATATATATAATAGTCTCTTGCAATTCTAATTGTTGAATGAACATGTACTTTATGGTTTTATTATGTAGTTGTATATAGATGACACTATAATGAAAGAACATTTATTAAATCTTTACTCATTTAACTGAATGTTCAAAGGCGGTAACCTCGTTTACACTTTTTCTATATTTTGATCACGTTAATACAGGCTCCTCGACTAACTGATAGTAGCTGACTGATGCTTGATTGGGGAAAACTACCATGATTTTATCAGTTAAAATTTGTCTATTTATAGAACCTCATTTCTCCCTAATAGGGGGCACCGGTGCCGTTCTATAGACTAGATAATAACCAAAGTTTGGTGCATCCGTTAACCAGGTTTAAGCTCCGCAATGGCGGATTTGCGATATACTGTTTCGAGGCGGTGATCCACCATTTCTTCGGTATATATTCAAGTATTGTGCCTATTATGTATTGTATATATGCTGTTTACTTAATTTATTGTGATGGATGTGTCCTTTCAATGCTACCAGTCTTCAGTTGGACATATGTTTTCGTATTCTAGTGACTAGTGCCAATAAATTTAAAATACGTTTGATAATCCAGACTGATGGTTAGACAACATCTCGTACGATGCAATTCAACTACCTATTTATTACCGTAGCCAATCAAAATTGACACTCTGTGCAGTGTCGGCTACTTCTAACATATTCATAATTATGTTCTCTGTTCAAAGAGAATAAAACAAGTTATTAAGTTTGTTTTATATGTTTTGTACAAAGATGTGGTATCTCTAACGGCATAAAGTAACGTCGCTCTGGGAAAAGCCCTTCAATGATAAAGTGTTGTTGTGATGTTTTTGTTTTACCTGAGAGCCATAGTAACGAGACACTTTATAAACCGAACTACCTGTGAGTGTCCCGCATTAGGTTCTCAGTTGTGAGTCACATCAAACGACGTATCACACTCCAAGGTAAATTACATTGTATTTGTTGCATTTGTTTCCTTATACGAGGGTTGAGCCAAATTAACGGGACACTGAATATAACTTTTTTATTTAGCGGAATTATTATTTCAAATTGTATTTGAAACGAGTATTTAAATCAGTGATAATATTAGTTAAAATTAAATTGAAGGTTACTTAATTATGAAATAAGTTTTAATTTATTTGTTTTGCAACAATGTTCATTCAGCGATGAACGACTAGGCATATTATTATTTGTGGAGCGTGTAACCCAGTGGTAGAGCATCGAACCCATGATTAGAGGGCCGTGGGTTTGGTCATCCGTCAGTGCTATGTGTGGTGTCCTTGAGCAAGACACTTTTTTTCCACATATTCTTAGTACTGGTTCTATCGAAGAAGCATTCGAGCGTGATTTGCCTAAGTTGTAAGAAGTTGTTTCACAACAGAAGTAGAATAAATAAGTTTAAGCTATATTGATATCGTACTTGATATTTACACTCGTTTTATGATATGACATCGAGGGCAGGAGCAAGGATGGCTTCATCTATAAAACGGTATTAATTTTTAAAAGAGTGTTTGCCATTCAACTATTTTGTCGTCATTTCTGTTATAAACATGCTGGGTATGACAGTTATTTGGAATGCTATTTCTATTGATGGACATATGTTTTAATTTGTTTTTACAAAATACTTAAAATCTTAAGTAATATTTAGCACCATTCCTTTGACATAAAGGTGTGTTAAAATTTAGATGCACATAAATGATTATCGTCAATTAATAAATTAATTAATTTTGTACTAGAGCCCGTGCGGTCGCAGTTGTAGTTAAATGGTACTTTAATAACGTGCATGTCAGTATGATATGTCTTCAGATACTTTTAAACGTATATATTTTCAATTATTTACAATAAAATCGATTCTGCAATTTTTTTATGTCTTCAAGTTTGTAGAACGGACCCAGCTTACCCGACTTGCATTGTTGGGAAAGCCGCAATTAAGCGCTTTGATTGGACATTTGCTTCAACTGAAGGTTCGAATGACGTCAAAGTTTAGTAAGCGTTCAGTTGCAGTGAATTGTGGGACAAGCATAGAATTCCCTGCTTTGTTAATATACCTTATTCGGGAAATATCAGGTTCTAGGATAGACTTGATGTGTGATGTGTTTTTCAAAAGGACAACTTATGTTAAATATCATTAATAATTTTATAAAAAAAAATATTTGCTTTATCGGACGACGCAGAAACAAATGTCATTGTATAAGTTTTATGTTTGTTTTTGGTGTATAAAGACAACAGTGAAGTTTGTCTCTGTTTTGTTTTCGTTTAGTGTCATTAAACTATGCATTGCTTTAAATATAAAGTGTACTACATTCTACAGATTTGTCACATATATATCTGAAACTTTATATTTGAAAAATTAATAAAAAATATCATAAAACTGCTGATGATGTGGTTTAAAATCATACCTATACAAATTGAGAATGTCTTCGTTTTTATTTTCTATCATACATTTAAAAATTGATAAAATTGAAGAAAAATTGTCATACATGACCATACATTGTAAAAGAAGTATGCTTTTAACCCTTTTACCAGACTTATGCCTCACTTTAGAATAGAAAACAAAATTTAGAGTTTGCTTACCTCATTTCATTACGGTATTCATTTTATATTAAGATTTGTTCTAGGATTTTTTAGAAATAGGTAAGCGGATAACTGGTCAAAATTATCGAATTCCATTTAATATCCATCAATGTTGTTCATTTTTAACTATCTTCTAATATAATTCCATAAAAGATATTTCTCAAGTTTTTTTTATTATTTCTATTTATCTCAATTCATTCAAATCAAACAAATTTTGTATTTTAAATTTTTAAAACTTTAAATAGATATAAATACATAATTGTTAAGGCCTTAATGACTCTTTCTAAAGTATACTACCAAGAATTAGAACTTTTTTTAAATAAAACATCAATATAACAAAAATATAAATATAAAACATAAATATGAAATATAAATATAACACACACACACACATATATATATATATATATATATATATAAATATAAAATATGAATATAAAAGCAAAAATATAAAACATAAATATGAAAACATAAATATAAATCATAATATAAATATATAAATATTAAAACAACAATATAAGATATAAAAACATAAATATGAAACATAATATAAAACAAAAATAAATAACAAGCAAGAGACGTAGCATAAAAAGGAGTCTATAAGAACGAGGGTATGTGAAGTATACAACAAACCTTAGGTCCCTACCACCCGTACTACTGTCCCCGTCGTCATATATATATTATACATTATATGCAGTATGCAGTAAACACTACTTTCCCCGTCGTCATGTATAGATTTGACATTATATGCAGTAAGCACTACTTTCCCCGTCGTCATATATAGTTTCATATATATATATATATATATATATATATATATATACAGAGAGAGAGAGAGAGAGAGAGAGAGAGAAATTAGACATTATATGCAGTAAGCACTACTTTCCCCGTCGTCATATATATATATATATTAGACATAATATGCAGTAAGCACTACTTTCCCCGTCGTCATGTATATATATATATATATATATAGAGAGAGAGAGAGAGAGAGAGAGAGAGAGAGAGAGAGAGAAAGAGATATATATATATATATATATATATATATATATATATATAGAGAGAGAGAGAGAGAGAGAGAGAGAGAGAGAGAGAGAGAGAGATTAGACATTATATGCAGTAAGCACTACTTTACCGTCGTCATATATATATTAGACATTATATGCAGTAAATACTACTTTCCCCGTCGTCATGTATAGATTTGACATTATATGCAGTTAGCACTACTTTCCCCGTCGTCATATATATATTAGGCATCATATGCAGTAAGCACTACTTTACCCGTCGTCATGTATATATTATACATTATATTCAGTAAGCACTACTTTCCCCGTCGTCATGTATAGATTTGACATTATATGCAGTAAGCACTACTTTCCCCGTTGTCATATATATATTAGACATTATATGCAGTAAGCACTACTTTCCCCGTCGTCATGTATAGATTTGACATTATATGCAGTAAGCACTACTTTCCCCGTCGTCATATATATATTTGACATTATATGCAGTAAGCACTACTTTACCCGTCGTCATGTATAGATTTGACATTATATGCAGTAAGCTCTACTTTCCCCGTCGTCATATATATATTAGGCATCATATGCAGTAAGCACTACTTTACCCGTCGTCATGTATATATTATACATTATATTCAGTAAGCACTACTTTCCCCGTCGTCATGTATAGATTTGACATTATATGCAGTAAGCACTACTTTCCCCGTTGTCATATATATATTAGACATTATATGCAGTAAGCACTACTTTCCCCGTCGTCATGTATAGATTAGACATTATATTCAGTAAGCACTACTTTCCCCGTCGTCATATATATATTTGACATTATATGCAGTAAGCACTACTTTACCCGTCGTCATGTATATATTATACATTATATGCAGTAAGCACTACTTTCCCCGTCGTCATGTATAGATTTGACATTATATGCAGTAAGCACTACTTTCCCCGTTGTCATATATATATTAGACATTATATGCAGTAAGCACTACTTTCCCCGTCGTCATATATATATATATATATATATATATATATATATATATATATATATATATATATATATATTAGACACAATATGCAGTAAGTACTACTTGAGAGTGTGAATTGAATGCAATTATGGAGTATTTTATAAAGATATGTTTTGTTAAAAGATTATCTGACCCTTAGTTCATATTTGGTCGAACGCCGGAAAATGAAACTTTTAAATAGAAATAAAAAACATTTCCAACTTCGGAAAATAAAACTTTTAAATAGAAATAGAAAATGCTTCCAACTCCGGAAAATAAAACTTTTAAATAATAAAATGGGACACATTGATGAATTCGCGGTGATGTTCCTATCGATTCGTTTTACATGTCGTAAATTATCAAAAATCTATACACTTATACTTTGAAGTCTCGGCTTTTGGTTGAACTTTGGTTTCCCTTAAATAATAGTAAATACTAATTCAAGAGTTGTTTATAACAACATTTTTAAATTATTTTTTCATTTTTTGTGATAAGACTATAAATTGTATACAAATAAAACACACTGTTCGTTACCTTTATATCTAATCATTCCGACGTTGTTGAATTAAACGTGGAACTAGCTTCAATCATTTTACTACTATGTGACCAAATAAAATGATGGGGTGTTCACCTTAGTTTTCCATGAATTGGAATTTAAATTAAAATGAAACAGTTAAAAACACACGACGTTTACTTATGATTTCAGACGATGTCAAGAAAGCGCCATTTAACGTAAAATACATTTAAAATGGTTCAATTTCAATTTAAAATAAAAAAATAAGTAGAATACCGTAGATATTATATATTTGTATGTTTCTTTGTTTCAGATGAAGGTCACAATGTTATTGTTTGCAGTTATTGGCTGTTGGCTTCTTGTGTCCACGGAAGGTACGTTGTACAATGTGTCTCATATAAAAATATATACATTTTTTTAAACTCCTCCTGAACCAACCAGCATTTTTTTGTGAATTTAGTACCAAACAAAGGATTTGATTGTTACTTTGGGCAGTGAACTTTTATTTTTAAAATTTAAATGAAATGAAGATTTTTTTACGCTTAAGGTTATTTAAGTGTGATCTTGTTCTTATTCTTAGTCCATTTTTAAAGTAAGAAATTCAAAATCTTGTAAAATATATTTATATGAAATTTTCACCCCAATGGTACCAACATTATTAATTTCAGACACAGATTCAAAGAGTTGCTATAGGGAAATACTGATTTGAAAGTTGCCACCCGAAATTTCAGCCGTGTATATCATATTGATATTAGCCTGCCAGTCTCTATCATAAAGTCACAGACCTTGTCTTTTGCATCCAAAAATAAGTTGGGTGGTATAGTGATAAGGCATACGGGAGTAATGCTTTTCAGGGAAATACAAAATCCCGCTCATCTGAAATATTTTCTTGTAAAACTGTTAATTGGTTTATAACACCATAATGAGCGTAGCCTGTAACAAATGCGCCAGCTGTTCCACTGTTCGTCACAAGATGGAGTACATAGTCCAGCGGTAGAGTCTCAGACCAGGATAGGGGGTCGTGGGTTCGATAATCCGCCATGGCCATGTATGGTGTCTTTAAGCAGGACACTTTTTAAATATGTAACTGATGTGTTGTTTCATTTAATCATCAAATACAATATAACTGAATCACCACTTTCAAGTTTTGAGGTACACAAATACCCGCTTAGATTTTACGACATGGGGGATTGTAAGTTATTTTCGCTAAGTGCCTGCCTGCCTGCCTGCCTGCCTGCCTGCCTGTCTGTCTGTCTGTCTGTCTGTCTGTCTGTCTGTCTGTTTGTGTCACTCTTTCTTTCTTTCTTTCTCTCAAATATGTTCATTTAATAATATATATATATATATATATACTAAGACATACTAGCATTTACGGGGTATTGGTCTATCTTAGACCCTTCTTGTGGGGTTCTTATGGATTGTGAGGTCTATATAGGACCTCGCAAAATAAAGCCCCTTAAAATTAATCATTTATCTTACTAGAGGTGAAATATGTGTAAAGTGCGCAATTAGGTTTTATATTAAAATTGAAGTTGAGTTGTCTCCCTTACACCATTGCCGCAATCGCCTATGCTCGACAGGCCAAGAATGCCATAAACTCGGAGATGTTCCGCATGAATATCAATGTATACGGAATATCTCGGTATTTTTCATTTCCCGCTAACTATTTGTCATTTTGGTCAAGTTTATCATCAAAGGCTTTATTTGGTACATTCAAATCTGGAAAAAGATATAAAAGACACATTATAGTTGTCTTTAAACTTTTGTAGTAATATTACAAAAAAACTTTGGCGTATGAGCTTTTGGGATTCAAATGTTAATTCTGCATTAGATTAATTATAAATTTATTCAACGTCGAAAGCTTTTAACAAAAGAGGCATTTGATTTGTTATAAACCTATGGACACCTCATTAATGTTTGTGATTAATGGGGTAATATGAGTATTGGCAGATTGTAAAATTCCATTGTGTATAGACCATAATAATGCTCCTCTGCCTATCGTCATTATTTATTGAAACCTGATTCATTTTTTATACTATTATTATGATTCTTTAAAAAGGAATAGTTCTGGTTACAGAAATAGCAAGATAGGGTAAATAATATTGTAATGTGAACATTAATATGTATTAAAATGGCATAAAACATATTTAATGGCTGCCTGTTATATCTAGTTACTGCAATCATAAATAACTTAACAAAAACGTTATCACATACCAGCTTGTTGGGTAATGGTACACTGTAATACTTCCTGCAACAAAAATGATAACAATTTATGATTACAAGTTCAATGACAGTGCGATTTAATGTGTAAAGTCCTTAAAAACTTTTTATAATCCACACTTTCTGTTTATTTGCTGTTTATCTCTGTCAAATATTGGCCCATTTAATTGCTCATCCCGTGAACCATTAATTGTTTGCTCTTTAGATTAGTTCCATGGCGGATTCGATATATCAGCGAAATATCTCGCAAACCGATCAGGGCTGAATGTGGTCTGTCATTTCTCTTGAATTTATTTAAAGATTTCAAAAACTTACAAAGCAATTGTTTACATTAATTTGATAACTTTGTCTTTTCTTTGTTATAAAAAAGACATTTCGCACTTCGTTTGGCTTTAACAAAATAAGTTCTATACTTTAAATTGTAAGTTTTTTCGATAGAGTTATCAGACTTCAATTCGCGATTAAATGTTAGAAATAATATTTTAGCCTCACGAGACGAATTACCAAACGATTGTACTTTACGCTTCTTAATCTTGGGTTGGGTACTAAATGTCCACCCAAAACACGGGAATGAAATATTATGAACAACATCTGAAATTTTATTGATACACTGGCTAATGTCAACCTCTGCATGTATAATATAATATTTCCCTCAGATTCCCTCATATTAATAATAGAGTTGGCTTTTTCTTACCTACCTTAGAGATCGCTAATAGCTCTTCTACCCCGCAGAAATTATTACGGACTGAATGAATATTGGCCATGTTTATCAAAGATTGAACACTTAATATAGTCAGTTAATAAAGAATGCAACTTTAATACTGCAATCCTGGCAATATTGTAGAAATATGGTTTACTTTACATACTGTATTATACCCAAGTGTTGAACATTTGTTTATAATTATATAATAGCTAAATGTGTATTCTACTTCCTTGGCAAAATGAAGATATTTTACCTATTAATTTTGTGAAAATAGAAATAAGTAATACATCTGAAATGCAATTTTATACCTTACTTTCGTAGCTAAACCTGGATAAACTAATATTTAAGAAAATTATATTATATGCTACAACCCTGGCAATAATAAAAAAATATCTTATACACTTATGTTTACAAGTATGATGGTTCATTCACTTGTCAATCCGGGATAACCAGGCCACATGGTTCTAAACACTGGCTGATGAATAATAACTTTAGACAATCTGGCTCTAAATTCCGGTAAACAAACGTCGGCCACTTGGCTCTGACGTTATATAAATACAACTGACTCAAACTGAAAAACAACAATAACACAAAACACAATTCAATGTTGGTTTTTATCTTGGTTTATACAACCGAAAGGATTTCATATCTGCTATCTATGTTGAAACCCGTTGTTCATGGGAGAAAACTTTGGGGCGTTTTGTAGCGTATACTTTTACTCTTTTATTGTCCGACGTTGTCCAACAATATACATAAGAGTAAAACTAATAGTATGCAACCGGTAAACCTTGGTTTGCGACAGCTGTAGTGTGTTTGTCAAGTTGAAATCGGACCCTGGTCTTGGTATGTTACAAGATGGCGAAATATTTCCAACTTTTCTGTAAAATACCCCGCTTTCTAAATTATCCATGTCGCCAATATGTTGAGTTCCACATAAACTAAAGGTTAACTAATCAAGTTGTCCACAATATCTGGCGCCCTGGCCTTGGCTAAGCTAGGATGTTTAAATCGATGTATCACTTTCAAAAGAGCATCTGCCATTGCTGAGTCAACCATGCTGTTGTTGTTGTAGTAAAGCATTATGGGAGCTTGTAACTAGGTTACTAGATACATAACATCTAAAGAATTCATTGCTGATAAAGTTTTATCGCTAAAATAAATACTTTATAATGTATGCAATATTAATACAAAGGTATGAAGTTGTAGTTTAATATTTGTTCTTTTAATTTATTGCAATACTTTAATACATTTATAGCGGTTAATCACTGTTTTAATGGCGATGGTACTGTGCATTTTTGAATAGTAGAATTTATTGCAAGTTCCCAGCATTTGCTGGAAGACGTTCCCGCAGTTTTTTATGCAGGATTTCCCACATATTTAATTCGGTACGACGTTCACGGAGTCATTTTCCGGGAGTCCTTACTAAACTGTTGTGGGATTCCAGCACTTTTATTGGCCCCCTATTGCCAAAAAGATATATATTTAAAAATGCAAAAACGGGATTTCCTAAGGAAAGTATTGCTGTGTTGATTTCTTACAATAACTGATTCACTGTTACAACACACGTTGACTTGAATGGATGTAAATCACGGAATTAAGATACGCTATTGTATCTGTTTCTCCATGGTTTGCTGTAAGAAAAATCACAGGGAACTCCACCAGTTGTGAAATGTCTGCATTCATGTTCCAGTTAAGTCATCAAGATATTATACTAAATGTGTTTTATATATTTTAGTAAGATCAATGAATTCTTTCCAGTTTTAGGGCAAAATGACCATATTTGATGGAAAAGCTGAAGATACTATTTTGACAATAAACATATCTACAAGATTTCAACGGTTTTGAATACCTTTTGGTCTACTTTTGCCTAGGACAAGTTCTTAGCTATCACTTGACTGTTAATTACTATTAACTCTAGAATATGACCGAAATCATGTGTTTAGGAAGGTCATAAGCCGTACCAGATATTTAGATCTGAGCAAGAAGAACAGAAAACAGTTCATGTTGCAAGAACTGTGGTAAATCAATATTTCTTCGATATTCACTATGCTTTGCTTTCATGCATGTACATAATATTCTTGACCAATTACAATCATTACACACTGCTTGTTTAGTATTTGAGTTCTATTTTGATTGATATACTATAAAGTTACCTTTCAAACTCTACGTAAACATAAAAGTGTCCTACGACACTCTCATATTTGCTAAATACAATGATCATCAATGTGTATATTACGTGCGGTAATAGATTGCAAGCTATAGGTACCCTTTCTTTTCTCTCTCAGAACATATCATTGTATTTAAACCAGACAATAAATGAAGGCATTCGATATAGTCTTTCTTTAAAATGATAACAGCCGATATTCTGAAACATGCACTAGTAGTTGCTATAATAATTCCAACAATTCCTATTGGCATTTGAATAAGACTTCAATAATTAGTTTAGCTATCCTTATATAAATTTAAATGATTTAGATATCAGATCATATCAGCTACATTTCTGTTCAAACTAAACTTTGGCTCAGATTTAAAACCGTCAGATTCGGCAAACAAAACTGATTTTCCAAGAGTTATTATTTAACATATATAGGAATTTAATCATTGTATTTATTTCCTTAGTCTTGCAGTACAACTGTTACAGTTTTTAACTTAAATATATTTAAACATTTATATATTACCCTCTTTAAAGTGTCTTTTATAAGTACTGCTGCGCTGAGAAATGACAAAACGCCTATTATTCATTTGTCTGGAAATGCTCCAGATATAATAATAATTAAATATAACTGCTTACTGGTGAAGAAGATGTTCAGTGTGAAAGTTTATTTTTTTAATTTAATTATTCTATACTAAAAAGTTGCCCAGCTTTATATTTCATATTATTGCATTCTGCATCATGTAATTTAGTGCATGGACCATACAATACAAGAGTCTGCAGTGAGGTAACCAGTTCTACTAGACTAAGTGACTTTTGCCGTTTAGCCTGACGGAAATTTATGCCTAATTCAATATATTTTTGTATTATTTTCAATACCAATAATTTTAGAGCTACCAAGTCCGGTGTGACTTTAATATAATTTTCTTTTCTTTAGTGCTGTATTTTCTGTTGCTGGTAACACATAGTGTTTATCATCATTTCAGTTCAATGATTGATTTGACACACCCATTTTCAATTTGATATTATTTGTTAGGGTTTAAGAAATGAAAGGTTTCGTGATAATGGTGTAGGGGTTGTAAGTCTTATTTGGGAACCTGATTTCGCAATTTAATTTATGCTTATGATATATTGATTAATAATTATATTTTGCAATCTCAATACAAATCAAATTCAATGTTAAATATGAGAGGTCCCATTAGATTTCCAAATCATCAGGTAGTGTTTTATTCTACGTATCGTATTGCTACAACCTTATTATACAAATATTTCGAGGACCAGCGCGTTCAATGTGCTAGGACCTTAGTGGTGAAGCTTAACAGTTATTGTGATACACTGCTGTAATGCCATTGGACAGACCTTATGCCACATTTATTGTCTTAATATCCCTACATGTGAAGAAGCATAACCTCTAAAAAGTTGATACATACAGCACATCTATTAAATTACATGCAGCTGCATTTTGTACAAAATACCGAAAACAGGCATGTAAGACCAAGTTCATTCCAAAACGTATATATTAAAATACTCATAAATAAGAAAATATACAGTAGATCTTTGTGTGTATGATGACATGATGCAAACATTTTACCTTATTTTGATCAATATCCTATAATAAACCTAAAAATCTAATAAAAGAATACGACATAGTTTTAACAACTCCCTCTTCAATATTTGATTCAATGAACTTAATGGATGATACACATCATTTCATACACATTCAAAGATATATTTAAAATGAATCAATTCTATTGGTAAAATATATAACAAATATCTTAAATATAAATATTGTTATTTTATATATATATATATCAGTTCCAGCTTAAAATTTTGCGCATGATACCATTTTGTGACCTTTGGCCTTTTAAGTCTGTGGAACTAAATGTATACCTGGTATTTGCATCAAAACATAAGAAAATGTTGTGCTTAAGTTTGTATAATGACATTATACACGTGTTACAAAACCCTTATGAGTTACCTTGTATAAGGCTAAAACAATTTAATATATGTCATATTTTGAGCAAATTCTTCAATATTTCAGTTGTTGACCTTTGACCCAATGCCCTCATTGAATGATACTTGTTATTATTTTATGCTCTTGTCATTGGTAATTTGCGATAAACCAGTAGCGATGGTCAAAACAGTCAACAGATGTCTTAAATATGAATGCTTCTGTTATTATCTCGTCCAGTTAACACTTATGCTTGTGGTGGCCTTTGACCTTATAACTCAGTCAAAAGGTAAAATATTTTTTGGTAACCGATTGTTTCTAATGTAGGTTATAGCAGTTAACTTATTTAGCCCGGTTGCCGTTCATAAACACGCCGTACCTCTTACATCGATTTCAAGCACATATATGAGAAATTTCACCAGACTATGTGCGTCCTTTTAGTCTGAGCTGTTAATCTGTTCTTGCGAGTTCTGCACATAAACGGGTTGGTTCTCTGGTGATTTAATTGATTACTACCGTATGGGATTTACTGATTTTACCACAGGGCATTAGCCTGAGGGCAATTATGAATTCCTAGCCGATTATCATCTCCTGGCCAGGTTCTATCGTGTCTGTAATACACATGTTCGGTTGCACTACTCAAGGGGAGTAATTACAACTGACGGTCGTATACTATGGCTAAATAGTTCAAATAAATGAAATAAAATTTAATTCAAACTCGAGAATTGTAAGAAACTCGGGAATTCGAACGACAAAATCGAGATACGAGGGGTCTTCAATCATTGATTTCTTTTCACATATACCGATTCTCGATTTAAGTATCTTAAATATATATATATAAATCACGTCAAGCTCTTTAGATAACTTATGAAACCGAACAAACCAAACGAAACGGAAATGACGTCCGACGTTTGCCCTCTCGTGAAATTTGACGCCAAAAGAATCGGGCCGATTATGACCTACGCGTGAAGTCAATAACCTGCTTTAAACATGTTCATTTTTGTTACTAAATAAAGTAATATGTGTATTATGATAATACAATTCCTTTATCAATGTGAGCTGCACTGGTCTCTGTTTAAACGTATTAACTGTTTATAGCAATTCATAATATTACACAAATAGCATAACTGCATGTACATACATAACAAAAGTCACCGAATTAATCGAATATATTTCGTAAATATAAAGTTTTACGATGTGTGTTATGTATGCTATCCAATTTTTCCAAATCTTTGATAACATTATGGATTCGATTGAAACTATATTACAACTCAAAATATGAATCCAAAAGAGACTGGGCTAATCGATAAGCACATTTAACTTTCACAAAGAATAAAAACAGTAAAATGACAGCGTGTCTGACTATCAATCCAGGGGTTGCGAGTTCGAATCCCCGCCCAGCCAGAGTCTCCTTGGCGATATACTACGACCTTGTGCCTCATTTTATCATTTGTCTCTCACCATTGATACAATTAGGATTGTTATCAGTTACTTGCGGAGAGGGGTGTGCTCGAGTACTCGTTAACATTTCAGGATCCAAGAAAAGAGTGGATCAGATTACCTGATCGTCTATTTACCCTGGATGGCAGAACATGACGCTAAACATTCAATCAATCAATCAATGATTCTGAGGTTTTCCTCAACATGAACAAGTTGATGCTAGTATGCCATATAAAAAATATGCGTTGAACGGATTGTGCAAGTGTACGTTTCGTTTGTAACTTTATCTGAATACATTATGAACAAAAAAGGTGTAAAATGGTACATGGAGGTGAACCCGGCTAAGCATTGTTAATTTGAATGTAGATTCGTTATAAAAATGAAAGTTTTCGTTTTGGTGAAATGATAAAAAGTTCTCCTTTAATTTCTGAGTAGTGATTGTTTGTAAAAAATATTTCTTAAGACTTTCGGTATGTTCTTGCACTAAAAATACACTAAAATAAATCAACCTTCATTTTTTTCCAATTTTCATTCTGTTATTCTGCTGCTCTGCTGTTTTTTCCTATATTCCTGTTATGCTTAAGACACTGTCAACAAAAGGTATAAACTGGTGCAGAGAGGCGAATCCGGATCGTCATCTGTTAATTTGAACGTGAATTAGGTAAACAATTTAGAATTTTCATTTCGGTAAAGTTCGCCTTTAACTTCCGGGTAAAGATTGTTTGTAAACAATACATTTATTTCGTCTTCCTGTATGTTCATGCATGTAACTTGACGAATCATAAAAGGCAACATTCATTTATTTCAAAGTTCTCAGTCTCTCGTGGAATGAGCACTCTGGAATAATGAAAAAGACGCATGATCATTAAGCTGGAACACGTTATGTACGTGTGCTCATTTAGCTAAAGCCATTATGAACAAAAATGGTGCAGTACATGGAGATGAACTCTGATAATCATTGTTAGTTTAAACGTCGATTCTATGAAATAATAAGAGTATTTTCCTTTGGATCAAATGCGAAAGGTCCCTTTAACTCTCCGGTAACAATTGTTTGTAAAAAAAAGACTTCCCGTGTGTTCATTCATGTAACTGTATTAAAATAAATGATAAAAAAAACAAACTTTTTTTCCATTCTGCTATTCTGTTGTTCTGTTGTAAAAATGAAGAAAAAAAACGTTTTTGATAAATTGCTATTCTGCTGAAGACATATCAGAAATGTTAAAAATGGTGGAGAGGTGAACCCGGAACATCATTGTTTAATCCAAATTCGGTAAAAAACTGAGAATTTCATTTTGGTGAAATGAAGAAAAGTTCATCTTTAACTTTCGGGTTGTGATTGTTTGTAAAAAAAAGTTTCTTAAGCCATCCTATAAGTTCATGCACGTAACTACGCTGAAATAAATGATAAAAAAAACTTTTTTTTCAAATTTTGAGTTATTGCTATTCTGTTGTTCTGCTAAAAATGTTTTGCTAAATTATTGTTCTGCTGAAAACGCTATAAGCAAAACGGTGCAGTGACGGGAATCCGGATCATCATTGTTAGTTTTAACGTAAATTCGGTAAAACTTTTTTTTCAAATTTTGAATTGTTGCTTTTCTGTTGTTCTGCTAAAAATGTTTTGCTAAATTATTGTTCTGCTGAAAACGCTATAAGCAAAACGGTGCAGTGACGGGAATCCGGATCATCATTGTTAGTTTTAACGTAAATTCGGTAAAATTTTCTTTTTCTTTTGGTGAAATGAAGAAAAGTTCATCTTTAACTTTCGGGTTGTGATTGCTTGTAAAAAAAACCCGTTTTTAGGCATTCCTGTACGTTCATGTATGTAGCTTTACTATTAGAAATTATCAAAAAAACATGTTTTCCAATTTTCATTCTGCTACCCTGCTTTCTGCTCGCATGAATGACAATTGTTCATTCTGCTATTCTGCTGTTCTACTGGAAAAAGTATTCTTTTATAAATTGCTATTCCGCTGAAGACTATGTAGGCAAAAATGTGCAGCGAGGAAAATCCGGTTCATCATTTGTTAGTTTAAACGTAAATACGGTAAAAAAAAGAGAAGAATTTTAATGTTGGTGTAATGAGAAAAAGTTCCCTTTAAACGTTCGCGTTGTGATTGTTTGTAAAAAAAACGCGTTTCTTAAGCCTTTCTGTACGTTCATGCATGTAACTGTGCTAAAGTAAATGATAAAAACTAACTTCATTTTTTTCCAATTTTCATTCTGCTACTCTACCGAGCCATGGAGATCTTTCCAACTGATTAATCATAAATATATTTTGTATTAGGTCTGTTAAACAATCGATAATCAACGCAGGCACATACAATTTTAAAATATTTAATTAAATTATGTTTAAAAACACCATTTTAAAACCCAAAATCACGATTTAGATATGAAGGGCTATCGTAAATATGTTCAACAAATGCGTTTCTGTAGGAAATTCATCTGTTGTGTCAATGATGATTATGTTGCAACAGAGGTGCATTTATTATCCAACGATGCATAAAAAAATTTAAACTCGATCAAATGATACCAAGTTACATTCATTGGAAAGGCGGTCAGACAATTCTCCTATTTTACTATAGTTATTGAAGTGTTTGAAATATTATAACTTAGTATATTATAATCAATAACAATCAGTTTTCAAACATGTAAAATTCAAACATTATAAATGTGTGTAAATTGCGGATGGGTAGAGGTATATCGCAAAATATTATACTTTGGATTTTGCTTAGCAAAAGAATAACGCGATGTATAACGCTTAAATATATAACGCTTAAAAGCGATTAATAAAATAAGCAGAAGAAGAAGCAAACACAGATGAAAAAGATTCAGCAAATTAAAGTTTAGTGTTGCTATAAAAATGGAATGTTCGCACAGAATTGTTATCCATACAGTTGATTATCATAAAAAAAAAAACACATAAAATGTAATAAATAAGAAAGAAAAAAAAGATGCACTGATAAACTACCAGACAAACCATGCTAAAATTAAGTTGTCAACAAAAACATAAATATGTAAGAAAGTAAACATAATAAAAACAATTTATAACGCAATTACTTAATGTCCCATGTCGTGACCGGTTAGTTCAGTCGATGCCGTGAAAAAGGACGTTGATTATTCATAAACAAACACACTTTAATGTTTTTCACAGTAACATACCAATTATTCGAATACCGAATTATCCTGAAGTGAACAAAGTATGTAATCCGATTCTGCAAGTTATTTGCATTTTACTTTAAGTGTTTATGCATAATTTACAAAACGCAGGGACTTTACCTTTTCCTATATATTATGTCGCATTTGTATCCGGGAACTCTGGTTACTGTCTCGTTAAAATAAAGTAGTAATTTGACAGTATTTGACAGTGTTTATGCGGTCTTTATCTATAATCTAAATTTAAAATTATTTATTCTAATCATATGCAAGCAAGATATACCAACTACAATATATGCGTCTTATTTATTTTTGTTGTTAATTTAGTTAATACTAAATCATTTTAACTCTCATGCGCATAAAGCTCAGAACTTATACGAATAACTTTCGAGTCCGCTTTCTAGCAAGAACCAGTATAAAGTGTTGTATAATAAAAGGCATCGGGTCGAGCTGGGTACCGAACCGGCAACCTCTGGCGTGAATGGCCATAACACTACCGCCACAAATTATTAAATTAACATCAATTGCTGCTTAAATGATACAACTCTACTTTTCTAGCTTGCAATATTGGACTAGTTTGCTCATAAGTACTAAAGATTAGATGGAGAAACGCAAAATGTACAATAGTATTAGGTGTTCTGTGGCGGCAGTGAATAGTCGGTGCTGGGGTCTTCGGGCATATGGTATAATAACACTCATGGACAGTCTCAACCAACCCTCGGGTCGTCTGTGTTGTTTTATTGGTTGCATTTAGTGTATAATTTCCCTTTTATCCGATAGTATCCACTATTGCAAAAGCAGTCGGCAGGTAAGGCAGGTGTTGTGATTTACTAGTAAGACGATATTCGTGTTACATTTGTTGCTACCACTCCTTTTCGCATAATTCTAAAGATTATTTTAACTTTTATTAACCTGCCAAACACGATATCAGTTGAGTGAGAGTGGGGTGCAAATAATTTACATAACAAAACGAGACTCTAGGATACCAATTGCATTACTTCAAAAACATGTAATGATTTTTTGTTAAGCTATAAGGATAACATGTTGACATTTCCTCGTATAATATACCGGTGAATCTAATTATAAATTTATCCTTAAATCCAATGTCAGTAAACTAGTGGAAATCATTTGTATTTAACCTTGTGTTTCTATACGATATTTTGAAATTTCTTTGTAAAACATGTCGGTGAATCTATATATAAGTTTATTCTGAGAAGCAAAGTCAGTAAACAACTGCTGGAAATCATTTGCATTTAACCTTGTGTTTTTATACAGTACTATGAAAGGAATTCCAAACAAATATCCTAAGGACAATAGTTTGACATTTCTTCGTAAAATATGTCGGTGAACTATAAATAAGTTTCTCGAGAAAAGCAAGGTCCGTAAACAACTGCTGGAAATCATTTGCATTCTGCACCTATAATGTAATAAGATATTTCTCTTTACCTGACTTTAATGGTGATGTGGTTTATAGACAACATACTTTTTCCGCTTGACGCTTTTTGTCCGCAGAAAAAAGTATACATACTTTGACTTTGTCCGCATGATGCACTTTGTCCGCCAAAATTTGGAAAGAAATAAGAAACTTTTGTCCGGATGATACCCTTTATATGCATGCATGATAGAATAATGTTGACGTTTGTTCGCACAACAAATTTTGACCTCATATGTGATATAATATTGAACAATTTTGTATGCGTGAAAATTTTGTCCACGTTATTTTAACAAATGACGCTTTTTGTCCACAAGGCATTAAATCAATATTTAGAGGATCATAGATGAAAGTTAAGTCATTATTGAATTTATTAAACGATTTTATTTTTGAATAGCATATATACATAGCATGCGAGGCTCAAATCCAAGATGGCCACCAAAGTGAACGCCAAATGTGAAATTTATGTTATTACATAATCTGACAGAAAACACTGCAAAGTGTTAAAATTTAGATAAATTGCGTAATTGTAAGCTGTATGGCATGTTAAGATAAGTAAAAAAAACGATTGATTCATGTATAATAAGTTTAAATAAGGGACAAAATGGGGCAGGATAAAACAAGGAAAGCAAAGTTTGACTGGTAGGAATAAGTTTTGAATTTAGTTGAACGTTCGGTAGATTAACGTTATACAGTTATAGCATAAGAAACATAAAAGAAGCAACAGAAACAAAGGGAAGAAAGCAATACATATAGAATTAAAGTAGTTCGCGGCGTTCCTATCATTTTTTTTTATATCTGGCGCAATTCATCAAAAATCTGTACAATTAATCTATGAAGTCTCAGCTTTCGTTTAAGCTTTGTTTTCTTTTGATATAGTACCGCAATTTCTCATTTACAGCGTCCCTTGGTGGTACGTATTTTTCGTCGTTTTTCCCTTGTAAAATAATCAATATTAATTCAAAATTGTTTATATTAACATTATCAAATTACTCACGACTGTAAACAAATTTATTTTATTATTGGGGTTTAACATCCGTTTTAACATATTTAAATCAAATATGGCATATCCAGTTTTACTGGTGTAAGAAGACATCAGAATGAATCCGATTAGAACCATCCTTCCATAAGTATATCTATTAAGTTAAATTTCAGCTTTTAGATTCTATTGATAAAAAAAAATAACGCAATACTCTATCAGTGTTCTATCATGTTTTGTTTTACATATATTCCCTATTAATAAATATTTCTCTATTTCTTTATATAATTATAATTTACTTTCGCTGATTACAATTAAGTTGCCATCTCATTAAAAAAAGTGTATTCATTATCTCTGAAATTAACAAACAAGTTCTATTTACTGTTTTATTTATTCTAAATTTCATAAAGTAAATTAATAAAGCGAAACAAAATACCGGAAACTGTCAATATGTCAGGAAAGTCTCGGCGAGTATCGCTCGTTATATTCCGGACATTTCCGATAGCGATTACCTGTAGCAGACGAAATATAGATATTTAAGCAGACGATCCGTGCAAAGAGTTATGGGTAATCGTTTCGCCATTCATAGCTTATCGACGGTTTCGGTATACATCTCTGTCTATCTCGTCTTTTATAAGTTTATTCTGTTCAATTACGCGTAAAATCTTGGTGCTCAGAAGAAATTTGACTTTAAGGAAAATAGATCAATATATAGTATTGGTCTTGGTGTTAGTAGTATAGACATAAACAGAGAAAAGAGTGACTGCAGGTTCTTATTTAAATTTCGAATGTCACATTTGGCGTTTTTCAAATATTAGAAACAACTCTTCCTGGACCAATAAACATAATTTTGTGGTATTTTTTTACTATCTTGGGGGGATACTTTTCTCATTCTAGTCCATTTCTGAAGTAAAGAAAATATTTGTAGTAGTAGTAGTAGTAGTAGTAGTAGTAGTAGTAGTAGTAATAGTAGTAGTAGCAGCAGAAGTACTTTTAGTAGTAGTAGTAGTAGTAGTAGTAGTAGTAGCAGTAGTAGTAGTAGAAGTAGTATTATTTGTAGTAGTAGTAGTAGTAGCAGTGGTGGTCGTTGTGGTGGTGGAACGTTAACTGTCTTCGTAGTGGCTCTGATAGGACTTCGAGAAAGGCTCATTGTGTAACATAGTTCTGACAGTGTGTCACTTTACTCAGTATTGACGGGCAAATGACAATGAACCGTAATGATGTATATAATCATCAGAGAGACTTTGGCTGGATGGGCGGTGATTCAAACTCACAAACCTGGACTGATAGTCAGACGGGCTTCCGACTGAGCTTACCGGGCCTGACCCAGCAGAATTAGAATAATTTGAAGTGGCATCAGTGGTAGTAGTCAAATATTTTTGATCTTTAAATGGAGCGTCTGACTATCAATCCAGGTGTCGATAGTTCATTTTAACATGGCCAAGCATTCCTGATATAAAGGAGTTTGTATGCATTAAATACAATTGTATTGTAAATGTAAATAATGCCCCCACTGTGTCTTGATGATATCTATTGCGTGTGTCATCTTCAGTTAGACTGGGGACCTTGAACTTCACATAGGTATTAACCGTCATGTCAGCAACAACAAACCACACCAAAAAGCATTCGCACAAGTCTTATCTAGGTATAAAAGCTGTATACAATTCATAACAACTGAGTTTATGGTTTTTGAGAAGGATTCGAAAATGTGAATTGTTTAGATGCTCTGAAATATTTCAAGCCCCACCCCCAGGGCCAAACCATAAGACCCAGGGACATGCAATTCTTATAAAGGTATCATATACGTCCATAATCATGCTCACCGTTTGTTTCCCAGTGCTTCCTATAGTAAGAAGATTTTCAAAGTTTACCTTGAATATGACAGTTTTGGCCCCGCCCCCAAGGCTCTTGTGGAGTGAGGACCATGCAATTCACAATTTTGATTCACCCTTTGGTACCAAAGCTGCATACAACCTTTTATTACGATTGAACTTACGTTTTTGAGAAGTCGACAGATAAAGGCGATCGCAAAAGGTTCCTTGAGACAAGTCTCAGGTGACCTTAAAATACAATGTGATTCAGTTTAAATAATAAGAGACTAGATTAAAAATATATAACTATTTACATAGCTATTAGCATCTACATTTACTATAAAATGACAAATGATGTAAAACCTTCCATTTAACTTAACTTTCCACAAAAACGCTGTAAAGAATGTTTTCAATCATGACAAAAACATTTATAAACAGGGTTACCTTGGTATGATTGAACATATATAAGTGTTTGCGCAAACTGTAATGCAAATACATTTTGTTTATGTGGAACATACAATCTATAAAGTTAACGGTTCATTTGCAACATAAAAATGTTAAAACATGAGCACAATCTGAGTCATTAATCTCTATCTAACTGTTGAAATTTGTAACAGGAGCCATATAAGCATGTATGTGGTCTATATATATAAGGAAAAATGTATATCCTGTGGGGCATCAGCATTCATGTACAAAACTAGTTTATAAGGGCTATATATATCCGTTATATATAGAAAATGTGGGCCCTTGAAGAAACCCCACACCAAGGTGTCATTCAAAGACCCCACAAAAGACCATATGTCTTTATATATATATATATATATATATATATATACTGTAACAGTGTCACACATTTTTTACAGCGCAAATTGCTTCCGGATCTGGCGGCAATGCCACAGGTACAGGCACTGGCGGCACAGGCACAGGTTCTGGCACTGGAAGTTCAGGCACAAGTACTGGCGGCACAGGCGCTGTCACTGGCGGTTCAGGCACAGGCACTAACGGCACAGGCACTGGCACTGGTGGCACAGGCACAGGCACTAGCGGCACAGGCACTGGCACTGGCAGCGGGACGCCAGATAATACTACAGCGCCAGGTACGTATCGTTTCACAAGATTCTGAAAAACACATCAGAAATTACTTAGGTTCTATGCATCGCATGTAAAAAGTGCAAGTTATTATTTACCCCAACATATTAATCAAATAATTAAAAGTTTCTGAAATTCTCACACTGCATTTTCTATTTAAAATACAATGACAATAGATTATTTTCCGAAGTTAACATGTCATGTTGACAATGATATGATAAGAACAACGTGAACAAAATCAGACATAAATCTTTATTCAGCCTGAAATATTTAGTAAGTGTGACGCACACGTACTTGGAAAAATACAAAAAATATGGTTATCAATACTCATTGTAGCGAACAATTGACCTGACCCGCGTGACGATGTTTGTCCAAGGAAAATACAATGCAGTCTTTACATAGATAACGTCAGATCTTTTAAAGAAAATTTCGCCGTAGTTGCAATCAATATCGATCGCTAAATTGGATTTTCGACTTGTTTGATTGACCGTCGGCGAGCAATAAATAAAACGACGTCTTATCCTTCATCTAAGTAATTATTATTTCTGATTGTTATTGAATACTGCATGGAGCTCATTCATTTTTGCCATTTACCTAAGACAAGCTGACGATGTCTATGAAAACAGATTTATTTTCAAAAAATTAGTGATAGCGCGCCAGTTTCGAAAATACGAGTTCTACAATATTTAAAAGTACAAATTGATCTTGACTTGGATTCTGTCTATCGCGCTTATAAAAAACATTTTGACCTTAATCTTTCGAAATAAGTTGCCTTTTAAATATTTTATTTTACAAATCAAAATATGCTGAGATTATTTGATATATATTGGTTTGATTTTATATATAATATTCTGATTTGTATTGTTAATTTGAAATTTAGAAATATTTAAAGTTACACATTTTGACAAAATAATTGGTTATACATGAACAATCGACATATTAATTCATAGATTTCAGTTAATGTTCAAATGATAGTTGTATTATTTTGATAATAAAAGCATCATGTACTGCTTTAAAATAAAAGCGTTAAACATTCGCATAAAGAATGCTTTAAATTGTATAAATATCAACATATTTTTAAAAAAACAAAAACAAAAAATATTATTTTAGTATGCCATTAGTATAATTTAAGCTGTTTAGAAAACTATATGTACTTACAATAAAGAAAGAACGGTCCTAAATATAATTAAGTTAGTGTATATGTATTATGACTTATGTATTAAGTCAGTGTTGCTCGAATATAACATATCTCTTTAATCGGTGATTTTGGGGCGTGAGGAACGGTGCATATTTAATAACCTGTCATGTTATGAACAGACTTGATAAAACCGATGCTGTTATTTTCATTTCAAAGAAACGGTCCGTGTTTACAAGGAATCCTGTTTTCATATGCAATTGGCTATCACAACAGCTGTGTACCGTGATGTAGGTTCCGTGCCGCCCGTCAATAAGGGCTGCTATTATTTTTGATTACTTTGAAACGTGTGAGACAACCAGTATTGCTCGGCAATAGAATACCGCTCACGCCATTGATACTATGGCGTGAGGTTGGTTGCATGTTGCATTACCTCTTATGAACAGGCTCCGTAAAACCAAGGCTATTATTTTCACTTAATGGAGTTAAGTTCTGAGTTTCAAGCGATATTTTAGTTATATATTTATTAATGACTACATTTACACTAAAACTGAATTTTACAAATGTTTTGTTTTACAGACAATCACAATGGTGCATGTTCATATTACCATGTTGGCGTCCCGTTGATCGTGGCGGCGTTTCTATCCAGTCTATTTGGATTTTTGTAGAACATACAAAAAAGCAGAACTTAATTTACTCTAAAGACAAAGTGATACTTAACAAAAAACAGTTTTATTTCAGTGCATTTTTATTTGATCAGTTAAGCTTTTCAAGGACAAGGTCTGACTGTAAAGAGAATAGTACACGTGGAAACTGAAGATTAATTCATTCACTGTTGTGTCAATGTCATATGACGAGGGTGTTCTCTCCGAATGACGATTTCAAATATTTGAATGAAGCACGTCCACGTCACTATTATATGATATTAGGTGTTTCAATCATATCGTTTAATAAATGGTGTGTATGCATTTGTTAAAGTATCTTTTCATTGTAAATGTTTGAGCTGGATATTTATAAAAAAATATTTAATTAAATTAGAATGCTAATTTCAGATTTATTTTTCAATAAAATTGAATACAAATTTACAATCTGTCTTTATCAATGTGTTTATACCTCCTCAAAGTTTTGGACTTTGTTTAATATCTTTCTATGGTTTTAAGGCAATAATTACACATTCCATCCCCGAAAATAACTGTTAACGACAAAAACATTGCCCAGTCTACAAACTGAAGTTCTTGTGCTTAAGCAATTTATGAGAGCAAATAAATCTATTCGTTCAGATCAATTAAAGCAATAAGAAACACAGTGTCAATTATAAAAGATGACATAAATGTATTCTCAAATGCTGCCATCACTAGTGCTGCCCAGACTAACAAATGTATACTAGTAGATGATTTTACTAGTGCTGCCCAGACTAACAAATGTATACTAGTAGTTGACTTTACTAGTGATACCCAGACTAACAAATGTATACTAGTAGTTGACTTTACTAGTGCTGCCCAGACTAACAAATGTACAGTTGACTTTAACAATGATAGTAATTTAAATGTTGTTTGACATTGATAATCATACAAACTTGACATTGAGTCAAATTCTACCCAAAATAGCAAATTATTCAATATTGATTGACGTCATTATTGACCCTCCTGACTCGCCATAGGTCAGAGATAATTTTAGTAGTGAGCATATAGCTGTTGACTCGTGCGAATCGGAGGTTCCTGTCTCTGTTCAGTATTGTTTGAGACTCCAAGGTCACTCGAGGTCAGCGCCAGTGTAAGCCGTAAATATACGGCGCTGGACTCTAGTGGATAGGAGATATGTAACCACACAATACTACATATGCTCATGTAGTTCCGACAAATAGTCTTTTATAGACACAAATGGTGTAACACGTGTGACGTAAATTTCAGTAAACACATAATTCCCGTCAGAATAACGAATCTTGACCATAAGCAGACACACCGCTCTATAGGTGGTAAGTAACAGTATTTATTAATTTGTGACTTTCCGGAAACCAAAAGTCACTTAAGTAAAAATATATTTCAATCATGACGCATGTCCGATGAAGTTGTTTTACAATGAAATGTCGAGACAAACGCGGATAAAGAATATCTAAAACAAAACGCATTCTGACCGCGTGGGATTATTCGTAAACACGTAGTAAACTTTCAAACAAACTTACTAGCATGTTTTATCTGTCATGCTACGGTTTTTTGTAACATAAAACAAAAAGAATCAATAGATAACGGTTGTAAAATAGACATAAGGTTTCTCTAATGATAAATTTAGTAGAAATTGCAATAATGTTGGATATTGAGGAAGGCATATTAAAGGTTTTTTTACCTAAATTCACGTGTCATCCATAGAGAATTTTTTTTTTAATTGAAGCAGATGTATCTAAACGACTAGTACTCGATTTTTATGGTCTTTACCTAAGGAATACCTGCACTAAAACTAGAGAGACTAGATATATAGACGGCAAAGGTGTTCAAAATATAATGAACATTCCAAACGGACAGGAAATGTAACAATACTGTCAAACCTGTCTTAAGCAGCCAGTTAAGGGAAGAGGCAAAAATGGCCTTTAAGACAGGTTATTGCTTAATACAGGTTAATTTGCTCTAAAAACATAGAAATGGGGAATAGTAAACGTGGTTGCTTAAGACAAGTGGCTGCTTAATAGAGGTGACCGCTTACATAGGTTTGACTGCATTTACTTCCCTAAACAAGGTATAATATATACCAGTCTTTTGCAATTCTAATTGTTGAATGAACATGTACTTTATGGTTTTATTATGTAGTTGTATATAGATGACACTATAATGAAAGAACATTTATTAAATCTTTACTCATTTAACTGAATGTTCAAAGGTGGTAACCTCGTTTACATACACTTTTTCTATATTTTGATCACGTTAATACAGGCTCCTCGACTAACTGATAGTAGCTGACCGATGCTTGATTGGGGAAAGTACCAAGATATTATAAGGTTAAGATTTGTCTATTTATAGAACCTAACTTCTCCCCCAACAGGGGGCACCGGTGCCGTTCTATAGACTAGATAATAACCGAAGTTTGGTGCATCCGTTAACCAGGTTTAAGCTCCGCAATGGCGGATTTGCGATTAACTGTTTTATGGCGGTGATCCGTCATTTCTTCGGTATATATTCAAGTATTGTGCTTATTTTGTGTTGTATATATATTGTTTACTTAATTTATTGTGATGGATGTGTCCTTTCAATGCTACCAGTCTTCAGTTGGACAGATGTTTTCGTATTCTAGTGACTAGTGTCAATAAATTTAAAATACGTTTGATAATCCAAACTCATGGTTGGAAAACATCTCGTACGATGCAATTCAACTACCTATGTGTTACCGTAAACAATCAAAGTTGACACTCTGTGGAGTGTCGGCTAGTTCTAACATATTCAATATGTTATCTGTTCAAAGAGAATAAAACAAGTTATTAAGTTTGTTTTTTATATGTATTGTACAAATGTGTGGTATCTTTAACCGCATAAAGTGACGTCACTGGGAAAAAAAACCTTCAATGATAAAGGGTCGTTGTAATGTTTTTGTTTTACCTGAGAGCCATAGTAACGAGACACTTTATAAACCGAATTACCTGTGAGTGTCCCGCATTAGGTTCTCAGTTGTGAGTAACAGCAAACGACGTATCACAATCCAAGGTAAGTTACATTTTATATGTTGCATTTGTTTCCTTATACGAGGGTTGAGCCAAATTAACGAGAAACTGGATATAACTTTTTTATTAATTGGAATTATTATTTTTAATTTGTTTTTGAAACGAGTATTTAATCAGTGATAATATTAGGCATAGTTACATTGAAGGTTACTTAATTAAAAAATAAGGTTTAATTCAGCGATGTACAACTATGTATATTAATATTTTTGGAGCTTGTGATCCGGTGGTAGAGCATCGAACCAATGACTGGAGGACCGTGGGTTTGGTTATGTGTGGTGTCCTTGAGCATGACACTTTTTTCCACATATGTTTAGTACTGGTTCTATCGAAGAAGCATTCGAGCGTGATTTGCCTAAGTTGTAAGAACTTGTTTCACAACAGAAGTAGAATAAAAAATTTAAGCTATATTGATATCGTACTTGATATTTACACTCGATTTATGATGTGACATCGAGGGAAGGAGCAAGGATGGCTTCATCTATAAAACGGGATTAATCTTCAAAAGAGTGTTTGCCATTCAACTGTTTTGTCGTCATTTCTGTTATAAACATGCTGGGCTGACAGTTATTTGGAATGCTATTTCTATTGATGGACATATGTTTTAATTTGTTTTACAAAATACTTAAAATCTTAAGTTATATTTAGCACCATTTCTTTGACATCAAGGTGTGTTAAAATTTAGATGCACATAAATGATTATCGTCAATTTATAATAAAATACAGATTTTATACTCGAGCCCGTGCGGTAACAGTAGAAGTTTAATGGTACTTTTATTACGTGCATGTCAGTATGGTATGTCTTCAGATACTTTTTAACGTATATATTTTCAATTATTTACAATTAAATCGATTCTTTTATTTTATTATTTTTTCTCAATTGCTGCATTTTTGGGAAAGCCGCAATTAAGCACGTTGATTGGGCATTTGCTTCAACTGAAGGTTTGAATGACGTCAGAGCTTATTAAGCGTTCAGTTGCAGTGAATTGTGGGATTCATTTTATATTAAGTTTAATATTTGTTCTAAGATTTTTTAGAAATAGGTGTTTCCTCAGTTTTTTTATTATTTCTATTTATCTCAATTCATTTATTCAAATCAAACAAATTTTGTATTTTAAATTTTTAAAACTTTAAATAGCTATAAATAAATACTTGTTAAGGCATTAATGACTCTTTCTGAAGCATACTACCAAGCATCAGAAAAAACAATAATATAAAACATAATTATATAACATAAATATGAAATATAAATATAAAACATATATATAAATATAATGCATATTATAAAAATATAAATATAAAACAAAACAAAAAACACATGCATATAAAAGCAAAAATATAAAGCATAAATATGAAAACTTAAATCTAAATTAGAAAATAAATATATAAATATGAAAACATAAATATAAGATATAAAAACATAAATATAAAACATAATATAAAACAAAAATATATAACAAGCAAGAGACGTAGCATATAAAGGAGTCTATTCGCTCGAGGGTAAGTGAAGTATACAACAAATCTTTTGTCCCTACCACCCGCCTAAATGGTATTCTGTCTATTAACAACGCTGAATGATCTCCAGTGTCCCGGAGAACTAGAAAAAACAACACTCAATCACACCTAGGGCAACTCTTCACGATCGCCACACACAC
Source organism: Panopea generosa (assembly GCA_029582155.1). Taxonomy (NCBI): domain Eukaryota; kingdom Metazoa; phylum Mollusca; class Bivalvia; order Adapedonta; family Hiatellidae; genus Panopea; species Panopea generosa. Next base: position 43,113,710 of record CM055910.1, on the reverse strand, counting down.
ACACAACACGCACGAATACTGCTGCAATAACATATGACATAAGTGTTCCATGAAGTATTACATTATAATGAATACTGGGGTTACCAAGAGAGCATTTTCTAAAAATAACTTCTAACTCACACGGATGGTGTCCTCGATGGTTAAATACAATATCTACTTGATATGAAAGCATTGATATAGATTATTCAGTTTTGGTTTGATTAAAAATGAGCTTATCTAGAATTTAACCATAGTTTCCTCATCCTAATCCATAAGGGTCCTCCGTGGTCGAGTGGTCTAAGGCGCCGTATCAAGATTTCTTACCACTCACCGCTAAGGTCATTGGTTCGAAACCCGCACGCTCTCACCGCTAAGGTCATTGGTTCGAACCCCGCACACACATAATTTTATGTGAGAAAGTTTAACAGTTACTTCCGGAAAGACGGTGGTTTTACTCACATTCATTCTGAGGTCTTTCCCCACCAATAAAACTGGATATGCCGTATATAACCTGACTCAGTCTGAGGTCTTCCTCCACCAATAAAACTGGATATGCCGTATATAACCTGACTCAGTCTGAGGTCTTCCTCCACCAATAACACTGGATATGCCGTATAAAACATGACTCAGTCTGAGGTCTTCCTCCACCAATAACACTGGATATGCCGTATATAACATGACTCAGTCTGAGGTCTTCCTCCACCAATTAAACTGGATATGCCGTATATAATCTGACTCAGTCTGAGGTCTTCCTCCACCAATAAAACTGGATATGCCGTATAGTACCTGATTCAGTCTGAGGTCTTCCTCCACCAATAAAACAGGATATGCCGTATATTACCTGACTCAGTCTGAGGTCTTCCTCCACCAATAAAACTGGATATGCCGTATATAACCTGACTCAGTCTGAGGTCTTCCACCACCAATAAAACAGGATATGCCATATATAACCTGACTCAGTCTGATGTCTTCCTCCACCAATAAAACTGGATATGCCGTATATAACCTGACTCAGTCTGAGGTCTTCCTCCACCAATAAAACTGGATATGCTGTATATAACCTGACTCAGTCTGAGGTCTTCCTCCACCAATAAAACTGGATATGCCGTATATAACCAGACTCAGTCTGAGGTCTTCCTCCACCAATAAAACTGGATATGCCGTATATAACCTGACTCAGTCTGAGGTCTTCCTCCACCAATAAAACTGGATATGCCGTATATAACCTGACTCAGTCTGAGGTCTCCCTCCACCAATAAAACTGGATATGCCGTATATAACCTGATTCAGTCTGAGGTCTTCCTCCACCAATAAAACAGGATATGCCGTATATTACCTGACTCAGTCTGAGGTCTTCCTCCACCAATAAAACTGGATATGCCATATAGTACCTGACTCAGTCTGAGGTCTTCCACCACCAATAAAACTGGATATGCCGTATATAACCTGACTCAGTCTGATGTCTCCCTCCACCAATAAAACTGGAAACTGGATATGCCGTATATAACCTGACTCAGTCTGAGGTCTTCCTCCACCAGTAAAACTGGATATGCCGTATAGTACCTGACTCAGTCTGAGGTTTTCCTCCACCAATACAACTGGATATGCCGTATATAACCTGACTCAGTCTGAGGTCTTCCTCCACCAATACAACTGGAAACGCACCCAAAGCCATCAGTATTACCGGATCAATCATACGTATATCCATCATTGGATTTAACTGATCGATGGCTCTTTATTTAATTGATTCGTACAATTGTTTTTTCTCTCCTGCCAAATTATCTTTATTTAGCAAAGGATATATAAGATTTAAATTTCTACTAGACCTGTAAGTAAAATGACTCCTCCCCACATTATTATTTTTTCTTATTAAATCAATTATTTCGTAAATCAATAGTATAAAAAATACATATGCAAAGGAGGAATGTACTTAATTAACTTGAAATTCTCAATAATAGGTTTTAAAGTGATAATGAATCAGGAGTTTTCGAGATATTGGAATGAAAGTAAGATAACAGACAAAACATGGCGCGAAAATGATGTTTAATCGGCGTTGTTTCTGGTTCTTTTAAACAATGGAGCTCATTCGGTGTTACTCGGAAATGGCGGTTAAGCTTACTAATCCGGGAAATGATCCTCCGTGGCCGAGTGTTCTAAGGCGCCGTCTCAAGATCACTAACCTCTCACCGCTAAGGTCGCTGGTTCGAGTCCCACTCGCTCCAAAATTTTATTTGAGAAAGTTTCCAGCTACTTGCGGAAGGACACTGCTTCTACTCAGTCTAACTCAGTCTGAGGTCTTCCTCCACCAGTAAAACTCGATATGCCATACATAACCTGAAATCAGAAATGGCGTTAAACCCCATTAAAAAAAGTAATCCGTGGGCAATTCCTCCATATAAATGAGGAATAATAACAATATTTAAATATAAATAAATGTATTTTGTTATTGACTATTCACAATATTATTATTTCAGATGAAGTTGACGGCCTTATTACTGGCAGTTATTGGTTGCTGTCTTCTTGTGACTTCAGAAGGAGGTAAATATTTCAGTACCTTGAAAAACTCTGATCTCCCAAACATTTATGTAAACGGTCATTATTTGTTTGAAAATTAACGAAAAGCAGTACAATTCATTTTTAACGTTTAAATATTTAAAAGTGTTTGCTATTATGTAATATATATTGTTTCAAGTAAATTATGGTGTTTAGGGTGCTATAATTACCTTTAAAGCTATTTACGGCAGGGGCTGTACGCTTTATCTCAAAAGAAAATTGTTTTGAAGATGCAAAAATCATGCTGTACTACGTAATATTCATTTCTAACCGTACATATATGTTATGTTTTAATAACCAAATATTGATTTATCACAGGTACTGTTAAACCGACAACATTAGTTACAACCTTAAGCAGCGTTAAAACTTCATCTACACTTTCGCCTGGAGGCAAGTCTTCTACCGTATCCACGATTGCCGCCGGTAATTCTACAACTGGTACGTTTTCGTTTGGTTTTAAAAACGGTCAATTATTGATAAGTTCATTCCAGTCATGAGAAACTAGATATATCATATCTCTAATATCATATTCTGTATAATTCATAAAACACACTTACAGTCTACAAATATTTTTTACAAAACCCTGATTTCCTGGCAAGGTTTGATTTTTAACAAACCTCAGACATATGTGAACTGTTTTCAGTATATTTCCTTTCAGTTTCTCTCTTTGATCAAAATATGTTTAACATATGTATATAAAAATGATATTTGTATGTCAGTGACTAACCAATCAGACGACACCGACATCACAACAGCACAAATGAAACCAATGCATATGATAATTATAATAGGGTCAATACAACCTTAAGGAAAATATGGAAAGGCAACGGTCAACAGTAAAATCACCACCAACCCGTTTGCACACAAACTCGATTACACCTGTCGTGCTATCATAAAACGAGACTATTTGGAAAAACAATATAACCAAAATAAGAATACGTCAGCATAAAAGAAACACAACACCCACAAAATCACAAAGACAGAGGAATATTTTAATGGATAGTTTATGCCAGATGTTGTGGGTTCTATCCTCAATTTGACCCGATATCTCTACGAACATAACTTAGTATTTGTACTACCAAGGAAGTATACTCGAGAACAGAGCATATAAGCTTTTTCGCTTTTTTCACTATAAAGCTGAAATAAATTAAAAACTGATACAAACACAATTGTTCTGGTGCTGACTGTCAATCAATAATTCAATCAGAGACCGATATTGGTTGCGACGTTGCCATTTTCCTCAGAGAAGCGAACCGTCTCTAGGTAAACACTACATTATATTACATTGTATTTACTTGGACGAACAACGCCACGTGGTCAGTGGGTGGAGCGATAGTCGCTCTTGTGTCAGATCAATTAGTAGAGCATTATATTCATAATTGTTATGATTTTGAAATACAAACATACACAAGAGGTGACAGCAGGGGTAATCGCCATGAACTAGTCGGTAGCAAAACTGTCGCCAGGGAATGTAACTATTCTTAACAAGGAAACTTGTTTTGACTATACAGTTTAACAGACATTTTCAGAGCTATCAGATAATATTGTTCAAACATATTTTATTGAATAATTCACATTATAAACAAACGGGTTGGGCTACAAATTCTAGCAACATTACTTGGGTCAGATATATTGCATTTCTATACATAATACATTGTATCATGTATTTCAATTATCAAACTACATGTATCTCCCTATGCAGCTACTATCCCGGCTCCGTGTGGAACGCGTGGTCCAGTGGTAGAGCATCGAACCAATGATCGGATGGTCGTGGGTTCGATCATCCGCCACGGCTATGTGTGGTGTCCTTGAGCAAGACACTTTTTCTGCATATGGTTGGTACTGGTTCTACCCAGGAAGACTTCGAGCGTGATTTGTCTTAGTTGTAAGAACTTGTTTCACAATGGAAGTAAAGTAAATAAGTTTAAATCCCGGCATTAGATCATTAAATATCTTTTTTTTTTTCTGTATCATGTTCAATGTAGTGTTGAGATAAGAACATTTAAAATGTCTCTCCCCGTTTTTACAGTATTTTCTTACACATTCTTAATATTATTTTTTCAGGAAATAGTGACAATGGAGCATCTGCACATTGCCAAGTTGGTGTACCATTGATTATTGCGACGGTATCCGCTCTCATCGGGTTATTGTAGAATACTAAACAACGACATGGTGGTGTTTTCAACCAAAGAAATCTCAACATTTTACTTTTATAGTGACGTTTTTTTCCCTAATTTTTTTATACATTGAGAAACTGAATGAATTTAGTCTATCCAAGAACCTGATATCTCCCGAATCAGGCGTGTTAATCCCCAATAAAAAAGCAAGGAATTCTATGCCTGTCCCACAATTCATAGCAATTAAACGCTTACTAAACTGTGACGTCATTCAAACTTTCCCTGAAGCAACTGACCAATCATCGTGCTCAAATGTGGCTTTACTAAGGTCCCAATGGTTAGTGGATCCATTCTACAGATTAAGTAATGTTTGTTAATGTCATATGACGAGGGTATTCCACCTTCTGAATGGCATGTGCAAACTGTCTAACATTATGCATGATGAATTATAGCAGAAATGAATAATTAGTACTGTTTAATCTAGCTATTTGTTAATGTTTCTGTTGGTTTAGTATAAAGTTTGTTTAATAAGTTTATGAAGAATGATTTAAATGTATTACAAATGATTAAATAATTAGATTGTAACTGCCTTTATTCTTCTTGACGTTCAGTTTCCTTGTTAGACTTATCAAAAAAACGATGTGTGTCTCTTTGCCTACATGATAATTTTTTTGTTTGTTTGACTTAACCAATCTGTCATTGGATACTGGAAGGTTACCCAGTACTCAAACACCAATATCCGCAAGTAATGATAACGTTCCAACTTGAATCAGCGGTGAGAGTTAAACGATAATGATACTCAATGTTGTAAATAAATCATCACGGAGACTGTGGCCGAGCGCTCATTCGAACTCATGACCCCTCGATTGTAGCTAAGCTACAAATTAAGTGTTATTATTTTTCTGGTATCTTCGAAACATAAAGGTAGGGTGAGGGATGTTACATACTTCTTCATTACCCCTACTCAATTGACTTAAAAACCGAGTCTGCTTTTTAGTGAGTGCGTTTCGTATTTCTAGAAGATAGTTTTATCAGGTTTCATAACACGTTTCCATTTCAGGACAATACAGTCTTATTTTAATCTATATTAAAAAACAACAGTCAGCATAATTAACCTGTAAAGTTGTAGTAATCAAGAATAGCAAGAAAAATAAGCAGTGTGTTCTTATGTAATAAATCAGGTTCATACAATACTCATACATAATTGACGACTGACTGGCTTAATGAAAGATACCTCCACTCGTTAATGACTTTATTGAATTTACATGGAAACAGTAATATAATATTATGTCTAACAAAAATGATAAAATATATGGCTAACAAATCAGCAGATGTGTGCCAGTGTTTTGTTTTAAACTGGTTTAAGTTTAATACTACATATATTTTATAGATGATCAATCAATCAGTCAATCAATCAATCAATCAATCAATCAATCAATCAATCAAGGATTCCTTTGGAGGCCCAGAACGCAACCAAAAGAGGAATGTAGCAAACTCGGTGTTATGGAGTCTGTTTGTGAGGAGTAATGAAACATGCAAAGCTCTTCGCGCCCGCCTTCTACCGCCAGCTTAAACCCCAAACTTTTCTATAAAAAGAAATGGGAGGAGCCTAATTTCAAATGGTGGCTCTTTTTGCAACAATGTTGAATTGGGAGATGTTTTTCTGTAAAACATAGTAACAAATATGTCATTATTTTCAAAAAGAAGTGCATTTGTAGGGACATATTTTGTCTTTATAAAAATGCTCTTTATTCACAAAAGCTCCCTGAAACAAAGTAGTAGTAGTCCTTACAAAATTGAAATATCAATGAAAATTTGCTAAATATTTGAATTTTGAACCCCGTTTGACCCTTGTCACGTGGTGACAGCAACACTTGCTTGGAGATGTGTATAACCTACTTGTGAGGAGCCATGCAGTGTTTGATATCTCAGAGTAGAATAATGTGTTTGACTTTCAGTTTGTGAATTACATGTTTAGGAAGATCAATCTTCATAATATTTCTGCCTTTTTCATATACATGTATAAACAAATGATTATACATTGTACTTTATGGCTTATCTCAGATACATGCATACTTGCTTTTTTATTTGGATGCAAATAAGTTACAATTCACACTTACCTTGGCTGATCATTGTTTTAAATCCCATAATTCACAATAACTTCCTTTTGGAAATAACTTTTAGTTTTGTGTTTTAGCAAATGAATACCATTTTATTGTTCATACAGTTCTTATGTCACAGCCTTCAATTAAAAACACTTAGTGCTATATAGGTGGCCTTGGATGTTTGTGTATGAACCATGTACTAGGTTCAAAACACAACTTGGCATAATTAAGATCTTGATTGGTTTAATATTCTTTGCCTTTTTTTCTTACATAATGAAGTAGGAACCAAACTCCTACATTTGAAAACATATTCCAGTAGTGTCTGTATCTACATTTTGGTAAATGACTGTTTCGTTGATTAGGAAATGAAAAATCAACTAGCCAAAACTGATGTTGAAATTAACGGACATGGAAACAATATCTATAACTGTTCTACAGGAATGTATTTATTTCATGGTCATCATCAACATCATAATCACGTCATCATTTTCCCCATCTGTGTTTCTATTTTGTCCTGATTGCCATCTGACAATAAATATTCCTTTATGTTCTGTGTCTAACAATAGTTATTTGCATCAACATTAATTGCCCAGTCTGGTGTAACTAAGTGATCCTCAAAATCGCACTTATTATAATTAAATAAATGAAATAATATACATAACTGTTCCCTCGAAACTTTCAAAGTATTTCCACGATTTTCTTCAATTTGTAAGTTTTGCCAGGAAAATTGTGAACCTAAATGGAATGGGTCATTCTATAATGTCAAAAGGGTTTCTTTATTTTTCAATCTTTGTATGTTTTGTCTCACAAATAATTGTTTGCCCTTTACTTGTGTCCAAGCAATTTATTTACAATTAATAACAACATGTATGCCCGTTTGATATACGTCCATAATAAGTAAGATAAACTATTTTTCATAAATAACTTTTATTCTCTCTAGGTAAATAATGTACTAATCCATAGAACTTGACCCAAATAATTTCACTTTATCTCTTTGATCATGACCAGAGATGTGTTATATGTAACCCAGCATGAAACTGTAAATTGGATGTACCTAATTAGCAAATTTGTTTATTATGCATGCAGATCAGATGGCCATTGCAATCTATTTGAATGCTGTGTTAGTTGTAGTAAGTCTGAGGAAACCTTTATTGCAATCCATAATACTGAGGAACCCGCACATACAATAAACATTGTTGTTTAAAACAACTTGCAACAGGCAGTATCTTCTATGGCTATGTTGGTAGTAACAGCTTATGTTGGACATGAGTATTATCAAATAACTGATGTAAAATTGTCGGCTGCTAGTGATAAGCCCCGCCTATAATGCTGTGTGTAGCATCTACCGGCGATGGGCCTTTAAGCAGTTTTCTATTCTCGAGCAACAATAAATAAGCGCCGTGATTCCAAGGAATCAGAAATTATAACAACACTGATTATGGGAGACGTTTAACGGCCGCCATATAGCATGTAATACTGCACTAATCAATACATCAATTACCTTTTTAAGAAAAAAAGAGATAACGTATTAGTGGAACTACTGTTACTCAAAATTTTTTTGCGATATTTTTAAACTGTTGTTTTTTATTTAAAAAAAAAGCTCTTTTTAGCAAATAATCAAATCCGCAGAATAAAAAAAGTCAAACCTAAAGTATAATAAGTTTAGTATGACTTTAATGCTGTTGCGTAAGTATCTTGAACTTAAAACGGGGTCTTCTTTAAGGCGACAGTATTTTCAATGGATTACGCTGTAAAACAGCCTAGCTTGAAACTATGTTGAAAAATGTTGTTCAAACTATATAATTTATTTTTTTATAAGTAAGCTATATATCTTGATATAACAGTAAACGATATATCATGATATAATAAAAAGGCGCTATATCTTGATATAACAGTAAACGATATATCATGATATAACAGTAAGCGATATATCTTGATATAACAGTAAACGATATATATTGATATAACAGTAAACAATATATCTTGATATAACAGTAAGCGATATATCTTGATATAACAGTAAGCGATATATCTTGATATAACAGTAAGCGATATATCTTGATATAACAGTAAACGATATATCATGATATAACAAAAAGGAACTATATCTTGATAAAACAGTAATCGATATATCTTGATATAACAGTAAGCGATATATCTTAATATAACAAAAAGGCGATATATCTGCGTAAAATGGATAAGTCTGGTATAAGAGATGTGTACACATATAAGACATGCAGATTAGATATGATAAAGCCCATGCTAGATATGGGTGTATCATTACACAATGTCGCCTATAAGCCAGTTACGTGCGCTATCTTGAACACGTCCTACATCATGTTAAGTTGAAGATTATTTTATATTACATTGTGACGTAATTGTCATCCGATATGATATATAGAGTTTTACTTACAAAGAAGATTTGACAAATCAAAATAACCAAAGTTTTACTAAACAAATGGATGTGTAATATAAATGTTTAATAATTCGTGTAAGATCATAATCGGTTTAAACTTATTAACTTTACTTTGATTGTGAAACAAGTTCTTAAAACTTAGGCAAATCATGTTCAAAGTCTTCCTGGATAGAACCAGTTCTAAGCATTTGTGAAAAGGGTGTTTTGCTCAAGGAAACCACACATAGTCGTGGCGGAGGATCGAACCCACGATCCTCCGATCATGGAGTCGATGGTTATTTATTGACACTATACTCCCGTGATTGCTTTCTTGCAAAGCTACTACCAGTGTATACACCTTATTGCTTTATAGAAGAAGATAAGAAGAACAACAAAAAACAAAAGAATAAGAAGAATAAGAAGAAAAGTAAGAAGAATAAGACGAATAGGAAGATGAAGACGAAATAAAGAAGAAGAAGAAGAAGAAGAAGAAGAAGAAAGAAGAAGAAGAAGAAGAAGAAGAACAAGAAGAAGAAGAAAAAAGGAGATGATGATGAAGAAGAAGAAGAGGACTACAAAGAAGAAGAAGAAGAAGAAGAAGAAGAAGATGATGATGAAGAAGAATAGGAAGAAGAAGAAATTATATTGATTTTATTTTTTAACAGTTTCTTATCATACAAAACATGTATATGTTGATGATGGTACAACGAATAAGACGTGTTAAACACAGAGTTGCTATTTCCTTTAGTTGCAGCTCTGTTTCCATCAAATATTACAAATAGCAGTTATTTCGCTGAGCGTTCCAAGGCGGTAACCCATGTTATGTTTCCTCGTCTTCTGTATTCTGGTTAAGTCCTTAATTGTATTAGTGTATGCATGTTTGTGTATTTACTGTTCTGATAGATGTATGGCTGTATGTTGTCATTACTAGGTCTTCTGTATTGTAGTTACGTCCTTTATTGTATTAGTGTATGCATGTTTGTGTATTTACTGTTGTGATGGCTCTTTGTTTGAATGTTGTCACTACTAGGTCTTCTGTATTGTAGTTACGTCCGTTATTGTATTAGTGTATGCATGATTGTGTATTTACTGTTGTGATGGCTCTATGGTTGTATGTTGTCATTACTAGGTCTTCTGTATTGTAGTTACGTCCTTTATTGTATTAGTGTATGCATGTTTGTGTATTTACTGTTGTGATGGCTCTATGGCTGTATGTTGTCATTACTAGGTCTTCTGTATTGTAGTTACGTCCTTTATTGTATCAGTGTATGCATGTTTGTGTATTAACTGTTGTGATGGCTCTATGCTTGAATGTTGTCATTACTAAGTCTTCTGTATTGTAGTTACCTTCTTTATTGTATTAATGTATGCATGTTTGTGTATTTACTGTTGTTGTGATGGCTCTATGGTTGTATGTTGTCATTACTAGGTCTTCTGTATTGTAGTTACCTTCTTTATTGTATTAGTGTATGCATGTTTGTGTATTTACTGTTGTAGTGGCTCTATGCTTGAATGTTGTTATTACTAGGTCGTCTGTATTGTAGTTACGTCCTTTATTGTATTAGTGTATGCATGTTTGCGTATTTACTGTTGTGATGGCTCTATGGTTGTATGTTGTCATTACTAGGTCTTCTGTATTGTAGTTACGTCCTTTATTGTATTAGTGTATGCATGTTTGTGTTTTTACTTTTGTGATGGCTCTATGCTTGAATGTTGTCATTACTAGTTCTTCTGTATTGTAGTTACGTCCTTTATTGTATTAGTGGATGCATGTTTGTGTTTTTACTTTTGTGATGGCTCTATGCTTGAATGTTGTCATTACTAGGTCTTCTGTATTGTAGTTACCTTCTTTATTGTATTAGTGTATGCATGTTTGTGTATTTACTGTTGTGATGGCTCTATGGTTGTATGTTGTCATTACTAGGTCTTCTGTATTCTAGTTACGTCCTTTATTGTATTAGTGTATGCATGTTTGTGTATTTACTGCTGTGATGGCTCTATGGCTGTATGTTGTCATTACTAGGTCTTCTGTATTGTAGTTACGTCCTTTATTGTATTAGTGTATGCATGTTTGTGTATTTACTGTTGTGATGGATGTATGGCTGTATGTTGTCATTAGTAGGTCTTCTGTATTGTAGTTACGTCCTTTATTGTATTAGTGTATGCATGTTTGTGTATTAACTGTTGTGATGGCTCTATGACTGTATGTTGTGATTACTAGGTCTTCTGTATTGTAGTTACGTCCTTTATTGTATTAGTGTATGCATGTTTCTGTATTTACTGTTGTGATGGCTCTATGGTTGAATGTTGTCATTACTAGGTCTTCTGTATTGTAGTTACGTCCTTTATTGTATTAGTGTATGCATGTTTGTGTTTTTACTTTTGTGATGGCTCTATGCTTGAATGTTGTCATTACTAGGTCTTCTGTATTGTAGTTACGTCCTTTATTGTATTAGTGTATGCATGTTTGTGTATTTACTGTTGTGATGGCTCTATGGTTGTATGTTGTCATTACTAGGTCTTCTGTATTCTAGTTACGTCCTTTATTGTATTAGTGTATGCATGTTTGTGTATTTACTGTTGTGATGGCTCTATGGCTGTATGTTGTCATTACTAGGTCTTCTGTATTGTAGTTACGTCCTTTATTGTATTAGTGTATGCATGTTTGTGTATTTACTGTTGTGATGGATGTATGGCTGTATGTTGTCATTAGTAGGTCTTCTGTATTGTAGTTACGTCCTTTATTGTATTAATGTATGCATGTTTGTGTATTAACTGTTGTGATGGCTCTATGGCTGTATGTTGTGATTACTAGGTCTTCTGTATTGTAGTTACGTCCTTTATTGTATTAGTGTATGCATGTTTGTGTATTAACTGTTGTGATGGCTCTATGGTTGTATGTTGTCATTACTATGTCTTCTGTATTGTAGTTACGTCCTTTATTGTATTAGTGTATGCATGTTTGTGTTTTTACTTTTGTGATGGCTCTATGCTTGAATGTTGTCATTACTAGGTCTTCTGTGTTCTAGTTACGTCCTTAATTGTATTAGTGTATGCATGTTTGTGTATTTACTGTTGTGATGGCTCTATGGTTGTATGTTGTCATTACTAGGTCTTCTGTATTCTGGTTACGTCTTTTATTGTATTAGTGTATGCATGTTTGTGTATTTACTGTTGTGATGGCTCTATGGTTGTATGTTGTCATTACTAGGTCTTCTGTATTGTAGTTACGTCCTTTATTGTATTAGTGTATGCATGTTTGTGTATTTACTGTTGTGATGGCTCTATGCTTGAATGTTGTCATTACTAGGTCTTCTGTATTGTAGTTACCTTCTTTATTGTATTAGTGTATGCATGTTTGTGTATTTACTGTTGTGATGGCTCTATGGTTGTATGTTGTCATTACTAGGTCTTCTGTATTGTAGTTACGTCCTTTATTGTATTAGTGTATGCATGTTTGTGTATTTACTGTTGTGATGGCTCTATGCTTGAATGTTGTCATTACTAGGTCTTCTGTATTGTAGTTACCTTCTTTATTGTATTAGTGTATGCATGTTTGTGTATTTACTGTTGTGATGGCTCTATGGCTGTATGTTGTCATTACTAGGTCTTCTGTATTGTAGTTACGTCCTTTATTGTATTAGTGTATGCATGTTTGTGTATTTACTGTTGTGATGGCTCTATGGTTGTATGTTGTCATTACTAGGTCTTCTGTATTGTAGTTACGTCCTTAATTGTATTAGTGTATGCATGTTTGTGTATTTACTGCTGTGATGGCTCTATGGCTGTATGTTGTCATTACTAGGTCTTCTGTATTCTGGTTACGTCCTTTATTGTATTAGTGTATGCATGTTTGTGTATTTACTGCTGTGATGGCTCTATGGCTGTATGTTGTCATTACTAGGTCTTCTGTATTCTGGTTACGTCCTTTATTGTATTAGTGTATGCATGTTTGTGTATTTACTGTTGTGATGGCTCTATTGTTGTATGTTGTCATTACTAGGTCTTCTGTATTGTAGTTACGTCCTTAATTGTATTAGTGTATGCATGTTTGTGTATTTACTGTTGTGATGGCTCTATGGCTGTATGTTGTCATTACTAGGTCTTCTGTATTCTGGTTACGTCCTTTATTGTATTAGTGTATGCATGTTTTTGTATTTACTGCTGTGATGGCTCTATGGCTGTATGTTGTCATTACTAGGTCTTCTGTATTCTGGTTACGTCCTTTATTGTATTAGTGTATGCATGTTTGTGTATTTACTGCTGTGATGGCTCTATGGCTGTATGTTGTCATTACTAAGTCTTCTGTATTGTAGTTACGTCCTTTATTGTATTAGTGTATGCATGTTTGTGTATTTACTGTTGTGATGACTCTATGGTTGCATGTTGTCATTACTAGGTCGTCTGTATTGTAGTTACCTTCTTTATTGTATTAGTGTATGCATGTTTGTGTATTTACTGTTGTGATGGATGTATGTTATCATTTCTATTTCTTCTGTTGAGCATAACTGTGTTCTTTGCTTTATATTAAGGACTTTTGAGTAACATGTTGTAGTTCCTTTTATATATTGAAAAGGTATAAATTATCAATTGTTTTCAATTCATTCTTATATTCATTTACATTAATTTATCTCAGACCATTTGTGCAGTAAGTTCAAAGAATTGTATGATTTGTTCGGTTCTAGCCTAAAAAACAAATAACAAAACTGATGTCCAAGAAGAGTATCGAATAAGTACTATACATACTGACGAAATTGGTCTTCTTATTGGGTGGTTGAGTACCAAAACTGACATAGGTGAACTTAAACCTCGTTTACTGTTGCGACGGCGGTTCTACCAAGATTCCTCCACCAATAAAACTGGATATGCCATTTATAACCTGAAATGTGTTGAAAATGGCGTGAAACACCATTAACAATGTTTACGGTTGCAGCTTATTTCCATCCTTCTCCATCTCCATTTACCTCTTTATCAAAAATGATGAAAACATTTCATACTAGCCCTGCTTAAACTGCCAAAATTGAAGACATGTTATACTCAGGTTAATACTGAAGACGTTTATACTATAACATGGTCGTTGTTGAGACATATCTTTAATTATAGTTAGCACTAGCGCTTGTCAGCACGTACGAACTTAATATTTGCGTGCGGTTTAAACCCGACGTATCAGAGGGAAATAAATCCCCTCTCCAAACAACCCATCTTTACTTCAGTATTACAACTGATAACGATAAAATAAAACACCATACTGATAGGAAAAATAAAACGAAGTAGATAAAATATGTAAATTATATTCCCTTTGGACATAAATTGTACGCAATATTTATTTGTAAAACAAAATCTATAATTTACTCACATTTATTACTTAATGTCAATATCATTATGTTTGCATTGATTCAGCAGCAATTCCCCGAACATATTTTACAGATACTGAGTGATTTATCATGAATATTTGGGGGAAGGGGGTTTTCAAAACTTTTGTTTCAAATACCAGTATTATCACATTTACAAATAATAATAATTTTGATTAATACATATTTAATCTGATCAAAGCACCCGCGGTATTCTGTCCCTTAACCGTGTCTGACTACATTTATACAATATTATCATTGAGCACATTAAATCTGGCTCAGAAACAGAATATATCTTTGGCCGGTGCATTTAATGGAAATAGATTCAACAAAAGAAAACAATGGCTGTATTAATTTATTTATTTTTTGGTTTCGATCCGTGTTTCCACCGGCTCCTTTATCAATGGTTTTCTCAGAAAGGTTCTCCTCTTGACATATAGCACTTGGAGGATAATTCAAGGTCTAATCGTTTCAGTGGGAGTATAATGAAGGAATGTCGTTCTCTGTGTCCGAAGGCACGTCAGTGGCTTGCTAACGCGTATTTTCTGTCAATCATTATGCCTTATAGAATATAGCACAAAGTGTCCGTCTTCCACCTATACATATAATACAGGATAATCCAGTCTACCCCAGTATTTTACATTCCTGATTCAAGTCAACTATAACCTAATTGTCTGTCTTCCACCTATACATATAATACAGGATAATCCAGTCTACCCCAGTATTTGACATTCCTGATTCAGGTCTACTATAACCTAATTGTCTGTCTTCCACCTATACATATAATACAGGTTAATTCAGTCTATCCCCAGAATTTGACATTCCTGATTCATGTTTACTATAACCAAATTGTCTGTCTTCCACCTATACATATAATACAGGTTAATCCAGTCTATCCCCAGTATTTGACATTCCTGATTCAGGTCTACTATAACCTAATTGTCTGTCTTCCACCTATATATATAATACAGGTTTATCCAGTCTATCCCCAGTATTTGACATTTCTGATTCAGGTCTACTTTACCCTAATTGTCTGTCTTCCACCTATACATATAATACAGGTTAATCCAGTCTACCCCAGTATTTGACATTCCAGATTCAGGTCTACTATAACCTAATTGTCTGTCTTCCACCTATACATATAATACAGAATATTCTAGTCTACCCCAGTATTTGACATTTCTGATTCAGGTCTACTTTACCCTAATTGTCTGTCTTCCACCTATAAATATAATACAGGTTAATCCAGTCTACCCCAGTATTTGACATTTCTGATTCAGGTCTACTATACCCTAATTGTCTGTCTTCCACCTATACATATAATACAGGTTAATCCAGTCTATCCCCAGTATTTGACATTCCTGATTCAGGTCTACTATACCCTAATGTAAAAGCATGGACTTTCCTGCCTGTCCCAAAGTCTTTAGCACTCGAATGCGTTTCCCAAGCAGTCACGTTTGTCACCTGCCACTACAGCAACTGACCAACTGAAGCGGGGTGCAGTGTAATGGGTAGAGTGTTGGCCCCTGAGATTACGGGTACCCAGCTCGACCCGATGCCGCTCATAAAACAACACTCAGTACTGGTTCTACCAATGGAGCGGAGTCGAGAGCGATTCATTAGAGCTTTCATTGCAATCGAGGTAAAATAAATTAGTATAAACTAAGCAACTGATCAATTAACACGCCGTTAGTTTGTTACATTTGTGTGACAATCTCTGGCGAGGAAACCTAGGACATTATCATTTTAAATAGACAATGTCGTGAACTGGTTGAAATACTGTTGAAATCGACGGTACTCGCCATCCAATACAATACTGAGCTTCTATCTAGGTCTAGTTTCAAATCATCAGATTTTATATAATACTCCGCACACATATTGGCTGAACGAAAATCATGAGTCAACATGTCAACTTTTTAACTTTAAACCAGATGCATTCTATCTTTAATTTTCTTATCTGATATTGACTCAAGCACACCCTTTATTAGGCGAGGACTCTTTTTTCATTTTACGATACATTTATATTGTGCTTTTTATGAGACTTGTGTGTATTGGTAATATTGTACTATAATGGTTGCTGTCTTGTTGATTGATACGTCCCATGGATATATACTTTGTTGTTTTTCATAATATTATTGTATGGGCCGGGTGGCGGCTGCGAAAAGTATATTAAACCTTATACATGGAGTATGTGGTGTTTTCCTTCCTCCTTTAACATAATTTCTGTGAAGAAATTAATCTAAGATAAAACCATAAATAAAAACAATGACAAAACCATTATAACCATAGTAACACTAAACTCAGTTTTATTCACCACAGTAGCAACAGTGACACAGAACCAACCAGTTGCAGTAATCAGTAAAATAAAAGGAAATATAAACCTCTAACAACATCAATGGCAATGCACTCCTATCATTTTGGTGACAGCCGTTGATATAGTATCTGTCACAGTAAGGTATCTTGAAAGATAAAACAAAAAATTCAATAGATAATGGTTGTAAAACTGACACCACGTTTATCTGATGATCATTTAAGCAAATATTGCAATAAAATGATTAATTCACCAATGTTGGATCTTGAGGAATGTTAAGTTAAATGGGCTCACCATAAAACCACATACCGGTATGAAACATGTATAAACTGATTACGAATGTCTGAAATAAAGGAAATGTCACAATACATAAACTTCGAAACTGTTACGCCATTAAGTATGCGCTCCCCAATGACGGTTTTGCAACTAATTATTGAAATATTTTCCTGAGATGCGTTCAGTAACGATAAACATGTGCACATTTTATTAAGAATAAGACATTTTATATAACAAACGGTAAAGGCATCATTCAAACGACACAGTCGCCAAAGCAGCATAAACACAATTATTATGAATAATAATAATAAGAACAAAACATCCATGATGAGAAGTGACAACAGTGAGCATTCCTTGTGACGACCAGTAACAGAAGAGACACCGCTGGCGATATCTTTATTGTTCTTACTAACTTTCTGCACGTGAAAATCATGCACTAAACGATAAGGCAGCACATTTAAGTGTAGTTCGGTGTTTCTTCACGCAGTTGCCGCCACTTCTGCACGTACATTAGGATTATATGATGACGTTGTATAAACCCAATACGCTATTTTGAAACTATGTCATTCTAGTTTTAGATGGAACTTACCGTATTAGAGATGACAGCGCGTGTACATGTTACATAACATATTACATAAACCAACTACGCTTTTGCAAAACTACGTCATTCTATGTATAGTTAGACAATACAGGTAACACATTAATATTGAATCTTTTGTATTGTATAATGTATGTATCAGATAAATATGCTGTCATCCCTAATACGTAAGATTCCATCTAAAAATAAAATGACGTAGTTTTAAAATAGCGTATTGGGTTTATACAATATAATAGATATTGCGTATATAGTGAATGCGTTTATAGTGAATGCATCCTTTAATGTATTTTTCGCCCCATTTCCAACACACGCTATGTTGTATATGGCATATCTAGTTTTATTTGTAGACAAAGACCTCGGAATAAATATGAGTATAACCACCGTCTTTCTGAAACAAACTAGCAAATTGTATCACATAACATGAACACACATGGCAACGATAATGTCTCGTTGTAAACTTTTTGTTTTAAATGTGAGCCATGGTAACTAGACACTTTATAAACCAAATTATCTGTGATTGCCTGCATTGGATTCTCAGTAGATAATAACAGAAAAGTCATTTCACATTCAAAGTTTAGTTACATATTGAACAATTATGATATTTGTTTTTCCTTATATTATTCATTTTACTTTAATTTTATTGTAAACTTATCTAAATGCTCATATTAAGCTTAATTTAATTTGAGATTACTTTAATTCTTGTCAAACGTTTGGTTTAATTTATCTGATTTTCAATAATGTTCATTCAGCGGTGTACAACTAGACATAGCCATATTAAAATCGTACATGATATTTACACCGTCTCGATTCGCATTTTCTCCTAGAAAACAAATTCGGTAAAACAGCCTACCTTTAAACCATTTCCAAAAAGTATGCTTCTTTCCAAAATGGCCATCTAAATTAAGGGTCTGCTTGTAAAGTGGGGTATTTTAATTTCATATCTGCATCATGTAGAACTATTTTTTATTTTTTTTTTGAAAATAAGTGAAGTGAATTTCAAGTTCCCTTTAATATCCATTTGAGTATTTTATATGCCTTCTACTACTTTCTTAACTTTTCAGAAATGTAAACATAATGTTTATCCCCAAAAAACTATTTTATTATTTCTCAATTAGCCTTCATCAATCAAGTCATTTTCAGTTTATATCTATTAAATAAATATATAACTGCATAATTGGTTGAACTAGTTTCCATGAAACCTGGTAGCAAGCATAAATTCATACTCAAATAGTTTCTGATAGAACGAGTTCTACTGTATCTAATATATATACTGAAAAACTTAAATGGAATGTTGTTAATTGACAATAGTCATGATAAAACCTGGAATAAGATATTTCAAAAATGTTTTATTGGAAATTTCGTGAATGATAAGAACCTAATCAAGTAAAGAAATTAGCAAACAGGGTTTCCCCCAGAGTCTGTTCAAGAGGGGAAATGAAGCACGTAAACAGCCTTCATACCAACAAGTACCGGTCCATAATTCAGAAGAACTAGAAACAACAACAACACTCAGTAAAAGCACGGGCCGACATTCTACAACAGACAAACGGCACGTAAGACTGTTGCTGTGAGTGTCAATAACACCTAATAAAAGGGCTCATTGAAAGGTTACATTAGGGTAAATATTGAGGTTACCAAGATAATATGTTTATCCAAAAGGATGGCGTCCTCGATATATATTTACAATATCTACTTGATATGAGACTCAATTTTAATCATTACATTTTAGTTTGATTGAAAAATGGATTATATGGGGTTTACCATAGCTCCCTTATCTTAATACATAATCGTATATTGACTTTGTATACATGTCACGCGGACATTCGCTAATTTAAGATACATCTAACAGAACACCTTATCGCTACACGGGGTATTGATATAAAGTGTAAACAGCGGTAGTTAATTAATTGAGATATGGTAAAGAAATGTAAACAAACGAGTTTTTAATATAGAGCTCCACCCCCCATATTTTAGATAAATGAATGCACATATTCGTTGTTTCGTATAAGGCAAGAATTAATTCTGATGATTAAAATTGTATTTGCTTTTTCAGTAAAATATCTATACGGTTATTTAAATACAGAAAAGAATAGGAATATATATAAACCACAGAAAACGTAACATTTAAAGGATACAGCCGCCAAAGCAGAATAAAAAGATTAACAATTAGAAAGATATTGTTGTTATGAACGTAATCTGTTTTAATTTAAACATATTAGGTTTACGGAAAGAATGTCTTACAACTCTTGATCCTTATTGGGGGTCGAATCAGCGACCCGGTGACACTGGGTCCGATGCTCTGCTACGATACCACTTTAGTTTGTTGTTTGTTTTACTAGCCAGTATCGTATACCTTTATATCACTTTTATCTTGAGATGTAAATGTTTTCATGTATCAAGCATCATTTTTACTAAAGGATGAAGCTATAAACTACTTCATTTTTGACATGTTAGTTAAATGTGCCCTGAAATTGATATATACTCGTATAATTAATTCTTTATTATTTTTAAACAATACTAGAAACTATGGCAATGTAATGCAGTTATTTAAATAAAATATGACATAAATTATAAAATCCTATGTTACGATTGGTCGATTATCTATCACGTGACCTGTGATACACTATAATAAGCAATAAAGTTCAAAACAATAACGCACGTGTGTTCTGTTACGACATTTACATATTCAGTCGCACGCCACCATTGATGGAGGCGTGTTCAGTCAAACGCTTGTTATAGGGACGATTCGGATGAATTTTGAATGACTTCATCAGGTCACAGCGCTTTAGCAGAAATTGGAAATTCATAATCATAAAACACGCACAGCCTGATTATTGGGGCCAGCATCTCAATCTGGATCTGATGATAGGGGCCAGCATTTCAATCTGGACCCAATGTACGTAATGTTCTCTTCGGCTTCCTAAATGCTGCATACAAGTTTCATGTTCGAAAGTTTTAATTAGCAATTATTAATGTCGTATTTACGCCATCGATATATGTTAGATCAAGATGCGATTCCCATCTAAGAGCTGTTTTAATAGCATGTTATCGTGTTTTTATCGTTTATTTATCATTACATACTTTGCCAGAGGTGAATATGGTGTATATTATACGTAATTTAACAAAGCAAATGGTCTAGTGAAGAGACGTCAAGCCCATAATCTGACTGTGTAGGTCTGATACTCCGCCACGGCCCTGTATGGTATCCCTGAGCCAAACCATTTATCCGTATAAGCTTAGTACTAATTATATATACATGTAACATAGTTCCTCAGCGGTGTTGGTGTTGTTTCTCGCAGTTCCGTGGCAGCGACTACTGCTGTAAGTTCAATGTATGGTCTATGTATTGTTTGTTGTCAATTCTGTTGCAGCGACTACTGCTATAAGTTCATTGTATGCTCTATGTCTGATTTGTGTCAATTCTGTTGTAGCGACTACTGCTATAAGTTCATTATATGCTCTATGTATTGTCTGTGTCCATTCTGTTGTAGCGACTACTGCTATAAGTTCATTGTATGCTCTATGTATTGTTTGTGTCCATTCTGTTGTAGCGACTACTGCTATAAGTTCGTTGTATGCTCTATGTATTGTTTGTGTCAATTCTGTTGTAGCGACTACTGCTATAAGTTCATTGTATGCTATATGTATTGTTTGTTGTCCATTCTGTTGTAGCGACTACTGCTATAAGTTCATTGTATGCTCTATGTATTGTTTGTTGTCAATTCTGTTGTAGCGACTACTGCTATAAGTTCATTGTATGCTATATGTATTGTTTGTTGTCCATTCTGTTGTAGCGACTACTGCTATAAGTTCATTGTATGCTATATGTATTGTTTGTTGTCCATTCTGTTGTAGCGGCTACTGCTATAAGTTCATTGTATGCTCTATGTATTGTTTGTGTCAATTCTGTTGTAGCGACTACTGCTATAAGTTCATTGTATGCTATATGTATTGTTTGTTGTCCATTCTGTTGTAGCGACTACTGCTATAAGTTCATTGTATGCTCTATGTATTGTTTGTTGTCAATTCTGTTGTAGCGACTACTGCTATAAGTTCATTGTATGCTATATGTATTGTTTGTTGTCCATTCTGTTGTAGCGACTACTGCTATAAGTTCATTGTATGCTATATGTATTGTTTGTTGTCCATTCTGTTGTAGCGGCTACTGCTATAAGTTCATTGTATGCTCTATGTATTGTTTGTTGTCAATTCTGTTGTAGCTACTACTGCTATAAGTTCATTGTATGCTATATGTATTGTTTGTTGTCCATTCTGTTGTAGCGACTACTGCTATAAGTTCATTTTATGCTCTATGTTTTGTTTGTGTCCATTCTGTTGTAGCGACTACTGCTATAAGTTCATTGTATGCTATATGTATTGTTTGTTGTCCATTCTGTTGTAGCGACTACTGCTATAAGTTCATTGTATGCTCTATGTATTGTTTGTGTCAATTCTGTTGTAGCGACTACTGCTATAAGTTCATTGTATGCTATATGTATTGTTTGTGTCAATTCTGTTGTAGCGACTACTGCTGTAAGTTCATTGTATGCTATATGTATTGTTTGTTGTCCATTCTGTTGTAGCGACTACTGCTATAAGTTCATTGTATGCTATATGTTTTGTTTGTGTCAATTCTGTTGTAGCGACTACTGCCATAAGTTCATTGTATGCTATATGTATTGCTTTTGTCCATTCTGTGGTGGGGGTTGTGTCATTTTAACGTTTCTCCATGAATATATATTTTTCTCTTGTAGATGAAGTGTGCAGCATCATTTGTAGCGGTTATTTGTGACTTTCTGAAGGTAATCATAAAGGATTTTACTAGCATTGTTGAGATATAAATTAATTGTCCATTCTGTGTGTCAGCGAGTAGCGTACATTTCCAAGCAGTCGCCGTCGCAATACTACTGAAACAAGCGTATTATTCCACAATTTGCAATATGCTACAATAACATGCTAACTCAAATTTGAAATCATACATGGAGATATCGTTGGGATATATATATCGAATATTATATTGATGGTTTGGTTATAATAAAATAACCAGTGACTATAAGTCGGAGTTTGTAGACGGAGACGAATGACAAGGAGAACGCCATTGATATACTGTCTACATCTTCATTGCACTTAGTGATTTAGGCTATTTGTAATAAAGGAATAAATAAAAAATATCTCACCTAGAAATATATAAATATAATATTAACATACACATATTGTAAAAATGATTTTATATTTGCATCACGAAAGGGGCCACTTTGTTAGTCTAAGAGATAATACATAGATAGTAGAGATATGTTAAACGGATCAAATTGTCATATATCACGGTAGAGAGACAGACCCTATCACGTGATGCTAAATGATGGCATCACGCCCAAATAATATATTTAAAAACAACAAACAAGTGATGTTATGTACTTGGTTATTTTGCGAATAATAATGCATAAGGGTATGACATGGCGAAGAAACAGGTACAGCGCTTTTGTTGCTTTAAGGCTTTTGGAGGAACTTTCTATCATTAAGATCTCAGTCCTAACGATCGTCGCACAATCAAATGGACACCCAAAATGGGTCAAACCCATGCAGCACTTAAACAATATATTAGACAATATCATTTATTTTATAAACATCTTGACTTAATCTGATAATGACGAAGCTTGTTAATTGCATTTCCATAAAAGTTAGACAAATCATGGCACAGTTGTGTTTTAAATCGGTGTTGTATATGCAAATAAGAGGGGAATTGCAAAAGTAGAATTTCGAAAATGATTTGCGCAGTTTGTAATAGTTTGTTCTGTCAAATTATCAGGTATTTCAGGGAAGTCCATGCATATTCCTTCAGAATTATCATTTATAAACATAACACTAGCGTTGGTTCACCGTAAACACACTGTTTATTGTGATTGTCCAATTTTCTAGCCAAATATCTAATGCAATAATAGTGTTACTGGAATACACAAATTACTTCCTCTGGCTGTATAGTTTTACAAAAGTTTGGCCTCCAGTAGCTGTTCCGTTCAGTATATCTTATGTATTCTTGAAGAATCCAATGAATCACCAGTCATCCTGTCTTTTGTTAAATATACATTTGTTTGATCTTATAAAAGGTTCTTTGAAAATACTCAGATTGTCGCTGGGTTTTTTTTTGTGAAAGCATTTAGTTTTGCCTGTGTCGATTTGAGAATATATTGTTCAGGTTTAAAATAAACTCACTTCCCTTCGACATATGGACTGGTTATTAATGCACGTTATGCGACTGTAGCATCGTCTTCAACGACGGTAATTTGCACATATGATTCAGATAGCCATGCTTTATGCTAAATATTACAATTTTACACGATATTTCTTTTTATTAAACGGGGAGAAAGACTGGTTATGTCGCTTTAAGTATCAGGCGATCAATTATTTGAAAACCATTTTAAAGAAAAAAAGCCACAGCCAAAGTAAACATTTCATCTAAAATTGAAGTTGTCAAGATTAAAAATGAAAGTAAACGTAATGGAAACATTCAATTTTTATCTCGGTATGTATTTTTAGATGTTAGAGTGCTAACAATTAATCGTGGTATTTGCAAGTACTATATGTCATTTAGGGAACCACTGTTAACAATAACAAAATCATTTTGTTTGATAGTCTGCCAACCTTGCGTGAACATTACGTCTTTAATAGAAATAAATATGGAATACGCGGATCGATCTCAGAAGTGCCCGGACCACGACAATCAAAATATGAAATACACTGATAGACTTTAAAAACGCAAAACATTCAAAATGGTTTCTAACCAATTTAAAATAATGTCACCCATTTTTTTCTTCGTAAAATTGGTTATATGGTTTATCAAGCCAATTTCTTTTGGTACAATTTTTTTTATACAATAAACATTCCTGGTAACGCACGAGCTATTTTCCCAATATTTGCACGTGGCGCTCGAATTAATCAATAACGCAAACTTTAATATCGATTAATGTGTACAGTGTGGAAAGACATGTTGAATTTTCCATAAATTCATTTAAACATGCCACGTTTATCATGAATGGTCAGAGGTGTGACATGTGTCTACGATGCCAAGGACCGATAAAGGGAGGTCACTTTGTCTTTCAACATGATAATGCTCCGGCACATAGGGCTCGCCTCATCACAACTTTTCTTTAAGCCATACGATTCAGGCTCTAGATTGGCCGTCTTTGTCCCCAGACATGTCTCTAATTCAACATGTGTGTGATTGTTTAGGAAGACGCATTAACGAAAAAACATTAACGAGTTTTCCAACGCCTTGGTTAAGGAGTGGAAAACATTCCCCAGCGAAGATTTGCTAATATTGTACTTTCACTGAGACGAAGATGTGTGTGTTTGCGTTGTTCAAAATGGTAGTTCCACCCGCTATTAATTGCAAAGTTGGTGATTTGGGGTGTCGCTGTTTGAAATGTTATTTCTCCACAAATTATTATCTGATTTTTTGCGTTTTTAAAATCCCTCAGTGTTCTATGAAGACGTGTAACATATTTTATTAATTTATATGGTACGAAACCATGATACGCGCTTTATAAAAATACAGCAAGATAAGTGATTCGACCATAAATCTTTGTTTTGGGCTTAATGTGTATGTTTCAAGAGTTTGATCTCTGTAACTTTTTATCTATTCTTTGTTCAGATATTTGATTAGTTTCCAGTTCAAACAAGGTAAATACACTACATAATACTTGTATTGCGTTGAAACGACGACCAGAGACTAAATATCCGTTTTAATATCAATTAGTGTCATTACTTCATCTGATAAGGTACAAAAAAAAAGAAAATAGATAGCATTACAATGAGTCAAGTGTGTGCGTCACAGTAACCTTGAACAAGACTTGATATAAATTGATTATACATTTTTAAGATAAAGAATTGAAGATTTTTTATTACATTTTTGCTGTATCAGATGAAATAGAATCAATATCAAAAATGAAAAATGAAACTACCGAAATGCTAAAAAAAAAAAAAAATTAAAGTAATAAGCGAATATTATTAATAATACAAAGAATTGTATATTAAGTAATATAATTCTGTCGAGTCTATGAATTCGTATCTAAAATGAATTAATGGAGCACATTCAATCTGGCCCAAAAATATAAAAGCTTTGGTCGTTGTGGTGTGCTAGGAGTGTTGAAATTAAAAATAAACGCCGAGAAAAGATTCAATAAAATAGTCTGTCTTACTGTTTGGTTACGTGTTTTGTTTTTAGAGACAGTTGGGGAGGCAGTTCTAGGCCTAGTCAATCCGGTGTCGGTATACTAGAAGAGTGGCAATGACTTGCATTCACTGTCCATAGTAAAATAATATGGTTGATATAAAAAAGAGGCGCATTGCCTCGGATAGGCCAGTCGCATCTTTGACCAGTAGTACCGTTGATCAGTAGCAAACGATGCAACTGGGGACCTTTATTTTCCCTGCACACTCGCTACTCTTAATGTCGCGATATATTGAAGGTACCAGGCAGCACACTTAATTGTAATTGGGAGTTTCGTCACGCAGTCCTGTTGTCGCTGCGTATGTTTTGTATTCATTGTGATTATTTTATATTGTGACAATTTTAGAGACTGTGTCCTTTAATTGGGTTTAACGCCATGTTCAACATGGATGAATGAATCTGAGAAGAACCATCGTCATTCTGCAAGTAACTAGAAAACTTTGTCACATAGAGTTTTTTAGACCCAAATGGGCTCGAACCCACAACCTCAGATCCATGCTTATCAAACGATTGAGCAAATCGGCCACGGAATATCCTATGGGTCCTTTATATGTTTTCTGTTGAAAGAGGTACACCAAATATCGCTGTTTCTCGCTGTCACATCATAAAACGAGGCAATTCAGCTTACAATAGTCTATCGAATTGTAAAATTTATCATGGCACTAGCAATTATCGCATCGAATACTGTCAGATTAGCAATTCAATGCTCAGTAAATTACGTGAAAACAAGTATGGCCGATATGTTATACTTATTTCGAAATATTTTCTCATAATGTATTTGGGAAGAACGTAGTTGGGTTAGGTCATTAGTCCAGTTTATCTTCCCAGTGGCCTCTTATTCTACGCGCGTGGTCTAGTGGTAGAGCACCGAACCCATGATCGAAGGGTCGTTGGTTCGGTCCTCCGCCAAAAAAAATATTCTACTTGCCGTTCCAGGCGGTGACCTATGTTATCACCTTTTCTTTACGTATATGGTGTACCTGTGTTTATTCTATATATTTGTTGTGGGTTTGTTTTTTTTTGGTATATTGGGCATATGTGTTCTCATTCTTTTGACACTTATTTTAAATAAAAAAAAAAGAAAACTAATGTTTGTTAATTGAGCCAGTTTCAAGTATATCGGTATTTGACCCATTATATATTACTGTAGAAAAAACAACGAATTATTCATTCAGTGGAGTGTTTCCTAGTTGACTACCTTGTTCAAAGATAATTAAACAAATCTATCAACTTTATTTATTGTTTAGCAAATAGTTTAATTTAAAAACTCAAATGGAAGAATTGTAGTAACTATTGTAATTTGTCTACAGCGTGACGCCAAGATGTGATTTTAATTACAAAGTACCGTTGTAATAATTGTGTTTTACCTGCAGGCCACGGTAACCAGACCCTTTATAAACCAAATTATCTGTGATTGTTCTGTATTTGCTTCATATTTGTGCAGCTTAACATCAAAAACCATATCCCGAGGTTAGTTGCATTTTATACTATTGCATTACATTTTCATTATTCTATTCGTTTAAATTTCATTTGAAACTAAACCGGTTATTTTGATGATAATATTAATCACAGTTTAATTAAAAGGTTATTTAATTCTTTAAATTTTTTGAACTTATTTGGTTTTCAATAATGATCATTTAGCGGCATACAACAAGACACCGTACTTGCTGTTTACTCCGTCTTGTTTTATGATGTGCCGATGGGGGGAGAGCAAAGTTACACGTGTAAAACATGTTTAATAACCTGTGTTGTCATTTCTTATTACTATTAGTTTAAACTTTTCTATCCCATAATTTACGGTGCAGGGGTGTAATAAACCCATGACATACTTTTGATATTAACCTAGTGAAATATCACTTCCGATTCATCGCTTGATGTTTTCCGTCGATTTGTCATGGTGAAATGACGATATTCTGAAACATTACGTCATGGTGAAATGACGATATTCTGGAACATTACGTCATACAATGTCTCACGGAAATAAAATTAACATGCCCGATTTTTTTCTCTCGTTCCTTCTCTTATTCATTTTACTTCGATTGTGAAACAAGTTAATACAACTTATAAAATTAATATCTTCATCAAACAGCCAAAAGTGTTAGCCAAACTTGGCACAGCTCATGACAATGTTCAAATCTTCTCATCTGTAGAAAACATAATGTAAAGCATTTTCAAAAAAAAATATGCCAAATCAATTTACACAGCTCTCATTTCTCGAGAGTAATAATCTTGCTATCGTCATGTAAGGGGGGTAAATCTTAAGTTAGACCTTAAGAACACCACACATAGTCTGGGTGAGGTTTAAAATCACGATTCTTCGGTCTTGAGTTCGATGCTTTGTCGCAGGATAACGCGGTTCTATAATGTCTAGTTAGTTTGCAGTTGCTGACAAGTATTCTAATTGTTCTGTACAGTGTCTGGTGTTTGTATTTTTGTAATGTTTATGCTCTTTCAATGCTTCGTCTATGTAGGGGCCGGGCCCGATTAGCTTAGTCTATTACGCGTCTGACTATCAATCCAGGGGTCGTGAGTTCGAATCCCCCGCCCGGCAACAGTCTCCGTGATGGTTGATATACGACATTGTGTCTCATTATCATTCGTCTCTCACCACTGATTCAAGTGGGAAAGTAGTCAGTTACTTGCGGAGAGGGGGTGTGCTCGAGTACTGGTTAATCCCAGGAAAAAGTGGTTAGGTTAACTGATCGTCTGTTATCCCTCGATGGCATAAAAATGACGATAAATATTCAATCAATCAATCGTCTATGTAGGGCAAATGTGTTCGTTTTAAAATTATATCAAAGTGTATTCTTTTAGCAACCGCGTACACAAAGCAATGTTACATTTCACTATAAACATATAATTATCATTTACATATATAGGTTTAGAGATCGTGCGGTCACGGCTATTGTTTATAATTGCTTAAATTACTTTATAATCGATGTCTCGGGATGTTGTTTAACGAATATATTTTAAAATACACTACAGACTCTGTCAATTACAACAATGAAGTTTATTGCTGTTTAGTCTTCGTTTAATATCATGACAAATATTTATTACTTGAATTTTATGATAAAAACAGTAATATAGATTGACATAAAGTATCTGAAACTTTATATCTGATAATTGTTAACTGGGTTTTTTATTAAAGTACCGAAGTCAATGGTACACATCTTTTTGGTATCCATAAGATATCATATCAAGTAAACATTGTTAAATCAAAATACATCTTACACTTTTTGTCCTAAATGACACATGTTATAAAAAAACTTTAGAATAATTTTCAAGAGTTATAACTGTTCTAAAAAAAAACTAAATTAAGGGTCTGCTTTGATAGTGGTGTATTAATGGATAGTTGTGTATTAATGGATAGTGGTGTATTAATGGATAGTGGTGTATTAATGGATAGTGGTGTATTAATGGATAGTTGTGTATTAATGGATAGTGGTGTATTAATTTCATACTTGCATCGTTTTGAACTTCATTTTGATTTTCGAGTTCTTTTTTATATCGATTTAAGTCGCTCATTTTTTACTGCCTTCTATCTCTTTTTAATTTATCACATAAAAAACAATTATTAACCATTTTAATTCTTTCATTTCATCTAGGTCAATAAAATAAAGTTTTAGTTGTGTCTATTAAAAAAACTATAACAACATATTTGGTTGAACTGATTTTCCTAAAACTTGGTAGCAAACATAGGAAACAAATATAAATCCACAAACTAATGATATCTGATAGAACTAGTTCTATTGTTTCCACATTGAATTTAGAATGTACATTATTTTCAAGTGATATATATTGATATGCTTGAGAAATAGCCATTTAAAACGCAAATGGTGCTTACAATATCTACATAATATAATAATCATTACACACGTAGATTATTTAACTTCGGTTTGGTTGGAAAACAAATGCTTATTGAGGACTGACCGTAGTTCGCTCATCTCAATCAATATATCAACGTTCGTCGACAATGCCATCTGTTTATAGCACAGTGAAACATCAACACATCAACACACATGATAATGATATAAAACGAAAACAACGGACATTATTTAATTAAGATTTGGTATTGAAATGCAAATCGACTAGAGTTTAGTGTACATCTTCATGTGCTTATTTCTCGAACGCATCTTTGTTATTTCGTAAAAAAACAGGAATTAGTTATAATGACGCACTTATTTCAATACACACAAAAAATAAGAAAATTTGTAACCAACAAGAAACGGCATTCAAACGACACAACCACCAGAGCAGCATACGTCATTTTATCAACCTATCGTCCGTCGTATTCTATATAGGAATTTTGATTTAACATTCTTTAACCACATTCGATATTTTCCTGCGTAACTAGTTATAAACAAATACGGACAGGTTGTCTTACAACACGTGATCCTCACCGACACCGAGTCCGATGCTTTACTATGATAACTTTGTATTTGTTTTACAATCCAATTTCGTATAACTTTTCATCAAGTGTTACTAAACAGCTGCTGGCTTTATGGAACTGATTTCTCGAGCTATTAATGCTATCTTGTTTATTTTTTACAAAATTATAAATATATAAACTACTTTAATGTCCTTGTTAGTTAAACGGCCCGTGAAAAAAATGGAAATCAATCATTATGGTGTAACTTTATAATCAAAATTATAAAAGTTAACAACATTTATTTCAGTTATTGAACTAATGTATTATATCATTTATAAATGTAGGCTCTTACGATTGGTCGATTACCGATCACGTGTCATCCAACAAAAAGTAAAATGCTAAAACAAAAGCACGTGTCTTCTCCAGTAAAACTCCTTGACTCGTGTCTACGGAGACGAACTTAAATATTAAGATATCTATAATTACCTGTTAGGTACCATGTACAAAATGAAACAATATATTATATAGATTAATAGATTATCTACTATTCTGGTTACTTTACCACCAATTTATCCAGCAAATATATTTACTTGAGTTTAAGGTATTACTCAATGGCCTTTATGGATGAAATTTTAAAAAGGTGCCTGGAATTCTTTAGGTTATAGTTAAAATAAAGTAAAGGAATTCACTATGTGTTGGATTGATTAAGCTAATCTGAAATCGATTGTTCCCATAAATACAGAAAATTCGCAGTAAATACAAATGCGTGGTGTTTTTCTGAATATACCTACCATAACATGAAAATATGGTTACCTCCAACATCCTGACAGTTGCAGCAAGTAACTCAATAGGACAAGCCGTTCATTTTAGAAAGAAACTTTTACATAATCAGGATATCGCACGTTGCACTTGGTGGAGGCTGGTTCAATCAAACGCTTGTAATAGGATCATTCGGTTGAATTTTGATTGATGTCATCAATCCTGATGATATTAGCCAGTACTTTAATGGACCTGTGTATTGTTTACATATATCCCTGCCTCCAAAAGGTTACATACAGGTGACTTTTGTTAATGAGCAAGTATTTATGACCACCGTTTCCGACAATTGATGTCATATAAAATTATGTAAAAGAAGATCAAAACACCTTCACAATAAACATTAACGTTTATTGTTTTAAATGTGTGTTAGTTTAGATACTCTGTTGCATGAGAATATGATTATTTCATGTACTTTAGTAATGCACGTGGTCTAGAAACAGGGTATCGGACCGAGAATCGGATTGTAGAGGTCAGATCCTCCGCCAAGGTCTGTGTGGTATCCTTGAGCAAGTCGATCAGGGCTATTTTTATAAACTGTCTTCATTTATGATTCCATATGAACATACATTTCCTTTTTTCAGATGAAGGTGACAACACTATTTATAGCGGTTATTGGTTGCTATCTATGTGTTATTTCTGAAGGTAAATATAAAGTGATTATCTTGATTGTTGTAGTTATTGGTGTATGGTGTTTAGCGTTGCTTTTAACAATTTAACAGTCATGTTGCGACAGTGTCTACTTGAGACAGTATTCTGAGCACTGCCACACTGGAGTTTCATGGCGCAGATACGTGGTATGATACCCAACGCAGTCAAATTATACTGACATCAGGCCGACCAGACCTAGAACTATCCTCTAAATGCTGAGTGCAAAGTGGGGTAGCTTCTAGTACACGTTTTCATTTCTTTGGTATGGCCCGGTCATCGAACCCACGACCTACCGCATTCGAGGTGAGGTGAATGCTTTACTATAACTTCTGCAAGTTATTGCTATTGTGTTATATATTTCAATAACATCATCTTTAAAATTATACTTTCCCTCTACTATAAACATTATCAAAACGTTCGTGATAATGGCAAATAGTTAATCATTTATCTTCTAAATTATACATTAAAATGATATCCATGTAGCGGAATACTAATTTCAGAGCATGTTAAACTCTATTTTTATAACAGGGTCTAACACATCATCTTCTGGTACACCAGATCCGAATGTAGTGAATGTGAATGCAAACCAGGCTGTCGCAACAGGTATGTGCATCTTCCATGACATTTTGAAAGTTATTCAATAACATCAACTTTATAATGACCATTAAAACCTTCGCGATAATAGTTGAAATGAAATGTATGCAGCGGAATATTCATTTTATAGCAGGGTCTAGCGGACCATCTTCTGATAAAACAAATCCCAGTACAGTGACCGCCGCACCAGGTATGTAGGACATCTTTCATGTCATTTTGCAAGTTATTGATGCTGTATTATATTTTCAATAACATCATCTTTACAATGACACTTTCTCTGTTGTAATAATTACAATGTTCGTGATAATGGCAAATAGTTAATCATTTATCTTCTAAATAATACATTGAAATGAAATCCATGCAGCGGAATATTCGTTTTATAGCATGTTAACTTCTCTTTTTATAGCAGGGTCTAGCACATCATCTCCTGGTAAATCACGACTCCGTACTAACTGCAGTAATCTGAATCAATATTTATTTAACAAAACATAGTTGTAAGATCGAATTACTTTTGTGGTGAAATTGAGGACACACATCATTATTTATTCAGGTGCAGACTGACTATTTTACTAATACAGACAAAGAATGATAACTGAAATTAAATTAACTTACCCACATGATCTTTACCCCCAATACTCTTTTTTTATTTGAAATATTCTGAGTAAACGATTATGTTTTCTTTTATCAATGTTTGCACAATTGACCAAATTGAAATTATAACGGAACAATATGATAAAGTCTATATGAAATGTAATAAAACTGTTACGGAAGCAGATTTGCGCAAGCTTCTAACGCCTTTTTCTGTGTCCTTTCCACATAATTTGTTAAACGTATAACTCTATGTTTTATTGTTAATTGTTTAGGGGCTACCAGTTCCACCGCCGCACCAGGTATGTACAACATCTTTCATGTCATTTTACAAGTTATAAATGCTGTGTTATATTCTTAATAACATCATCTTTAAAGTGACACTTTCTCTGTTGTAATCATTAAATAGTTAATCATTCATCTTCTGAATACATGAAATACATTGTTTTGAAGTTGAAATTAAATTCTAATGATCGCGATATACTTATTATTACATCTTAAAATGATTGTTTTTTATACTTAAATACATGTATACTACATTTAACGTATGCAATCGTTAATAAGTGTAATTGCATATTAACGTTTTTATTCTAAATGAACATATTTGTATAAAGATTTAATATTTCTATAATATTTTATGTTGGATGTTAAATTGCTATAACAATTATATTATACTAGTACCCATGTTTTACATATTGAACACAATACAAAATATCATGTTCGGGCGTATCCTTGAATGAGATACCATCCGAAATAGGGTCAGTTATAGTAAACTATTGGGTAGTGGCACTAACTGACTGATGAAAGACAATCTGCAGTTGATTGATACTGATCATAAATTTATCCGTTTTAATTGTTATACGTATCTTTTTTGTAAATCGTTCTTTTGAACCCTTCATTGTATTTTCTTTTATCAAGACCAAGCTGTTAAAACATTAGAACAACTCGACAGAGTTTCTTGTCGAGTTGCTTCCCTTTGTGCGCGGAATTGGTGCGCATAAAAGTCTATAGAAATTGTCTTTAATTTCACACTGGAGTTAAATCTCATTTAAAAATTATATATCGTCTGGTTGTTTTGGCTTCCACAGAGTTACAGTTACGTATAGCACCACGTGTTTATTATTTAATACACGCGGTGGTTGTTCTATATTTCTGTCACTGGTATTTAGAAATAACAGAAACTTGATATATTTACTAAAATCTTATTTTTACAACCCTTCAAAGAATTTCCACGGAATAGATACACACTTTCGGAATCGCGCTATCTGTGACACAAGCGCAGCAAGGTAGTCTCAACTTAATATACTGTAGAGACATTGAAATATTCCGACAAAGTATTTCCTTCAGCAAAGAGAATAACAAAAAGCCAAAGTGGGTAGGATCTTTCTTCAAGGCAGACTGCGCAATGTGAGCTTTGTGAGCTGACGCATTGTCGTTACCGAGCTGGATGCCATTCTTAACTTAATTTTCCTCTTTTTTTTATTTGTTTACTGCTTTGAGAACATTTTGCTCGTAAAGTTGGGCATAATGATGTATTTCCCCTGTCTGCGTCATAAAATGTGTACCATTTGGAATTAAAGAAAATTACATACAAAACCCTCTTTAAAAAAGTACATTTAAAGCGTTTGACCGTTTGTTCATTTGTAATCAAATGGGGCAGTTTATTTAGTTTCAAACAATTGACCTAACTTTTCCTTTTGAAATGCCAAGACTTTAAGCTCTCAGAAGCTATTCGTCGCCCATTTTCGTCTACAATGACCTTCACAGCATCAATATTTTCATTTGTAGTATCACAAAAGCACAGGCCTGCCAGGACATTAACCGTTTATAGTGCTTGTTTTAACAACATTGCTGACGTGTACGAATTTCTTTTCTGCTACTTTAAAACCATGGCTTTGATGTCAATCCTATTTTGTATTTGTTCTTCACATTTCGCCATACCATTGGAATATAGCCACTTTACACGTGTGTGTACAATTCAACAATAGATATTTCAGTAAACTGTTATTTCATATGTTTGAAGTTAGTGAAATAGTATTGAAATGTACGAGTTATCAACACCGTTGTGTATGGCATTTTCTCCGGGAGCAAATTAGTGACAGAATATATGGGAAAAAAACGTATTTATTCAAGTATAGTTGTGTTTTATACCACACAAACTGTAAGTCTATGGATAGAGCGTCAGCATCGCATGCTGAAGCGATTAGAAGCTTACATTTTGACATGTGCTTATTAATATAAGAGACCGCAGTGGTGGCCTAGTTGTACAGTGTCCGCCTAGCATGCAGATGGTTGTTGGTTCGATCCTAGGACAGGTCATACCAAAGACTTGAAAAATGGTGTTAGAGGCTTCCTCGCTCAGAGTTTATATGATAGTTCTAGATCTGGTCGACCCGATGTCAGTATGTGACTGGGTGGGGTCGGCGATACTCCAGTATGGCAGCGCTCAGAATACTGTCTCAAGTAGACACCGTCGCGATATAGCTTAAAATCGTTGAAAGCAACGCTTAACGCCATACAAACAAACAAACAAACAAATTATACACACAATTGTTTGAACACTACTGGAACGATTTATTTTGTAATTCTATATATTTAAAAATATAACGAGAAAAGAAAGGAATGTATAACTGCAACAAAATAACTCCACATTTAAAAGTGTTATATATAAATCAATGAACTTATGTAATATTAAAGAATTATATTTTACAGAGGGTGGTGATAATGCTGCAGCCACACAGTACCTGGATGGCGTCCGTCTGCTTGTGACGACGTTTTTCGTTCTCTTCAGATTATTATAGAATTTAAGAATCCAAGACAATAACAATATCAACCAATCGGTTGAAATAATATATATACAATAATATATATACAATAATATATATACAATATTATATATTTATATTTATGTTTTTTCTACAAAGAGGATCCATCTCAGTCAATACGATCATTACCACGAGTGTCACATGACGAGAGTATCATACTCTCTGAATAAAAAGAAAAATCCGATTCAATTATAAATGGATTACTACAACTAAAATTTGAAATAAATTGAATACTAATTGTTTTGATTGGGTGCGATAATTAATTATGAATTAATTGATAGACATTGCCTTATTATTTGAAGAATTAGCGTTGTATATGACGAAAATATATCTTGTTAATAGTGATTAAAATTAATTTATAAATTAATTGTTATTAATCATCTTGTGTTCTTCTTGAACCCTAGTTTCCTGCTATTCTAAACCAACGACGTTTTTATATTTATACCCTATGCAACGATATTATAGGTGGATATACTGGTTTACCATGGCCGCCAGTTTTACCGTCCGTTTGTCGTTCGTCAGTACACAAACTGTCGTTCGTCAGTAGACGGAGTCTTGTCTGGCCTGTCACCCCCTCCCCCCACCCCGCCCCCTTCTTCTCAGTTGTGGCATTGTATTGTGTTATTCTTGTTGTTAATCTATATATTGGTTATTGATGTTGTGGGTGTGTCCTTTGCATGCTAGGTGTGGTGTTGGTCAAACTATGTTCTTATTACTTTTACTGACCGAACCATTCGCAGGCTGTTTATATTTTCTTGTAACATATGGACAGTAACGTTAATCACCTAATGTGTTCATATTACAAGGGATGTTATCTTACAGAGTTTCATAAACAAAGTTCATTATTTAATAAGTATACGACTATGAGTATGTTGAATTTGACATGTGCTATTTATTAGCAAAATAATGAAAACAAAAAGGGGCGGTATTAAGAAACTTGTTCACAAAGTAAAAAGAAACTGGTTCTCTCCCTTGCATTAATGCACATTCTAGCTTCATTAATACAGCTGTTATCTCTTTGGGTGCATGATATTTATTTCCCAATTAAATTAGTAGAATGGGGCGATTATAGTATTATATGACTAATTGGGATGTATGCATGTATTTGTAGCTTTAAATCACGTGACTTCTCAAGCATCCTCTGAAAAGCAAAGTTCGTTAATAAAAAAGAAATGGTCTACAGTTATATGTTTTTAAATGATTTAACAGATGTCTGTTGCAACTGACAATCAAAAAGAAGTAATTGTACACGTATGTGCATTTCGTTTCAAATAAATCAAGACTCAGTTAATCTGTTAGGTGATTCACATATTTGTTTGTTTTTTTTTTTCTCCTTACATTTAAACACTCAAATGAGTATGTTTATATAGGTAGACGAGCAAATAATCCGAATACAGGTATAGAAATAAGAAATAAACGTGTAACAATAATTATTCTAATGTAATAGTGTTATAGAAATACAATTTGATTTTATAATCAAAATTGTCATCTCTTGAGAAACGGGCCTCATGTCCGGTATATTTATGGAATTCTTTCTGAATAATTCGGGAAAACTGTTTTGTTGTAAAAATGTTTTGTTGTTAGAATAAAAAGATGCAATGACCAAAATTTAAGCACAGTATTTAAAACATTCGCTGTCCTGTTCATTGTGTTTGTTAAGTCATTAACTAACATCCTGTGCATGTTTTTATATAACAAAATCACATAAGTAATCGTTCTAACAGTTGTTAATACCTATATGCGCTATCAACAGATCGGAATTTCCCATTAACGGAAAAGCATTGCACAATAAATTATGCACGAACCTTTGCTTGATTTGGGCGCTGTGTAAATATAGCGGATTATGACGTCACGTCAGATGCAAAAATACAATATCCTAATTAGCTAATACAACACCTAGTGCAGTGCCTTAGTCTAGTTACAAACTTAGTCTAGTTACAAACTAAATTATTCAACAGAACAAATATTGAAAATAAATACTTCCTCATAGCAAAAACATTACTTGACCACCAGTTTGACATACTGACATGTGTACAATGTTTCATGAACCTATCTTGAGCAGTGTTAAAGTTATGGGAATTTCGTAATTTTGGCTAGGACAACAGAAACTATATTGAAAAATACCAAAAGGCACTACTTGACGCTGAAGTTGACATGTGTACAAAGTTTCCTGAAGTTGCCTTTAACGCCTTTGGTGTTGTGCTCCAGACATAATTTTTGCAACTCTCTATATTCGTTTCATGGTAATATTCCGAGGATAATTAATTATATATAATATTGATAACAAAAATGAAATAACTTTGTGTGTTAACCATATCTTTTGATGAAGATAGAAAACGCATTGTGTATCTGAGTGTATCTAAGTGCATACCGCTAATGTAGAACCCAGGTTAAAAAAAATCGAGGTTCCATGTTTCGTTGCTTTACACCGGGAATGTAAAAGAACAAGAGACGCTACAAAATGATATTCTATATATCTGCACTAAACTCATAAATTATTCTTATGGAAGCGTACTATATACCTTAGGTTAAGCTAAACTTCATATATAAGTGTTCACCTACCCTATCAAACATTGAAGAGAATCAACCTTGATATCTTGTCAATTACAGAAGTGTTATCAAATGGCTTTGCACTTATTATAACGTATAAACTGTATATTACAAGTCACGCTAAATTGAGCGTCAGATTTCATTTATTTAAGATATATGAATGCATTCAGTATTGGAATTTATCGGTATATCTTAAGAAAAACTAATACATTACTTAAGTCTATATATAAAATAAATTCTTCTTTTTAAAGTTCAAGTTGCAATAATGAGTGATTAAATGTTTTACTAGATTGAAGATAAAACAAAAGAAATAAAACATTTTGGAGAGGAGATTGGGTTCGATATAATGTAATGTACCCACTTTACCTGTGAAACTATTCCTATTTCTTCTATTTTTCTACCTCATATATTATATTAATTCTCCTTTTTTATGTTATTCATTATGAAGTTTTAATTTTATCTACGTGGTCAATGTTTTTTTAAAAGTTTATTGTTGAATACTCAATATGATATCGCTTTGTCAAATTTTCCAAATTCTAGTATTAAGCAAAGATGGTCAGTTATATATCCTGTTTTTATCTACAGTATCAATTTTCGTCAAATTACACTCAGCCAATAAATTATGAGGACTTTTTCGAGCATTTGTGTTATTCAAAGCAGTCTACATCATGATCCAAGACTGCATGTATGTCTCCAGCAATGATGTTCAAA
The DNA here is from genome assembly GCA_029582155.1 of Panopea generosa. NCBI lineage: Eukaryota > Metazoa > Mollusca > Bivalvia > Adapedonta > Hiatellidae > Panopea > Panopea generosa. The sequence continues at coordinate 43,074,694 of CM055910.1, read as the reverse complement.
GAATTAGTTGCTAGAATGTTATCCTTCAAGTTATCATAAAATCATGATCATCTTTTGGCCATAGATGATGATAAGTTTTTTTTTATTTATTTCATAGTAATACAGTGTATTATTACTTTGGTCAGTTTCCACTGAATGCATTTTGAATTTAAAAGTATTGCTTATAAGTACAGCTACATCTTTAGATTGGCTAGAATAATTTGCTAAAAAAATATTTATTACCCCGCTAAGTACGTATAAAATGTATACCTGAATCTGTAAAAATGAATGTCTTGAAGAAAATAAATTGAATATTGTTTACTTTTGAGAAAACCAAATGTTTCTTGCCGCTTAGTTTGATCTCCATGACCCTGTACATTGATAGATATATTGGACTGTTACTTGTCATTATCGCTACGCACTAAAATATAAATATATGCAGAGACCCAAGTTGTTCCAAACAAAACTTTATTATTTATTGTTGTGGTAATGTTGTTTGAGGTAATAAAGCTAAATGTGCTTGCATATGTTTTTTCGATAATCAACTTTAATGGAAGTATAAACTTTGTACCTCTGTAATTCTATCCACTCTCTTTCAGAATCAAACTAACATTTTAAACACAATAATAGCATCCGCGCCAAATTTAAAGCAAACATACAAAGAGGATACATCACTGTGTTCAATATCTACCACAGGATACATCACTGTGTTCAATATCCCCCACAGGATACATCACTGTGTTCTGTATCCACCATATGATACATCACTGTGTTCAATATCCACCACAGGATACATCACTGTGTTAAATATCTACCACAGGATACATCACTGTGTTCAATATCCCCCACAGGATACATCACTGTGTTCAATATCCACCACAGGATACATCATCACTGTATTCAATATCCACCACAGGATACATCACTGTGTTCAATATCCACCACAGGATACATCATCACTGTGTTCATTATCCACCACAGGATACATCACTGTGTTCAATATCCACCACAGGATACATCGTCACTGTGTTCATTATTCACCACAGGATACATCACTGTGTTCAATATCCACCACAGGATACATCACTGTGTTCAATATCCCCCACAGGATACATCACTGTGTTCAATATCCCCCACATGATACATCACTGTGTTCTGTATCCACCATATGATACACCACTGTGTTCAATATCCAACACAGGATACATCACTGTGTTCAATATCCACCACAGGATACATCATCACTGTATTCAATATCCACCACAGGATACATCACTGTGTTCAATATCCACCACAGGATACATCATCACTATGTTCATTATCCACCACAGGATACATCACTGTGTTCAATATCCACCACAGGATACATCACTGTGTTCAATATCCACCACAAGATACATAACTGTGTTCGGTATCCACCACAGGATACATCACTGTGTTCGGTATCCACCACAGGATACATCACTGTGTTCGGTATCCACCACAGGATACATCATCACTGCGTTCAGTATCCACCACAGGATACATCACTGTGTTCAGTATCCACCACAGGATACATCACTGCGTTCAGTATCCCCCACAGGATACATCACTGCGTTCAGTATCCATCACAGGATACATCACTGCGTTCAGTATCCACTACAGGATACATCACTGTGTTTGATATCCACCACAGGATACATCACTGTGGTCAGTATCCATCACAGGATACATCACTGTGTTTGATATCCACCACAGGATACATCACTGTGTTCAATACCCATCAAAATGTTCAACAAAGTGCACTGAAACTGAAAAGAATGTGTACCATATCTCAATAACGTAGTATATACTTCCAACATAATGGCGCCAACGGGCAAAAACATAATAAACAACAAAACAGCATTAAAGCTTTAGTTACGCAATCATATAATAACCATGTATGAGGTCATCTGTATTCGATTTCTAAACACGATTCAAGACTATATGAAATACAATCATTTTTATATCCTCAAAGAAATATTGAAAGGTAACATTCCATCATAGCAAAGGACACTACTATAAGGGGTTAGCCATAACCAGAGTGGTGAGCACCTGTTGTCAAATCAATTTGTCTTTATTTATTCCTTTGTTCTTTGAATGATTGTTATATGTTTATGTTTATGTGTTATGTTTGTTTTATGTTTATGTGTATATATTTGGCAATAAAATATGTTTACACTTAACCACACTATCAGGATAATATGTGAACAAGCCTCTTGAACAGAAACAATATTGAAAAACTCAACCATATCAATTATTCTCCCGAACTGCAAATTTAGTAATTTTGGATTTTTATTCCCAAATTAACAGACATAATATTGAAAATGAAAAATTCACGATATCAAAAGACACAACAAGACCACTAGGTTAAAGGCATATGTACAACGTTTCGTGAAGTTACTTTGAACGGTTTTGAAACCGTGCTACGGAAACGGCGATCTCAGTATTTTTTATTTATTATTATTATTTCTCCCTGTTAACAGACACTATACTGAATATTGCAAAAGCCACTACTGGATCACTAGGTTGACATGTGTATAAAGTTTCATGAAATTTCATTGAACGGTTTTGGAGCTGTGCTCCATAAAATCTTTAGGACGCAGGGATGCACGGGATCACGGACACACGGATGCACGTACGTACGAACGATACCCAATTTAGTACCCAAGCATTTATTATTGCGGTGGATAATAAATGTATGACCAGACGAAGTATCCAGCTCTTCCGTCCGTTTGAACGTCTCACACAACAATAAATTTTGTAATGTTCTACATATATAGAGACATGCACTTCTGGAACACTGGATATATTACCAATGGTTCTAAATTTGCCTTGTTCCCATAGAAGTAGGCCATCCAAACACAGGAAAAAAACTTTTGATAGCAAATTTGAGTAGAATTTGGCATCCATGCTTAATGTCTTCCTTGGTATGTATACAAACCTGTGAGGGTGGATGCCATTCGTGAAATCGCCTCATAATCTCAAAATTAGGTCAAAGGTCAACTGGGTGCAGTAATTGACATATAGAATTAAGGAAACTGTCTTGTTAAAATATATGTTTATTTATTGAACTGAAAACTATAGAAATATGTATGTTGTAAGCAACCACTAGGAAAATGAGTAAAACATGTTAAAAATTATGTTGTCAAATTGAGGTCAAAGGTCAAAAGGTGGGTAAAATTTATGAATTTTGAATTTCTTGTGAAATGCAAGCTTCCAATAGATAAGAACAGGCAAGTATTTTAAATCAAATGAAGTGAATACATAAACAAACCTTGTGAGAAATTAAGCATATTAAAATAGAAGGAAAGAGCTTCATGAGGTCACAATAGAAGTCGGACAAAACTAAAAGCGATATAGAAATAGATAATATTCTCTGATATTGCTCAACAAAGAAAGCTAATGATCAATAGTTGTTTTAATATACACTAGTATACGTTGTTATATAATAAGGATATCTGTTAGAATGCAGAAAGTAACTATTCGGATGGCATGCATTCCAAAAGCCTTAATCATAGTGTAACTATCACTGACTATATATCATTGCAGTGAAGAATTGGGAAAGTCATCGAGTTAAAATCACTTCATATTCAGAGACATTCAATAATTCAGTCTTTGTGGTAGAGTTCCTAAATCATACAATCCTAGCAACTGGCAGAGGTACCAAGGACAACTTGTGTTTCAGCACAAAACCAATTTCTACATTTCAGCTAGCATTTACAGCTGACAAAGATATGTTTAAACATTTCTGCATGTTTGAAACATCATATATCAACGCAAATGTTTTGTTGTTTTTTTTTGTTCAAAGGATCATACTCAGAAAATGTCAAACGTATCCATTTGTTTGATCAAAACTTGAACATCAGACTCATTAAGATCAGTTCCAAAAGGCAGGTCATCATATCTGATGTAAGTATGGTCTTCCTCTGCATCACTTTCTCTTTATAGTGACTTCTCTAACAAATCCGACTGAGTTGTCAAAGTGACACAGAATCTTTCTCTGGCTTTGTCATTTTGTGTGATTCCTTTTTTTCCTAGTGTTCATGTTACAAATGTTTTCATCCAGCTTGTTGCTTGGTCAGTGTTGGGTGATTTTGCTCCTTTTGACTATAAAATCCTTTCTTTAAATTCCCCACACATATCTGGTGCTGTCTTTCGAGAGGCTTCATATCATCTAAGTAAACAGGTCTTGATTGCCGCATACAGGTTATTTCTTTTTAGAAAGGATGACTGATCTGCTGTGATAACGGTGTTGCTTTGACCAATATGATTTGAAATTTTTTCAAATATATTGATTATAGTAGTAAATGTGTTCAGTTCATCTTAATAGAATTGTAGTATAGGAAGCATTTCTATAGTTGTCATTGGACTGCTTAATTCATTGTAAGCTCTCCAAGTCGGAACTGTTTGCACATCATTTTGACTATTTTGCTAAAATTCTATTCAAATATTCCGAATATATGCTGTTTAAAGTGTTTCATTATTGTTTGTGTACCAACTACTTTCATTTATGTTGTCAGGTCCATGTATTTGATATATCCTACCATCATTGCTTTATCTAAGTGGATAGTTTTCATAGTATCAGCAGAAGCATGTTGGCCCAATTATTAAGTTCTGGTATTAGTACCCACATAATATTCTCTAAAATTTGACTGTATTTCCCAACCACCATATTGTGCTGTTAACTATGTTTCTTTCATTTAACGTTGCTTCAACAGCACCAATATTATCCCAGGACATAAACAGATCATATCCATTTTCGATATACATCCCAAGACTGTCATTTGCAATTAAGTTGTCATTTCAACTGATAATATTTATAACAGTGTGGTTGACAGCATGAAAAAGACTGACATTCATTTCAGAACGAGCTGTCTTGTAGGCCAACATCTTGAGATTGTGTATGCCGTTAGATACGCCAAATACTATATCTCCTGCGCTAGTATACAAACGTCACAGTTCTCAGCATAGGTTCTGACATCAGCATTGCCATCTAGAATAATCGTCATACCAACAAATAACAGGCAAGATATAGAAAGAACCTTACAGGAATTACCTTGTCTACATAATCAATGTCTATTCCATCCCGAAAGGAATCATCTCACCTCTTACTTGTTGAGCAGCAGTCAACACTTTCCTGTATATGTATACTTTCATATGGTTCTACAATACTTGAAACATTATCAGATAAATCAGTATATGACCCAAAATCAGACGCATATATGATAGTCTAATAAATTGTGCATTGGGTCAGTAGCTTTTTTGACGTCTTCATAGAACGATCCTCATATTTGCTTGGAACAGTCTGATTTAATACCCGCTTCCTTGTAAAATAGCTACTCCAGTCGTCACCAATAATCACCGGAGCTAAATCCTCATAATTCTGTCGTTACTGTATCATCGTCGATAGTATCCTCATACTTCAAAATTTGTTTTTTAAACTTAGACAGACATTTTAGAATGTATTTTACTTCGGACGCAATAAGATCATTTACAGCCGCAATACATATTCTTGAAACATATCACTCATAAACGGTGTAACTGTTTTACATCTTCCGACTGAAATAAAATACAACAACTCGAATCAGTTTGTAATTGCTGAACGGACAGGAGCATCTTTCAACACTTCTTCGACACTACTAGTAGAAGTTCCAGGAGATCCCGTTTGTTTGTTTTAGTTTATTAATTTTGTTTTTGGAAGTAAATACACTATTAGAATAAATTTTATGCCATAAAAAGTTTCAATCAAGTGTCACGATCAAAACTGTCATTTCTGTCAAGAACTTCTATACTAGAGGTAACAAGTAATTTTCTTCGAATCTCGGATACTTTGTGAGGCATATTTATATATGGTAGGACAAGTTTTACTATCATAATGTATATGAATTCTACAGTTTGATGAGCACAGCCAATTCTGACAAGATAATCAAACTGGCAAAGTTTGTATTTGAGATGTTTAATAAAAGAACTCTTTACCTCCAATCTTAAAACAAAATGACTTAAAACATCATGAATTGAATTAAATCTCGAAATTGTGTATTACTCTTTTTCTTTTTTTTCAATATTTGAAATAAGATTAACACAAACATTGATCACGAGCAAATCAACAGAACAGTCAATACGTTAAAAAAATGTATATATAAATAAATATATTGCATTCATTTTATCAAACCTGTATTGAAATTATAATGTTCGTATTATGAATTTTTAATTGTTAGATTCCACGTTTACCATGTGTTTAAAAATGTATTATGGGCCGGAGGCCTACATTACTCAAATAAAATATTGTATATGTGTCTATATTGTCTATTGGACTATTAACAACATGTCATTACAAAAAAATATATATATAAAACAACATAATTGTAACATTAGTGACAATAATTTATATACCATACCGTTTTGTTAATTTTTGCATCTGATTGACCTTTAACCTCAACTGTGACCTTAAAACGCAATTTCATGAGTGGCATCCATCATCACACGATGATATACATATTGGGGGAATAATGTTATGGTACTAAAACAATTCTACTAAAAATTGCCATCAAAAGTTAAAATAAGGGTCATTTTGCTTTAAGGATGGCCTACTATTGATTGTCCTCTCTTGGTCCAATTATGCAGAAAAAAATATCGATTGACCAGGTTGCGTTTTCATAATTTCGATGGTTTGATGACACCCCTTCATTTTTGACAATTCTGTCCATTTGTTGCAGTGTCTTTAAACTGTTACAGCTTCATCCAACAGAACCCAATGTTATCCAAGCTCGGCATAAATCATGAAAATGTTCCAATATTTCCATATGCACAAAGAAATAAAACTTTTTAAGCATTTTCAACCAATTGTTCAACGCGTTACACATCTCTTATTCCTTGGGCGTAAGAGTCTTGCTACCGTCATGTAAGGTATGTAATTCTTAAGTGAGACCTTAATGCATCAGAGTCACGTGTTCATTATTTCTGGTCATCGTGTAATTAATATCGTGATGGCAAACTCAAGTCCCTATTTCATTCTTCACTGCATATACGCTTTGCACTTTCTTTGCAATCGAGAAAAAAACTATAAGGAGTTTTACTCTTTTGGTTCTACAACATACCCAATGTTTAGTGGTTGACCCGCCAATCCATTCATCCGTTCGTCCATGATTTATAATTCGTGTCCGTGATACGTGGTATTTAAACCAGCTTGTGCATTTTTATTTACCACTAAAAATGTCCGTATTACTAATACAAAATTAATGTTTTTTCGCCAAAAGTTCCCAAAATAAAAAAAAATGTGATAGAAGCACACGCCCAATACAGCAATAGATTAGTCAAGGCGTTTAACAAAAGAGACCCTTAAACATCAATTATAGAAGACAGGGTTACTTAGTCTAGATTGAGAGTGGCTATCGACACAACATATAAATAACATTATCGGTTGGCAAAACACACTTGAGACGGGCTATCAAAAAGCATTAAAATATAGCTCAGTTTGCAATATGCAAGATATAAAAGTGTTAAGCGGATATAATCTTTTATATTAAAATGAACTAAATGGTGCAGACATGCATTAGTGACTTTGCTGATATGTTAGTTTAGAGGAGGGGTGGTAAAAAAATATTTTTAGTTCATGAATCAAATATCAAAGTGGGTATTATTTTTTTTAACTTTCATAACATCATTTTAATAATTACAAGACAAAGTTCTGATGTTGAAAAATAAAAAATAAATACACAACAGTACACATGCACGTTCATATCCACAAGGTTTTGCAATAAAAACCCAAGCCAGTGCTAAACGGTTTTTTGTAACGTCATGTGTAGAATGAGGATATATTTTAAATGAAAAATGGCTGGGAAAAAAACTGATCATAATATGATAACTGAATTCCGAAGTAACATGAAACATGGCCGACTTCATGCTCATTTGTCCGAACAGTTTAATTGCTACCTATTCGTTAAACAATTTTCTTTGATTTATACGTCTTGTGCATTTTTGTAAGACGCAATATGATTGGTGAATCGATAGCTTTCGCTTTCTCCGTCTGTGTGTGCGTCCGTGTGATTCCATCTTCAAAAGTATTGTGTGTGTGGGGGGGGGGGGGGGGGGAGTGGGGTCAAACACATAGAGTACAGAGCAAAATAATCATAATTCTATCTTTAATAATGACAAAATTATCTCCAATTGTGTACATTATTTGTTTAGTATGCTTGTCCGTAGCATATTCTCAAAATTATGTAAGGTAATCCAACAGGATTTCGAACATGGATAGCAAACAATGTATGGCAGTTCAGAGAGAAAATTTCATTACTCTATCTTTAATAATAACACAATTATTTCTCCCTTTTGTACCATTTTTGTTTGTCCATGTAGATCTTCAACAGTATGAAACTGAAGTTAAGCATTTGTTCGGGGAGCATCCAATATTTCCATCGAAACCATTCTTGGTTTCAGTGTCCTGCTAGGTTTAACTAACATTCCGTACTTCCCTAAAAACCTCATACAAAATTGACTAAAATTCAAATATAAGTATATTAATGTTTCGTATCAGCCCTGAATATAAAATCGCTGAGATTTTTGATAAATGCAAGAATTGAGAAATCTCGCAATATTTGGCAGGTAGCTGTGGTATTTTAAGGGAATTTAATAAAACAAAACCGAAAGATGATAGTCACGCGGATTTGATTACAAGTTTTAAAGTGATAATTTGGCCCATGAATATTGAAAAGTAAAGTAGTTCGCCGGACGATGGGCGGTGCTGTCGTTAGATATATAAGAATGCTAAAGGTGTGTACCCATAGCGGAAAGTTTATCATATTGGTCAAAATAGATAAAAGTGTTTTGTATTTATTAAAATAAAACATCGAAACATAATATGAATATATAAAAATAATTTAATGAGTTAATATTTTGATAGGTTTCTTTGATTCCATGGCGGATTGGTCTTATGTGCTCAATAGTCTGCCAACAGCTGAAGTCATGTGTTCGAGTCCAGCTCTGTCCAGCTCTGCCAGTTACCTGCGTTGGGACGACAGTTCTACTCCGATGCCTGCATTATTCGGCTATGGTTTTCATAAACATATAAAACACAGTATCACGGTTAAATAAATGGATTAGTGGTTAAGGCATTGGACTGCGAACCCAGGGGTCGCAGGTTCAATCCACCGCTCCTTCAACTAAAAATACTTTCGGATCGGACTTTTACAAAAATTTAGGTCCCATGCAAAAGAACCAGAGACGCTACCTACGGGTCTTCTGCATCTCTTTCTTCTAAAATTACTAATGTTCGTCTGATACGTCGCCCTTACGGAATACGCTTATGTCGATGCTTGTGTACTTATGGAGGTATGTGCCGACTCGGTTAGACTGAATCTGCTATTCGTTGCTTGGTTGTGATACTCGATACTTATATCAGATGTTGGCGTACTGGACGTGTCGTGTGCTAAGAAATGGGGATTAACTTCATTCCATCAACTTAGATCTCACAAATTCTCTCAATAATATTAAAATTGTTATCACGGTTAGTTTGTTTGCTGTAGTATAATTTAAATCAGCATGGAATAAGATAACTGAACCCCAAAACTCGAAATACACACGGGAGACACCCTTTAATCTTAAAGTAGATTCGACGTCATGTAATGTATATAAACCGGTGGTGCATTATACGAAACTGTTTAAACTTGCGGCACCAGAAGTCAAATTAGCAGACGAAACAGCAAGGTGTGTATATTGTTATCTTACTCTTCTCTTATCTCCACAGTTTGTGTTATCTTTCTTTTATCCATATGTTTTTTTTATTTTATTTTTCGTAGTGAAATGTCAATGATACAGTGTTAGAAAAATCAAGATTGATTTATTTATTTATTTATTTAATTTATTTATCTATTTATTTATTTATTTATTTATTTATTTATTTATTTATTTTTTTATTATATTTATTTGTTCGTTTGTTCGTTAGCTGTGTGTTTCTTCCTTTTTATCTTTTTTTCCCTTTTTTTTTAAAAAAAAACTTTCATTTATTTAACTAATTCTATCAAACATATGTTTTCAGTCTTTGTTTTATTTGGACATTCAATTAGTTTCATATCATTAAGTCGATGTGCTGTAAAACAGAATTCATTTGTTTTAAATCCTATTGGCTAATTATGTTATAACGTCTATATAAGGACAGTTTCTGTCTGGATATATATTATATATTTAAATTATTTACATGTTTCTTTGTTGTTGCTAATAATGCATTGCAACATGAATGTCCTTTGATCGGTATTTTAAAAATAGTTTGTTTTTTTTAAAAAAAATCTAAATTTGAGAAGACTTACATCTCATCATATAATCTAAATACACATAAAGGAAGCGTGTATAAGCGTAAAAATAAAATGGAGAACATCACAGGACACAATGATTGGAATGAAATTAATCTTATACTTAAAATTTATGAATAGGTACTGAAAAAGAGAACTGACACAAATTAAGTACTTACTCGAACATCAATATTACAATTTACATTATGTTCTCAATCTTTTAAACTGTACACTGGTGACACTGTGGATATCCACCGAATGATGCCATTTTTCCCGCTAGGATTATCTATAAAGTGACATTGTTTAACGAGTGCTGTATCTTTGTTATTAATCACATTGTATGGTGGCTTGAAGTTGCCACCCCGCTGGATAGTTCGGTGTTGATAATTCAGGTTTAAAGCTTATGAAATGTCGGTCTGCTGATAGCGCAGATTATTGAATTATTGAAGACTTCTAATGTCAAAGAAGGATGATACGGCTATATTTGCATTAACTATCCTGGGTGTTGTCCTAGGTCACTGTGGTCTAATGACAATTTACCTCTCACCGTGGAGATCGTGATTTGTGCCTATCTCATCCAAACTTTTTATGTGAGGCGATTTGTCTGTTACTTGCGGAAGGACGGTGATTATACCCAGATTCATTTTGATTTCTTCATCTACCATCAAACATGGACACGTCATGTACAATCAGTTAAGCGTTTCGTAAAAAATAAATATGCATAATATATTACCCCCAAAATGGCATAAAATGTACTCTATAATAACGTTATTATCGGCATGACAGACGTGTTTTAACTGTCAATATCATAACGAGCAGAAATTAACATTTATGTTTTATCACGAGGAAATCATTAAAAAGGTTTTGGGTTAAAATTAGAGAATGAGAGGAAATAATACTAAATTTAAAACTAAAATATCGGCCAATGTTTTTAATGAGCATTTCAAGAATGTGTTTGTTTTCTTCGGATGATTTATACAGTAATGACACGGTAGTTTGCTGGCCGAAGAGGCTCATAATTCTAATATGTATTATAAGTAATATAAAATATGAACGTAATTGAAAACGAATATCATTTTAGGCTGGCTTTATGCCAAATGCGTGGCCCCGCTTGTATCGTCGTGATCAAGCTTTACAGTGAGTTTTTTTTTCATGTTTAAGTAATTTACCGGTCGATACTCTTTTTTTTCTTTTTCTTTTTTTTTTTAGCTACCGTAAGGTTGCCCGTTTATAACCCCGTAACGGGTCTGCAGGGGTCGGGGCCATCCCGCTGCAAACCGCACAATAATAGCATGTATACAAGTTTAGCAACATATACAAAACATATATTGTCATATATACAACATACATATCTCAAAACGGGATAGTTATACATTAAATATTCACTATATATACTGGAATATCTGCTCAGACAAAACGTACAAGTTGATCCTTACAGATATCCCAGCATATATCGAAATTGTTTATTAGAATTAATGTTTTTCACATTTCATATAAGTTATGTAAACTTGAAAAAAAGCGAAACGAAAGCATTAAGGAATTTATTATTTCGTTTTTCTCGATTTTGCATAATTGCAATACGTTAATAGTCACTATATATTGGAATATCGGTTCAGACAAAACGTACAAGCTGATCCTTACCGACATCTCAGCATATAGCGAGAATGTTTAGTTGAATTAATGCTTTTACACATTTCATAAATATATATATAAACTATAGGACAAAGGGGTAGTCTTATAATACTTATAAGCAAACAACTGTCGCCCTATATAGATAACGTTTGCACAGGCCTCTCGTGTGTAAAGCAACCTTCACGAAACGAAACAGATAAGCTTAACAGAGTTAAGCTATATTTCAAAGATGATGTTTTTAAGGAATGTAATATTCAACAAATAAAAAATTGTTTGTGTCAATTCTCAATAAATAATTTATAGCGGCAATGTTGTTTTGTTTGTTGTTTTTTTGGTTTTAAATATACAATCTGTTTTTTTATACAACGTTATATAATGTCTCTGAAATATGTATTTGTTTATGAAATGTACAGCTATTCCTGTACTTCCATATATTCCATTTCAATTCAAATACAATAGCTTTACAGTGTTAATCACCGCCAAAATGGTCATACGCGACAGGGACTATTGTTTTATTTCAAGAATATCATTTTTGTCATGTACTTTGTATATGCAAGCAGAAGCAAATCAAGCATAGGCATATATTGTATTGTATCATTTTTAAAATATGTTGTATAAAATCAACCAATCTCTACAATAATATCAATCAAATTTGGATGACGTATGGATATTTATTAAAACCGGACTATTAGTACTTTTATTATAAGTTTGTCCCGAACACCGAAATTTACGTACGGAATGTCTACCGAACCATTTTTTATCATGGCCTTTTAAACATAAATACGAAAATCTTTTAAGATAAAAAATGTAGACAGAAAAATGAGACAGGATTGTCTAGGGCTAGAAATCTTTATCAGCATCAACTTTCAATGTTGCTTTCAAAACCACAGGCCTAACAAATGTTAGGAATGAATAAATCACTGCAATATAAAGATCTGAAAAAAAGTGAACTGGAACTATAGTTTTACTTCTGCCTCCCCATCTGTAGGTCAGGGGTATTCAAAAAGATAGTAGTGGCGTGAGTCCTTTTAGGATATTAGTTGAAAGAAATTGAGGAATATTTTTTGTCTATATATTGTTAATAAAAAAAAGTTCAAATTTTCCCCTGAAAACGCACATGCTCCATACATGTAGAAAATGGCATCACTTACTTTCGAAAAATATTACAAAAGTTAAATTGTTCACAATTGTTTTATCTGTTTACCGTATTTTGTAATTTCCTATATTTCAGATGGACATGAAAATTATTCTTCCGGTGGTCTTCTGCTGCATTTGTATGGGGACGTCAGGTATGCATTTATGTAACATAGTTATACTGGGTATGCAATATGTTACTAACAATTTATTAATTGCTTATGTCTTGATGAAAGTTATAATGTTTTAAAAAAACGCAGCAGCAAACACGTATACTTCGTTTAAAAGTTTTACCTTTGTAATGATTTATAAAATGATGTGATAACGTAAAAAATACTATAATATTGTACAGTCATTTTTTGAAAATACTTCTTATTAGTCGTACAGAATGCATTTGGTACTATGTTGATCATTACACAAAACATGCTCTGTATTGTCTATACGAAACAAAGACTATCGTTATTTAAACACACATCTGTAAATACAAGTAATAAAATAAGTTTAAACCAAAATATCGATAACCTACGTGCATGATTGTGTAGTTTATAAGAGGAAAAAATACGTTTGAGTGTCAGTTTGTTTTCTAATACATGTTTTATATTTGCAAAATGCTCTTTAGTGTCGGGAGCCGCGGCAACAAAGCTGCTTACCCCACCTCTGTTGACCGCACCAAAAGTTACTTCAAGCAAACCAACGACCCGACTCAGCCTTACCTTACCGGCAGTCACTTTACCACCGTCACCATTTAACAACGGAACTACCGAATCTGCTGGTATGTTGATATTTGTTTTCTTGTTCTGATGAAAGTATAATATACATGACAATAGTGGCAATTTATGTATAGAACTGTTATACTGTTCGTTAAAACAAAACAATTATTATAAAAATTGTATACATACGTGATTACATACATTTTATCTTCTTGGTCACATGGGAATTATTCAAAGAAATAACTCGACCTTTCAGACTTGAAATCGATCACACAGCATCGATCAACTTTAAGCAATGTTCTGGGAACGTTATGATGGCGATTTATTTATGAAGCTTTATACAGGCCTTAGCGCTGAATAGTCGTCCTTATCTTTGTCTTTTTATTCTTTCAATTATTATTCTCTTTCTGCTTTGACAATTGGCCTGACGCCAGAATGACTATCGCTCCGCCCACTGGCCATGTGATGTTGTTTGTCCAAGTAAATACAATGTAGTGTCGCTTGTCGAATAAACATAGCAACGTAGCAGCCAATAGCGATCGCTGCTTGGATTATTGACTTGTTTGATTGACAGCCTCCATCTGGCCAATCAACAGTTGACAGTTTTTTTGTGGAAGAACGATGTTTCTGCTCGAATTAGTGAAAGTAGATCCTAAAAATAACCAGTGTATGCGTTTTAGTTGACTGCGTTGCTATTGTTCTGGCTGTTAATGTTTTATTATGTTAGACATATAGTTTTATCATACCTGTATTTTATATCATCTGACAATATATGACAGTACATATCTAGTCAATTTGATTTATTTGTTTCAGCTCCGTCACGCCGTCCTACGATTGGATGTTTTGTTGTTGCAGCAATAACCACATTGAAGCTGGTTTGGAGATTCGTCTGAAATTGTGTTTTTGGATAATAATTGTAGAAGGCAGTGCTTTTATTTGGTTTATTTAAATATAACACCGATCTAAATGAAAACAGCATGTAAAGGCATTTAGAGCTTTATTCTTTATAGCTCTCCCATTAGTTTACAGATTGAACATTTATGCGAAATGACAGAGTGTGTTTCGACATGAATCGATCGTAGAATGTTTTGTTTTTAATTCGACTAATACAAATATCATTATCAGTAAAATATTAACACATCATTTAGGACTAACTACATGCTTAAATAATAGTAAACTTACATCTAAGAAGAGCATTTAGGTGATCGTTATTTTTTACTGTCTTCAGTTAAACTGCTTTTAGTTACAGTGACGTTGATTTAAAATATACAAAACCAGTCAAAATGAAGTTAATTTTTTTAAATATTTCGGTAAAACTTAAGAAAATGTTGATGAAACATAGACCAGATGTTTTGACAAAACCACAGATCTGCATTTATGCTTTGACAGAACCACAGATCTGCATTTATGTTTTGACAGAACCACAGATCTGCATGTTTTGAAAGAACCACAGATCTGCATTTATGCTTTGGCAGAACCACAGATCTGCATTTATGCTTTGACAGAACCACAGATCTGCATTTATACTTCCAATGTTGTTAAATATTGGTTTAGATAACAGTCAATATGTTATTTAATTATATCCCTCATGTTTCAGCATTGTCAACTCACTATCGATAACGTTAGATTTTCTATTTTCCATCCCTCACTTTAATCGTTTGAACATTCGTATGTCTTCTGTTCTGATCATCTTGTATACACTACATACCTGTATTATGTATTTATCTGACATATGACGAGAGAAATCTCTCCGATGACGAACCGCGTGCGCTATACCATGCTTAATTGCTTGCCATAAATTATATATATATATAAGCTAAACATGAATTATACAATAAAATATATTGTTTTCTTGTGTGTCTGATTTTATTTAATTATCCTACCATCATTTTTCTAGACATTGTCTTTGTGGCCGAATGAGC
Source organism: Panopea generosa (assembly GCA_029582155.1). Classification (NCBI taxonomy): domain Eukaryota; kingdom Metazoa; phylum Mollusca; class Bivalvia; order Adapedonta; family Hiatellidae; genus Panopea; species Panopea generosa. Next base: position 43,059,013 of record CM055910.1, on the reverse strand, counting down.
CATTATCTTCGAATGGGGCCTTCCTCTTTGTGTTTCAATAAACTTTCAATCGTTAACTTAACAAAAATTTATAAGTGATGCATTCTTAATAAAACAGATAAAATAATTCAATCCTGCGCATCCGTCACTAATTAATTAATTCAGACGAATCGTTTCGTTAACGTTTCTTACACGAGGTCGTGCCGACCCGGAATGTGTGTATTCATTTGTGACACTTGATAAAGAGGCATTTTTGTACACTCTGTTGTGAATCCGTGAAGTTTTAATAACAATGTATTTATTTAGAGATGGTAAACTCATTAAGTTTTATATACTATACAAATCTTATTTTCAATGAGGCCCTCTGAATAACACATTTTAATATCAAGATTACAATGTTTTACATAAAACAATATTTGGAGCAGATACCTGCTAAAATCAATACTATGTTAACAATGACAAAGTGCAATATTCTATTTTCATGCAAAAACTGTTGTAGTTATCAGGAATTATTTGTACACATATTTAAAAGTAGCAACGTTATTCAATTTTCTGCTTGTTGAATGTATCTGTTCCAGACTTCCATAGCAGAATAAGAAGAAGTTTAGTTTTAGCCTTTGGATGCATAATGTCTTTGATTGATATTGAGCGTAGATTATAGCGAGTGTTAATGGGTATCTCGATAAGATTACATACATATGAAGGGTACTAAATTATTAATTGCTTTAAATACAAAAATGCCAAAATGATATTTTATTCTGTCAGGAAATGATAACCATCTAGTTCCTGATTGGAAATATGAAAATGTAATCATTACACCCACATCTCCCCACCAAGTCCAACACGTCAGTAGCTCAGCTAAATGGCTGTAAAGCTTCATTAGCTGCCAATTTTGTTTTTACTGTATAACGTAGTCAAAGTTTCATAAATTATTTTAGTTTAAACTTATTTATTTTACTTCGACTGTGAAACAAATGTGAAACAAATTATTATCATCTTATTATTTCAGAAAGTCAATTTATAGTAACAGCATACCTGTCACGCAATGATAAATATTTATATAAGGTTGTTTGATAACGAGAAACTGTTAAGTTTAAGTTAACAAAATATCATTATATCATAACCAGTATATAAACACATCGTTTTGAGTGATAATTTCAACACAACATTTCACACTTCCGACTGCGTTACAACATTTCACACTTCCGACTGCGTTACAGCATTTCACACTTTCGGCTGCGTTACAACATTTCACACTTCCGACTGCGTTACAGCATTTCACACTTCCGGCTGCGTTACAACATTTCACACTTCCGGCTTCGTTATGTTTCCACGTGAGAGCTCACTATATTGAAACGTGCGTGCCTAATAAAGCTATATGACAACAGCATAATAACAGTCAAATCTGTATAAGCGGTCACCTCTGTTAAGCAGCCACTTGTCTTAAGCAGTCACATTTGTTATTTACAATTAATATGTTTTCAGAGGAAACTAACCTGCATTAAACAGCAACCTGTCTTAAAGGCCACTTTTGCTCCTGTCCATGACTGGCTGCTTAAGACAGGTTTGATTGTATTAAGAAAAAAGTAAAGCATATCGTTTTAGGTAATACATTTTATTCAAATAGTTCACTATTGTTATCTAACTGCTTCTGTAAACCAAGACTATGGGACTATTTAAAAGCATATGTATACATATAACGTGTTAGAAATAACACAACAAAGTATGCAGACGACAGTTAAAGATATAAATAAAGTAATTACGTCTTCACACATGTTACAAATATAACGATCAAAGAAGGAACACGTTAGATGCAAACCAGTAATTAACAAAAATAACGTGAAGAATGATCTTTGTATAAAGCATTATTATAATCGTGCCTTCAATCAATATCGCAGCAGTTAATGAATTTCGGTCGTAAAGTAGAAAAGCATTTAATTTATTAATATTTATATATATTTTGAACATGTGCATACTGCCGGATTTGGAAGATGCGGGTTTCTTTTATAGGCATAGTACCACCATTGGAAAAAGGAAGTCGATTCCGTGGGGTAAACACATAATGGCGGTTGTAAATAATCCTCGTGTATTCTTCTTTAAAAATGCATTTTCCTTATTTTGAATGCTCATTTTTTTTATTTGAATGTCATTATTGATGTATTTTGACAGCATTGTCATGTTTGAATTGTGAATTTAGTAAAGAAAATGGATGCTTACAAATTAGAGTATGACTACATGATTTCGTAAGTCTATTTTCATTTTGTCAACAGTGTACACACTGAGTAGGGAAAAAATATCTTATATGACACATGACCCCTACTTTCCTCATCATATTTTGATAGTGCAGAGGTTGACAAACAGTAAAATGCAAGTTTCGCTTCTTTCATTTGTGCCTCTCTATGAATGGCAAGCCTTTAAACTTTTATTATTTACAATAGAATAAAGAACAAAAATCAATAGAGGGGTAACACTATATACACTGCCTCGCCTAATGATATGACGATGGGGTAAGAACGGGGTCTAAGCGAGGTTTCATGCACCCGTTAACCAGGTTTAAGCCTCGAAGATATGTGTTAGCTACTGACCGTTACAAAACCTCTGACCTATGTTGACACTTCTTCTGTATGTATGTGTTGTAGTTATTATGAGTTTTTTTTTATTTATTTTATTATGTTTATGATCTTGTGGTATCTTTGTCCTTTAATCTCTTAAATTTTGCGTCTTCTAAGCAACAAAAACTTTCTTGTTTCTGTAAAAATAAAATCAACGCCAAGCGTCTTCTGTGTATGAAATCTGCAAGCGTTACAAGATATATGATCAGTGATGAACTTTACTTACCCAAGACACATTTATATTGTGTAGACAAAAACTAGAACCAGGACGCATTTGTGCGATTATTTGTTTTGGTCATACATTTTTCTTGTACGCCTTGGGTAAAATGTAAATTTCAAAACAAGTACAATAGAGCAATACACATTTTATGTGTAGATGTCCAATGCAACGTCACCACTAAAAAGATGCTCTAACGATTTCTAATTTTCAAAATCATCTTTTGTAGTTGTTTTCATTTTAAACACGTTTCATGTTTATATATATGTGCTTCCGTAAGATTTATTGTTAGGGAAATCCCCAATAATAGAATTACGTCCTTCCAGAAGTAACAGGAAAACGTCACATAAAGCTTTTGGGCCGAGCTGGTCTCTAACCCACGACCTTAGTAGTGAGTGTTAAATTGTCATTACTCAGTGCCTCAGCCATTGGTCCATTAGACAACATACCTCTTTCTGGTAACATGACACAATTTATGTGCCAAAAACTAACGGGTTTCCAAGACAAATCATACATCATTTATGCTAGCTAGACCGCGGCGTGGTCTAGTGGTAGAGCGTCCGCCTCTCATACGGAAGGTCGTGGGTTAGATCCCCGGCCGGGTCATACCAAAGACTTTAAAAATGGTACTAGAAGCTTCCTCGCTTGACGCTCAGCATATAGAGGAGAGTTCTAGGTCTGGTCGGCCCGGTGTCAGTATAATGTGACTGGGTGGGGTATCATACCATGTGTCAGCGGCATGATACTCCAGTGTGACAGCGCTCAGAATACTGTCTCAAGTAGACACCGTCGCGATATGACTGAAAAATTGTTGAAAGCGACGCTAAACACCATACAACTACAACAACAAATCATTTATGCTATCCTTTTATAGAAAAACAACAACATTGTAGTTGTTGCACTTACGTTAAAAAAAGCGAATATGTTTACATACACATCTTTATTGGCCTAAAAATACATATATATATATATATATATGTGTTATATAAATACAATGGAAAGTTAATATCTCAACTCGATATTTCAATAAAAATAACTTTATACATGCATCAGTTTCCATGGCAATGATAACATATAAACACAAAAAAAACTAGTATTATTAACGTTCAATATATTCCGTCCAATTCAAAACGTGTGTTAACGTGTGTCTAGTATTCGTGTTAACAGTTGTATTTGGTGCGAATATTTATAAATTATGTCACCTATGTTAATGTTAATTAGTGTAAACTTATTTATTTTACTTCGATTGTGAAACAAGTTCTTACAACTTAGACCAATCAGTCTCAAAGTCTTCCTGGGTAGAACCGGTACTAAGCATATGTGGAAAAGTGTCTCGCTAAAGGACATCACACATAACCTGCGACCCTCCGATCATAGGTTCGGTTCTCTACCACTGGACCACGTGTTAATGTTAATTGAAACTATCTGTCATATAATATCTATAGGATGTTTTTAATAATCAACATCACACTGAGATGCTTTGTTCAGAGCTTATATGATCGTTCTACTCCGTTTCCTGGATAAAACCAAACCCCAAATGTTGTTTGTGAAAGTGCATCGGGTCGAGCCTGGGATTAAACCCGCGACCTCTGACGTGAATGTAAACATTATGTCATATGCACTGTCGCCACGTCCTTTATACAGAATATTTTCTTCTATTTTCTCTAAACATTTGAGTCTGAATTTGCTTCCATTGTATCATTTGCTATTATAACACCACCGGTCAATGTTTTGTCTTTAAAACTGTCTAAGTTATCCATTTTAACATTCAAATGGCCAACACTGAACACCAGATTGTCGTCCTTCTGTGAGTTTGCGGTATTACATTCGACATATTCATTTTCGTGCATTGATTCCTGGTAGTAAATTCCCATTTCTTCTTTCTCTGAAAGCGGTTCTATGGTGTTGTATAAATCCATATCAAAAGAAGAGATTACATCATAAATACTTTCCACTTCAAAAGACCCACTTCTGGACACATTATTGCTGTCCAATATCGTGGATTGTGTGACACATGAAATACTCCTGCTTTCCACATATGCTGATTTATGCGATGGTGATGATGATTCCGACACTTTCTTTTTCGGCATTGACAATTGAAGACGTTTCCAAAATTTGTCGGTCCTTTTTGTATCGTCAGTTTCGGGCCATTCTAGATAGGTTACGGAATTTATTATTCCTTTTAGGTTTTTGTCCATATTAGCCCTAGCAGACGTAATGTCTTCAAGCACAATCGGAATGATTCGGTGCTTCTTTTTGAGCATTTCCTCTTGCGCCTTCTGGTACTCGAACTGTGTAAATTCACTCTGGATGAAGCGTGGTGTAAGAATCAGGATAGTTCTTCTCGAACCTTCAACGGCGTTTATGATATTGTTTGTAATTGCTGTGAAGGTAAATAAAACTGGAGGTTTATTATATTGTTTGTAAATGCTGTGAAAGGAAATAAAACTGGAAATTTATGATATTGTTTGTAATTGCAGTGACGGTAAATAAAACTGGAGATTTATATTATTGTTCGTAATTGCTGCGAGGGTAAATAAAACTGGAGAGTGATGATATTGTTCGTAATTGCTGCAAAGGTAAATAAAACTGAAGATTGATGATTTTGTTCGTTATTGCTGTGAAAGTAAATAAAACCGAAAATTTATGATACTGTTCGTAATTGCTGTGAAGGTTAATAACACTGAAAATTTATGATACTGTTCGTAATTGCTGTGAAAATATATAAAACTGGAGATTTATGATATTGTTCGTAATTGCTGTGAAGGAAATAAAACTGAAGATTAATGATATTGTTCTTAATTGCTGTGAAGATAAATAAAACTGGAGATTTATAATATTGTTCGTAATTGCTGTGAAAGGGAATAACACAGGAGATTGATAATACTGTCAGTTATTGCTGTGAAAGTAAATAAAACTGTAGATTTATAATAGTGTTTTTAATTGCTGTGAAGGTAAACAAACTTAAGATTGACAAAAGTGTTCGTAATTGCTGTTAAGGTAAATAAAACTGAAGATTTATGATATTGTTCGTAATTTCTATAAAAGTAAATAAAACTGGAGATTCATATTATTAATATTGTTCGTAATTGCTGTGAAAAGAAATTAAACAGGAGATTGATAATATTGTTCGCAACTGCTTTGAAATGAAATAAAACTAGATACATGCCAATTAAAGTTAACTTGAGTTAAAATATATATCCAGTAGAATATAAGAAGTATACAATACACAAGACATGTATAGGGAGTAAGACTGGCAAACCATTTCCAAAATGAAATACAAACATACTAATTTTAAATATAATAAAATTGGAACAGCAGTAAACTTTCCCAAGATGTATCAGGAAGCAAGTGTGTTCAATCCTATAATATGGATCGCTAGAGAAACAAACTTTTTTATAAAACAAGAGGCCAATGCGCCATAACGGTCACCTGATTATCCTTGATGCAATAAAGCTATATATGAATCTATTTTCCAACTTTTGCCAGTAAAGCATAAGCATTAACCCTCATGTCAGCAACAACATATCACACCAAAAACCATTCAAATTTTTTCTTATATAGATTGAGTTAAGTTGACCCCATCCCATGTGTCAAACCGTGAGACCCAGAGACATGCAATTCACATTTTTGTAAACCATATACGTCCATAATCATGTTCACCATTTGTTTCCCAGTGCTTCCTATAGTAAGAAGAAGATGTTCAAAATTTACCCTCAATTTCACTCTTTTGCACCCCCCCCCCCCCCGCGCAGGTCCCAGAGGAGTTTGCATATATATCTTTATTTAAGTCTCATCTATGTACAAACATATAAATAAAACATACAGTAACACATACAACGTACATAGCCATTCAATATTAGAATTACAAGAGACTATCGCTATAATATTGACATAAAATATATACAACTATCACAGATTATTCATGCATTATTTTTTAAAAAGATGTATACTATAAAGCATTATACACTAAGAATTGAGACACCGGCGCTAATCTTGGCTCGAGACCTAAAAGATTATTAAAATAACTTTTGTTAAATCGTGAAAGGAAAAATAAATGCAAATGCATCGCTATATAGTCAAAAGCTTTTTAAAAAATATTTTAAAAGATCAGTTATCACCCCAGATCAGATCTGGAATGACCTGATTAGCACCGATTTCTCAACATAATATAAAATTAATTTGTTTTACATTTAAGATATAATACATTATTTATATAAAATATTTCTACGTTTTTGTAGTATTGTAAAACAGGTTTTGGCACATATTCTTATCATATCTTTATTGGAAAAGAGAAACTTCATTTTATTACAGTCATCAAAATTATTAAAGTTTGCATCTATGCTTACTGCTTTAAGCATCAGATCTGTCCTAATATCTTTATAAGAGGCACATTTTAAAATAACATGACACTCATCTTCTATAGCATCATTACAGAAAGGACATAACCGGTCATTCTCATTAATACCCTCATATCGACCAGTTTCTAGTTTTAATGGCGCAACACCACATCTGAATTTTGCAAACGCTGATCTATGCTTCATTGGTAGCACAATTTTACAGTAATTTTCTACTTCATAATCATTTTTAAAAAGCCTATAAGTTCTTAATTTGTTACGTCCATTACCACGTATACTAGTTGTTTGATTTACACTTGCTTTCCACTCCGTAATATATATAGACATCATCTTTTCAAATACAGTATCAACAAATTTAATTTTGTTAATGTTTGAGTATGTATGAATATGAAGCTGTAAACTATCAAATTGATTTATAACTGTGAAAACCCAATTTTTACAAGAGTTATTAGCTTTATTTCGTGCCCAAATAAATATTCTTTTATTTAATCTTGTATCAATTGTATAGATGTTGCGTACCCAATGTCTGGCTATACATTTCCATTGTTTGACTATTGGAGGGACCCAACCCATATCGCCTGAAATGGCTGCAGTAGGTGTATATTTGCCAGTTCCCAGAAAAAATCGCATCGCCCTATTTTGTATTGAATTTATGCACGAATAAGATTTAACGCCCCATATTGTAGCTCCATACGATATAACAGACCAAACAAGTGAATTAAACAACTTTGTAAATACTTTATGGGGCATTCCACCTAAGCTTTTATACCTGGCAATAAGTAAACCTAGAGCACGACCAGCGCTTTGAGCCACTATTTTTGCAGTTACATTAAAATCTAGATGCTCTGTCAATGTTAATCCAAGATATACATATTTATCAGTATAAGTTAGAACATTGTCACCGCAAGTACATACAATATCTGATTTAGCAATTGACAATGGTCTGAAAGAGGCATGCAATTCACATTTTTGATTCATCCTTAGCTGCGTACAGCATTTCATAACGTTTTGATAAGAAGTCGAAAATGACAATTGTTTACGGTGGACGACGCACGATGGACGACGACGGACAAAATGCGATCGCAAAAGGTCCCTTGGTGACCTAATAAAACGATACAAGTCCACATATAATTTAAAACCAAATCAATTTCTACCTCAGAATGTCACTTTATTACATGAAACAAATAACACAAATGATAAAGAAATTGGAAACCTTGCATGTTTATTAAAATCTTGATAAATATTTAATAAGAATACAGACGCGATAAGCATATGCTATAGGAACGAAATAAATAACAAAAAGACAACATACTTTCTCCTGGAACGAAATCCCTGAAGTGTAAGCACAACTTGAATCCCAACTCCTTTTCAAGTTTTGGATATAGGGTATGAACGACAAAATGTTCGTCCACCTCGTCTGCTTTATACGACACAAACGCGTCCCACTGTTTCTCGTCTGAAAATAGAAAAAAAAGTCCTATTTAAAGTCTAATTACACAGTTGTACCCCTTAACAGTGATGGTAACACGATTATTGTGCTATGAAAACAGTCCTATGTAATTTGGTTCGAACTATTTTCAAAATGGTTCACGGAGGTTGTGATTTCTTGCTGCAGATGCTTGCATAGAATATATTGCAATAAGACACCAATGGTGTTAAAATGTGACTTGTACTGGATTTAACAGATGAAAGTATTTTAGAATATTTCAGGACTTCATTCTTTAAAAGGCTACGGAGTGTCACTGCACTGTCATATTTTTGAAATAAAAAGCTGGTCAAATTACCAGTTGCTGTGCATTGTATTGAGCCTGCTGTGATAAAAGTAATTTAAAACATTTTTAAAACGTGGAAATACTATATCGTGTGTAATCACAAAACGCTAACAAAAGAAAAGAAAATTGCAAAGTGTCGGCCCAGCTAACATGTTGTTGAACAATTAAATATAGAAGTTTATTAATCTATTCCTTTAAGAAAATGAGTGATCAACAATTACATTTTTAAAAGAATAGATAACAGTTTATATGTTGATCTTTGCTTAAATGTGTAATTTTGTTGTCACTGTGTCTTCTGTTGACTTAAGCACAGTGGATTTAATCAAACCATATAACAAATAAAAACACAAGTACACGTGAAAATATTAAAAATTAAAAAAACAAAGTCAAGATTACTATGACAGTTACATGAATAATTAATGTTTGATTAATTAATGTTACTTAATTATCAATTAAGTAAAACTATTTTATTATGTTTTTTTACAGTTATTTTCCATGTTTAATTACAAAGGCATGTTTGTGAGGATGTTTAATTACAAAGGCATGTTTGTGAGGATGTTTAATTACAAAGGCATGTTTGTGAGGATGTTTAATTACAAAGGCATGTTTGTGAGGCTGTTTAATTACAAAGGCATGTTTGTGAGGAACCAGACATAAACAGTTAATCTTGTTGGGTCTGGCTTCATTTTGTTTGTCTCTTCTTGGTGTTGTAAATGCGTGTTAATTTGTTGTCATTTTTTTTTCGTTCGTTGAGAGTGAGTCTTGAATTTTCCTTCAAGTTTAGTTTATACAAATTTATTTAAGCTCGATTTCGAAGAAAGCTCAAAGTTTATAAAAACAACCGCTCCCGAGCGGCTTCCTGAGTGGAGCCAAAACTGGGTGTTGATTTTAAAGAGGCAACGGGTCGTGCTGGGGATCGAACCCTCAACCTATGACATGAGCGGCCAACACTCTATCCATAACACTTCCGCTCCGCTTTTGTTTCTTTTTGGTGTCATATAGCATATATGTGTTGAGAACCGTAAAACGCCACTTTGTTGATTCCTTATTACAGCGTGCGTACATGTACATACATATGTCATTACGCATTATTGGGCATTTATTTGAAACACTTGTCATCACGTTATTCACAAAGGTAATAGTTAATATTATATAGAGAGTTGTCTCACCGTCATCTTCATACGCTTGGAAGTAATGGACAATCTTCATAATAAGGATAACTCTGTGTTTCCACATCAGGTAAGGGGCGACAACTGACAATATTACTAAAATCACAAACACGCCAACGCAAACACCGACAATCCACAGATACCACGTGCTTTCCCGAACTTCTACGGCTGAAAACAGAACATAGCAATGTAAATATAACTACACATCAATACGACAAAAAATAAAATATAGCAGTGGATATATAACTATACAGCAATACGACTGAAAACAGAACATAGCAATGCAAATATAACTACACATCAATACGGCAGAAAAAAGAACATAGCAATGCAAATATAACTACACATCAATACGGCAAAAAATAAAATATAGCAGTGGATATATAACTATACAGCAATACGGCTGAAAACAGAACAAAGCAATGCAAATATAACTACACATCAATACGGCAGAAAATAAAATATAGCAGTGGATATATAACTATACAGCAATACGACTGAAAACAGAACATAGCAATGCAAATATAACTACACATCAATACGGCAGAAAAAAGAACATAGCAATGCAAATATAACTACACATCAATACGGCAAAAAATAAAATATAGCAGTGGATATATAACTATACAGCAATACGACTGAAAACAGAACATAGCAATGCAAATATAACTACACATCAATACGGCAGAAAAAAGAACATAGCAATGCAAATATAACTACACATCAATACGGCAAAAAATAAAATATAGCAGTGGATATATAACTATACAGCAATACGGCTGAAAACAGAACAAAGCAATGCAAATATAACTACACATCAATACGGCAGAAAAAAGAATATAGCAATGCAAATATAACTATACAGCAATACGGCTAAAAATAGAACATAGCAATGCAAATATAACTAAACATCAGTACGGCAGAAAATACATATAGCAGTGGATATATAATTATACATTAATACAGCTGAAAATATAACATAGCAATGTAAATATAACTATACATCAATACGGCAGAAAAAAGAATATAGCAATGTCAATACGACTACACCAAAACGGCTGAAAACGGAACATAGCAATGCAAATATGACTACACATCAATACGACTGAAAACAGAACATAGCAATGTAAATACGACTACACCAAAACGGCTGAAAACAGAACATAGCAATGCAAATATAACTACACATCAATACGACTGAAAACAGAACATAGCAATGTAAATACGACTACACCAAAACGGCTGAAAACAGAACATAGCAATGCAAGTATAACTACATATCAATACGGCTGAAAACAGAACATAGCAATGCAAATATAACTATACATCAATACGGCTGAAAACAGAACATAGCAATGTAAATACGACTACACCAAATCGGCTGAAAACAGAACATAGCAATGCAAATATAACTACACATCAATACGGCTGAAAACAGAAAATAGCAATGCAAATATAACTATACATCAATACGGCTGAAAACAGAACATAGCAATGCAAATATAATAAACATCAGCTTTCCTCACAGGTATAAATAGCTTAAAATGTAATGCGGAAGAATAACACAAAAATTAATAAAACATATTTCACATAATCAGGTAAGTATATAAAATAACAATTGATTGGTCCGTTTGAAGGGAAAAGAACGCAGCCAAGAAATGACAATAATATACTAGTACTGTATTTCATTTAGTATGTCCATGTGGGGTAAAGAAATATACTACAACTCTGCTCCCAGTAGCACCCGCTTAGGCAGCATTGTAGTTTCGAACAATAATATAAAAGATATAAGTCCAACAGAAGACCAATATAAGAACACATGGTTCCAGGGACCAAAATATAATGCACAACGACTTAAGTATGGGGCAACCAGCAATGTATTTTACAAAAGCGTATATGAAGTGTTTTGTGTAAACACGTATCTGAGCAGTTTTGTGTTTACAATATACACATAACGCATGATGCTGTTTAAAATATTTAAACTATCTCGTCGTACGGTATAACGACGGGGATCGTACGGCATAACGACGGGGGTCGTACGGTATAACGACGGGGGTCGTAAGGCATAATGACGGGGGAAGTACGGCATAACGACGGGTAAAGAGCGAGGTTGGTTGAGTTTACCTTCCCAGGTTTAAGCTCCCCGGTGGCGTCACTTGTCTACTGACCCAAGGGTGACCCCTGTTATCATTTATTCTTTATGTGTGTAGTATACGTATAGTTATGTATGAAGTGTACGTATATTTATGTATGAAGTGTACGTATATTTATGTATGTAGTGTACGTATATTTATGTATGTAGTGAACGTATATTAATAAACTTTATTGGGTAAATTCTATCCATACATTTTTTATGGCAATGTCTTTTGAACGATCTCAACCTTAGATATCTAGTTTACCATGACAGATAGAATAAGTGTGAGTGTCTATCTGACTATAAATTTGGCGTCACTACATGCTTGTAATTTTTGGTCTCAAATAAAATGGTCTCTAAGTGTGTTTTTCAAAATTCATTCTTGATTTTCAAGTCTTAATTATTCTTAAGAATGTTTGATGAATACCACCCATGGCTCTTTCCTGGTGGTTATATATCATATGTTTTCGTTTTCTTTTCGCTACTATTGTACACATAAACGCATAGGTCTGATTCATTAAATGAAAAATTCAAATCATATACGTTTTAACAACGTAGTGATCGCAGTTAATGAACATAAATAATTCAAGCGGATGATCAGATTGCTTTTTTTAAAATTTGAATTGTCAAACTGTCATAAAAAAGCACATAAAACAACAGCGAACACAACTATACTATATTATTTCCGTGAAAGGAAGACAAAAAACCATTGTAGTTTAGTGACTGTCACTTTTACCTTTAATTTCAGAGTTGACACGAATGGGTTTACGTAGTTAGATAATGATCACACAAAAAATGAAAATGTTAACACATTGAGACTATTATGTGAGGAAAATGTGTTTTTATACCTATATATAGTGATTTAGCTGCCGTTGTATATAAGTGTATAAACTTAATGGGACAAACCGTAATTTCCTTGTCAGTATGGTATATCTACTGCTCAGTTAAGTGAAATTGGCTATTGTCCACAGCTGAGTTAAATACATCGTACTGAGTTTGACGGTCTATTGTCGTCATGGTATATCTACAGCTCAGTTAAGTGAAACTAGCTGTTGTCCACAGCTCAGTTAAATACACCGAATTTCGTTTGACGGTCTATTGTCACTATGGTATATCTACAGCTCAGTTAAGTGAAACTAGCTATTGTCCAAACTCAGTTAAGTGAAAATGGCTATTGTCCACAGCTTACTTAAATACACCAAATTTCGATTGACGATCTATTGTCACCATGGTATATCTACAGCTCAGTTAAGTGAAACTAGCTGTTGTCCACAGCTCAGTTAAATACACCGAATTTCGTTTGACGGTCTATTGTCACCATGGTATATCTACAGCTCAGTTGAGTGAAACTAGCTATTGTCCAAACTCAGTTAAGTGAAAATGGCTATTGTCCACAGCTCAGTTAAAAACACCGAATTTCGTTTGACGATCTATTGTCACCATAGTATATCTACAGCTCAGTTAAGTGAAACTAGCTATTGTCCAAACTCAGTTAAGTGAAAATTGCTATTGTCCACAGCTCTGTTAAGTGAAACTGGCTATTGTCCATAGCTCGGTTAAATACATCATACTGAGTTTGACGGTCTATTGTCACCATGGTATATCTACAGCTCAGTTAAGTGAAACTAGCTATTATCCACAGCTCAGTTAAGTGAAACTAGCTATTGTCCAAACTCAGTTAAGTGAAAATGGCTATTTTTCACAGCTCAGTTAAATACACCGAATTAAGTGAAATTTTGGTATAGTCCAGAGCCCGATAAATACACCGTACTGAATTGGACGGTCTACTGTCGTCATGGTATATCTACAGCTTAATTAAGTGAAATTTGGTATAGTCCACAGCCCGATAAATACACTGTACTGAATTGGACGGTTTATTGTTTTCATGGTATATCTACAGCTCAATTAGGTGAAATTTGGTATAGTCCGCAGCCCGATAAATACATCGTAATGAATTGGACGGTCTACTGTCGTCATGGTATATCTACAGCTCAATTAAGTGAAATTTGGTATAGTCCGCAGCCCGATAAATACACCGTACTGAATTGGACGGTCTATTGTCGTCATGGTATATCTACAGCTCAATTAAGTGAAATTTGGTATAGTCCGCAGCCCGATAAAGTGAAATTTGCTATAGTCCACAGCCCGATAAATACACCGTACTGAATTGGACGGAATCTTGTTAATACATTCTCATTTACATCTTTATCTGAAAATAACATATACATGATGGACGTATGAAATTTAAACACTTCAGTATGTTTGTAGACCCTTATTTTGGTTTCTTTATTTGGAAAAGGGCATACCTCCTGTAGATGGCGGCTTGGCTTTATACTTTACATTAAGGTAATCACACGTGATATTGCTGTCATACAGCACGTGATATTGCTGTCACACAGCACGTGATATTTCTATCACATAGCACGTGATACTGCTGTCACACAGCACGTGATACTGCTGTCACATAGCACGTGATACTTAAGACACACAGCACGTGATATTGCTGTCACATAGCACGTGATACTGCTGTTGTACAGCACGTGATACTGAAGACATACAGCATGTGATACTGCTGTCACACAGCACGTGATACTGCTGTTACACAGCACGTGATACTGAAGACATACAGCATGTGATACTGCTGTCACACAGCACGTGATACTGCTGTCACATAACACGTGATACTTAAGACACACAGCACGTGATATTGCTGTCACATAGCACGTGATACTGCTGTTACAAAGGACGTGATACTGAAGACACACAGCACGTGATACTGCTGTCACATAGCACGTGATACTGCTGTCACATAGCACGTGATACTGCTGTTACAAAGCACGTGATACTGAAGACACACAGCCCGTGATACTGCTGTCACACAGCACGTGATACTGCTGTTACACAGCACGTGATACTGAAGACATACAGCATGTGATACTGCTGTCACACATCACGTGATACTGCTGTTACACAGCACATGATACTGAAGACACACAGCATGTGATACTGCTGTTACACAGCACGTTATACTTAAGACACACAGCACGTGATACTGCTGTTACACAGCACGTGATACTGAAGACACACAGCACGTGATACTGCTGTTACACGGCACGTGATATTGCTGTCACACAGCACGTGATACTGATGTTGTGATAATAAATACTATCTGACGAAAGGGTCAATTGGAAGCAGAGAACATAACCAATATAACATTTAAATTATCTCCAATCATTTCATCTGACTGCTTGCCACAATGCAATTATCAGAGCACGTCGTCGGCAACAACCTTTTCACTTGATATTAATTGTGAAACAGTTGTTTACAACTACAAACAAACCATGCATGATGTGGTACTAAACAAGTATACAAGTTAATTAAGGTATGTGAATTATTACTTGGACATATTTTTATGACAACAACACATACAGAAACTTTTCAATGATAATTTTAATGCAAGAACTGGCTATTTTATTACTTGGATTGCAGTAAAAATATATATTTTGTAAGTTGCAGTAGTTTGTATATACTGTGTGGTGGCTTAAAAAAAGCTTTTCTCGTACTTTGACAAGGTTTTGTAAGTATTTCTGATTTCTTCGAACCATGCAGCCCACAAATAGAAACTGGCTGATGCCGGTACCATGGACCATGAGGAGTTCTGCATTTAGCGTTGCTCCTATTAAATAAACTCAAGAAAATCAGATCACAATTTGACAACTATGTTACTAAGCAACAAACAACGTAATAACATGGTGTTGAGCAGGTATACTTTTTTAAGTTATCGCAAAGGAAATTAACTGAAACATGAGCTGTTCTAAATATTCAATATTTGTTTAACTGTTTACAAGTATTTCTGTGTGCTGTTGCGATGCTATGGCTACTGACCAGTACAATGCATAGCCCCTATTGTCATTTCTTATGTATGAATGCACTGTACTTATTGTGATTGTTCTTGCATTAATTGACCTGGTGCAGTCTGTCAATCAAACAAGTCGATAATCCAGTCAGCGATCGATATTCCTTGCTGCGCCGCCATTTTCGTTAGACAAGCTGGCGATGTCTATATAAACTGTACATTGTATTTCTTTAGATAAATAATGCCACTTGTGCCATTGGGCGGGGCGATAATGGTTCTAGCGTCAGACCAATTGTGTTTAGGCTAGGATTGTTATGGTTACATCACCTGTAGGACATATATTGTCTTATTTACGAAACTAAATGAACTGAATGACACTGAGATGAAATGCCTGAGCTCAGTTTTTATTATGTTAAATTGCAGAGTAATTTTCAAATCATGTTTTGATATGATTTCTTAGAGTCGTTTTTTGCCATTTCCCTGTTTTAGTGATGAACAATTAATTTCTGCATTTAACTACATAGTAAAAAACATTTAGAACTTTTATGAATTTTGTATATACCTTATCATATGTCTAAAATATGCATGTCAACAGTGAGACGAGGTAAATAATTTGAAACTTTTTTATATCGTTGTAAAATCCGACTATGTTGTCTTATCATCTCGTTTTATAATATTACAACGGCAGAATAGAGAATAAGCATGCACATGTAAACTCTCCGGTTGAGATTGTGCTGTTAACCGACCGTTCCAGTACGGTGCTGTCACTATTCCTGTAGATATTTATGATACTTTATACTTGTGATTATTCTAAACATTAGTAACGTTCATTTGGTTATGATAGGTGTGTCCTTTCAATGTTACGTCCTCTGCTGGGCGTATATTTAATTATATTTGTTACATGAGAAATAGAAAATAAATTGATGGAATCATACGGCAAGGAAATCTCCATTACCTATCTTCTACAGTGCAACACGTTATGTATATTTTATAAATCTATACCGTAACAATGGGCAACTATTTCATTGAAAACCGCATGATAACGATGTGATGAGGTTAATTAACTATTTACATTACGCAATTACAGTTTTTTCAAATAACAAAGGCTTACTTTAAAATGTTAAGTCATGCAGTTCATTTAGTGTTGATCGTAGATAGAATTCAGAAATGTTACATATTTCATAACTACTCAGGTACAAACTCTATTAAGATATCACTTAAGATTACCGCCCTTACATGACGGTAGCAAGATTCTTGCGGGCAGGAAATTAGAGCTTTGTAAATCGGTTGGGCATTATTTTTATTGAAAATGCATATAATAGTGTCATATTTCTTTGTACATATGGGAACATTGGAACATCTCCATTGGTTAGGATTGCATTGGGAACTGTTTGATAAAGCTATAACAGTTTAAAGATACGTAGTGATACACTGCAACACATGCGCTGGATTGTCACAAATAAAGGGGTTTCATTATACCATCAAAACTGTGGAAAAAAACAAACTGGTCAACCCCATATGTTTTCTGCATATTTGGACCAACAGAGGACCAACAGATGACCATATATGGAAACAAGACACTTTTAAAACCATTGGTGTTGTGTTCAGTGTTTCAGACGTGCATTTCTCTATATGTAGAACAATACAAAATGAATTGTTATTTTTTTAGTTGCATTCCGTACTTCCAATGTTGATGTTTTTATAAGACATTTTGCATTTGGTCATATAATTGTTTATCACAATGTATATATTATAATAATCGAGCTGGGCCAGTGGCAGAGCATCGAACCTATAACCGGGTTGTTGTGGGTTCGGTCCTCCTCCACGGCTATGTGTGGTGTGTCCTCTTCACAATCGATGTAAAATAGATAAATCCATCAAAATAAAATTGTATAAGATTGTGTTCAGCACTCTTACAAAAACACGCCATTCAGAGCAAAACACATACTAGTATTGCGATTTTTTTAAATTGTGTGATATATTACAATAAATTTTGTCAGAAAATATTTTCGTGTATATCAAGTACTATGCATAGGCAAAACACTGCTAGCTCAAGGACACTGCATATATGCCCGGTTGTGGGTCGAGCCCACGACCCGCCGATAATATGATTTGGCGCGATTGATAATTGTGCATACATTCGTATCATTATAAACAAAAAGGAAAGATTGACAAGCACTTTACAAACGTTTTAATATGTTCACTTACTGACTGGCAATGGAATGAACTCCTCACAGAAGTAGCCATCGTAACGAGGTTTACAGTGGCACTCTTCTATGTATTGAGTAATGTCGTTCTCCACGGATGGATAGTTCGTACAAACACCGTGTTCGCCGCAATCCAAACAACATTTGTGTTCGCAAAACGTGCCTGTGTGTGGATATAAAGATATGCAAAATAATGACAGGTTAGGGAACGGTAAGATGGTATATAGCAGCTACAGTTTAGGAGTAAGAGGATTTGGAAAAGAAAAAGTATCTTAATGTATTATAATGAAAAATTGCTGCAAAACAAAAGAAGTATTCCAATAAAAAAAATATACGCTGTTTACACTTATAAAATAAAGTAAAATTATTCACCATAGGCTTTTTATCCGAAATTATCGGAGAATACTATTCTAAATTCTAGAAAAGATCGAAGATATTTTCCCTAAAACATTATTCCCAAACGGGTACTTTTTTTCACTCAACAGCTGTTGATTTCAGAAAGACTGATATAATCAAAATATTGTTTGTTACGCCTTTTTTAACAATATTTCAATCATTTCAGTACCGGTGGCCAGTGCCCCTAACTATCCTAACCATTACTAGACACACCTTATCCTGTAAGTCAATGGCTACTTCCCCAAAAATTAGAGATTCAAGGCTGAGAAAAAAAGGTCATAGACAATCATCACAGACACTATGGCCGGGCGGGGCATCGAATTCACAACCCCTCGAGTAATAGTCAGACAAAATCAATAGTAGACAATGCGTATCAACAGGAATGGGGTCAATACAAACCTAAACCCTTAGCTCCATAAGTACAAATACAGCTAAAATACACGTAAAAATATTTTATATTTTACTGATTTTTTTATAATTCCGTTTACTTGACGCTAATTAAAACAAAATTGAACATGTTTTATTTTCCGGGGCGAATACTAATAAATGTAATGTTATTACAGTTTGCCCATTTACTACTTTCAATGATTCATAAAACATTTAAGCTGGAATGATATTCACGATATATTAACAAAACAAACCAACTTACCTCTTGCTCCAAAATCACAGTTGCAAGTAAATTCATGATTTCGACCCTTCAATTCTTTTTTGCATTTACCATAAATGCACTCTATACCACACAACCGCTCACTAAAACTTCTTAGCAGATAATTCCCAGAACAAACATTGTAACTCGGTTCTTTTGTACTTGGCGCTACTTTTTCAAGTGAGAAATCAAGTTCGATTATTTCAGAACTAGTCTTGTCTTTTTGTGTTGTAATGTCTATTTCAAAGGTGTCTTGTACTGTAATTTCGCACTTTTCCCCGGTGTATCCCTCTGCACATGCGCATGATGATTGACATGATGTAGCGTTTAATATGCACGTGCCGTTATTGTAACAGTGGTTCAAATTAACGTCGCATGCATTATTATCACACTTTTTAATTGGTGTTCCTTTGATTTTTTCATATTCAGCATCGTCATTTAACGAGGTTCCGCATTTACTTCCGGTGTATCCGTTCACGCAGATACAAGATGGCCGACATGTGTTACGGTCAAATACACATGTTGAGTTGTTAAAACAATACAGGATTTGGTCACATATATCAATAGGGCACAAATTGGTCCGAACTGTACAGACACTATACCAGCAAAAAATAAACAGCTTGATCACAAACATGGTGGGTTAAAGATGTTAATTTTCAAAATGTTTTTATATAAACAAGTCTGATCCTCTAACTGCTTACTTTTTACCTGGAATCTTATGAGAATAGTCGGAGAACCGGTCTATGGTATAAATAACCATTTATTATTAATAGTATCCATGTATTGATAAATACATTTCGAAGTCCATTGAGTCATGACAGTTTAATCTCACAAGAAGCTATGTTCAGTTAAATTATAAGTAGTTACATAAAATTTAATCTTCACATGTAGCTACGTTCAGTTTAATCTTCATAAGACGTTACGTACATTTTAATATTCACAAGTAGCTTCATACAATAAATCTTCACAGGTAGCTACGTACAGCTGTAGCTATGTACAGTTTAATCTTCAACAGTAGCTACGTACAGTTTAATCTTCACAAGTAGGTACGTACAGTTTAATCTTCACAAGTAGCTATGTATAGATTAATCTTCACAAGAAGCTATGTTCAGTTTAATTATAAGTAGTTACGTAAAATTTAATCTTCACAGGTAGTTACGTTCAGTTTAATCTTCATAAGACGTTACGTACAGTTAAATATTCACAAGTAGCTTCATACAATAAATCTTCACAGGTAGCTACGTACAGCTGTAGCTATGTACACTTTAATCTTCACCAGTAGCTACGTACAGTTTAATCTTCACAAGTAGCTATGTACAGTTTAATCTTCACAAGTAGCAACGTACAGTTTAATCTTCACCAGTAGCTATGTACAGTTTAATCTTCACCAGTAGCTACGTACAGTTTAATCTTCACAAGTAGGTACGTACAGTTTAATCTTCACAAGTAGCTATGTATAGATTAATCTTCACAAGAAGCTATGTTCAGTTTAATTATAAGTAGTTACGTAAAATTTAATCTTCACAGGTAGTTACGTTCAGTTTAATCTTCATAAGACGTTACGTACAGTTAAATATTCACAAGTAGCTTCATACAATAAATCTTCACAGGTAGCTACGTACAGCTGTAGCTATGTACACTTTAATCTTCACCAGTAGCTACGTACAGTTTAATCTTCACAAGTAGCTATGTACAGTTTAATCTTCACAAGTAGCAATGTACAGTTTAATCTTCACCAGTAGCTATGTACAGTTTAATCTTCACCAGTAGCTACGTACAGTTTAATCTTCACAAGTAGCTTTGTACAGTTTAATCTTCACAAGTAGCTATGTACAGTTTAATCTTCACCAGTAGCTACATACAGTTTAATCTTCACCAGTAGCTATGTACAGTTTAATCTTCACAAGTAGCTTTGTACAGTTTAATCTTCACAAGTAGCTATAGACAGTTTAATCTTCACCAGTAGCTACGTACAGTTTAATATTCACATATAGCTATGTACAGTTCACATTTTCAGTAAAATAACCCAGGTCAACAGTTTACAATCACAGGTGCATATGTTGTCTTTGTTTCATGTGACTTTTACCTGGAAATAATTAGAAAAATATTTCTTTCATGAAGTCAGTTAAGATTGACATTTTTCTTAAAAACCAGGGGTGAACAAACATTAAAGTTTACGTGCAGCAAACGCATTGTTTAGATAGCTTGCGTAATTCTTACGTTAACTTATATGTAATAATATTTGCGGTTACCGACGCAGCCCAGGTTAAATAAGTGATGTAGATATACAATATTAATGTATTGTTATAGTCTTCAAATGTAGTTTTTTAAAGAAGTTAAGCTTCGAATTAGATAAGTATTTATGTTTTGTTTTCAATAAAACTTTTCAAAAAATAAGCATTAGTGTTTTCACTATTAAATATTGGGTTAGTGTTTTATGAACGGACTGACATTTTAACAAATGGACATTTAAGTAGCACATATTTTTTTCAACTGTTTATCAATCGTCCAAAAAATATTCCTAAACTCTAGCCACTTAACTTCCTGTTTGTGTGTACATAAGTTTTATATATTTGACATCTGACTGGTGTATTTGTTTCGAATGACCAATGTGTTACTGGTAAACACAGCGGCGGTTCCAGATGGGGACAGGGTGTAGGACCCTCCCCGATCCGACCTGGATGGCTAAAATAGTGCTTTGGTGTTGTATATCAAAATTATTTTCCAGTGACGCCTGGTAGTGATATTGTTTCATAACATTGTACTCGTCTTTTTCATTATCAAAGTAATTCAATTATTTTCTCAAACATAATTATAATGGATTGAAGATGAGTGTATCGACGTGTAAGTATAATAATAATTATGTAATTATAATGTAATAATGTAGACGGCTATCGTAGAGCTCGTATTCGGGTAAATACTGGATATACTTGTACTCAACGGATACTCAGAGCATGTATAGGCAAGGATTATTGCGTAACCAATGCACCGCATGAAAAACATGAAAACTTTACATATTTATAATTATAGACGCTTATCAGATTTTCGTTCAGCTATTATTTACTATCCCAACAGAAGGCTTGTGTGTGATGGTCTTAAAAAGCCGTCCCGTACTTTTACGCTGCTGGTTTTACTTCTAATTACGTGGAATCCAGTGTTACTGGATAACAGAATACTGCTTATGTTGGATTCTGGCGGGCGTGAGGAGTGATGCAACCACATTAACCCTCATGAACACACCCAGTTAAATCGAGAATTCAAGTTTTTATTTTGGTTAAGATCATACCTACCTAAACTAATTTATTTTACTTCGATTGTGAAACAAGTTCTTAGACCAATCACTCGCAGTTTTCCTGGATAGAACCAGTACTAAGCATATGCGGAAAAGTTGTCTTACTCAAGGAGACCACATATGGCCGAGGCGGAGGATCGAATCCACGACCCTCCGATTATGGGTTCGATGCTCTACCACTGCACCACTGGACCACGTGCTCTTCATCTGATGCCATTTTCTACAATTAACAAATTGTACATGTATTTTCTACATAGAAAATACGAAATGTTAGCTGTTGATTAAATTACAATACTAGTATTAAGGTTTTTCGAGGACGAGTACCACTAACCTATCGTCGTTAACGTCATGGGTTCGAGCCCCGCTCGAGCCAAAAACATTTTTTGTGAGAAAGTTTGCCAGTTACTTGCGGAAGGACAGTGGTTTTACTCAGATTTATTCTGAGGTCTCTCTCCAACAATAAAACTGAATGTCATTTACTAGTACAACATGGCATGAGTTGGAAATGACGTTTAACCTCATTCAACGAATTATAAAATAGCCGAAGCATCGACGATACTTACTTGTTATGCTATCCGCTCTCGTAACCCAGACACCGATAGTCAATACCAGCGCGGGGCATGATGTATGTAATAAACACAACAAATATATCCGTCAAAAACACATGGGAGTAATCCGTTAAAATTGTTTGTGTTATATAAAACGTAAAATTAAGGTTGGTTTAAATTAATAACCAAAACAACAAACGAAATTTACTCGCGCCAAGACACAATTAACAATGACAATTCTATTATTAACGAGGAAATGGCTCACTGTCAACAATTACGTTAGCTGACAGGCTGTATAAACAGGCATCTATCTCGACCACCAGTCTTCTTGTCGTAGCTTGTAGGTGTACTCCTGAACCGTTGTAAGTAATTAATTAGTGTACGTTAATCAGACCGAATAACAACATGTCATATTCATCCGCCATTGGCTGTATTTATTTGCGGTTTTCGACGTGCATCGTACATACTCGGCTAATTTCGTCAGCCTTCGGATTTAAAGAAATCGGCGACTAATTAATTTTACATCGATTGTGAAACAAGTTCTTAAATCACGCTCGAACTTTCCTGGGTAGTATTAGTAGTATCAGTACTAAGCATATACAGAAAGACATTTTGCTCAAGGACACCATTCATACTCACTCACTCACTCACTCACTCACTCACTCACTCACTCACTCACTCACTCACTCACTCACTCACTCACTCACTCACTGGTGGTGGTGGTGTTATTGTTATTGATGATGTTGTTGTTGTTGTTGGGTGTGTGTTTTTCTTTGAGCACATATTTTAATGCGGTTTGGCCATATTTTCCTCAAATTACCGTGCATGCACCAAGTTTTATCTAACTGTTCCGCATGTAACTGGAAAATTGTGTCACTTGGCTTTCTGAGCATTGCTCGAACCCACGACCTCCGCGATGAGAGGTTAGTGAGACTGTGATACTGCCGTATATATCCCACTCACATATTTTAATGCGGTTTGACCATATTTTCCTCAAATTACCGTGCATGCATCAAGTTTTATCTAACTGTTCCGCATGTAACTGGAAAATTGTGTCACTTGGCTTTCTGAGCATTGCTCGAACCCACGACCTCCGCGATGAGAGGTTAGTGAGACTGAGATACTGCCGTATATATCCCACTCAAAGCTGGCCCATATCAACATTTTAGTTGATAATATGCAAAAGAATAACAAAATTCAATTAATACGAACATACTTTTATATATGTAGATTTATTATAATTAGACTGGTATGCACATTATTCATGGTTGTTTACAGAGGAGAACTTTCAAAAACAGCTAGTTGACAAGTCTAGACAAGTGATCTAGTTTATTTATGAAAGATGGCGACCTTAACAACCCAGTAATTTGCAACATTACATTTGTTCAACGGTTCATTCATCTGAAGTCATATAAATAAGAAATAGTATGGAGTACTTCGAATCTTATATTTACGTATATCACAGTGCATCTTATATATTCTGTTCAAGCTAAAAAATGTCTAAAAATTACGATATGCCCTACTTTAAAATAGTGAAATTCCAGAAAATGTACCAAGTCGGTTGGGTGTTTAAAACACAGGCCACACGCCGTACTGGTAAACCGCCGCAAAAGTAATAAGCACTAAGACTATAGTGTTTTGGTCAAATTTGTGAAAAGTCACAAATATTGAAAATTAACATTCAGGGAAAATGGTAAGTGGCAGAACATGGTGATAATGCTTTAAAGTCGGCATCCCGTGTAATAGGAATACTGAGAACAAATATTCTTAAATATGGCTAGAAACAGTTTTTATATATACGCCACGCAACTCGGCCACGGAGGACCCGAACGTCAAAATGAATGTTTGAACCATGTCAAAACGAAGCAGCTAGGCTAGTCAATAGAGTAACCAGGTTAGTGTCACTTGAAACGTTATATCAATAAATAGGGTGACTCTCGTTGAATGACATACGACAATATCAAAAATTAACCTCTGCTTTTAGATTATGGAATAATGATCCCATTAAATGTAAAATAATCTTAATACAAATGTATTTAACAAACTCCGACTTTTGCGTTTTAAAGTCCCTCAGTGTAGGAGATACTTCTAATTATAATTTTCGAAAACCAAAATGATTTTGAAAGAATTGCTAGGAGAACTGATTGAGTTTCTCTTTTCCTACAATACTGTTAGAGTACGAGAGAATCTTCATATTTTTAACAAAAATTAAATTACGCGTTTACGTAATAACTGTAGCAACCTAAATGGTAATAACTGTAGCAACCTAAATGGTAATAACTTTAGCAACCTAAATGGTAATAACTGTAGCAACCTAAATGGTAATAACTGTTGCAACCTAAATGGTAATAACTGTACTACCTAAATGGTAATAACTTTAGCAACCTAAATGGTAATTACTGTAACAACATAAATGGTAATAACTGTAGCAACCTAAATGGTAACAACTGTAGCAACCTTAATGGTAATGATTGTTGCAACCTAAATGGTAATAACTGTAGCAACCTAAATGGTAATAACTTTAGCAACCTAAATGGTAAAAACTGTAGCAACCTAAGTGGTAATAACTGTAGCAACCTAAATGGTAATAACTGTATCAACCTAAATGGTAACAACTTTAGCAACCTAAATGGTAACAACTTTAGCAACCTAAATGGTAATAACTGTAGCAACCTAAATGGTAATAGCTGTTGCAACCTAAATGGTAATAACTGTAGCAAACTAAATAGTAATAACTTTAGCAACCTAAATGGTAATAACTGTAGCAACCTAAATGGTAATAACTTTAGCAACCTAAATGGTAACAACTGTAGCAACCTAAATGGTAATAACTGTTGCAACCTAAATGGCAACAACTGTAGCAACCTAAATGGTAATAACTTTAGCAACCTAAATGGTAACAACTTTAGCAACCTAAATGGTAACAACTGTAGCAACCTGAATGGTAATCACTTTAGCAACCTAAATGGTAATAACTTTAGCAACCTAAAAAGTAATAACTGTTGCAACCTAAATGGTAATAACTGTAGCAACCTAAATGGTAACAACTTTACCAACCTAAATGGTAACAACTGTAGCAACCTAAATGGTAACAACTGTAGCAACCTAAATGGTAATACCTGTAGCAACCTAAATGGTAATAATTTTAGCAACATAAATGGTATTAACTGTTGCAACCTTAATTGTATTAACTGTTGCAACCTAAATGGTAATAACTGTTGCAACCTAAATAGTAATAACTGTTGCAACCTTAATAGTAATAACTGTACTACCTTAATAGTATTAACTGTAGCAACCTAAATGGTAAAAACTTTAGCAACCTAAATGGTAATAACTGTAGCAACCTCAATGGTTACAACTGTAGCAACCTAAATGGTAATAACTGTTGCAACCTTAATTGTATTAACTGTTGCAACCTAAATAGTAATAACTGTTGCAATCTAAATAGTAATAACTGTTGCAACCTTAATAGTAATAACTGTACTACCTAAATAGCATTAACTGTTGCAATCTAAATGGTAATGACTGTAGCAACCTAAATGGTAATAACTGTAGCAACCTCAATGGTAATAACTGTAGCAACCTAAATGGTAAAAAATGTAGCAACCTAAATGGTAATAACTGTAGCAACCTAAATGGTAATTACTGTTGCAATCTTAATGGTAATAACTGTTGCAACCTAAATAGTAATAACTGTTGCAACCTAAATGGTAATAACTGTTGCAACCTAAATGGTAATAACTGTTGCAGCCTTAATAGTAAATAACTGTTGCAACCTAAACCTAAATGGTAATAACTGTTGCAACCTTAATGGTAATAACTGTTGTTGCAACAGTTATTACCATTAAGGTTGCAACAGTATAGTAATAACTAAATAGTAATAACTGTTGCAACCTTAATGGTAATAACTGTACTACCTAAATGGTATTAACTGTTGCAACCTAAATGGTAATAACTGTAGCAACCTAAATGGTAATAACTGTTGCAACTTATATGGTAATAACTTTAGCAACCTAAATGGTAATAACTGTAGCAACCTAAATGGTAATAACTGTAGCAACCTAAATGGTAACAACTGTAGCAACCTAAATGGTAATAACTGTAGCAACCTTAATGGTAATAACTGTAACAACCTAAATGGTAATAACTGTGACAACTTAAATGGTAATAACTGTAGCAACTTAAATGGTAATAACTGTAGCAACCTAAATGGTAATAACTGTAGCAACCTAAATGGTTATTACTGTAATAACCATTACCTGTAGCAACCTAAATGGTAATAAATGTAGCAACCTAAATGGTAATAACTGTATCAACCTAAATGGTAATAACTGTAACAACCTAAATGGTTATACCTGTTGCAACCTAAATAGTAATAACTGTAGCAACCTTAATTGTATTAACTGTTGCAACCTAAATAGTAATAACTGTTGCAACCTAAATAGTAATAACTGTTGCAACCTTAATAGTAATAACTGTAGCAACCTTAATAGTAGTAACTGTACTACCTAAATGGTATTAACTGTAGCAACCTAAATGGTAATAACTGTAACAACCTAAATGGTAATAACTGTTGCAACCTCAATGGTAAAAACTGTAACAACCTAAATGGTATTAACTGTATATACATAAACTGTATATATATATATATATAAACTAAACGGAACAGTTAACCTTTAATGTACCTGGCCTTTTATGTATTCTCTCAAAATTTATCAAAGCAGTTTCCTTGAAATTCGGACTTCAATGAAAAAGAGCATTTAAGGCTATGATAATTGTCAGCTAATGCCGTATAACGCTACTAAGTATATTTTGACGAAGATATTGGAATTACAAAAGTGGCGCGTTAGCTGTTCCGTTCAGTATACTATTGCCACAGGCAACATAAAATAGGTTGCACTATGTTTACTGATATATTATGTAAGTGACATATGCTTTGATTGCTCGTCGTCATCAGGTTTCAGGTTGTTACTCGTTTATCTCTTCAGTTTGATAGGCTGGGCCCCATTTTGCCAAAACAGAATATCATTGTGAGTCACTCGTGTTCGTGATACTGTACCGTTTATACCAGTACAAGATGGACATATCTATTACAATGGTCACGTGGGACACATCGAACTTATATGTGTTATAACATTTCAATAATAATGCATGAAGTCAACGGTGTCTTATATATCAGTTATAGGAATTTATTTTTTTATTTCACAGAAAACTTGAAGATATTTCCATAAAAAATATAATAAAAGCCCGTGACCAAATTTCTCCGTAGCTTGCGATCCTCACAGACTTTTTCCGCGGCGTTACTTTCCTAAAAATAAGTATTTATCATAAGTAAAGCAGCTTTTGATACAAATATTAATCAAGGGTTAATATTTCGTTTTAATCATTTTTATGCACATGTATTAATTTGCATAATAGGTCAAGTAATTAATACTGAATTGCTATATTGCGTTATAGTATATATCTGTGCGAGGCATTGTAAGTCCTTGATATTTGAAGGTATTTTATCTAAGAATTAAATAAAACTGAATAAAAAAGTGAAAAAAGAAAAAATCTGCTCTGCTCTGCTCTGCTCTGCTCTGCTCTGCTCTGCTCTCTGCTCTGCTCCGCTCAGCTTAGCTCAGCTCAGCCAGGGACATATAAACAATAATTGAGTCACTGAATCAGCTCAGCCCTGCTCTGTCCTGTCCCTGCTCTGTAAAGATTGTCCATGAATCAATGTCAGATGCTTTACGTTAATTACTCTATCATCATAGCTGTCCTAATGAGGAAATATAAACTTACTTAAGACCAGTCTATCACCGAGGTATTCCAAACATATGATTGATGGCTGACAATACAGCGCAACATGATATCTCTTTAACACAACCACTAATGGTATCAAACGGACGTGATGACAAAAAATAAACATTTTAACAATGACCGATAACAACACAACCATGACAATTTGTCAAAGGTCAGATATGAATAATTACAGACCATAGCATAAAAGATAAGAAACACAATTAGAATATATTCAAAGTTAGCCGCTGACACTTGATCAAGTTCATCATTGCACTATACAGGTAGTTTATATAGTCTGTTATAATTCTTTATAGAATGATAACGTGTGTTGCAGTTACAGTTTTTGTGTATCAGTCTCCGATATTAATAATTTAATATCTACACTCGTGCACAAACATACTAGTAAATTCGAGTTCATAAAGCAGATAGGGTATTCATTATTATCTAAATTATTGCCATTCATTTTATTTATATAAAATTATGTTGAATGATAATTAATAAAATGTTGATACTCTTTTGGAATAGAATAAAACTGAATAAAAAGTGAAAAAAAAAGAAAAGAAATCTACTCCGCTCTTCTCTGCTCAGATTGTGTTACCTACAAGAAAAAGGTAAGAGTAAAAAATATATTTGAAGTGAATTACTTTAGCAAACAATGTGCGGAGAGATCAACAGGTGTAATTTCTGGTACATACTTTAGTATGTCATTCAAATTGTCGCTTTCTTCATATATCGGTATATATGTGAAATTTTGGGCTTTAAACACGTATTAAAAAAGTAGAATATTTTTGTGATGAAGGCCACTTTCTAAGATCTATCATTTGACTGAGATGAATGGGAGAAAAAAATCCATCATAAGTACATTCATGTGGGATAAAAAATCTCACTCTCTGGGTCAAAATTACATGCAGGGAACTCGACAGAGCATGTAATTTCGGCCCATCGGGTGAGATATTTCTATCCCACACGGATGATGGATTCTTATATTCTTCTGTTGGTGTTGCTGTTGCTGTTTGTGGTGCTGATGCTGCTGCTGCTGCTGTCGATGATGTCTTGTTCTTGTTGTTTTTGCTTTTTTTTCTGTTATTGTCACTGCTGGTTTTGGCGATGTTGTTACAGTGAACCAATTAGAATGGAAGATAACCCATGTTAACACATATTTATAATTGAATAGCATTAGTCTCCCTTGGATTATCTAAATTTATTATAATTTTTTATGATTTAAAAAAAAATAATATGTAAAAAAAATCAATAATTACGTAATGTGTTATAACAAATTGTAACCTAATTATTATACGGAAGTCAATTTATTTCACATGTTTTTCATCGTTTGGAAAAAGGACCAAACCTGCATGATACGTACACGTGATGAGGTCAAGGTCACATGACTTCAACATGTCGGCCTCCACGAACGGCCCCAATGGCAATGGTAATGGTAATGGCAAGTCAACCGCTATTCCAAAATCGATCAAGTTCCTTTTCGGTGGCACAGCCGGGTAAGACATAATTTTTATATACAGTTAATGTTAACAATTTTAAAAAAGCATTTAAAACCGAACAGCACAGTGTTAAAGCGCCGACAGTGTAACCTTTACCCCACCCACTGAATTTATGACTATCGTTCATAACACTATTCGCCCTCACTTCGTACTTCTGCATTTACATAGTGTATATGGTTTCACCAAACTTCGTTATTTCAATATTTTTCTGTAGTGTTTTGAAAAACTAAAAATAATCATAAATTTTTTTAGAAAGAGTTTTAAAACAATTTCGTTTACAGTTGTGTCAGCTAATTCTGCTTATCATCTGATTAATCACATTATCCTGGAATACCCGGTTTTTAAGCACATAAGCTTTAATCTCGATTTTAAATCTAAATGTTATTGTTTAGAAATGAAAATGATTCTTATCTGTTTAAACAGTCATTTTTGATTGTGTTTAAAACATAAAACTAAATAACGATATCGGATTCATCACCAAGAGACTGTTTTCTGAGGGTATCGTGAAACCTTACCTTGTGGTGCCGTCACCAGTTTTCGCGCACCTTGCACATTTCCGTTAAACTGCTCACTGCACTGTATCCTGTACTTCAAAATGTAAATTGTTGAGGAACAGTGATGCAGGACTCAAAAAAAAATTTTTAATGTGAGTAATTTCTTTAAAAAAAATATGTGAATATAGTTCATTGTCATGTATTTCATATATATTTTTTGGTTCTCTGTTTGACAGAAACAATAGTTGTCAAATATCATTATTTAAACAAAAATCAGTCAAAGTTAACATCTCTGAAAATACTGAGCAATGAGCATGGTTTAAACATTTATAAACTTATATTCATTTGTCTATTCCTCATTGCAATGTGGGTACAAAAACATACTCCTCTTCTCACCACTCTTACACCAGTACTAAACTGCAAATGAACCCAATGTTCACATCTGTCACATTTTGCCTACTTTGTAAATATTAAAGATATTGAATGTCTGACTTCTGTTGGCGTGAACTTATTGCACACACAACATTTCTCTTTATATGTGATGGTTAAGTCATCAGAGAAAGCATCCCCAGGCCCAGGGTCTGAATCAATAATGTTTATACATGATGGTCCTGGCTATGGCTTTGTTGATTTTACAGATTTACTATTGTGTGTTTTTTGTTTTCCCTTTTTACTGACAGGTACATTTTTTCTGGGCTTGCAGGTGTTCTAGCTTGTACTGGGCTGGCAGGTGTTCTAACTTGTACTGGGCCGGCAGGTGTTCTATCTTGTACTGGGCTGGCAGGTGTTCTAGCTTGTACTGTGCTGGCAGGTGTTCTAGCTTGTACTGGGCTGGCAAGTGTTCTAGCTTGTACTGGGCTGGCAGGTGTTCTTGCTTGTACTGGGCTGGCAGGTGATCTAGCTTATACTGGGTTGGCAGGTAATCTAGGTTGTACTGGGCTGGCAGGTGTTCTAGCTTGTACTGGGCTGGCAGGTGTTCTAACTTGTACTGGGCTGGCAGGTGATCTAGCTTGAACTGGGCTGGCAGGTGTTCTAGCTTGTACTGGGCTGGCAGGTGATCTAGCTTGTACTGGGCTGGTAGGTGTTCTAGCTTGTACTGGGCTGGCAGGTGTTCTAGCTTGTACTGGGCTGGCAGGTGATCTAGCTTGTACTGGGCTGGCAGGTGATCTAGGTTGTACTGGGCTGGCAGGTGTTCTAGCTGGTAAGTATCTGTTCAGATGGGTTTGGAGATAAGTTTTGAAGACATCACCATTTGACCAACCAGATGAAGTTACGATTCCAATGGCTCCGGCAGTTTTTCCTTCCATGAGCTCTTGGCACATCTGTTCACTGAGAAAGATGAAATAGGGGGGGTACCGCCTAAAACAGTGACATTGGTCCTGGAGCCAGATGTTACCGCTTGAGGCTTTGTTCCAACTGCTGCAACAACATTAGGTGGCTTGTGTATGGTTGATATACCTTTTTTTATCAACATTGAAGATCTTTTCTGGCTTATACAAAAGGTCATTCTTCTTAAGAATTGTCTCCAATTCTGAAAAATAGTTGCTGACACATTCAACAGATGTAGCTTTTGCACTCTGCAGTTGCAATCCTCTTTGTTTTATGACTTTCATTTCTGGCCATCTTCCCATGAAATTACTACACCAGTGCATGGTTAAAGGATGATTCCGGTCTCTGTATTCCAGGCTTACAGCATTGTCAGACGCAATATCAGTGACTTCAGACCTGTAATTATAAATATATGTAACACATGCAAATCATCATTTAAGCTGATTTTAAGTATTCATGGAACTTTCATAATAGACATATTTAATCAATTAATCTTTTAATGTTTGTGCTCCATTATAAAATATCTGTATGTATGTATTCTGAATACAGTTGTTTCTAGCTACCTGGTTATTAATATTTTCATTTTTTGTAAAAAAAATAATTTCGACTGAATAGATACCAATTTACATGCAATATCCATAGCCTACACTTGACACAAACTTTAGGTGATTTGCTATTCTGGCTTCCTGCTCCTCTGTGAAGAATGGGTTTGGTCCAGATTTGGTGGTCTCAGGGTCAACATAGTCGGTCAATCTATTTCTAAGGCTTGCCTCAGGTATGCCAAACAGTTTAGCTGATTTCCTTATTGATGCACCTGTATCTTTTACTTGCATAAGCTGCATTCATTGTTGTTGGGGAATACAATCTATTCTTCCCTCTTGTGGCCTGCAAAATTAAATTGTGAAATTACAAAAAAAACAAACAAGGAGTACACCTTAAACAACAGTGTTTTCATTTTAGATCTGCCATTTTAGATCACATAACTGTCACTATCAATTCTGACAGATGGCAGGTGCAGAAGCTGTTTTCATTTTTTTTTTTTTAAATGATGATTTTGCAGACAAATTTTCAAGGTAGGGAAAAAAAGTGTTAGCAAAACATGTAATTTTTTCATATATATCTTGTTTGTATAAAAACTACCTGTGTATCGCGTACTCATATTTTTTCTGCGTGGGGGTTTGTTTATCTTTTGTGAGAAACACCAGTGAGCGACTGATGTCATCAATTTGTGTGCTCTCAAAATAACTGGATGTTTACAAAGTGCATGAAATTATACGTCAAATCAGGACATTTGGCATACAGGCTTCTCTACAGGCAATTTAAGCAGAGGGGCACCCCAGCACTTGCCTATCAGAAATAGAATTTCTTTGTACATGACTGTATATCTCTTCTCATTTTAATGCCTAAAATGAAACATACTAAATAATTTTTTATGATGACTTTTAACTGATTAATACAAGTTTTACTAATGAAATATATTTCAATGAGTGCCTTACACAGCACTTGAAAATGTTTTGAAGGTGTTTAAGCGCTCTTACCACAGCCCTTGCATTCCTTCCTGTGGAGAAACCTGACATACCTACTTGTTTTTGAGGTTCTGACTGAGTATAGAAACAGACTGAAGTGACAGGACTTTTAGAGTAGTTTCTACTAAATATATACCACAACGGTGTTTAATGGTTGAGCATCTGCCTTGCATTAGCAAAGTTGTTGATTCGATTCCAGTATAATGTGTCTGCGGCATGATACTCTAGTGTGTCAGTATAATGTGACTGAGTGGGGTATCATACCATGTGTCTGCCGCATGATACTCTATTGTGAGATTGCTCAGAATACTGTCTCAAGTAGACATTGTCGAGATATGATTGAAAAATTGTTGAAGCGACACTAAACACATCATCTATTTTTTCTGTCTATGTCATTAGACAGATCCATTTAAGTTTGTATTCTCCGCGATTTAAATGACCTTACATTGACTGGAGATTGGTTTATATAAGCTCTGAGCTTTCTTCGCATTCAAGCTAAAATAAATTAGTATACAATAAAACTAACAAAAACTCTGTTGTATGTCATATTCAACATGATTTTACATCTGAAACAAGACCTTTAAGTGTTTCTGTTAGATTTAAACTCAAAATGATGTTTTAATGCAGAATGGCAGCCACGATGTTTGTGCAGCCATTGGACTTGGTCAAGAACAGGATGCAGCTGAGTGGTAAGTTGTGTGTATTGAATGTTTTTTTAGGAATTTTTTTTTTTAATGGGGTTTAACGCCATTTTCAACACATTTCAGGTTATATATCGTATACCCAGTTTTACTGATGGAGGAAGACCTCAGACTGAGTCAGACTGAGTGCTCTACTGTCCTTCCGCAAGTTATTGGTAATTTTCTCACATAAAGTTTTTACAGCAAGCAGGATTTGAACCTACGACATTAGCAGTGAGAGGTTAATGATCCTGAGGCAGCGCCTTAGACCACTCGGCCACTGAGGACCCACTTATGAAATTTAAAAATCCTCTCAAAGTCTTATTGTGAGTATTTCTGATCAGTGATCAGTGACCCCTTTTAAATAAAACAGATTTATGTATATAAATTCTAGATCATTTTCTTGATTTACCCACTTAAAGTACCGATATGTAGGACAACGGCGTTTAACTTCAGTAGAAAACAACCACAACTATCAATGGCAATGGAACAACTGTAGAAATATCTAAAATATTGTTTTTCTACAGGGTTTTCAAATGCTTCAAAATTTGAAATTTGACTATAAAAGTTGATTACATGGAAATTAATTATTATTTTGGGTTAAAATATAATAAAGATTAAAGGAGCTGTATAAATAGAAAATCTGTTTGCGATTCTCAAAACTTCTGAAGTATCATGACCAGTATGTTACAAAGATTGTAGAATAAACCTTCGTAAACATTTTAGGCCATAAATAGAAAACAAAAAAATAGCTAGCTGTTCCGTAAGAAATTACCTTTGCAAAAAAATGTTAACCAGAGAAATTAAATTCCAATTTAAAAAATACATATTGACTTTTTTATATATTTTTTTACCTGCTATTTGCTGAAACCCTGCAAGGTATGATGGTTCTTGATTTATTCTGCATATTCATCTGTTGTCAGATGTGATTTTTTTAATCTTTATGTTATTTGTTGTTTTTGTACATGTTTAGTGAACCTGGAATCTTCCTTCCTGTTGGTGTTGAATAACCTACAGTGTTGTGGTTCACTGTAAAACCCGATTCATTCATTTTACCTGCCTACCTACCCATTTAAGAGCCCTTTTTCTGGAATAGCCCTAGAGATTGGGAAAAAACAGCAGATTGATAGGAAATTGGGATTTTTTTAAAACTTTAGCATACTCTTAAATATACACTGTTAAGTTTATGCTCTAACTAATGATCATCCGATATTACAGTTGGATTTTAATCCACCTCCCCCACCCCAACTCTTTTTGTTTTTCAATTGGGAAAAAAACATGTTTTTTTAATTGGGAAGCCACAGTATTTCTACCTATTTAATAAGGTAAAAAGGTCCTGCATTTTTTTGAAATCCAAGGTAAAGAAACAATAATGAAATTTGAGAATTAAGGTGAGATTTTAGTTAGCATTTAGATTCAAAAGTTTAATTAATGATGGCTTGTAACATCTGACATGTACATATATTAAACTGTTCATGTTATAATCAGCTCAACTGGTTCAACAAGTTGTTTAAGTGTTGTATGGAAATATAAAACCCAGCTTAACCAGTCGTTTTGGTGTCGCATGGAAATATAAAACCAGTTTTATGATAAAAAAGAAAAGAATAGGTTCTGTGTAGCATTTTATACAAGTGTGACATAGGAGTTACAGATAATGATTTATAAATACATAAATTAAAAGACAGGAATCTTGAATCTTCATTGACCTAGAAGTTAGCGTACAGTATACATGTAGTAAAGTATTAAAACTATCTTTCATCTTTGCCAGAGCAGGATTTGAAAATTTATCTAATCTTACGTTTGTTGAACTAAAACTCTTATCATTGAAACCTACTTTTACTGAAAATATGACAAAATCCTTAGTTGTTATTGAAAATAATTGATGACATGTCAATATTTATGAAATTGCCTAAACTGGTATACATGTATCTGTCTACGTACAGTTTTACTGTAGCTGAAAAATTTTTACTGCAGAATACATAATTATTTATATAAAAGAAACCAATATGTTTTTACTATAATTTTGGGCACCGAGTCTGTTTGTTTAGCCTCATTTTTATGCCATAATGGGCTAACAGATGGTCAATTAACCTATTCAGTCTTTCTCAATACTCAAGCACACCTGTCTTCTCAAGTAACTGATAACTTTCCCACTTGAATCAGCAGTGAGAGATGAATGACAATGTGATGTAATGTTGCATATCACCCATCACAGAGACTGTGGGCGCGTTGGTATTCAAACTCACGACCCCTGGATTGACCCTCAGATGTCCTACTGACTGAACTTAGTGTGCGTGGCTGCTTTATATTGGGATCATGGATGGTGGGAAATGTGAGACGAACAATTTTGAGCTGTACTTGCCAGCTGTCTGTCTCATCATCCATTTGTACTTGTAAACATTTGTTATTCTGTGGTGAACATATTTAACTATTAATAGTCTCAACTATATACTTGTAGGGGAAGGAGGTGGTCAACGAGCCTACAAAACAAGCTTCCACGCACTCAGATCAATCATAGCATCAGAGGGACTGTTTGCATTGTATACAGGGTAGGTTGCAGAAAAGTTCTTTATCTTAAAGATCAGTTATGTGAGAACTTTTTTCCTTTTGTTATAGAGATTAACGCCCAGTGCTATCGAGTGGTCATGTCAAACGCAAAATTTGTATTTTTTGGAAAAAGTGCAACGGCATATTTTGTAATTGCACCACCCCATACCATAACTGATCACAATTACCTTTTGCACTTGGTCTTTGATATATGTATTTTCATGAAATATTTAGAAAGTTATCGGCAAAAACGTTTTTGGTATACAAATACTACTCTACAACATTAACATAAACTTTGTAGCTGCTGAAATATAATTTGAGAGTATCCTGTGATAAAGGTACGAGTTCGAAAATTTGGAAAACGGAGGTGTTGTTTTCTGATTATGCTATCATTGCTTACTTTTGGATGATAACAAAATGAGTTATCTATTTTATTTTATAACTATTTATAGTAAGTCATCAATGGGATTTCCAAATTTTATTACCAATTTGCTATACATAAGCTAATGCCCTTTAACTTTTTAAATTAATCACTGTGTTTTGGTAAACAATACCAAACAATGAATGGATCCCCCGCCATAACCGAGTGGTCCAAGGGGTTGCCTCAGGATCACTTACCTTTTACCACTGAGGCTGCGAGTTTGAGTCTGGTCTGAAATACTTTATGTTGAAAAATTTAAGCTAACCACAAATAACTTTTATACATATCAATATTTTTTTAGACCTATATCAGAAACGATCACTTGGACACAATTTTTTTAATTTAATCAACACACATATATGTCATATACTCCAAAAAAGAAATATCTTCATTATTATAGATTGCTGCTGACAATTTACCCCACGTCTCTTTAGCCATTTGTTATATATCCTCTATGTTCATGTTTCTGATACAGGTTGTCTGCGGGTCTTCTTCGTCAAGCCACGTACACTACCACGAGACTGGGAATATACATGACCTTGTTTGAAATGGTATCAAAGTGAGTATAAGAATAAGTAGACATTATTGTTTATCCTCATATCTGCAGTGTGAGACAACTATTTAACATATTTTGTATGGTGGCCAGTGCTTCTGGCTGATTGGTCATCATTGAGACTGGCTTATAATGGCAAGTCAGGACCTACATGTTAACAGGTCTGGGTTCATTTACCTTGAACATTTTACTGTTTATAAGCCCTAGTGCCCCTCAACTGAGCAAACATTAAACTTGTATTCAACTTCTTTCGCATTGCCCCTCCATTCCTCTTTAAGTTGTGTGATTAAATGTAAGCAAATGTCACCGACTTGTCTGCAGCCCTGCATGAGCTGGATGAGGTAGAACCTGATGTAGATGTTAACAGTTTAAGCTTTATCCAATTATTACATTTATCATCACGTCTCTCGTACATAACCCAGTCATCTTTCTAAAATGCATTATTTCATTGGTTGCTTAGTTTAAGGGAAGAAAGCTCAAAACTTGTATAAACTGCTCTTGAACTGGCTTTCTAGGTAGAGTCAGGTTGAGCTGGGGATTGTGCCCACTCTAAAGTGAATGACCAACACTGCACTACTGCCCTGCTTTGGTTGCTTCTTGGCCAAAATCTATATAAATTTACATACATAGATTGCATTTAAACAATGTATCTATAACTACAAGATCTTTCTTCTGAAAAACATAGTGTACGTATAAATGGAAGACAATATTTCAGTAGAGTTGTCGAAGACTGCAAACACTGGAACTAGCCTTTAATTTTCTCATCTCAAACATCTATATTTTGTACATTTCAGAGATGGTAAAAATCCCAACTTTGTCACTAAAGCAGCTATAGGTATGACTGCAGGTGGTATAGGTGCATTTGTGGGAACACCCGCTGAGATCTCTCTCATCAGAATGACAGCTGATGGAAGGTATTATTACATCTTTGGTTTCTATCATTCCTCTCGTATACATAATAGTTTGTTTATATTGGTTTGGGGGGGGGGGGGGGGGTAACAATATTTCAGTAACATAAAGATGATCATTGTTCCTAATCATTATTCCTGGCTAGGAGTTTAGCCAGTGTTAGTGACAAATTATCTCAGAGTGACTGGCTACTTCCATACATATTCACAGATGTGAGATTCAAAGCCATAGTTCATGACCAATCATTACATAGACCATGGTCAGATTGAGATTCAAACTCACAACTCCTGGATTGCCAGCTGAGCTAGCCTGAGCCTGGTTAAGTCAGTCAGTAGCACGTCTGACAATCAATCCAGCCTGGTCAGTCTCTGTGATGACAGATATACAACATTGTCATATGTCACTCACCATCGACTCAAGTGGGAGAGATATTAGGTACTTGCGGAGATAGGAGTGCTCAATTACTGGTTTACCTTATAGGATCCCAGAAAAAATTGGTTAGGTGACTTATCGTCTGTTAACCCTTTTGATGCTAAATAGTCACACAAACTACACTACCATTCTGCTTTAACACATAGAAATTGGCTAAGTATGATATCTTTCATCTTGGTTTGACTTTGATTTTCGAGTTTCTCTTACTGAAACTGATAGATTTTCAATTAACATCATTTTTGAAAAATCATATATCATGATGCAAAAATATAAGCATCTTGTTTCATATATTTGTGGTCATTTATAACAAAAAAATGGAAAATAAATTTCATCAGTTTTTATTGGTACCATAAAAAAAATGGATACAATGTATATATTAATTTCATTTTTGAAAACTTTTCACTAAAAATTTTAAAACTAGCATGACAAATTTTAAATAACAGTTTGTGTTGATAATATTTTATATATGAAATATTAGATAGTAATGGATACATCTCTGGTGAGCGTTGATAGATTTATGACATTAGGTGTAATGATTGATTTGAGGGGTGGACATTCAAAATTAATTTTAACATTGGGATTAAATTTAAGGGCTATTCCATTTAAACATACAACCCACCCAAGGAAGGCACTTTGAAATTGGACCCTCCCCCTTTATATTTTTAATTCATTTTATCAGGCTCCCCATTTTGAAAAACCCTCCCACCTTAGAAGTTTATTATTTTGCCGTCCATGGGCGGGATGTATGTTTAAATGGAACAGCCCTAAAATGTCTTTCTATCTTTTTTTCAGATTACCTGATGCAGAAAAACGAGGTTATAAAAGTGTATTTAATGCGATCTATAGAATTTCCAATGAAGAGGGTGTACGCACGTTGTGGAGAGTAGGTTTTCTTTTTTCTTTAAGCTTTTTTTTTTTTACATTTTTCTACTTTTAAGGCTGCCGGAACGAAGTCCAAGGAGAGCTATTGTCATGACCCCGGCGTAGGCGTCCTCTGTAGACACCCAGGTTAAACTTTTGCGTTAAAGTTTAACATATTTATGCAACCACTCATTGGATGTGAATGAAACTTTGAATGTGTGTTCACCATCATCAATGGAACACACACAGACAAAAACCGTAACTTTGGATTGCATTTTAGCACAGTTATGGCCCTTTTTGGACTAAGACGCCCAAAGGCAAGCTTTGTTGGTCTTCTGACAACTCTTGTTAGATGTCTGATATATAATGTTTTCACCCTTCGTGATCGGCAATATAAACAACTAGAGTATATTTCTTGGATCTTAACCAAATTTGCTCAGAATGTGTATGAATATCTAGGTCAAGTATGATTACCAGCCAGTTTTGACCAGCATCCCGAGATTATAGTTCTTGATTTTTTCAAAATTGCAGAAATCACATGTTTGCTTATTAACTTAAGCAACTTTTTTATTTATTTGGATCTTAATTAAACTTACACAGAATAAAGAATCTTTAATTTTATAGTTTGTATTGAAAACTAGGTCCACTTAAGCCCCATACACATGCACCTATTTGCACACAGGAGTATTTATTGCATATAATACAGGTGCATATATGGTCATGTGAATGCATTTACATAGGTGAGTAAATTTACTCCATATGCAAATTTGCATCTAGTGGGTACCACATTCAAATTAACTTTTGCATATATGCAAAAGTAAGATGTGAGTATTTCTCATCAGATTGCACACTTTTCTATACTCCGCTGAGGAAGCAAGCCAATTAAGGGCAATGGCAACTTGCTTACATCAATAGCTTCTTGTACAACATTATCATGCGGAGACAAGCGATCTTCAAGGACCATGCATATGCCATTGAGTGTCTGTCTCCTCATTCTGAAGTTTTCAACCCATTGTTCATCTTCAAGGTCTCTAAACAAAACAACACGATTAACCACTAATCTGATTTAGGTCTACTCCATATCCTCTTTTCATGTCCAAATCCAACAGCAAAGCCTAATCCAAAACATGAAACATTCTGATTCACCTGTTCATTTTGATCTAGAATCTTCAAAGTCATGTGAACGCTTAGTAACAATACTTTAGCACACAAGCAAAATTTGCTTACTATAATTACTTACTTGTGTATATTTTGTGCTTGTGTACTGGGTTTAACTTTATATTTATTTTGGCCATTGCCTTTAGTGCCTCTGCTAATGTTACTCAATGCATATAATATTATATTCTGCTTTACATCAGTCACTTCAGAGCCCATTGTACTGTAGATGAGCCAATCAAAATGCTGCTTACAGAAAACTAAATCTGTCAAAATAGTAAACAAACATGATATTTAGTTCTGTTAAAAACCGCTAAAATATATAAATTTGTATATCAATATGCAGATTGATTTATAGCAGTTGTTCATTGGTGATGTTTTGTTCACACACATGTACTACACACCTATAATAACATGTCTAAATTAATGCAAATACACAAATCACATGAAGATAATGATGCATTACACACGTTGGCGAAATGACTCATTGTTTTAGTGGTTTGAAGCTCATTGTATCAGTGTTGAAGCTACAGTACTTGAAATATATACGTATAAAATCAGGGTCCTCCATGGCCCAGTGGTCTCAGGTGCCATCTCAAGATCACTTACCCCTCACCGCCAAGTTTGTAGGTTCTAGTCCCACTTGCTCTAATAAATGTATGTGAGAAAGTTTGCCAGTTACTTGTGTAAGGACGGTGGTTCTACTCAGTCTGAGGTCTTCCTCCACCAATAAAACTGGATATGCCACATATAACCTAAATTTGTTGAAAATAGTGTTAAAACCCATTTAAAAAACAACATCAAAATATGTATAAATTAATGGTTACCAAATATACGCAAGATAACGTTAAAACTACCTTGTTAGGAAGATTGTGAATTGGAAAAACTCTTTAAGTTTAGTAACACAAAGTTCATGTGACCGCTATCAACCAATCAGGGTTTGAAAATTTAAGAATCTTGACGTTAATATTTCTTTGATTTTAAGCATTAAGTAAAACAATGTTGGAAAGGGAGGATGACCAGCTTTCATAAGAAATTATTCACTGAATGGGGAGGGTAATAATATTTTTTGAGCTAATTGGGCAAAACAAATTTATTAATTACTAATTGCATGTTGTATTTTACAGGGTTGCTGGCCAACCGTCGGTAGGGCAATGGTTGTCAACGCAGCTCAATTGGCCTCATATTCGCAAGCAAAAGAAGGACTGATAAATACAGGTTGAATTTTAGTTATTTTCTTTCTGACATTTTGGCAAATTCCGTTTGTATGGGAGTGTTCAACCTTTTTAACAGAATTTAAGTCAGTATATAAAGGTGGTCAGCGCACCTTATCATTATTTCTTGTGTTTGCTAGCCAGTTAATCACTGCTAGACACACCTTATCTCTGCAAGTTATTACTTCCCCACATTTTCAGAGGACGGAGACTCATGGCTGCAGAACAAAGCTCATGACAATAATCCAAAAGACTGGCCAGGCCGGACTTAAAATTATTAACCCTGGATGACAGTCAGATCCATTACTTACTGAGCTAAAGGGCTCAACTCTCTAGCGAGAAATTCTACGTAGTTGGAATTATTACTTTTTAGTTTTCTTAAAAATCTTGATAATTGTTTGACAACAATGTTATATCAAGTTAATGGGAAATCATCACTTTAGAATTAGAAATATTGCCAAGTATGGATTATTATTATTGTGAAGCAGTGGTACGGTTGTGGGTTTGTTCCTCCGCCATGGCTATGTGGTGTGTCCTTGAGCAAGACACTTTTACCGCATCTGCATAGTACTGGTTCTACCCAGGAAAACTTTGAGTGTGATTTGTATAAGTTTTAATGACTTGTTTCACAGTCGAAGTAAAATAAATAAGTTTAAACTAGAATAGAATTATCACTTCTGGTTACTTCTGAAATTCAGATGAATTTCTGACAACATAAAAGCTAACAAATTTCTTTTTAGTTAGAAATATTTCTAGGTAGGAAGTATCGTGACAATTCTTTTACAACAATGTAATACAAGATTTTATTACAGGTTACTTCCAGGATGGACTTCTGTTACATTTTGTGGCCAGTATGATCAGTGGACTGGTCACAACATTCTTCTCCATGCCAGTAGACATCGCCAAAACCAGGTAATATACACTGTAAAGTGCATCACATGTAGTTAAAGCTTTAATGTATTTTACAAAAATGATTCTTCCCAAACTCTTGATGATATGATCCGAAAACTGAAGGTGATTCAAAATTATTAGTTTAACAATTGTAAGTAATATTACATAAGAAATGGTCTAGATCATCAGCGAGACTTGCATTTCTAAAAGACAAATGTCTTGGAAAGATTTGATCAGGAATAAATTTGTAACAGAAAACTGATAAAGTTTTGGACTACCTCTGATATCCATAGTATTTCTAATGATTAATGGTTGTTCAATTCAGTTCAATGTAATTTTTAATCTCATTAAAGTCAGATCTCATTAAGTTTCCATACTTTACCCAAAGTAGATCCGACAGCGTCGCATAGAAGGTGACCTTTCCGCCAATTAATCAGAGCATTGCTTTCAAGGTTTTAAAAGCGAAAGTAGACGACTGTTTTAACAGAAGAAAACTCTATTTTTAGCTGGGATTCCAATATCATGTGCAATTATCACGCAGTTATAATTGTTTTGATGAAAACTTAATGGCAGCACCTATGTTAAATGTAAATGATTTTCAGAAATGATAGAAATCAGAGACTATCTTGACTTCTTTTATTTATACACCAATATCGGAAGATAACTATGGCTGAATCAATGCTTAGGAGACAGCACTTTGTAAGAATGTACCAATCAATGTTATGTTGTAAATCTCAATGAACTGTGAATGTAATGATGAATCTGATTAGCTGAATTGTTTTAAATATTAATTAC
Organism: Panopea generosa; assembly: GCA_029582155.1. NCBI lineage: Eukaryota > Metazoa > Mollusca > Bivalvia > Adapedonta > Hiatellidae > Panopea > Panopea generosa. The sequence goes on along the minus strand of CM055910.1, from coordinate 43,014,737 downwards.
ATGAAAGGTCAATCTGAGGTGACCTGTATCGATCTACTGTGCATAGAGTATGGCAGATTAAAGTTGATCTGATTTGAATGAGATTGTGTTATTTTATTCGGGCATAAAAGATCAGTATACAAAATACAATACTATTGATAAATAAGGTCCGCCTAACACAATATCTGGATTAAATGCAAATTATAAAGTATAAAAGTGTAAAAAAAAAAAAAGAATCAATTATATATAAATAAATACTATGTAATGTTGATTTCGGTTATCTGGATGTTTATTTCTATATCTATTTTATTATTTTCTATTTTAAAAAAATAACAAACTGCAATGACTTCTTTGAATAAATATTTGTAAATTTTAATAAAACAGCAGTTGCAGAGGTGTGTTTGTTTCAGCCAATCAGATCTTGATTACAGATTCAAACATTTTTTCTCAAAAGCTTGTCAAGACATTTGTCATTTAGAAAATCAAGTGACGCCGATGATCGAGACTACATGTTCTTAAAGAAAGTGAAACAGAAAATAATCTAGTAAAATATAAGATGCATGTGTCCCAAAGTTACAGGTATACCTTTATACAGGTAGTGTGTGTCTCCTCAGCGGTAGAGTATCCTGAGGTGTTGGTTGGGTTGAGGGAAAGGGTGGGGGGTGCAGTCCTATAACTCGCCTTTTTTTTTAACATTGACAATAACATTTAAGATAATTCTCACACTTATATGAGGGGGACACATAGTTTTCCTCTGAAAAAAACAATTATAAAGTTTATCTTTTATTTCAGAATACAAAACATGAAAGTAATAGATGGAAAGCCAGAGTATAAAGGTGCCGTTGTAAGTATATATGTGGTTCACATATAGTATATATGTGGTTCACATAAAAACATTGTTGGTATATGTTTTAGTGATTTAATTTCATAGTACTCCAAAGCAGATTGGTCTAAGGTACAGATTGGTTAAGGACAGTTCACCATTTTCACTGTATGTTTTTGGAATACAAATGTTTTTGGACATCTTTAGGCCAAACAAAATAATACCTATGTTTAGGGTAACCCAACTGATCCTTAAATTTGGGGGGAGTTTTAAATGAAATTTCTTTTTCTTTAAATATATAGATCTTAATATACATTAAAAAAGAATTAATGAAAAAAAACAACAAATATATTGTGAACTACCATCATCAATCATTAACTTTTGCACCAAACTTCTTTTCTGAAACCACTTGACAGATTTTCACCAAATTTTGTTTGAAGCATTGTTACACAAAGGGCTGTCAAGTTAGTTCAAATGATGACTCTGGGGTCAAATTTGGCCCCGTCCAAGAGGTTTATCAGTATTTTTTTTTTCAAAATTTAAGAATGTTCTTCTCTGAAAATGCAAGGCCTTGAGCGTTGATATTGTGCATGTAGCATCATCTAATGGGTTTCTTCCAAGTTTGTTCAAGCCATGACTCTAGGGTCAAAATTGGCCCCGCCCCAGGGACATGTCAGTTTGGGAAATTTACGTCTAAAACTCTTCTTCTCAAGAACTGTTCAATCAAATTTGTTCATGTTTAGTATTAATGATCTCTATGACTCGGAGTTTCAACTGTGCTCAAGTACTGGTTAACTTTACAAGATCCCAGGAAAGAGTGGTTAGGTTAGCTGATTGTCTGTTAGCCTACGATCGTATAAAACCTCTCCAACATCACACTGTCCACATGATTTATACCAAGAAACATTTGATAAAACTGCATGTAAAATGTTTTATTCTGCCTTTGCTTCAGGATGTTGTTATGAAAGTTGTTCGTCAAGAAGGAGTTTTCAGTTTGTGGAAGGGCTTTACTCCATACTACGCTCGGCTTGGCCCACATACAGTGTTGACATTCATATTCTTGGAACAGATGAACAAGTACTACAAACGGATCATCCTGGGAGACACAACTAGCGGAGGAGGCGGATTATAATGTCTGTTAGTTATTAGGTTCATATATATATACATGTCGAAGCTTTTGTAATGCTCACTAAAATGTTTTACATACCAAACAGATTACAGTTTCCTTATACGGTCAAACCTGTCTTAAGCAGCCAGTCAAGGGAAGCAGAAAAAGTGACCTTTTAAGACAGGGTGTTGTTTAATACAGGTTAATTTGCTCTTAAAGCATAGAAATGGGAAATAGCAAATGTGGCTGCTTGAGACAAGTGGTTGCTCAATAGAGGTGACCACTTACACATGTTTAACTGTATTAAATTTATAATGTGAACAAGGTACAGTTTATTTCCTGTAACAAGTTCATATATCAAATTGGTGCAACTTTTTTCTGTAACAAGTTCCACAAACTAGAGTACAAGCGAGATAGTTAAGTAAATGATGAGCATGGCAGTAATATTATTGGTTTAATGTCACACCTGCACGTGTATACAGGCAATGGTGCTGCATATGAAAATCCTAAATTTATGATTCTAACTGGAAATGGTCCCGATATGTGAATTGTGAAATAAGTTCAGGATTCACATGCTAATAGTCATTATTGGTCCTGACACGAGAATCATAAAAATAAGATTAGGTTTCACATGATAACCACATTGTTGGTCCCGATATGTGAATCATATGAAATAAGACTAAGTTTCACATGATAACCACATTGTTGGTCCTGATATGTGAATCATGTGAAGTAAGACTAAGTTTCACATGATAACCACATTGTTGGTCCTGATATGTGAATCATGTGAAATAAGACTAAGTTTCACATGATAACCACATTGTTTTCATATGAGGTTTAGATTGAACTTCTCATTTTAGAATCATGAAAATGCGCAGCATACAGTTCTCATGTGAAACTTAGTCAGGCTCTGAAGTATTCTCTGACATACATGCAGGAGTTGTATTGAAATCATATTAAGAATCAATCTTTTTATGGCTCTCGTATATTAATATCGTGTCATTTGCCGAGGCATTGCTTACGTCGCCCTCACACATGGTGAAACCTACAGTGGTTTTATTTTGGTATAATGAAGAGTTACTTGTGCACAAAGGGTATGCTAGTTTTGTTTGAGATACATCTGACAAAAAGAATATATGTATATAGTTCTTTCATTCCGAAAATGCAGCCATGTCAATGAATTTAGTAGGTTAAACAAATTGTGTTTAGAGACAAATTCATCATTTAACAAGATGTGCAGTAAAATCACTGCTAGACCATTTTTAAGGATTTTCATATGGAATCATTAATGATTTGTAGTTTGAGGGGAACTGACATTTTTTTAATGGATTTGATCTCGAATCAACAATACTGGGCTTCTTTCAGTTGGAAGCTTACAGAATTATAAATGCTATATAAACTAACATAAAAAAACAACACTTTTCCTTTATTCTCTGTATTGTCATGCAATTTAAAATGAGTAAAAAGCTTCCAAAGGCGTATACTAACATTACAAGTAATCGATTTGTAACATCGTCCGCTCTATTTTTGTTAGCTAACTTAAGATAATCGTTAATATTTGCTGGTATTGAATGCAGCTCTGATATCCTTTTAAAGAAAGTAGTTGACATTCCATTTCAAGGTTCTTTTTGTCAGATTTCTATCTTAGAAATGAATATTGTAATTTATAAAACACATGTAGAATATAGAATTTGTGGCTATTTACACCAATTTTTACAGTCCAAACTTATGCTGAGCATACAATAATGTACATAAACAATTGATAGTTGTGAATTATTATATATTAAAAATGGATTGTTTGACAGCTCTTTGAAGAATTTCAATGAATTTAATTGACTGTTCCAGAATTAAAATCCAACATTTGAATGCTTTAGCACACAATTTTAGCTGGTCATGGTAGGCTGAGTCAGTAATGTGTTTATCCTGGGGTCGAATCTTGGCAACAGTTTCTACAATGATTGGTCATGAATACTTTTCTACGGCCATGGATCTTCCACCATTCAATGAGTTGGGAAGTAGTCAGTGACTTGAACAGATAAGATGTGTCTAGCTCCAGTTAACTGCTTAAAGAGAATAGAAGAAATGATGATGCAGTGCTTTATTGGCCCACCATCAAAGATTGATATTTATATAAAATGGGTCACTGGAAATTTACATTCCCATATAATCATCAAGGCATTTTTTGGTTAAATTTGGTCAACGTGAAAACTAAAAACACATTCTGTTATTAAACTTGTACACAACTCAACCTCGCATATTCCATACCCAGTCATGAAGATTAGAATAAAAATCTTTGAAGCTTACACGATTCTTTATGGCGAGTCTTATAAAATGCTTTACGTCTCTATGCAAGACGAATGTTTCTGAAATACCTTTTTAAGGTTAATCTCAATGTGAAATATGTTTAAAATTGCTCTACTGCTCTTTTTATTTTCATGCATGAAATCCAAAAAAAGTTTACACTTCCTAATTATTGTTTTCCATGTATACCGGTACCATGTCTGTTCCTAATTGTTAGTTTTAGTTTAGAGGATCAATCTCTTATTCTTTGGTATTTAGCACTTTAATGTGAAAAATTTAGTTAAATGATATAATACACAGTGGCAATACTTGTTAAATACTCATTTATTTATTCCAGTCTTATTTCCAAATGCCACTCTTTCATGCTATAGTAAAAATGTAAAATGCAAACAGTTATATTTTTTTACCGGTATAAAAACTGCATGTGTACGAAGTTTTAATCAGATTAGCTTTAATGGTATAATTCACTTTTCACTGAAATCCGTATATATTCAGTATGTGTTGCTAACACTTGTTAAAGTTCCTGAATTGGGGTTTCGTTTATTGACAAGTTAAGGCCCTTTATTTTCATTATTTAGACAAAAAGTGATAACGACTGAATTTTCCTAAATACTTTGAATTAATTTACGTTACCAACTACAATTATTTATTGAGCATATCAATTTATTGAGACTGTCATTCATAATGTCTGCTACAATTATGTATTAATTAACTAAACTGTAAGTATCACTCACTTCAATAGTGTTTTATATGTTTGTCATGTATTTCAATTATGGGCCCCGATATATGCATTTTTAATACGAAACAATTTGTGATATTTTGAAAATGCAGATCGTTCAACAACACTGACAAGGACATATACGAGACGGTAGTCGTGTATTAATATTATAATAATTACAGTACTGGTTGTTCTCAAATCAAGATTTCTTTTTATTACAAGATGGCTAAAATTAAAGTAATAATCAAAGTAAGATTTCAAATCAAATTTTGTTGTTATTTTACTGGAAGGATGTTACACGAAAACAAAGTCTTCTCTTTGGTGAATGCCATATTTAGTTATTGTGAAATGGTTCCACATCTTTTTCTGATAGAAATGAAAAAAACATTTTATATTCTAACATTCTGAATTGTGCCGATTAAAATCATCTTACCATGAGTTCATGCGGGTGTTAACTTTGTGCCGAATCATGCACATATTTTACCTAATCCTTTCGAATTTATTCTCTTGTTAATTTGTTATTCATTTATAAACTGTGAAAATGATTTTATTTCTATAATCTGCTGTGATCAAGGCTGCAATCAGTTTATGTTAAATTATTCACTTAGTCAGGTTTTGTGTATACAGCACCATACATATAAACAGAATGTCACAAATACCAAATACAACAGATTCCAGGGCATATTGGTGTCAAAGAATATTTTTATCAAATTTTTATGAGTATACACAAAAGCCCATAGCTTATATACACAGTAACTCGTAGTTATTATACACAGTAACTCGGACTTAATATACATAGTAACTTGAGCTTTTTCTATAACTGACTCTTTAGGTGGTTTACTTTGTTGAACCAGTTCTGGATGTTATTTTTCAGATGAATAGGTGCATGAGCAAATATCAACATATATATACTAAATCATACAGAAAATAAAATTGTCAATTTTATTTTCAATGTTTTGTGGTTTTGTAGATCGAAAGAAATAATGTGTAAACTTTTAAGAACTGTATTTTCTGTCACTCCAAATGGTGTCAAATTTTGTAAACAATGTTAAAAACTTCTTCTGTTTGAAATGTAACCTATGCTGTGCATATGTAATTTAACTTTATATACGTGTACATGTTTCGCATTTATTTTGTAGGTGTTGTGGGAAGGGAGAAGGAATGTTTGTTCAATAATAATTATATGGTTGTGTTGTTTTTTAATCACAACTATGAAAATTGAAAAGTTATGGAATTTAATTTTAATATACAAGTTCCTATTTGTGATGCTGTAAATAAAATTTGTTATTGTGTTCAGCTTCAGTTTTTTTTTTCTTGTGTAACGCCCCATGATGAAGTAAATCACTCTGGCCAAGGAATTATAATGGAAATTGTTTTTAACGTTTTAATTTTTTTAATATCTTTCTATAAAGAAAGGTTCTGTATACATAAATGATACAGAAAGGTCTGGTTTATTTCAGAGTGACTTTATTAAACTACTGTCACCAATATTTACAGTTTTAGAATATGTATGTTGTGTGTCATAAATGGGTATTTATCCAGTCTTGATCTGCACTGACATTACTTACAGCTGTGCATATTTTACATTATCAGTATATAATTTAACCAGAATTTTTATTTTTTTTAAGAAAATAAAATTTTATAGAATGAAATTGCATAATTTATGAATATTTAAGAATTTCAGAAAAAGCACTATAGTAATTTCATATAGACAAGTTGTTTTTCGTCTTTAACTGGGTCGCACTCCGAAAAAAAATCGCTCTGGGCAAGTCAGATAATGATTATGATGAAATTTTTTTTTTTATGTTTCTACACAGAAAGGTTTGTATTTTAGGTCATTATTTTAAAACTTTCATATCATGTACAATGATTATGAATTGATAAAAGTGGTACAAAATATTTTACAATTGCCAAGCAAGTCACCCTGAATGAATTAAATCCGATATAGCGTTATGCCAGCACTATTGTGAGCAGCGGTCCAGGAATAGCGGCTATTGCTACTATTGGCTGGAAAGTTGGGTCTCCGCCATTCAAAGAATAGAGAAGGGCAATTAAGAGTTACCTCTGCTCTACTCTTCTACAACTAATAATCCAACTATGGTGAGAAACTGCAAAGACCAGTATGAATAAATGTATTTTTGTAAAATTCATTTTCAATTTAAGTTTTCTTTATAGCAGCTTATATGATAATAAATTTATTTTGTAAAACAAAAATCTTTTAAGTTTATAAAAAGTGCAGTCTGACATGAAAGAATTAATAAAAACATCAATTTTTTTTATTTTTATTTTTTTAAATTCAACCATGCATACGGCAACAAGACAAACATGCGTTAATAGTTGACAAATAATTACTGTTACATACAACTTGCCTGGAATGGGTGAGCATTTGGTTTTCCCATATTCAAATGAAGGTATATACAATTCTCACTTAAGTTTTTTTCACAGTCCTACAATACAGTTTATTGTCTGAAAGAACGATTTTTCAATAGGCAATGTGATTCCTTATGTATGTCTACATGGGAAAACCTGGTCAGACTTTTTTCATTTATCGTCTATTCCAGTGGTATAGCATCAGACCCACAATCAGGGGGTCATGGGTTTGTTCCCCTGTCACGGCTATGTTTGGTGTCGTTGAGCAAAACACTTTAGCTGCATATGCTTATTGCCGACTCTTCCCATGGAATACTTTGTGCCCTCCCTTTAGCACCAGCCATGGTTATATTCAACGTAAGAACTAAGACTCCATATATACACTAAATGACAGTCACAAAAATCAGTTAACACCGAAAGCCATTACATGGTATGAAGTCGTAAACAAAACGGGTAAGCAAGCATGTTTCTGGAATTCTGGTAACAGATTAATAAATAAAGCACCAACAGCAGATCTATGAGTATAAGCAGATTTCAATCAAATCAACCATTGACATTGCTGAATTTCTTAGGAAATCCATACCAAAGATATAACACCTTTGATCTTCAAAAATTCTATAAGCATTTAGAAGGGGTGTTAATAAAAAATCATCTGTCTGTGAACCAAACTATGTACATGTATATCCTGGTCACATTGAGTTTGTCGCAGGACACTCTTGGCGTAAATTGTTTTTCAAATGAAAACCTCCATGTGAACAGCAAGCCGAAGAGAAAATATAACAAGATTATAAATAAACCACTAAATGCAGATCTCTGGGTGTTGATTTTTTGTGGTTCATTTTCATATTCTGGATGTTCACATTTTCACCAGCATCGGACCCACCAGCTCGTCAGCTTTCTTGGCCCCTTGCAGGACCTCAACAATTTTCAGGGCAAACTCGAAACATGTGCCTGGTCCCCTGCTTGTGATGAGTTTCCCATCATGCACAACTCTGTCTTCTGAGTACTTGTAGCCAGCTAAAACATATGAAATATTGAATATAGGATAGTGTTCAGTTTTGACAAAACACATTAATCAACTCAAAATATCTGCTATCGACTGCAACAAAAACATAAGACGAAAAAAATAAAAATGTATGTTTCTGGTTATGCTCTTGAAAATATTAGGCTAGGTAGATAGGCATATTATTTTTTATTTTACTGGGTTCATGATTTAAATGTTGCTTTTTGAATTAGATATGGAAAAAAGGTGAGCATCAAATATTAAGGGTAGGTAAGGCAATTTATATACATCTTTTATTTTGACCTAAAAGAAATGAATTTGGTCAGGCCTTTGAATAGTACTACTGGTAATTGTTTTAAAAATAAAATTAAGTAATAAAGTAAAATTTCAAATTAAATTTTCTTTTTAATTCAGTGCTAGGATGTTACACTAAAGTAGTAAACCAAAGTCTACTCTTTGGTGAACACCATAGATAGTTATTGTCAAATGGTTCAACATCTGTATCTGATATAAATGAAGAAAAATGTAATTATGAAAAATGTTATGATGAAGCTGTTTACTAACTTCAAGGAACATTAACAGCCGGCACACACTTGAGTGTTCCACCTCAAATTTCCACTCGAGAGATTTCTCAACTTTTGAGTAAGATATATTGAACTTTTAGTATTTGAGGATTTTACCCATAATAAATAGAATTTATCAAATAAATTTTGTTAAACAATTTTCAAACAAAATCTCTTATTTGTTCAGAATGAGGTTGATTAAAGGAAAAAAATGCTATAAATGTCTTGCAAAATACTCATCATAATGTATAAAAAGCATCTCATTATCATTAATAAATAAAATTCAAATGGTTTGGTATGTCAAATCCACCAAAATGTGACAAAGTCAATATCTAACTTGGAGCGTTAAACTTTAATTGGAATTTACATTCTAAAAATAGACAGCACTTAAATATTGCTGAATGACGTTGGCATTGTCATTTGGACTCTTTCTAAGAAGAAACCCGTTTGACTATGTGTAAACCTGTTTAATGGATCAAAATAAAACTATGAGACTCATTTAATGTCACAAATTTAATAGTCTAATCAAGGCGCGTAGCCCAAGTTGGGAAATCCCTTTTCAATATACTTATTTGGGCATGTTTATACAGATATCCTTTTGGCAATATGGGGTCAGTGAGTATATACAGGCATGATATATATTTTTTTTTTTTGGTGGGGGGGGGGATATTTTTAGCAGATTTTAGAATTTTTAATAATGATTATATATTCTTTTAGATGATTTTCATTTGGTAACTTTGATCAACACAGCCTTCGTTAACAGCTTTGACCTACTTAAATACACTTACATGTAAAATGATGAAATGGAAGTTTTATAAAAGGTCATTAAAATGTATAAAATTAAAAGCAAATTATTGATACCTATAAAACACACTTCTATACTTAACATGAGTGCCGGAAGCAGGTGCAGATGCTCACCTTTTTTCAACATGACGTAGGTCAAGGTCAGTGATATGAACTTTCTTAATATGATGGTGTTCAGTTTAATGAATCAATTCTATCAATAATTAATATCAGCCATACAACATACCTTCAACTAACGTATTTTTAACACTTGGGTGTGAAGTAACATTTTTTCCACAGCATACCTTATGACTGGCCAGGGCAATAGGGGCTGTAAATATAAAAGCATAACCATTTGATGAATTTTAATGATAAAATATGTTAAAACCTACAATAAACAGTCATATTTAAATAAGTTGAAAGGATATAACGAAATACCAGGTGAATTTCAGAGTCACATTATCAAACTAATTTAAGTGGGATTTACAGTTTTAAAATATGTGTTGAAAGAAATTTCATTAATTGTTTTGTTAAAAATAAAGAAAAATGATCATAAAATAAATAAGTTATTGAGTGGTTATCACATCTGTGATATCAACGAATGAGGTTTTACGAAAATACACCTATTCATAAATAGAACTGGACCTAAAAATGTAACAAGATGGCCAGTATGGCCCTAAATCGCTTACCTATGCCAAAGGCAATTTTCGCAGGTGCTTGAGTGTACATAAATTCATACAATGCTATTTTTGTCGACTGAAGGACCATAACACCGGACATCAATTATCCAATTTGGACAGTTCAGGAACTTGTCCAAGATAGTATGGTCACATAACAACTGTGTAAGTAACTGAGTTTAATGAAGATCAAATATAAACTGTGAGTGCTAGAAGGCACACAACAGCAAATACACACAATTTTTGACAGTTCAAGGGCCATAACTCTGACAATATTTATCCTATTGACCAGTTCAAGAACTCATTCAATAGATTATGGTTACATTATAACTATGTAAGTCTAGTCAACGATTAAATGAAAACTGCAAAATTAATGCTGGATGCACACAAGGTCAAATTATACAATTTTTGACAATTCAAGGGCCATAACTCGGACATTAATTACCCAATTTGGCCAGTTCAAGAATTTGTCCAAGATATTATGGTTATATAACAACTATGTAAGTTTAGAGAGAATCAAATGAAAAAATGCTGGTGCTAAAAGCACACAAGGTTAAATAGTGCAGTTTTTGACAATTCAAGGGCCATTAAAGAACTTGTCCAATATAATATGGTTATAAAACTACTGTGTAAGTTTGATGAGGATCGAATGAAAGATGAGGGTGCTAGAGTGCAAACATGGTCAAATATTGCAATTTTTTATAATTAAAGGACCATAACTCTTAACATTTATAAGCTGATTTGGCCTGTTCAAGAACTTGTCCAAGATATTACGTTTATAGAACTACTGTGCATGTTTGGTGAGGATCAAATAAAACAAGAGGGTGCTAAAGTGCACATAAGGTCAAATAGTGCATTTTTTAATGTTTCAAGGGCCATAACTCTGATATTAGCATTCCGATTTGGCCAGTTCAAAAATTTGACCAAGATATTATGGTTATATGATTACTGTGCAAGTTTAATGAAGATCAAATAAAAAATGTGGGTGCAATAGTACACACGGTCTAATAGTGAACTTTTTAATGTTTCAAGGGCCAGAACTCTGACATTTATAATCCGATTTGGCCAATTTCAGAACGTGTTCAAGATATTATGCTTATATAACTACTGTGCAAGTTTTGAGAGAATAAAATGAAATCTACTTGATTGCACACATGGTCAATTATTGCACTTTTAATATTTCAAGGGCCATAACACTGACATTAATAATCTGATTCGGCCAATTCATAAACTTGTCCAAGACATTATGCTTATATTATTACTGTGCAAATTTGGTCAGGATCAAATGAAAAATGCCAAGTTAGAGTGCACACAAGGTCAAATAGTGCATTTTTTAATGTTTCAAGGGCCATAACTCGGACATTAATCATCTGATTCGGCCAATTCAAGTAGTTGTCTGAGATATTATGCTTATATAACTACTATATAAATTTAGTGAAAATTCAATGAAAAATGCAGTTGCTAGAGTGCACACAACAAAAAGTTCATGGATAAACGACGGACAACAGGAAATCAGAATAGATCACCTTTGCTCAGGTGAGCTTTAAAGCCATTACTGTGCAAAACAGAAACCTCAAAAGGACAAAAATGAGGGAGACACCTAATATCCAATGTGATACAGATACCTGGAAAAGTAAGTACCTACCAGCACAAACAGCTGCCACTAGACCACCACTCTTCTCCTGCTCTACCAATATACCTCCCACTTCTGATGACTGCAATAAATTATTAATTAAATAATGTCATAGTTAGGATACACACTTTTAAAGAAAATAAAATTATTTAAATAAAGAAGATTTTATGCAGCAAGAGCTGTTATAATTATATGATGTTAAAAATATCTTTAAACAGTCTCAACTTTTTGCTTGAGACAGAATTGTAAACTCTCCTACATGCCACAGACACCCAGTATGAAACCCAAGTCAACTCCAGGTGTACCAGCTTTAGAAATATTGCCTAAATGCTGTGCACAAAATGTCTTAATGCTGAGTACAATGTATCTAAATGCTGACCAAAAAGCATTTAAATGCTGAGCACAATGCGTCAAAATAATGAGCACCAAGTATCTAAATGCTGTGCACAAAACATCTAAATGCTGTACACCAAGCATCTAAATGCTGTGCACAAAGCGTCTAAATGCTGAACACAAAACATCTAAATGCTAAGCACCAAACATCTTAATGCTGTGCACAAAGCATCTAAATGCTGAGCACAAAACATCTAAATGCAGAGCACCAAGCATCTTTATGCTGTGCACCAAGCATCTAAATGCTGAGCACCAAGCGTCTAAATGCTGAGCACCAAGTGTCTAAATGCTGAGCACAAAACAACATAATGCTAAGCACAAAGCATCTAAATGCTGAGCACAAAACATCTAAATGCTGAGCACCAAGCATCTAAATGCTGTGCACAAAGCATCTAAATGCTGAACACAAAACATCTAAATGCTAAGCACCAAACATCTTAATGCTGTGCACAAAGCATCTAAATGCTGAGCACAAAACATCTAAATGCTGAGCACCAAGCATCTTTATGCTGTGCACCAAGCATCTAAATGCTGAGCACCAAACATCTAAATGCTGAGCACCAAGTGTCTAAATGCTGAGCACAAAACATCTAAATGCTGAGCACCAAGCTTCTAAATGCTGAGCACAAAACTTCTAAATGCTGAGCACAAAGCATCTTTATGCTGAGCACAAAGCATCTAAATGCTGAGTACAAAACATCTTAATGCTGAGCACAAAGCATCTAAATGCTGAGCACAAAGCTTCTAAATGCTTAGCACAAAGCATCTAGATACTGAGTACAAAACGTCTTAATGCTGAGCACAAAGCATCTAAATGCTGAGCACCAAGCTTCTAAATGCTGAGCACAAAGCTTCTAAATGCTGAGTACATAACATCTTAATGCTGAGCACAAAGCAACTAAATGCTGAGCACCAAGCTTCTAAATACTGAGCACAAAGCATCTAAATGCTGAGTACAAAACGTCTTTATGCTGAACACTAAGTGTCTAAATGCTAAGCACCAAGCACCTAAATGCTGAGCATAGCACCAAACAAAAATGATTTCAAATATATAATTACAATCACACACGGAGGTGTGATCAAATACATGTTTTTGGATATAAATGTAACTTTGTATATCTTAGACAATATTTTCGTTATATTCAATCATGTGCAAGGTTTAACAAACTGAAAGCAAATAATTTGCCAGTATCTCAATGCAAAAGCCATCATATAACTAATTTTTTTCTTTTAAAACAACTTACTGCAGCTAGGTTGTCAGCCCCTTTTTTTCCTCCTGGACAAACAACAACGTCATAGGGGCCATTGCCTTTGGCAGTAGCAAGGTCAGCATCTGGAACAATCTTAACATTTCTGCTACAAAGAACAGGGTCTGTTCCATTCAGTCCTGCCACAGTTACCTCTATCTGAAAACATGTGAAAAGTTAACAATGTTTCATAAGGTACATGATTGTGCTATATTAAATAAATTGACTAAGACAGCATCCCAAGATTATGTACACTGCCATTTCAAACGAATCAAAAAGAAAGAAGGATTTCAATTTTACCATACATTTTTTTTATACAAATACAGTCAAACCTGTATTAATCAGCCAGTCAAGGGAAGAAGCAAAAGTGTCCTTTTAAGACAGGTTGTTGCTTAATATAGGTTAATTCACTCTGAAAGCATAGAAATGGGAAATAGAAAATATGGTTGCTTAACCCTTTACTCCATAGATATGTGATTTCCCGAACCAATCACAGAAGACCTTTGAAAACAGTGCAGGAAGAGTTCAGAATGCTTGTAACGAGCAATCTGAACACTTCCTGCACTGTTTTCCACTCTGTCAGTTAATATAAATATAATTCACCCATTGCTGATACGTGGTGAATTAATGCTTTCAATATTAGAGGTGTCCAAAGGCGTCTATATGAAGTAAGGATTAAGACAGGTGGCTGCTTAATAGAGGTGACCGCTCACACAGGTTTGACTTTATATATATATATAACAAGGCACCTTCTGTGATGGATTTATCTTCAAAAATAGATCATGACTCAAATAAGACCTCATTATATATACCATTCTTGTAACCAAACATATCTTAATCAAATGAAGTAGCCATACTGTTGCAAAGTGAGTATTACCCAAGGCACTGAACACTGAACGTTTTCCAGAAATATTTTGTACTTTTCCCAAACACGTTGATCTTATTTTTTTTCAATGAAGATGGAATGTTTATATTCTGTGTTTATAAAATTAAATAAAGGTGATAAAGAGCTCAAACATCCACAAATATGGAAGATTTTATTCACTGTTTATCTCAGGTCAATTTAGCAGACCTGCGGTACTTGGACCCAGAACAGCTCAAATCAGCTTGCACAATTTCTAAAATGCTGATCTGTTGCTACTTTTGAATTTTTCAACAAACGATGATAATATATTTTATGTCAATTTGTATCAGTTTTTTGTTGATATTTTGCATTTTAACTCTAATTGCATATACTCAACCTTGTTAGTGTAAAATAATCTGTAATCGGACAATAATGAATAAAATCATGCCAACATATGATAACAAGAGGCCCATGGCAGGCCTTAGTTGCTCATCTGGTTTCACATGTCACTTCTTTTCAAATTTTTTATGGACTAAGACTATGAAAAACTTTATTATAGTTATAGATGAGAAAAATGAAAAATATTTGTTTTTTCATAGCATTTCCTATCACTGTACTAGGCTCCAATGGACCCTTGCCCCTAATTTCAAACAGACTCCTTGCAAATTTGTATTTGAAAAAAAACTCATATAGCAGTATCAGAAAATGTTGATGTTATGTATAGGTAGACAGTTAATTTGAAAAGAGGGGAGATGGGTCATTTAACTCTTGGAAATTTTGTCCACTAATTTTAATGAAAGTGCCTCATTAAACTTCAGAAATGCACACTTTTTGATAACAACAAAATGATTTTAATTAAATGTGTTTATAGTATTGCTAAAACCATTTCTGTAGACCTCTTAGTGACTGTTTTTAAAAAAACGAGAAAATAAATAACTTTGATCAAAATGTGTATTTTTTAGATGAGCGGACCGAGCTTTTAACTTTTGTTTACATTTTTGTAATGACTCGATTGCTTTCCGATTGTTCCTCCACCAGGAAGTACACAAATGAATACTGCAGTGGTAGTGTGCGGATTAAGATCGTTAGATAAGGGGCTCATTTACAACATATGAAAAGTTATGGCTTCACTAATATTATATATCATTATTGGGTTTTCTTTTTTAAAAAAAATTCATTGATGTATGCAATGAAACTGTTTCGGACGTAGTACACATTATTTTATCTTTGCGCACTGAAAAACAATGAGTATGGAAAACTAGTTTGATCTAGTAACTCTTGCTCAGGATCCTCCCTTGCATATACAGGTGATACTATCACATTGCATCACAAATCACTCATTATCATTAATAATTAAAAACCGAATGGTTTGGTATGTCAAATCCACCAACATGTGACAAAATTGTTTAAATTGGAGTGGTAAATCTGAAACAAAATCCCCATCCTAAAAATAAACAGCACTTTAATATTGCTTGACAACCTTCAAGTCATCATTTAGACTTTCTAAGATTAATATATTTTTTACTACGTGTATAATGGATCAATTGAAATCAAAATGAAATCAAGTGACTAATTTAATACTTCACAAAATATGTTGCAATTTTAAGCGGGAAATCTATTTAAGTCTATCATAGGCTCCTAGCCTAAGTTAAGAAATCCCTTTTCAATATATTATTCTGGCAACATGAAGCACAAGACCAAAACTAAATAATTTGAAAAACTGAAAAAAGGTATGTCTGAAATCCTTACAGTACTTAGTCTTTCTATATTTTAAAGCCATAAATATCATTAAATTATTGGCAAACTTGACACTGAATGTTCCTTGACAATATGTTATAACACGAGGAAATTCTTGTTGAATCTCAATAGAATCTTTTCTTTACAAAATATTTATACTGCAGCGGTCAGAGCTACATAAAAATTGGTGGATACACATCAATTACGCATAAGCAACAAGTTTTACCCTAAAATCAATTTTTGTATATGAGGAAACAAGTTTACATTCTCTGAAAATTTATTTTCATTGCATTATCCACATAATAAAAATAGATAAATGGTTTCAATTCAATTTGCTTCAGTGATACATTTTACCAGATATAATGGTAATTCAGTCTGTTTAATTACTAACATGTGAAATAAGATATAGGTATTGAAAATTACCAGTCAAACTCAGCCAATTTTGTCTTTCTTTACAGATAGAGTAATAACATGGCCGAGTTTTAGTATCAACCACATCATATTTTGCCTCGAAAAGAAAGCGTCTATAAGCTGACATGTGACTGTCAACAAATAAACTGTAAACATGACGCAAAAAGCTAAAAGCAAACTAAATTAAGTTCATTTTTCACCAAAAGAGACGACTTTTTCTCCTGAGGTCATTGTCAGGAGTTAGTGCGACATATTGCATGTCTCTAAGCAGTTTTTTAAGATTTTTTATTTTGCGTCTCCATGGGCAGTATTGGACACTGTTGTGATGGTGATAAGGCATAGCTTTTCCATGTTCGGGCATAGACAACCAAGATGGCGACAGCCATATCAAACATATGTCTCATTTTTAATCAGTATTTTGCATTTACTAAAGCAGTAATAATAATTGGTATGGCTGTTTACTGAAGGAAACTAGCTATATTGTTGAATGCATATATATGTGTACAACTTTTGATTCCTTTGAACAAAACAGAAAATCAGTAATAAATGTGTCTCTATGATGACCGTATTTCTTTGATCGAGAGAACCACCTGATTTTGGTCATTTTCTCAATCAACCACAATTTCTTTTCAAATATAAACCCGAATAAAATGAAAAGTAAATACCTTTGTGTCTCAGTGTAATATAAAGGGTTGAAGCTTCCTCTCTTGGTGCTCAGCATTTAGAATCTGATCAGCCTAGTGTCAGTATAATGTGACTGGGTTGGGTATCATACCAGGTGTCTGCGGCACAATACTCCAGTGTGACAGCACTTAGAATACTGTCTCAAGTAGACAATGTCGCAATGACTGAAAAAAGTTGTTGAAAGGGATGCTAAAATTTAATAAAGACTCTTTCTTTCCGACAACCGTGTTTTACTGACTTAACAGATATAATTTGTTGGGAACCATTTTGAACATTCAGGCATAGCACCACCACAAAGGAAGTGCTTCTGCGGGGTAGTCGCATAATAGCGGTTATAAATAATCCTTGTTTCTTTTTCTTGAAAATGCATTTTCATTATTTTAATGCTTATTTTTTTTTACTTGGATGGCATTATTGATGTATTTTGAACATTTTAAAAGAATTGTTATATTTGAATTGTAAATTTAGAAAAAAAATAATGCTTGGAAAATGCGGTATAAATACATGATTTCGCATCCTACTTTCACTTTGTCAACAGTGTACACACCAAGCAGGAAAAAATCTCTTAAATGACACATGACCCCTTCTTCTTCTTCTTCTCCCTATACAGAGCTGGGCTCACAAAGAACGTCAATAGCTCAACAAGACTGGGTCTGCGTGATGGCCTGCAGTCTCCAAGTTAAAATGGTAAAATTTAAAGATTATGTACAATGTTGTCCTGTTTGGTGATGTGTGGACCCCGCAAGGAGAGTCCTGAAGGCTTCCAGAGTTGTAGCTGTCACTTCGCTAGTGGGGAGACAGTTCCACTCTCTTATCGTCCTTGGGTAGAAGGAGTTGGCATATGTAGCGTCGTTGATGCGTTCTTGAAAGAATCTCGAGTGCGGGTGTCGCTGCGCTGGAGATACCTGTCTGAGGGGATGTCTACAAGGTTGTTCTGTATCTTGTACATCATAGCTAGTCTTCGGCAACATTCGAGGGACTCCCAGCCAAGGTCAGACATCATATTGGTGACACATCCTAGAGTCTTGGTAGAATAGTCGTTGAAGACGTATCTGGCCACTCTCCTCTGCACCTGTTCGAGGGTCTGGATACTGGATTTGGTGTGGGGGTCCCAAACAGTTGAGGCGTTTTCCATAAAGGGCCGTACTATGGCTTTGTAAGAGGCATCCTTGACTGTTGGCGTGCACTCTCTAAGGTTCTTACGGAGAAAGCCAACAGTACGGCTGGCTTTGCTGGCAATGTTGTTCACGTGTGTCCCATGAAAGTGAGTTTGTGATCGTCACACCCAGGTACTTGCTGGCTTCAACGACTTCCAGTTGTTGCCCATGGAGGTAAAACTCAGTGCTGATGACCTTCTTTCGGCTGTGTGGAGCAATGCGAATGAGAGTGCATTTGGCTGAGTGGAAACTCATCTGCCAGGTTTCTTCCCATTGTTCCAGGGCTTATAGGTCCTCCTGGTGCTGATGTCTGTCTGATACGCTGCCGATGACCTTGAACAGCATGCTGTCATCTGCGAACAGCTTGATAGACGATGACTTAATGGATTCTGGGTGGTCACTGATATACGCAAGAAACAACAGGGGGCCAAGTACTGTACCTTGGGGCACGCCGAACAACACCTCTGAAGTCTCTGACTTAGCGCCGTCTAGGATGACTTTTTGTGACCCAGGAATGACTGGATCCACATCTTGAGATTACCTCGGACCCTGTAGTGGTCAAGCTTATGCAAAAGGGGATTATGAGGAACCTTATCGAAGGCCTTGGCGAAGTTGAGTAGTATGATGTCGACATGTTTGCCTTTTGCAGTGCTGGATGCTATCTCTTGGATGGTTGAGAGAAGCTGGCTTTCACAGGAGCGGCGTTTTCTGAAACCGTGCTGATTATCGCATAAGACATCATGCTTGTCGAAGTGCTTCATCACACTACTGTGGACGATGTGCTCAAGCAGCTTGCACGTCACAGACGTCAGTGACACGGGCCTGTAGTTTGCTGCCAGATGTCTATCGCCTTTTTTGAAAAGTGGCACAACTGACGCTTCTCTCCAATCGTCCGGTACTTCACCTAGTTTTCTCATCATATTTTAGTAGTGCAGAGATTGACAAACAGTAAAATGTAACTTTCACATATTTCATTTGGGTCTCTCTATGAATGACAAGCCTTCAAACTTTTATTATTTACTGGTCATTCATAAGCGCTGTACATGAAGGGAAATAACTCTTGTCAAATAAAGTATCGGGCCCAAAAAGGGAAATAACTTTGTACGGAAGGTGACATTGTGCCTACCCCTGCTCTTCTGAGGACATCTACGCTAATGACAGTTTCCATTTCCTCCGCTCCTTCTGATAATATAACCAATGCTTTCACCATGGTTGATGCTTGTGAAGTAAATCTTCTAAAATTGTTTAAAGTTGATATAAATGTATATATTTTCATCAAGGAACCGGAAATTCACAGTCTGGTTTACAACTTGGTTGTCAAATAAATTAAAGCAGTTTAATTTTCTGCAAACCATTCTAGTTAATGTTTTAATCTCAAAACTACTAAAGTTTTATTTATATTCATATATAAATAATTAAATAAAAACAAGTTGAATCAGTTTAAATGCAACCAAATGCTTAGAAAATAATCATTCGCGTATAAATTATGTCATATGTTTGTGTAATTTGAATGATTTACACAAAAGTTGATCACTAGGTTAGAGATTATTGTTGTTTGGTTGTTATGCTGGAACCTGTCATATGTGTAAATTGATATTTCGATAATAATAACTTGCCAAAATATTCTGATTTCGGAAATTTGTTGTTTTTCGTGATTGGATATGTAAATAATCAGTTTTGATTTGAAACAATATATTTCGGATTTATATACAGTTGCCAGTTTGACGTTTTACTGCCAATTAGTAAATTCGCGGGCACTTGTTTCTGTAATTGGCATGCAATTGTCCAAAAATGAGCAGAAATATGAAAGCTTTTCTTAAAGCAAGTGATGGATCATATTATCCACTTGCACCAAAAGTCACAACTGTTGGGAAAGATGGCTGCGATATCTTGCTACAAGTATGTATACCCAATTTATAAATATGGCTCATGTATCCAAAGAGGTACAGAATATGATTACCCCACCCACATATGTAGTGTCTAATGTTTAGTGTAGATATAAGTGAGGCAGCAGTGTAGTGGATAGAGGGATTGCCACTCATGCCAGAGGTTGCAGGTTCGATCACTTGACCAGAAACCTCTACAGCAGGCCATTACATTACTTTTTTATTTCACTTGTCCAATCGGACAAGTATTTCTAAAATCTGCTTGTCCTGATAAAAAACAACTTTTCCTTACTTTAATCTAAAATTATGGTACTAGTCCTATAGATACAAAATTGAGAATAAGTATATTAACTGTTTTATTAAAGTTCAAAAACAGGGGATAATCATATGCAAAAAAAGAGATGCCATGTTTAGTTTCTGTCAGGCTAGTAGCTTTATATTTTACTTGTCCATACGCACAATTCAGTTATAAGCTGCAATTTTGAATGAGCACGGCAAACAAGTGTTTTTTTAAGGATGACCTATGTTTATGTGCTGCTCAGTAATGGAATAGTGTAAACCTGTCTATTTACAAAGTTGAGTTCTACTACTTTTGTTAAATGTCTTGGTTATAATTTATGTTGGGAAATCATTGACCGCTAGTATTCTAATGTCATGGAATGTCAAATCCAGACTGGCTCAAATTTTTATAAATATTTAGTATGCCAGGTAGAATATTTGTCTCCCTAGAAACATGCCCTGTTTTTAATAATTCTGTATATTTCTTTTATTCTTTTCATTCATGTCAGTCAGTCCCCATGCATCAAAGGCTATGTCTCAGATGGGAGGGGGGGGGGGGGGTTGAATATAGAGAAAAATAGATACAATATAGATATAACCCCGAATAAATGGCTCCTGGGGTGATTTAAAATTATTAAATCAGAATGTAAATCTCTGCATTTTTATTTTATTAAAGACTTTTTTTCAGAGGGTTGAAAATGCCTTTATTAGGGAAGTGGGTGGGAAATATTTATTTGGGGTATACTGTAGGCAGACAGACAGACAGACAGACAGACAGACAGACAGACAGACAGACAGACAGACAGACAGACAGACAGACAGACAGACAGACAGACAGAATATTTAATAAATACTACATATATAGAGATTTAGAATATATATATATATATATATATATATATATATATATATATATATATATATATATATTGTAACTAGCCCCTGTGGAATTTTCTATGTACACAAACCCAGCCTGCAGCATTGTCACTTGGGAGAAAAAATGGTCTAACTATTTATTTAATTTATATGCAGATGAGATTTTTGTAGTGACAATAAACTGTATATTTGTCAAAAAGATAATGCCTGAGTGAAAAATATTCCACCCACATAGAACAAACCGTAATTTGAATAACCAATTTGTCAGGGGTTGAAAGTGGCCTGAATGATATCAGATCATACAATTAGTTACAGTCTTAATTATTAAATATAAACTCTGAGAGTAGGATCAAACTTGCAACCGTTGGCATAAATAGTCAGCTCTCATTAGGCCATAATAAATTAAGTGCTCATCCCTGCCTGCCACATAAATTTCATGCCACCCGACCCTTTTTATTTTCATAATTATTATTTTTAATAAAAACATAAAAAAAAAAAATAAAATAAAATCCTCAGGCCCTCCCCGTTTTAAGAAAAATTTGGATGATAATCTAGCAATTAATTTATAATGGCCTTACATCGCTGCTCTGTTTAAAATAAGATTTAGTCCATATCAGCTCATTGCTGAGAAGTTATTCAGGTATCTTTGGTCTGATGTAGTGGTTAGTTTTCAGTCTTGTATTTATTTTATTTGTTAACAGACATTATATTCTAGAAATTAAATTAATATGGCTTAAAAAATATTTTTTGTTAACCCTCTGTATACAGTAAAACTGTTTGTACTTAAGAGAGCCTGATGACTATGAACACATATTGATTAATTATAAAACAGTGTTGATGGTGTGAATGTTTATCCAGGTGACATACTGGTATTGTTTACCTGCCAGGTCATTATTTGTATTGATCCGTTACTCCGTTGTCAAGAAATGTTGTTAAATGAACATAAGCATCACGTAACTAGGGATTCATAGCTGCTGTTGCTGCT
Organism: Panopea generosa; assembly: GCA_029582155.1. Classification (NCBI taxonomy): domain Eukaryota; kingdom Metazoa; phylum Mollusca; class Bivalvia; order Adapedonta; family Hiatellidae; genus Panopea; species Panopea generosa. The sequence goes on along the minus strand of CM055910.1, from coordinate 42,992,280 downwards.
GGCAGTCTGTCATCTTGTAAGGCCAAAATAGATTAATTGCTAGATTATTATCCCCACCCGTACACTAATGTTCATGCCGCCCCGCCTTTTTTTATTTTCATAAAAGAAAAACTTATTTAAAAAAAAAAACATCAAAAATTTGAAAATGAAAAAAAAAAAATAAAATTTAAAAAAAAAACATCAAAAATTTGAAAATTAAAAAAAAAAAAAAATCCGCCTTCCCTTTTTAAGAAAATTTGGATGGTAATCTAGGAACTAATTTATAATGGCCTAAATAAGTCGGATTTGATAATAATTAGCTTCCTCTCCTTGAACCCCAAACTTTTGTCCTGTTATTTCGTTTTTGTATGTTATATTGAATATTAATATATTGTGAAATTAAAAATATGAAAATGCTGATGATATTGAATAAATCGCAAATATCAGATGCCAATTGTATGTTTACCATGAAATCCATGTTAAAAGCTCCCTCACTAATAAAAATCTTTCCCACCACATCCCTCTTCTCCACCCCCACAGGATTTAAGACTTTTTTTCTTTCATAATATATATCATTGTTATCTGACCATTCCATTATCATTTAGGAAGGCAGATAAGTGGATTTATTTGATGATTTAAGCAAGCAAGATTGCAGATGGGGGTCCTCCTGGGGGTCCTCCTTGGTCGAGTGGTCTAAGGTTCTACCTCAAGATCACTTACCTCTCACCGCTAATGTCATAAGTGCAAGTGATAAAGTTTGCCAGTTACTTGTGTAAGGACGATGATTCTACTCAGATTCATTGAGGTCTTCCTCCACCAATAAAACTAGATATGCCAAATATAACCTGAAATGTGCTGGAGATGGCCTTAAAAAAGATTGGGTCTACATGATTTGTTTGTAAATATGTAAAAGGCATCATTGAACAGCAAGCTATGATAATGAGTGTGAGACATATTAAAGCAGGTCTTACACAACAAATGCTATTATTTTCCTAAAGCCTATAAGAGCAGACTATTTTATTAGGTCACAATAGAATATAATAAATAATGATATTTTTAGTTGTCGTATGATGCGAGAAAATTCCGTTTAAAACGTGATACGCGGGTGAGTAGGTTTTGGTGTGCATTATAGGTGGAAGTTAAAACGAGAGCTTTCCCGAGACTGAGAATTATTTTAAACTGATTTTTGTTTGAAAGATTTATATAAAATTATTTGAAGCTTGATTATTGTGATTATTTGTTGACATTTTTATTTTAATTTTTTTTCATGTTTGCAGCTAAACATTTTTGAAATTAATTGTTTTTTGTTGCCGTGGCTTTCTTAATTAAAATGTTTGGAATGTTTTTTTTATTTTCTGTTAAAATTGGCAATATTTTAAAAAAATATTCATGTCCCATTCTGGTGTTTTGAAATGTTTGTTTTAAGCAAATAAATCTCCAGTGAAAAGATGAGTGCATTATATAGGACACCAATTGTTGTTTTGCCATTTTTTTTCCTCTTAAACTTTGGTTGTCCGTGGCTGAGTGATCTAAGGCGCTGTCTTAAGATTACCTACCTCTTACCGCTAAGGTCATAGGTTTATGTCCCACTCGCTCCAAAAATGTGAGAAAAGTTTGCCAGTTACTTGTAGAAAAAAATTGGTTAAACTCAGATTCAGTATATAAAACTGGATATGTCATATATTACCTAAAATGGCGTTAATCTCCATTCGTTCTAAACTTTGATTTTATTTAACTGCATGTCGTTATGTGAAAAATGTTTTGCTGCAAACTAATTTTGTCGACATTGTAAAGAGTAACGTATTAAAAAAATTTTTTATTGGACCTATGAATGAAGTGTGAATATATATGTTGTATAAATTCAATGTCACATATTAAATACATTTTTATGTTGTATTTTGTGTTGTTTGAAGAGGTTCATCTTTATCGCCAATATTTTTTTGATCTTAGCAGTAAAACTGTACATTTATATCAAACCTCATATATTATCTTGTTCAATAACTTATAATTGTATTTTGTCTCTGTATAGTAAACTTCTTTAATTTTGTCAACCAAAAACTAAATCGCAGCCCACGATAAAGTCACCCATTGGCCAGTATTGGGTTATTCTAAAACATTGACAAATAAAACGGAAAATGCTGAAATGTGTATTAAAGAATTACTCAAAAATAAGATAAACTACAAGGAGAGAATCAACCATTATCTTCGAATGTGACCTTCCTCTTTGTGATTCAATAAACTTTCCATCATTTACTGAACAGAAAGTTATAGGGGATGCATCTTTAACATTCTTTCAAACATCTTTTTTTGGTGTCTGCTCAAGACAATATTATTAGTAATGCCACAGTGAATTGTCATCAGGTGCAGACATTATACTGACACTATGTCTCATAACTGTCCTCTTATATCACAGTGGTGAATCCATGTGAATTTATATGCTATTGAGTGGTGCAACAAATCAGAGGAAAAGTGTTCACTTAAGGAAATATTTGTGCAGATATCTTCTTTAATATGAAATTCATGAAACAAAGACGAATTCCATCTCTGGTTATGTATAGTGGCCATGCAAAAATTGTATTTTTTTTGCAAAAAGTGCAGCTTGTGTTCAATTGAGACAATTTTGGTATGGAGGGGTGTGATTTACAAAAAATGCTGTTGATATTTGCAAAATAAGACGGGTTTTTTTTTCATGCTCACTTGATATTGCCGGAGGTCCATCTCTATACAGAGATGGCGTTTTTCTTTGCTTTTGTTAATTTATCTGCAAAAATGTTACCTGAAGTGAGCACTTTTCCTCAGATTTTTGCACCACTCCATAGCATAAAATCATGTGGGTTTGCCAATGTGCATATGCTGAGCTCCAACTAGTACTATTTTTAGTATCTTTGGTATGACCCATTAGAATATCAAACTCATAATCTCCCATATACGAGGAAGACACATCACCATCGCAGTATAACATAACATACATCCTTTAATACAGTCACCAACAGTTTACTTTTTCATCTAAATTTGCGGCCAATTAATCTGCATGAAACAAGGAGACGTTTTGTTGCCAGGTCACTTATATCTCTTCTATGATCTTTAAAAAATTCTTAATACCCAATTTAATGCATTAATTAAAATCATTGATGAATTAACATTTTTGTCTAAGTTGCTCTACCAAATATTTTTAGTTTCAAATCCTTCATATGATTTTGAATATTCCAGTTAATCTGAAATAAGTTGACTAAGATCCATGCTTGGTTTCTTTTATTTCAGACCAATGGTGTAGACCAACAACACGCCATTATTGAGTACAGCGAACAAGAAGATTGTTATGTGCTCCAGGACCTGAACACTGCCCAGGGCACGTATGTTAACGATGTTCGTGTACAGAATGCTGCCGTACGTCTCGCACCTGGTGATGTCATCAGATTCGGCTTCAGTGGAATACCATATGAGCTTAACATCGAAAATCCTCCACCTGTAAGTACCTAAGTAATTTGTCTTAACAATTTGCTCTTTGCTGAACTTCAAACTAATAAGCAAAATTCTGTCTGTGTGCGTGTGTGTGTGATCTTAAAAAAATATGCTGAATAACGTATTGTATTATTTATGACAGGCATAAATGTATCCATATCTTTAATGGCAATCATATACATGCATACTTTTTTCAGTATTCAGTAATAAATAGCTTCATATTTTACAAGATACAAAATTGTATTGATAGTCTGCATGAGATAAAACACAATAAATATTAGCTTTGTATAGCTATTGATCGACTTATTTTATCATAAACTTCTGATTAAAAATGAAACCTGAAGGAGTTTTTGGTTCTTCAGTGAGTGGTTGCGACCAGCAGTTCTGTACTACTTACATATTACAGTAATAAGGAAGTAAAGTGCAGTAACCTTTATATAGCCTTCAAAATGTAGTATGGTTTGTTAAAAGAAACATTATCATAAATTTATCTTATCACATTCGTTCGTTGCGGGAATATTGTGTAGTTCAAGCCCGTTGAAGCTTGAACCATTCTGAAACTTTTTATGTGTGAAAGTTTGCCTGCTAAGTGCAAAAGGAAAGGAGTTATACTCAGATTCATGAATTTGTACTGGTATGTGATTAGGGCTGTGTATTGCTTGACCAGTGGTGATATGATATGTATCACGATACAGGTATCCCGATACGCGATACAATATGATACAGATTATTATTGAAAATGTCATGAAATATCCTTCAACATTAAGTAATACATACATCCCTCAAACACACCATTACAACATTTCAGTTTTCAGGATGGATGATTTTTAGCAAATAATACCCTTCACTAGCTCTAGTAAAGCACTGATTGTATGTTGAAGCAAACACAGTACTGAGCAGGCATACTTCTGTGTTGGAAAACACATTTAGTTGGTTACTTGTTGTATTGTAATACAGCTGATACAGGCACAGCTGATACGATATGCTGTATTGCAATACAGCTGATATGATATGCCGTATTGCAATACAGCTGATACAGGCACAGCTGATACGATATGCCGTATTGCAATATAGCCGATACAGGCAAGCCAATATGATATTCCCTATTGCTATGAAGTGTATTGCGTTATACCGATATTTCAATGTATTGCTACAGTCCTATATGTAATATATAACCTTGGACATGTGTTGTAAATGATTTTATTCCATATCTATAATTTCATTGAGGTTGCATATTGCTCTTTCAGTACAGAAGTGTATACGTTTCAGTTATCAGATAGTTCTAACACAGAATTATTTTTTATTATCAATACATATATTCCTATTGACTTTAATTTCATGTCACTTCTGACCGGCTTAGGTTTTCATCTACTTTTTCGTTCCTGGAGCAATTTCGTTGGCTGTGGAAGTAGATCAATATCTACTGACCGGTATAACTGTTCTTCTTCAAATGGAAAGTTCTTTTTTTAAATATCTGAGCTGAGAAAGTGGGACAACATCTAAACATGTTATATATGTATGTGTTCCTTGCCTATGAATTGACTTAAAACTAAGGTGTGCTTATAATTCTAACATAGAGTTAAACTCTAAAATCTACAAAACTATTTTATGGTTTCTTGGTGGGATAGTGGTGTAAGAGACTTGTATCACAGTTCAGAATTACTAACCTCTCATTGTTTTAAAGGGATTATATCAGGATTTTTCCAAAATTCAAAATTGGCTAAAAACATTATTTTCCAATATATCATGCCTATATATACCCACTGACCCTGTATTGCCAAATGATATCTATTTAAACTTGCCAAAATAATATATTGAAAAGGGATATCCTAACTTTCTCTCTTAAAATTACAACACATTTTGTGACAGTATTAAATGAGTCACGTGATTTCATCTTGATTTCAATTTGACCCTTTATACAGGTTCACACGTAGTAAAAAATGTTTGATCATGGAAAGAGCCAGGATGACAATGCCAAGGTCGTCAAGCAGTATTTAAGTTCTGTCTATTTTTAGAATGGGGATTTAGTTTCAAGATTACCGATCAAACTTAATTATCGATTTTGTCACAAACTGATGGATTTGACATAGCCAATGCCTTTCGGATTTATTAATTAATGATAATGAGATGATTTTTATCCATTTGAATAATTATTTTATTTTTAAGACGTTAACTGCATTTTCTTTCCCGATATACTCCCTTTAAGAGGTTACATGGACTTATCCAAATTCATTTCAAAAACCTGCAGAAGGATGGAGATTCTATAGGCTAAGGTTTAATTAATGTATCTGGGATCTTCCTTCATCATTATGTACTCAACAACACTGTAGATGTAACCACGGCTGTAATGTCTTGAAAATGACATTAAATCTCCATTAAGAATGTTTTAGTCTTAAGCATAGGTTAAACTGAAGGGATTGTAATAGAAAGTTTGAAGAATTGAATTACACATTAAAAGTTTGATTCAAATATGTGTCAGATTAAAAAAGAACATTGTATGTCCTGCAAATTACATGATTCCCTGGATAAACTATTTTAGTTTTAATGTAATCGGAGTATTTGAAAATATATTTGCGAAGAGGTGGAGTCTGTCATTAGTAATTAAACCAACTACTAGTATCAGATATGAATATTTTTGTGTTTGTATTTTTGTACCATTGTTTTAATTTTGCTAATGTTTTGCCTGTTCCAAAGTTGCACTGTTGAAATTTAAAAACGAAAATTTATAGATGAACTTTATGCTTATGTTCTTTTTTTAACTCCTTATTTGTAGAGCCGTATTGTACAGAATTTCCACCAGTCTACAGTAGGTATTCCCTCCAGTAGTAAAATTAGTGTTTTTAAATTTTCAACCCCTTTCCCGAAGTCTTAAAATCATAAGCACTTAGCGGTAACCATGCAAAGAGTAATGAAGACATTTATAAATCAAATGCCGACTGATTACGATATAACAAATGTGATTTTAACGTGCTTGTAGACGTATCACTTAATGGGGAGTACTTTACTGCTTTTAGCAATGTGTGAAAAGAGAACTTGTTCATTTGAAGTGTAGAGAAGTTTATTTTTTAATGAGATTGCTTATTGCATTAAGTGGATCACTAAGCGATCTCGAGGCAGTTTTCTTTATGATTGAAGTTCTAATGATATCGGGTAAGCCCGTTTCAAATAAAGAAACATGGAGCATGTGGTCTAATGGTACAGCATTGGATCCATGAACTGAGGGTCTTGGGTTTGATCCTCCTTCATGGCTATTGTGGTGTCCTTGAGCAAGACACTTTTTCTGCATATGCTAATTACTGGTTCTACCCAGGAAGACTTAAAGCGTGGTTTGTATAACTTGTAAAAACTTGTTTTGCAATTGAAGTAAAATAAGTTTAAACTAAATAAAGAAACTTTTTTTTCCTAATATCATTTAATTAACCACAATTTATATCTACGTTGACATGGAGGGATTTTGGTTTGTCTGTCAAGCAATATTTAGAATTTAACATTTCTTATGTTCTTTGTACTTTGTTTAGTCTTTTCATAACTATAATCCTTAAAAAAACAATGTACAGTCAAACCTGTCTTAAGTAGCCTGCCAAGGGAAAGAACAAAAGTGGCATTTTAATACAGGTTTATATATAAACATGTGTATCAGAAATAACAAATATGACTGCTTAAGACAAGTGACTGCTCAATTACACAGGTTTGGCTGGACATGCTAAAAATAATTAGCAGTGAAGATCATAGGTTTAAGATAGTTTTTTTATGTTTTTAATCTTAGTGCAGTTAATGGTATTATTTATGTAAACACAAACAAAATGCAATACTACCTTGAGGTTATGGGAGTCTATTGGCAAGGCCGTCCTAAATAAAATGTTTGTTTGCTGTGCTCCGACCCAGTATTTTTCATGAGGGTAGGTAGGTAGATAATTCTTTTTTTTATGCCACATTTTGATTTTGCATAGTCATTTTAAAGAAAAAAAGACAGAAATCGTAAAAAAAAAAATTAAATACTTTGAAAGGCAGTAAAAACATTTGAGAAGCTGCAAATTTGAGTGAGTAGGTAGGAGCACGGCAAAATGGTGGGGTTTTTTAAGGACGGCCCAACTGTACTAAATACAGTCTTTGAAATGCATTAATTTTGTTAAAACATCAATTAAAATGGTAATTGAACTATATGCTTATGGTTTTAAGACCTAATCTTTTGGCCCTACAAGTTAGTTAATACTTTCTGAGGTGGTGGTTTGGAATTGTGGGAAATCTCTTGTTTATTTCCTGTTGTTTTTTTTTTGTATTTTATAGCTGTCTTTAAGTTGATGTTAAAACTTGTATTTTTCTTCTCACCTACACAAGTTAATTGCCAACAGTGTGAGGTCCTTCATGTGACCTTCCACTAAGGCTACTTGGGTCAATGCCTCGGTAGACTTTAATATATTCATTGAACAAAACTAAGAATTGCATGTAAATATGAAGTTGTTCAATATTTTTGTTTCTATCTTTTCTGAAGAGAATTGTATTGGCTGCTTAAGTACAGTAATTATCCTTTGATCAGTATTTGTGCACCCATATTGGTGGAGCTGTTCGGTAGACATGGCTCCAATGCCCGAGTTTGTAAGTTTAGTCAAAAGCCGGGTTATACTAATGACCTTGATATTAAACTGTACGTGCACTGCAACCTTCCTTGCTTAATGGGTAGCAATTAGAGGAAAGCTCTAGGCCTGGTCAGATGGATTTCAGGTGCAGTCTGAGTGTGGAGTGCTCACCTTGTATGAAGTAGACTGTAGGCTCAGTAAGTAGCCATGTCCTACCAAGACTATAAAAATGGTATTCTTCTTTGGTAAGTGCTCATTCTAAGGATAGTTCTAGGTCTGGTCAATGTTGAGGTTAGATCTACAATTGGTCAGCAGAGGAGGCCTGGTGGGAAAATGTTTGTATTCTGCATAGGAGGTTATTAGTTAGATCCATGTCACAGACATTAAAAATGGTTCTAAATAGAAAGGTTTATGACATGGTACACAGCAGTTAGAGGACTGGTCAGTATTATCAAATGTGAATGGTTGGTTACAATGATGAGGATCGGTCGGTATAATGGGTGATGGAGTTAAAATCATGCAAATTGTTTGCTGTATGATGTTTAAGTGTGCCAACAATTGCAGTGTTGTCTAAAACAGACACCCTTGTAGTATGACTTTAAGCCCTAAACAATGTATATATAGTACTTGTCTTGCACCTTTTGGTCGTTATCCCATACTATTGTTACTTGTATTGCACAAACTATTCGCATGATTTCACAAAAAAAATATAGCATTGTTGTATTGATATAACTGATGATCATTTCCAGTCACCGTGAACTTTTACCCATTTTGACTCCAATAATTAGACACCTGCTTTCTTCTAGTGGCAACATTGAACTTGTCTATAGATCTCTTACCTCTAGGTTGTGGGTTAGAACCCAGCTCAACCTGCTATCTTCTAGTGGCAACATTGAAACTGTCTATAAATCTCTTACTGCTTAGGTTGTGGGTTGGAGCCCCGCTCGACCTGCTATCTTCTAGTGGCAACATTGAAACTGTCTATAAATCTCTTACTGCTTAGGTTGTGGGTTGGAACCCAGCTCTACCAAAATACTTTTTATGAGAAAGTTTGGCTGTATAGGTAATAAGTTAAAATGGATTTTTCTGTGCCAGTTGAAAATTTCATTTAAATTCTAACTGGCTTATAATTATGTTAATTCCTGGTGCGATTTCATTGGCTGGGGAAGTAAGTCAATGTCTACTGACATGTTATTTTATGTAAAATGGATTGTTTTTATTTGAAAAATCTGAGCAATTTTATTGGCTAAGAAAGCAGGACAACATCTAAGTGCAGAAAGATGATGGCTCTTGCTCCTAAGATTTATTTTGCAGTCTTGCTTCACCCCAAAACTTGCCATTCCTTCTCTTTATAAGTCCTTGATAAGCCATATTCCTCCAGTCCCTTCCTCCCTCAGTCTTCCATCTCCACCTGTCAGATAGAATATTCTATTAACCTTTACTGAATCTCTTCCATCACAATGTGCAACATTCCAGTATAATTTAATTACAAGAAGTGTTTAATAAAAAATTATGGACTGAAAGCAAAACCATGTAGACAAAATTCAGCTTATATGAGTTATTTGTTATTTGCTGATGTGGGTATACTCTGTCTTTGCAAATTAACCTGTTGTGAAAATGACTATTGCTCCACTCACAGGTCACATGGCATTGTTTGTCTAAGTAAATACAATGTAGTGTTTACTTAGACATTGTTTGTCTAAGAAAAATGGTGTCATGGCAACCAGTATTGATCACTGATTGGATAAACGACGTGTTTGATTGACAGCCTGTGTCAGGTCAGTTGTGCAGTTGATTGGAGCAGCAAGTTATTGAAGAGTTAAATATTGTAAATCGAATGAAATCAATGCCATGTAAACCTTTTTTTACCACCTATGCATGCTTAATTAAGTTAATTTTACACGTTTATAATGTATATTGTAATATTTTTATTCTTACATACTATTTAACTTGTTTCTTTGATATTTTAACTTGAACTTTAATGTACATGATACATGAAGTATGCATGGATGACATTACTGTAGAGATCATTTTTTCAGACTCCTTAATAGATATAACCCCACCATTGACTTTGTTCTTTATTCTATAGGAAATAATAAAAGTTTGAAGGCTTGTCATTAGTAGAGAGACCCAAACATGTTATTGTTTGTAAACCTCTGCACTACCAAAATGTGATGAGAAAAGTAGGGGTCATGTGTCATATAAGATTTTTTTTCTGCCCATTGTGTACACTGGTGACAAAGTGAAAGTAGACTTCCGAAATCATGTATTCATACCCCAATTTCCAAGCATCAATTTTTTTTTCTAAATTCACAATTCAAACATGACAATGCTATCAAAATGTTCAAAAAACATCAAAAATAACATTCAAATGAAAAAATAAGCATTAAAATAAGGAAAATGCATTTTTAAAGAAGAAGAAACAAGGATTATTTATAACCGCTATTATACGACTACCCCACGGAAGCACTTCCTTTTTCTAATGGTGGTACTATTACCTTATTAAATCTAAATGACTTCAGGTTAAAAATTTATTATAAAATGGCTTATTGAAAGAAACAAGATCTTGTGGTCCAGTAACAGAGCATTGTGTTTATGATCAGATGGTCGTGGGGTTGTCCCCTAGCCAAGGTCATGTGAGCTGACACTTCATACTGGTCCAGATTTTAATAAAATGAACTTAATTCAATAATTACTATTCAAGTCCATGTTTATTTCTTCAAAAAAAAATTGGTTGTTGCAACTGCACTTTTTGTATATGAGATCAAAACATGTTGCATTTAAACATCACAATGCAAAATTTGTTAAAAGCTTCGTTAATGTGAAAAGAGAATTTAATATTTCTGTTTAGCATGTCTAAATAAATTGATTAATCGTTTGGAAAAAAAATGAAAATCTTGCATGCAATACAGAAGTAAATTTTAGTATTAATTTACATGAATGAAGGAAAAACGATATCTCAAATAATCTTGGGGAATAAAATGTTTCCCTTTAATGGAATAAGAGAACTTGATTAATGTATTATTGCCAATAACATAAGGAAATAAATGCTGACATTGAAAAATTGTTGTTGATATATTTATTTTTGGTTTATAACAAGTTATAATTTTATTTAATACTGGTAAGCGTGTTTGTGTGAATGTGGTGGAAAGCTGTTGGAATGTCGGTCGAGATTTGACAATCTTTGCTTAAAACCTGTTAATACGTGAAAAACAAACTAAAATTTATTCTTTGATCTGCAAGTCTCTATGGTCTCATAGATTACAGTCGATGTCATTCTAAAGATCGGGTCAACTCGTGATACTCAGTGACATTGTACTTGATTAATATTCAACCTAAATTTCAATCATCTAATGATGATGTACAATTAAATACAAATTTATTTAATATTTTTTTATTGTTTATTCAAATCATTCTTGATGGTCAAGTTGAATCATCTTGATTATTTTTGTTATCTAAGGCATTGGTGTAGCTGTCTACAGCAAAAAGCCTGGGCGCACATTTTCTTGCAAATGCCTCATTATTTTTCATGGAAATGCATCCAGAATGCATGAAATGCATTTATAAAAAAATAAATTTCTGGAATGCATGCATCCCCCATAAGGCCAGCTAAATGTTTGGGGATATAAACATTATGGGCAATAAATACAATAAATTTCGAAATAACGAACAAAATCGAATCACAAGATACTGATGTGTATTAACAATGTGTTTGCCAATTCATTAACTGTCAGTTAGATTAAATGACTTGCCTGCACTCTTAAAGTCTTCATTTCAAATAAATTGATTTTAAGTCTATTTAAACATTATAAAGTTAAATGACACCTCTGCTGAGTACCCTTACGTGTGTTTGTACATACATTTCATTATATTATGAAATTCAAATTTTGATTTCTTAATGGGACCAAATTATTGCAATTTTTTTTCAAAATAATTTTTTCAGGTGGTATATGGTATATTACATTTTCAAATATTAGAAATTTTCTTTGTAGTGAAAGTATGTAAGACAGTATAGACATTTTTTTTAACAACCATACGTTTTTTTCCCCCGTATTGAGTCTGCAGGGGTAAGGGCCATGATCCTGCTGCAAACTGCAAAATAATAGCATACATATATTTAGAAGTTTAACACAATTTGCATGCAGCAAAATATATAATGTCATAATTCTAATAGTTAGATTTCTTTTTAATATAAACTACAGGACAAGAGAGTAATTTATAATTCTTACTAAGTATACAACTGCTGCCTTATATCTAGATACATTAAGCACAGGCCTGTCATTAGCATAGCATAGACATTCATTTAAAATTTCTATACTGAATTGAGAATGAGCTCATTTTCAGTGTTTGTACAATATAAGATTTCCCATGGGTACAATATTGATTACACCCGATACTCACAATTGTACCTGGGGTATAAAATAGATTGAAAATGATATAAAGTTTCTATTTAATTAAATGATTTTATTACAGTATAGTTGCAAACTAACGATAGAACTTGCCGTTTACAAAGATACATCAAAGTTTGGGGTTTCTTTTCAAAATTGAACTGCATTAATTATGTCTTGATAATCTGGTAATATTAATCATTGAAATAGAAAAGTATCTTTTCTTTTATAAAAAAATTGTAAGGAAATTTTCTTACAATTTAATTTAATCATGATTATTTAGTGAGGTATATTTAACAGTAGGTTTGATTGAATAATCGTTCACACTAATCTCATTGAGAATGATCAAATAATGATCATGTTTGATTTTCATTTTGTGCAGGCGGGGAATTTGTTTGACATCTGAGTATCAAACTGTTAAGTTATAATATTCCATCTTGTTTAAGTTCATTCAAAACCGTTTTGATGGAATAAAGTCTTTATTTAATGAAAGGACTCATTTGAACTAGTCAATTTTTCCATGAGGCCCTCAAATACAGATATCTTATTTACATCAGTGTGCTAAACAGCGATGTCATATGAAAAACAAAATTCATTATCAGGCACATCAAGAATATGTTTTATAAAAGTATTTTTGACAATGCGTGCATTACAAGCAGTGATATAAAGCTTTAATGCTTTAAGCCATCACAAATAAAAAGTTTATAAATGGCTAACTGAACTGGCATTTAATACATTTATTAGAAGACTATGAATTTCAATGTAAAAAAGATTTACTGATGCTAAGTCAATTAAATTATACATGGCTGAATTGGGTGTTCATATGCATGTACAAAGAGTCAAACTGTGTAGATCCTGGCTGTGACGGCTGATCTGTCAGAGTGTATATTGTTTGCAAATAAAGTAACAGCCCAGCCTTAAAGCAACACATCCACGTTTGAACTTTTAAAAAAAAATTTTAATTGAGTTATGAGCACATTTCACATACAAACATATGATCAATTAGCTGTATATGAGCATATAAACACAATCCCGAACAAAATGATGCCCAAATTATAATGCGTGACTAACACTTTATAAAACAAGCGTGTAACTCACCTGAGTAAAAAAAAATTGTCAAAATGACTTTCAAGGCAAGTAAAGTACACTACGCACTAAAACATGAAATTTTTTAATACGACTCGCATAATTCAATTTGAAGCCAAGTTGGAATCCTCAGCAATTTAAAAATAATTTATAAAGCGTTTGTCACGCTTTATAATTTGGACATCTTTTTTTATAATTCTAAAGCGTTTTGGATAGTGTTTGTTAGCACATATACAGCTCACTGACCATATATATATGTATGGGAAATGTGCTCACAACTCAATTGAAAAACTTTTTAAAAAAGTTTAAACGTGGATGTGTTGCTTTAAGTTCAAGGTTTTAAGTGAAATATCACCTATGCCAATAAAAGGGTTCACAGTGGCTGAGTGGCTCTTAACGTCCCATCATTGAGAGCCGAGTCTGGTTGGCCCAGTCAGTAATCTGTCTGACTGTCACTCGTGAGATCCTAGAAAACAGCGGTTAGGTTAACTGATCGCCTGTTAGCCCTCAACGGCATAAAAATGACGCTTAATGTTTAATCAATCAATTCTACTGATACACACTCTAAGAAATTTACTGTGGCATGTCCAATATTTTTACAAAATTTTCTTAAATATTTATATAGGTGTAATGGTTTATGGTTTGATTGTCATATTACCCCTGGCAATGTCAATATGTACAAATGTTTTCTCCAAGTTCACCATTCAACACAGTGTTTACCATGAGAGAACATCAGGAGCACCTAATTGGTTATTTGATTTTTTGTTTACATTGAAAACTGTTTGATACGATCAATGTATTTTAAGAACAAATCTTGTGTATCAAATATTATATAATTGGTTCCACTCTTGATTATCTAAATTGTAAGGGATATGAAAAAGGAAGAAAGATAAATTCTAAATTGCGTGTTTCTAAATTTTAAGTGTTTTATATTCCAAATTGTTAGGCCATAATAAATTAATTGCTAGATAATCATCCCCACCTGTCTCTTAATTTTCATGCCACCCAGTAATTAAACGGAAGATGATTTTTATAAGTTAGTTTAATTGATAAAAGTTAAATGTAGAAACTTTTTATAACATTCAGAAATTGCCCGGTTGGCTCAGTCGGTATCACATCTGACTATCAATCCAGTAGTTGTGAGTCTGAATACTTCCCGACCACAGTCTCTGTGATAATTGTTATATGACATGGTGCCTGTTTTCTCACTGTTGATTCAAATGGGAAAGTTATCGGTTACTTGAGGAAAGGGGTGTGCTTTATTCATTCTGAGGTCTTCCTCCACCAATAAAACTGGATATGCCATAATTATATACCTTACGCCTTTAAAGAGATTATATCAAGATTTTTCAAACTTTTAAAATTGGCCATAAACATTTTTTCTCCAATATATCATTTCTATATATTCACTGACCCCATATTGCCAAAAGAATATCTACTAAACATGCCAAAATTATATACTGAAAAGGGATTTCCTACCTATGTTAGACTAAAATAGATTTCCCGCTTAAAATTGCAACGTGTTTTGTGGTGTATTAAATGAGTCATGTGATTTTATTTTAGTCTGTTATGCATGTAGAAAACATTGTTTCATCTTAGAAAGAGTCTGAATAATGCTGTGAAAGTTGTCTAGCAATATTTAAGTGATATCTATTTTTAGATTTTTTTTTTTAAGACATTTATAGCATTTTTTCCTGATATACTTCCTTTAATATTTGAATATATATTTTTATCATAGATCTGCTGTCAAATTTTATCAGTTCATAATTAATTTGCTCAAATTGTGTTTTAAAATGATGAGATTGTTAAATCACAATTGGCAAAACATGGTAAAAAAGCTTTATCTTTATTGATCATTTATGTCATATCTATTGATTCAATATTCATACTTGCGTTGTTAAAGCCATTACGTATATATAATTATATAAACTGAAATGTTTTGAAAATTGGGTTTACCTGCATTAACAAAAAAAAAAGAAAACCCATTTTCTTCTGAGAGTCATGATAATATCATTGAATTAAACATGTGAAAATGATAATGGTAATAATGTGAAAATGATAACGATGTGAAAATGATAACAATGTGAAAATGATAACAATGTGAAAATGATAATAATTTATTATGTAAAAATGATAACAATGTGAAAATGATAATAATGTGAAAATGTTGACAATGTGGAAATGATAACAATGTGAAATGATAATAATGTGAAAATGATAATAATGTGAAAATGATAATAATGTGAAATGATAATAATGTGAAAATGATAACAATGAGAATGATACATAATATGAAAATGATAATAATGTGAAAATGATAACAATGAGAATGATACATAATATGAAAATGATAATAATGTGAAAATGATACATAATTTGTCACATGAGAGTATTTATCTTCTGTAACACATTGACAAGTGTTTTAGAAGGTCAATCAATAATTGTATTTGTATTTCTGATAATGTTTGACCCAAGATAAACCTATGACAAGGTGGTAGCCATTTTTTTCTTTAGACTTAAGACCTTATTTCACACACAATTCCATGACAAGTTGAAAGTTTTATGTTATCTTAAAGTTGCTATGTACTCTTCCAGTCGTATTTACATTACCCTTTGTAACCAATAGAGGAATAATTACATGTAAATTTGCTCAAGTCTGTCGAAGTACATTCATAGTTAGCTTTGCACTTGTCTGTTTGTTATTATTATTACTACCAACTATTTGACTGTTGGCTTGTTCAACATCTGTAATAGACTTGATGGTGATGATAATTTTATTTGTCATAGTCACTGGTTTCCCATATGGGTGATGCTGCTAGAAAAGTATGAATAATTTTAGATTTTTGTGCAGAGATACAGAAGACCTTTTTGTAGCATCTCTGTTTTTTGACATGCCCGGTGTAAACCAAGGTATTACACGGGACCTAGCAACCCTGGTTTTTTGACATGCCCAGTGTAAACCAAGGTATTACATGGGACCTAGCGTCTCTGGTTTTTTGACATGCCCGGTGTAAACCAAGGTATTACATGGGACCTTGATATTTGTTAAAGTCTCATCGAAAAGACTGATTAGTATTTTTAGTTGGAGGAGCAGGGGATCAAACCTGCGACCCTCTTAACCACTGGACCACTTATTCACCCATAATAGACTCCTCTATCTAGACTGATTAACAGACTTTTCGATCTATAATAGACTCTTCTTTTCTTGATTTTGAAGGAGTTTGATTATAATTTCATGGCTGAGAACCAAACTATGTAGAACCTGTGTAACACCAATTTCTCGCAGGCATATTTAGGTCCACAGTGTTAACTTGCAGTTTATATCAATGAGTTGGTGAGAAACAGTTTTTGGCATAAAATAGACTATGCTATTTTTAGATTAGCATAAAATGCTGCCATGGATTATTTGCTTTATTATCCTTTTCGGAAAATTACACAGTTCCAAAATACCGTCTGTACATAGTTGCTGACTTACAAATGTAACCCACATAACCAAACAAATGAACCTATTAAAATGTCTGTATTCTAAGACACACCCGGGGCTTTATCAACAACATGTCTATTTATAGAACAGATTGTAATTTCATGGTTATTTAGCAATTGTTTCACAAAATGAAACATTTTGTTTCTATTTCATTGAAGAATCTGAAATACATTATACATGAAATCAACTGATGAAGTTAAATTATGCGTACATATAGCAACAACTGTTTCAAACCTCCAGAGTGGCTCAATATAAACATATTGGCAATCAATTAACAAACAAGAAAGTTCACATCCTGCTTAATCAGAGTTATTCAAATCCCCATCTGGCCCAGTCTCTGTAATTTTTGGAGTCTCCAAACTCTAAATATGTGGGTAAGTAATCAGTGACTTGCAGATCCTGAAGATGATTTAGTGCACAATCTACTATTAAATAACTGACGTGCAATTGAAATAAGGGGGTGGGTGGGGAGCATACTATTCAAGCAAACACAATTCGTAAAGTAGTGTTGTACAGTGTTCATACATAAATGCATTCTTTTAGACAAAAATTTCAGTCGCCTGCAGGATTTTGTTCAATTTTAATCCTAATTCAAATCCATTCATACTTCTACTTCATTATTGACAGTTTGATAAATACTTCAATGGACTTGGATTGGCTATAGTTGGAAAGTAAGGTCATATATTAATACAGTTAGGTATTAAACGCCCCTCCTGAAAAAATACATATATGTACTACCAAAAAAATTATAAAAAATAGCACTTTATGAATTTTAGTAAGACTTTTAGTGTAAATAAATCTGAATACATTTTAAAAATAAAGATTAGTTTTCATGATTTACAGTATTACGGCTAAACTTCAGTTGTATATTGGTCTTCAAAAAACTTTATGTGAGGAAGTTGCCAGTTATTTGCGGAAGGATGGTGGTTCTACCAGTTCTCAGTCTGACTCAGTCTGAGGTCTTTCTCCACCAGTAAAACGGAATATGCCATAATAACCTGAAATGTGTTGAAAATGGCGTTAAACCCCATTCAAAAAATATATAAATATTGGTCTACAATTTGTTGGTCTACAGAATTTACAGTCCTCATTTTTCCCATTTGTGAAAAAAATTAAAATTACATACTTCTATATTTCATCCATTGTTAACTATTCTCCGTTAACTGTAGACCGTTCTGTCATGAAGAATCCTAGAATATTGAAATATTGGCGAAAAAACTTTACCATAACCAATGCAATTTGTCAATCTTTCAATGTAGTAAATAATTCCTCACTTGCAAATTATAAACCAATTACCTCTCACTGGTGAGGTTGAGGGTTCAAACAGGGGTTTATGTGAGTTTACCAATTACTTACAGAAGTGGTTCTACTCAGATTAGTTCAAAGGTCTTCCCCACCAATAGAACAGTTGAATGTGATGTCACCATCACATAAAAACTGTAATGTGTTGAAAACTGTTTTAAATTGCATTCCCTATCTCGACCCTTATCCCTCGCCCTGTCTCCATGATTATACTTGCTTATTTTATTGTTGACTTGCAAAGTCCATTGTTATTAATTTATAATCACAAAACACCGAGACTAAAACCTTTGACCATAACTAGCCATCTGTGCTCTCTCGTCCGATCTATCATTGAAGCACAAAACCAGTATAAACCCATAAATCAATATATCCCAGTAGGTATATTGTATGTACATACAGGTAGCTTATTCCAGGATTATGATCGTCAAATGATCGTCAATAAATCGCCAGTAAGAATGATAGATCTTGTTAAGTGTACCAGCTATGACATAATCTAGTTGGTAAGCTTATAATCAATACATCTAGGTATATACTGTCAACGCCCAAACGTTGTTCTATACTGTATAGGCAGATCAAGGAATATCAGTCAGAGGGGTAGTCCCAGGGAGGGTCCTGTGCAACTTTTGTAAATCTCCAAGGGGTCTTCAAAGTCCAGGGGCTCACCTATACATTTTTCACCATTTAACAGACAAAGGCTTGATACTAAACTGGGTTGAAGTCCTTCTTATAATTGCAATATATGTTGTCACCTTTCAAATGAATCACATGGTCCTTTATGTTGATCTGTCATATTGGTTATGTATTGTTGGATTTTGTTTATCTTGGAATCCAAATGACAAGGCTAAGGTTGTAAAGCAGTATGTTTGTGATATTTATTTTTAAAATAGCAGCATGCACTTTGATTTTTAATACACTGTATTGTTTTTTAGTCATAGTTTGGATTGTCTGTTATTAATTTAACAAGCGATAAATGAGATGCTTTTTTATATTTATCTTAAAATTAATATCAAATTTTAGTAATTTATAGTGTTTTTTCTTGACAGTGTGTTTGAAAGTTACACAAATATTGTGGTAGAAAAAGAACAAATCAATTTATAAGATTGAAATTGTTTTTAAAATGAATTTAAAATGGAAATAATTTTGTTTGGATTTTAAAGCTTATATCTAAAACCTGATTTTGCATTTTTTTAAACTTTGAAATTATTTTATCATAAAAAAACTACCATTCTATACTGTTCATCTTCAGATTGCCTACCCACCTGTACAACAGAGACCGGCATGGACTGGTTCCCTGGCACTTATCAGCGACGACCAATCCATGTACGCTCAACAATTGCAGCAGCAACAACAGGTAATCAGTAATAAAAATAGTTAAAAAAAATGGCATTCATATTTACATACTCATTCAATTCCATCATCCTTAAGTATTATTCACATCTGTTGGCTTTACCAGTGTAGTCTGACTGCAAACCAGGGTGTCGACCCGGGCACCAGTTTATACATGTAATAACTGGACAAATATTGTCATTTGAATTATGCTATTAGACAAATTGTAATGATTTCTCAGTAAATTATTTTTGGTAATTTCATTGTTAAACATTTAAGTTACAAATGGTATTTTACCATTTTAAATTATAAAATAAATATTAAAAATTGATTTTAGTTAAATATCAATTAAATTTCACTTGGGAAAACTTTCATATGGCAAATCATGACTTGACTGCTTGAACTCTTGATAAAATAAAAATTATATCAACAATCTCATGTTATTCTCTAATTGAGAAATTATTTATCAGATTTTTATTGATGAAGATAAATATCCCCCTATACAGTTAGGCAGTTTGGTTCCCCTACATTTAATCTCTTGTTGCAATGTCTTAATGCCATTTTTGGTGACTGTTACAACATTTTCTGATTATTTTATTTTATACAAGTCAATTGTTGTTGTATGGTGTTAAGCGTGGCTTTTAACAACTTTTCAGTCACATTGCAACAGTGTCTACTTGAGACAGTATTTAAGCGCTGTCACATTGGAGTATCATGCCGCAGACACATGGTATGATACCCCACCCAGTCACATTATACTGACATCGGGCCGACCAGACCTAGAACTCTCCTCTAAATGCTGAGCGTCAAGCGAGGAAGCTTCTAGTACCATTTTTCAAAGGCTTTGGTATTACCCGGCCAGGGATTGAACCTACGACCTTCCGCATGCAAGGCGGATGCTCTAGCACTAGACCACGCCGCAGTCTTTATACAAGTCAAGCAGTGGTTAAAATATTACACAGTGATTTATGACAAATGTAACGGTGAGTAGAAGATAGCTAAAGTAATTCACATTGATAATGACTTTGTTGTTACCTAGGAACTAGTTTACAAACTTCTTAGGGTAAAATTTGAAGTTTAATATGAAAAAAAAAATCATTTTATTAAGTTTTGTAAGCCTTGTAAATAATATTTATTTCACAAAGTGACTTTGTTACAGGTACCTGGACTGCCCTACCTGACAACCCCTACCATCACTATTCCTCAAGCCCATTGGACCCCAGTCGCACATACACAACAACAAATACAGCAGCCAAGACCCCCACTACGAAGTCGACCTCTCAGTGCGGGCTCGAGGAGACCAGCAACAGCATATGACAGGTGAGGTTGCTTATTAAATCTTTTTACATGTAAAGTCCCAGGCCATGTGCGTTTATGCCTCAGAGTGGGCTCTGCACTTTATCAGGAAGAAGAAGAAGAAGAGGCCCTGGGTTTCACTCTGTATTGGCGGTAACTCTGCAGAGCCTCGTAACAATTTAAAACAAAGTTATCCCACTGGATAGATTTTTCAATCCGCCCTGATAACCCATGAAAGATGCCTTGGGATAACTGTAGAGCTTCATTCCCCCCCAAAAAGATGTCTCTCAGAATGAATTTTTGAACCTCAATCCCATATTAGATTCTTGTAGTCTCATTCAACTATTTTTTTGCTCTGTCTAACTATCTGTGACAGTGTCTGTCTGTCTGTCTGTCTGTCTGTCTGTCTGTCTGTCTGTCTGTCTGTCTGTCTGTCTGTCTGTCTGTCTGTCTGTCTGTCTGTCTGTCTGTCTGTCTGTCTGTCTGTCTGTCTGTCTGTCTGTCTGTCTCTGTCTGTCTGTCTGTCTGTCTGTCTGTCTGTCTGTCTGTCTGTCTGTCTGTCTGACTGTCTGTCTGTCTGTCTGTCTGTCTGTCTGTCTGCCTGTCCCAGCAGATGTTTGAAGTTATGGAGAAATTAGGTAAGAATCTGGTTAGAATATGATTGTATCTTAAACCTTTGTTTTAGAACCTTATAATCAGTAAATGAGCTAAAATAAATCGTACAAATTTTTGTTGCAAGAAGCTTCAAAACGCTAAATATTAGAACTTCCATTTGTCTGTCCTTTTAATAATGTGATTTGTTTTCAATTAAATATGATAACATGAAATCGTATACGATGTTGGTTAAACACTTACATGACTAAGATCAGTGATCATCATGTTGCGTTATTCTCTTACAGATTGCAGAATATAAGCACAACGATGCAAACCTCCACGGCCGGAGTCCTCAACACTTCTCCTCTACCTAGAAGTAAGTGTTGCATTATGGGTAAATCGTAAAGTCATTTTGAATATCCACTGTGCTTGGTTCATGTTAAATTGTACTGCTGAAGTAGTCAGAGTCATGACAAACTAACTGCCTTTGTATTTGTTTGGGTGTCTACCTTAAATATGGAATCTAACATTACAAATCCTATAAAGACCATTTATGCATCAGAATGATTTCACAAGAAAATGCCGATAAATTAATACGTAACTTTCAATAATTGAAATCAGAAGGCAAATCATTTGGACCCATTCCATCAACGTTCATAGATGGATTTTTGTACAAACATTGAAAACACATGAAGTCATTTTATAAACACATGGATCTTTCACATTTTATTTTGGCTCTTACGTGAAACCCTAGATAAATTTTGTGACTTTTTTAGTAACTTACAATCATATACTTAAAAGTTTGTAAATTTATGAACCTTGTTGAAATCTGCCTCTGGTACAAACACTTCCTGTGTTAATATTGGGTATGGATCCGTGTTCACAAAAAAAACTTTCGATAAAAAATCAGTTGTAAACTTAAAGTAAGAACCTTTCATAATATTTTTGTCTGGTTATCTGCATGAATTTAAGATTTTATTTTAAAAAAAACATGTTTTATGAAATATTCCGTCCATAGTTGGATTAATCTGGATTAATATTTAAGATATTATGACCGATACTTACTTAACGTTCGCAAACTTTTATTTTATCATAAGTTGTTTTGTGAAATGCAACCCTGCTTATTAATTGGAATATTTTTAATTTGTTGTAACATGTGTGTCTGTATTTTTTAAAGATATTAACTTAAACTTGATAACAAAAGGTAAGACTGTGTTATTGAATTTGACAGCGGTTAACACAAAGGCGTGGACAACACAAGGTACATATTTATGATGTTAAAGTCATTTTCCTGTAGATAATTATAACAGAAAACCTTTTCCATGTCATTTTGTTCCAATTTCCTAAAAATCAAACATAAAATCCCATTCCAATTTTCAATAGAACATATCTGAAAATATTTGACCTTCTTTTAATTTCCGTAAAAACATAACACAAAAATATTTTTACTTTTAATATCCTCTATTTTTGTATAACATACCATAATAGAAAATATTTTACCTGAAATTTTCTTCTATTTTCAGTAAAAAAATAATAGAAAATAATTTGCCTTTAATTCCCTTCCATTTTCTTAAAAAACATAACAAAAAAGGCCTTTTAATCCCTTCCTATTTTTCAAAGAAAGTAAAAACAGAAAGAAATATTCTGTTTTTTCTTCCAATTTTGTGAAAACTTAATAGAAAATTGAAGTTGCCTTTTAATTCCATTTAACTTTCATGCGATAAACATAACAGGAAGCATTTTCCCTTTCATTTCATACCTATTTTACTCAGAGAAGAAAAAATTTGGTTCAGTTTCTCTGAAGATGTTTTTTTTTTAATAAAAGTTTAGTTTGCTTCATGTTTCTTTAACAGTATAAATGAAGATATTGTCCAACATACTGGTGATGTTTACGTTTTATTTCTATGGCAACTCCAAAATAACCTTTCCCAGTATCTCATCTATGAACTCCAAAAACAAAATGTTCCTTACAAAAGGACTGTTTCCTTTTCTTAATAAATGCCAATAGGAAAATGACTATAACTTCCTAATACTGGTATGTTAAACTGAATTCACAAGTTTCAATATATAAGTACTCTGATTTTTTACCAAAAAAAACATACCAAGAATGATTTTCAACATTTAAAGTTGAAACAGTAAAACTGTTGTTATGAAATACTTCAGATAAATATGGAATGTCGGACATTCACCTTTTATTGACCTGATGTGGTTGTCAATCAAACAAGCTAATAATCCAATCGGTGATCAATGACCGCCATTTATCTTAGACAAGTGAACGGTCTCTAAGTAAGCACTACATTGTGTTTACTTGGACAAATAACACCACGTGACCAGTGGGCGGAGTGATATAAGTAGTTCTCGAGTCATGTTAATTGTAGGAAGTATGACATGCTTGTAACAAAACTTGTGAATTCAGAGTTTGGTTTTCTCACCTGCACACAGGAACAGTTTTCAGGCTTTATCACACTTGTCATATACAGCTAGACTATATTCTGTCTCTACATGCTTGCTCCAGTTTCTGGCTCAGTCTCTCTTGCTTTACTTTGACAATTATTTGACTGGCTCTCATCTTCCAAACAATTACTTTGGGTAGGGTCAATTTTTGACTGGTTTTCTTGCATGCATGCATGTAGCATATCTCATTTTCTTATTGGGAATTCATTCAGTGGTTCATTTTTTGGATGTTTTTCGTAAATAGATATAAATCCATCTTTTCATTGTTTTTCATCTGCTGCGTATGCATAGCTTTTGATTTAAGATTGCAATTGACTGCGTTTAGGAAACCTCCAACTCATGGTTCTTACTGGTACCAGGCTGTATCAGATTTGGTTCTCGTCTGCTTTATATATGGATATGGTAATCTCTGGCTGGTTCCTATTTGCCATAAATACATTCATGCTCTACTTTTTGAATATTTCAACATCTTCTAAATCTTGTCTTGCACTCAGAACTACCTTGTTCATATAATTGGGAATTCAGGACTCTTATTTCCAAATTCTGCTAGAATAGGTTCTTTCCTACAGTGTGGCATGTCTGGAAACTTGTCAGTCTCAACTCAATCTTGGGTTACTTCCCTAATATGGCATTACACAAGTAAATCTTGGTGTTTTGTCCAGATTGATGTTGTTAGGAATTAGTAAAAAATGTATGAATGTTTTCATGTACATATTTTTTTATATATAAATTATATAACAAAAGAATAGCCATTGTGTGCGGTAAATAAAATTTTGTTTGTTTTACAACCGGTCAATTTGCCATTGCTGGGAGTGGTAAAACAATGCTGTTTTATCATAACTTTCAATTCCATTTGAAATACTAGTATTACAAAAAAAAGATGGGACATTTTTTTACAAAGTTTTTAAACAAAGCTTTAAACAAAATTTCATTGTTTTTCTCATTTCTGAAAAGAAAAAAAAGGTTTGAAAATGTTCATACCTACTTATATTCTACATAGGGGCATTTTATAATGGAGAATGTAGAATAATTTAAAATTCACAATGAAGCAGCTTTACTTATCACTATAAAAAAGAGCTGTTAGGCCATAATAAATTAATTGCTAGATTATCTCCAAATTTTTCTTAAAAATGAGAGAGCAGTAGGATTTATTTTTTATTTTCATTTTTAAGATTTTTGATGTTTTTTTATTTTATTTTTATATTTTTTTTATGAAAATAAAAAGGGTCGGGGTGGCATTAAAATTAGGGGGCGAGTGGAGATGATAATCTAGCAATTAATTTATTATGGCCTTATTGATATATTAAATATGTATTATTCTTTTGATATACAATTTGTGCACACACTCCAAAACTTGTGTTAAAAAAAGCCAAAAAATAACTATAAAAAAGGCAACATGAATATAAGAATGTATAAATGTTCACAAATGAGTGTTGTACAGTGTTGCTGTAGACATCCATTGTTCGAACATAAGTCTTGTTTTAGTGTGTGTATAAGATAGATATTGTATCTCACATTTTATATAAACTAAACACGGCTTTCTCTTCACCATATGTACAATAATATATAATCAAGTGTAGGGTTTTCCGTCGCCGAGTGGTCTTAGGCGCCATCTCAAGATCATTTACCTCTCACCTTTAAGGTCATAGGTTCCAGTCCCGCTTACTCCAAAAAACTTAATGTGAGAAAGTTTGCCAGTTTTGCAAAAGACTCAGATTCCTTCTGAGGTCTCCCTCCACCAATAAAACTGGATATGCCATATATAACCTGACTCATTCTGAGGTCTTCCTCCACCAGTAAAACTGGATATGCCATATATAACCGGACTCATTCTGAGGTCTTCCTCCACATATAAAACTGGATATGCCATATATAACCTGAGGTCTCCCTCCACCAATAAAACTGGATATGCCATATATAACCTGACTCATTCTGATATTTTCCTCCACCAATAAAACTGGATATGCCATATATAACCTGAGGTCTCCCTCCACCAATAAAACTGGATATGCCATATATAACCTGACTCATTCTGAGGTCTCCCTCCACCAATAAAACTGGATATGCTATATATAATATATAACCTGACTCATTCTGAGGTCTTCCTCCACCAATAAAACTGGATATGCCATATATAAGCTGAGGTCTCCCTCCACCAATAAAACTGTATATGCCATATATAACCTGACTCAGTCTGAGGTCTTCCTCCACCAATAAAACTGGATATGCCATATATAACCTGAAATGTGTTTGAAATGGTGTTAGACCCCATTAAAAAAACACCAACAAATATATATATATATATATATATATATATATATATATATATATATATATATATATATATATATATTCAAGTAATATTGAAGATACTTGTGACATCATTTTGATATATATAGATTGAGACTACCAGTCTGATCAAGCGAGTTAATCATCTAGTTCGACCAGTGATATAGATCCTGTAAAGTTGACTGTGTGGATTGGTTACCTCCCTTTGTGTTATGTATTGATATGGAATAGATTAAATTTTGCTGAAGTTTATATAATGGCACTGATGTAATTATACAGGGGGCAAACATTTGCTGTTTAAAGATGGCAAATATTTCCAATTAATTGATTACCACCATACAAGGAGCTAAATCTACTTAGTTCCGTGGAAGTCACATGAAACTTGTTTAAAACAGAACATGTCATCAGCTTTTTTATTTTTTTTGTAAAATTCTATTGATGAAGATTAGAACAGCAGGCAAAGAAAGAATATAAGATTCCATCCTGAGTATCCATGTAGGAATTTAAGAATCCATCACAAGTATCCATGTGGGATAGGAATATCTCACCCGAGGTGTCAGAATTACAAGCAAGGATGAGGCACTGACCCAGCGGGTGAGATTTTTCTATCCTGCATGGATGACCTCATTATGGATTTTTTTCTTCCATTCATCTCAGTCAGATGATTGACCCACGATAATGGCCATCATCACAAAAATATTCTAGTGTTTAAATGCATGTTTAACACCCTAAATTTCGCATATAGATATATATATATACATATATATTATATATAATATATATACATATATATATATATATATGAATGAATGAAGAAAATGACAATTTAAATTAAATTACACCTGTTAATTGCCCCACATAGTGTTCATTTGAATAATTCACTTCAAATATATATCCATGTGACATTGAGATCTAGACAATACAGATACCTTCCTCCTTTCATTATGTCAGTCGCAATAATACTTTTCATGTGGTTATGTGACTTTTCGTGTGGTTATGAGACTTTTCATGTTGTTATATGACATATTATGTGGTTATGTGACTTTTCATGTGGTTATGTGGACTGTTACAGGTGGAGGATGGGTGAACACAGCGACGGGAAGGAGCTCGGTAACTAGTCAGTTTGCACCACCACCATCACCGGGTCAAAGTTCGTTTGTCCCCATCTCATCAATGCAGAACCAACAGGGCAATGAAAAGGTATGATGTGTCAAGTGTTTTAGTGGAGCGGGGGATCAGTATGTAGGCCCAGTTCAATACTTGTTAACAAACTTCAGTTTAAACTTATTTATTTTACTTTGATTGTGAAATAAGTTATAACAACTTATACAAATCATGCTTAAAGTCTTCCTGGGTAGAACCAGTACTTTGCATATGTGGAAAAAATGTCTTTCTCAAGGACACCACACGTAGCCGTGGTGTAGGTTCAAATTCGCGTACCTCCGAACACGGGTTCAATGCTCTACCACCAGATCATACGATCAATGTTATCAAACTTTAGTGATGTTTTGTTACATGTTGTTGTTACATGTTACATGTTGATGTTACATGTACAATAAAAAGATGATGCAGCAGAA
Organism: Panopea generosa; assembly: GCA_029582155.1. Lineage (NCBI taxonomy): Eukaryota > Metazoa > Mollusca > Bivalvia > Adapedonta > Hiatellidae > Panopea > Panopea generosa. Next base: position 42,964,466 of record CM055910.1, on the reverse strand, counting down.
AAATTGACACCAACAAATGTTTGACAATTTTATCACACATAATATAAATTAACTAAAATACACAATTTAAAAAAAAAAAAAATAGAAGTTACTTGAGATGTCTGTTGTATTGTTGTATCCTAAGGATGTGACTCTAATACCCAAATTTCAGAAGTCCAAAATTGTTTAATGCAATATTTACTGACAAATGATTTGCATCTGTGTAGGAAGTTCTTTACTGTGTTGTTTACAATAGGATCAGAGGATCCAGCAGTTGTCGGAGGAGGTGACCCGTCTACGTACTATTGAGATGGAATCATCGCGTAGAGATCAGGAGAACCAGCAACTTCAGCAACAACTACAGGTTTGTCCAGATCTCCTGTTATAAAGCCCCAGTACTCCTGTAATAAAGTCTCAGTTCTAATATAATAGTCTCAGTACTCCTGTAATAAAGTCTCAGTTCTCATATAATTGTCTCAGTTCTTCTGTTATAAAGTCTCAGTTCTCATGTAATAAAGTCCCAGTTCTCATGCTATAAAGCCCCAGTTCTCATGTAATAAAGTCCCAGTTCTCATGTAATAAAGCCACAGTTCTCATGTATTAAAGTCCTAGTTTTCATGTAATGAAGTCTCAGTTCTCATGTAATAGAGCCGCAGTTTTCATGTAATAAAGTCCCAGTTCTCATGTTATAAAGTCCCAGTTCTCATATAATAAAGTCTCAGTTTTCATGTAATAAAGTGTCAGTTCTCCTGTTATAAGTCCCAGTTCTCATGTAATAAAGTGTCAGTTCTCATGTAATAAAGTCTCAGTTCTTCTGTTATAAAGTCTCAGTTCTCATGTAATAAAGTCATAGTTCTCATGTTATAAAGCCCCATTTCTCATGTAATAAAGTCCCAGTTCACATGTAATAAAATCTCAGTTCTCTTGTTATAAAGTCCCAGTTATCATGTAATAAAGTCCTAGTTCTCATGTAATAAAGTCTCAGTTCTTATGTAATAAAGTCTCTGTTCTCATGTAATAAAGTCTCAGTTCTCCTGTTATTAAGTCCCCAATTCTTATGTAATAAAGTCTCAGTTCTCATGTAATAAAGCCACAGTTCTCATGTAATTAAGTCTCAGTTCTCCTGTTATTAAGTCTCAGTTCTCATGTAATAAAGTTACAGTTTCTCATGTAATAAAGTCTCAGTTCTCATGTAATAGAGCCTCAGTTCTCATGTAATAAAGTCTCAGAAATCAGTTGCCTATGAATTATAAATGATAAATTTGCCAAGTAATTAATTCTGCAGGTGCTATTTTATCAACATTTAGTCAAGAGGTGCAAGTTTCCTATCCCTCTATACAAGTCATTGCTAAAATATGTCACTTTTAAATTACAGGAGCTGAGATCTCACCAGCATCAACAACAGCAATCTCCATTAGTCATGGGTTCTGACCCCGAGGTCACGAATAAATTATTCCAGCTAGAATCAGAAGTGTCTACAAAGAAACAGGAGATTGTTGAACTTCGAGAACAGGTAACAAATAATTACAACCTTGTGACAGCCACCTGTTGTGGATTCATTCATCAGCGGACATCAAACTTTTTTTTTCGTTCTCCATTTAGGGTTTTCTATAGCAAAGTGGCCTAAGCACATCTCAAGATCACTTACCTCTCACTACTGAGGTTTTGAGTTTAAGTTGAAATTGGTATAAAAATTTTATTTGAGAAAATTTGCCAGTTACTTGCAGAAGTGCTTATATAACTGTCTTAAATTCAAAAAAGTCCCAGTTTGACTGGGAAAAAAGTTAAATATGTTACTAAACGCCATACAATACAAAACCATCATTTATAAATATCACTGCCCTCTTTCACCTATTTATTATAGTCTGTTGCTAAGAAGTTGTTTGGTTTATTTTGCCAGAATTGTATATATTTTAGTATAAATTAATAATGCGTAATGATAGAAATTTGTAGTTGATATTCCCTAATTTACATTTTTAACTGTATTTAGGAAGTTAATACTTTTTTAGTTGTTTTTAGGAAATTGATAATTATGAAAGTAAAGCTTTCCATGTGCCATTCAGAAAGTTGCATGCAAAACTCCACTGGACAAAATTTCTAACCTGGCCACCTGTTATATTTCACATTCCAAGCAAACCAACAAATGCATCTTATCAATATTATAACATCTTTCAGTTACTGTCATACTGCGCTGGTGGTCTTGAGGTAGAGATTATGCCTTGCATGCAGAAGGTTGTGGGTTTGATCTCAGTCTGGGTCATACCAAAGACATTAAAACCAGTACTGAAAACTTCTTTGCTTGGCTCTCAGCTTTTAGAGGATAGCTGTGGGTCTTGTCAGCCATTGTCATTATAATGTGACTGGATGGGGTATCATACTATTTGTCTGTGGTATGATACTCCAGTGTGGCAGTGCTTAGAATACTGTCTCGAGTAAACACCGTCATGCATAACAGAAAGCGACGCTAAACAACATACAACAACATCATTAATGTGACCCTCATAACGAAAAGTCACAAAGTTAGTAACAGTGTGGCTCAGTTATTTCAATGCCTCGTTTGGACCAATCCTGTGAAAACAACAATGTTGGTCAACTGGAGTGTGACCTGATACAGACATGGGCCGATGTTCCACAGCAGTGTATTTAGCAATACATTGTGTTCATGAGGGCGAGATGGCGTCTTGTTGTTGCCATAGGAACGGTCCATATGAGGTAATGAAATAGATGACACACACTGTTTCTGATTTGTGACTTTTTGTTATGAGAGTGACATAAATCGAGGACTTGTATAAAAGGATAGGAAACTTGTATTTGACTAAATGTTGATAAAAAAGCATACGAAGGATTCATTATTTGGCAAATTAATCATTCATGACTCACCGGCAACTGATTTCTCAACATAAACTGTAAGTTGTATGTAATCTTAGATGTTTGAACATGTTTCAATCACACAAAATGATCTTGAATTAAAGATATTGAGGTTTGAAGGAAAATTTATCGCAATTTGTTCTTATTTTAGCTGCTGTATACAAATTTTGTAATTAGATTCACTGCAACAATTTTAAACACATATTGTTGGGAATGGTATTGTTTTGATGAAAATTTCATTCTGCAATGTAAGATTTAACAACTATTTTTTTTTTCAATGAAGTTTTTATGTGAACATCTTAAATAGAAAGATGATATAGTATTGGTAAGATAATAATTTATTATGTTTATTGGTTTGCTCACAATGTGATAAAGAAGCAGATGGTTAGTTAGAAATTTTGTTCAGCGCAGTTTATTTCCTCTGATTTAAACCTAGTTACAACCGTGTTACACTAAGTACTAAATTCATGTAGTATGTGTCCATTGGACTGAGGCCTAAATTAAAATATTGTTTGTTTGCTGTCCCGCAACCAACCTATTGGTCAGAAGACAAATGGGATGGGGAGGGGGTAGATGGGGGAGATGTCAAAACTTTTTTTAGCTCTACTGGCCAAAGGCCAGAAGTGCTTATGCGATGGCGCGTTGTCTGTCATCCGTCTTCTGTCGTCTGTCGTCTGACGTCCGTCGTCTGTCAGCAGCACTTTCTCTGAAACCACTAGGCCAATTAAACTGAAACTTCACATGGGTGTTTCTATTGTATGGGAGACTATACAGAAGATTTTTTTTTTTCGATCTGAAATTCAAGATGGCTGCCGTTACTAATAAAAGTCCAAAACTTCAAAAATCTTCTTCTCATGAACAGTCCAACAGATTTTCAAAATGTTTATGTAATAATGATGACCAACTATAGTTTTGTTAGATTTGTTCAAATGGTGTCCCCAGAGTTAAAAATGACCCTGCCGCAATGTTTCTATTGCATAGTAGAATTTCAAAAAGTGCTATGGCCACTATGAGTCAGTAGAGCATCCTCAGGCCCTCTTGGACCTCTTGTTTTTGTTAAGATTTGCTCAGTCAAACTGATCTCAGTTATCATGTGTCCTTAAAATATTCTCTGATTGATTACAAAAAAAATGGTCTGAAGTGGCAAACAAACAATTTTTAAATGTGGCCTAATAAAGTATTATTCATGGTATTGTTACTTTTATTTGACTTGATAAATAACGTTGTATTGAAGAAGTGAGACTATACACATACATACATATATACATGTATATGTACAGAGATAACTTACATTAATATGTGTACATATATTTAAGTGCACATATGCACACATTCATGAATATATTATACATGTATGTGTGTAAAAACATTATTTAATAATAAGGCAAAGAAATAATTTGTATTGGATATTATTATGAACCTAATTATGTGATATGTTTATTAATTAAGGCATGACTAATTGGTGTTTTGGTCGCCTGATTGCCATGTATGTTTTATGTTGTTTATAACTGAACCATATAGTATATATGATCTTTCAAGCCAATTTGTTGTGGGTTTTTTTTAAGGGGGGTGAGGGGGGGGGGTGCAGATTCATGATTTCAGAATAAGATTGGGTCCACTTATTACAGGATGCATGTGTGATAGAGGCTTGCAAATGACATAAGTCTAATCTTGTGGCCATTTAAGGCAGGGTATACTCAACATAAATGGGGTGTAATACAGTTATATATCTGTTTAGTGGTCCTCCGTGGCCAACTGGTCTAAGGCGCCATCTCAATATCACTTATTTCTCACTAAGGTCGTAGGTTCGAGTCCCACTCGCTCCACAAACTTTATGTGAGAAAGTTTCCAGTAACTTGCAGATGGATGGTTGTTCTACTCAGTCTAAGGTCTTCCTCCACCAGTAAAACTGGATATGCCATATATAACTTGAAATGTGTCCAAAATGGCGTTAAACCCAATTAAAAAAAAAATTCAAAATAAATATTTGTTTAAGAGTGGGTGTATGCTGGTTTCAGTCAATTAAACAACATGTATATTTATATCCACTTGTGTAGCCATTGGTTTCATAGGTGTGTTGTCAATAGTACATGTATGAATGAAAAATATGACTGCAGGTATTTTTGCAAAATCTCCCTTTTCCCTATTACATACGGGATACCAGTATAAAAAAAAAAATATGATGAAAAAAACTTTTGCATTTTTACTTTTATTTGACATATGATAAAAAAATGGGCTGGAAAGATTATAATATTGTGAACTTGGTTGTATGAGGGAAGCATGACAACTTATTTCATATACATGTATAATTGTAATCTTATTAATGAGGGAAGCATGATGCAGTAATCATATTAATACAGGCACCCCTGTGTGAAGAGACCACACCCATGTTAGTTAAACTGTTTTTTCTAATAAAAAATATTTTAAATATCATTAGATTTCGATTTTCCGAATTTCATACAAGTGTAAATAATGTCAAATTACACAATTTGAAACTTTGCTGTGTTCTGTACCATTAAACAGCAAATGCTTTTACTGCCTGGTTCCCTAAATTTATTGCAAACTGCAAGTTAATTTGAGGTTGAGCCAGAGTCCAGGAAAATATGTTAGCTAATGTAGCAAACATTTAACGTTACTGAATGAGTCCAGAACTTAAGAGCTTCATGTTAAACATGTGTTGCACATATTCAAAATACTTAACACAGGTTTATATAAATATTCTAAATAAAAACTTTATTTGTAGGGATTTAGAAAATTATTTAAGAACTTCTATAAAAAAAAATTTTTTTATTTATTATTATTATATTATTCGAAATTTTATAAAAATACATTTTTTATATTATTTTATCATTTGGAATGTTTTGTTTTCTCTGTCAAGTACATTATCCTCAGGCATATCTATTTATAGTTTCTACGGACATTAAATTAATTAATAAAAATCACTCCACTTCGTCGAGGAAAAAAACTTGATAAATCCATAAACTTTATATGTAGGTCTCTTTATACAGTGGACATGTAACTGGAATGGCTGCGGCTGCTTACATTGGTTTGACGGCACTAATCAGGTCCTCAAATCTAGCGCTTTTGTAATTTATAAAATATTGAATGATTATGTTGTCAAAACATTTTTCCTACCTGAATGTTGTTAAATTTCAGAGATTATAATTTCATTTTTAGTCACCTATGCAGCATGGTTATCTAGGGTGTTTGCATGTCCTGGTTTAATTTTTCAGCTTTCGAGAATGCAAACTCAGTCTGAGCTAGATACCGATAACCCTGCAATTTTACGTGCGGAGATAAATGAAAAAATTAAGGAAATAAATAATCTCCGCAATGAATTGGAGAGGGTGAAAAAGGATAAGAATATAACGTCAGGCCTGGTAACACAAATGCAGAGAGATATGTCGAATAAAGTAAGCCAACGGTTTGTGCTGTAATCCTGATCTTTAACCCCGGGTTCATCTCTGCACTCTAATATAATAGGTGACCATGTTTATAAAATTAATTTACTTTATTTTATTCTATCTCATTTAAGTACTTTGAATTCTTTTTAGCTCACCTGAGCAATGGTAATTCTTATTTTCTCATCTACAAGTTCTTTATAGACTTACTCCATTCACAATTTGAAAAGAAGTGACAAATGAAATCAAGTGAGTGACTTGGGCCTCTTGTTAACAATGAGCTGTAGATGTGCATTAAAATGTTATCTTGCTGGTAAAATTGAGTAAAATTGCAAACTCATTCTTGTATATCTTGAAAAAAAATTCTTGCTAAATAATAACAGTAAAAAGAAACAAAATTTACAAAATATGCATGTTGTTTAACTAGAAAATATTAAATTCTGCCTGTTCTATATATTATGCAAGAAGTGTATATATATGTTTACTCTCAATAAAGTTAACATATAAAATACGTAAAACATGGTCACCTATTCCAGTTTCTAATCCAAACAGTGTACGGGTTTGATGCATGATTATTCTCTTCTCTGATTTTGTTCACCTCTTTTTGTTTTAAATTATATATTATTCACTCTTATTCTACAACACATGCTGGTGTACTTATGGGTATACTTGTGTATTACAATGCACAATATTGCATGCTAGTGTATTTTGGGGTATACTGGTGTACTACAATGTATAATACTGTATGCGAGTGTACTAAGGGGTATACTGGTGTACTACAATGCATAATACTGTATGCTAGTGGACTTAGATGCACACTGGTGTACTACAATGTATAATATTGCATGCAAGTGTACTTAGATGCACACTGGTGTACTACAGTGCATAATACTGTATGCAAGTGGACTTAGAAGCACACTGGTGTACTACAATGCATAATACTGTATGTGAGTGTACTAAGGGTATACTGGTGTACCATAATGCATAATATTGCATGCAAGTTTACTTAGATGCACACTGGTGTACTACAATGCATAATATTGCATGCAAGTGTACTTAGATGCACACTGGTGTACTACAATGCATAATATTGCATGTGAGTGTACTTAGATGCACACTGGTGTACTACAATGCATAATACAGTATGCGAGTGTACTTAGATGCACACTGGTGTACTACAATGCATAATACTGTATGCGAGTGTACTTAGATGCACACTGGTGTACTACAATGCATAATAGTGCATGCAAGTGTACTTAGATGCACACTGGTGTACTACAATGCATAATATTGCATGCAAGTGTACTTAGATGCACACTGGTGTACTTCAATGCATAATATTGCATGCAAGTGTACTTTGATACACACTGTCTACTGCAATGCATAATATTACAGGAACTGGGTCCACAACTTGTTAAAAGCCAGTTATGCCTCTTATTATAGTCATTTTGGCCTCCAACCAACTTGCACATTTAACCTATACTGAACACAGGGCTGCGTTCAGCACCGTCATAATGCAAACACCTTTAATGCCTGGTTCTCTAAAATTAACACGCACAGTGTGCTAATATGAGGCTGAGCCAGTGTCCAGGAAAAATGTAAGCTAATGTTATCAAACGTTCAACCGAACTGAACGCAGCCCAGATGTAACATAATACATGTACGAGGGGCATTCAATATATTCTGTCACTGTGCTTCGAATATTTAAGCTTTTCACAGGAATGGGGTGTTTTTTTTCTGGCCAACCCTTCAAAGTATTCCCCCTGCACATATACACACTTTTGAAGTCTTTCCTTGAACTTAATGCTGAAAAGTATATTATTTAGACACTGAAAAATTGCAGACCCAAGGGGACATCTAAAAAAAAGTCACAGGGGCTTTAGTCAGGAGTGCTCAACCTGAATAACCTTTTCTTGTTCGAAGAAAGATTGTATACCCTTACTTTTGTGGGCAGAAGCATTGAATAAGCTATATGCCTTCCAAACATTTACTTGGACGTTTATTTCGATAAAACTTTTTGACAGATTTAAGTACTTCATCTTTGTAAAACTTGCATGTAATTGTTCAACCCTCTTTGTAAGGAATTTGTACAACAGGACAACTAGAATAGATGAAAATGACATATAAAACCTTCTTGGCGCATCTTGTCCTCTTTATTATGACAGGCCTAGTTTGATTTTTACCGAGCCATTGTTTGTTATTGATGCATCATTGGGGCTAAAAATAATAAACCCAAGTTTCATCCCCAGTGAGCAAGTCAGAAATTTTCCTAGGATTACAATTTATATATTTTTTCAGAAGATTTTTAGCACAATCTTAATGCTTGGCCATTTGGTCAGGTGACAGCAAACACAAAGCTTTTAAATTTCAAACAGTTAATCAGAATATGATGTATGTTGCCTTCTGAAATGCCTAGACTATAAGCTATCTGGGAGACAGTATACCGCCCATCTTCTTCTACCATAGCTCTAACAGCACCAATGTTTTCCTTTGTTGCTGCAACAACAGGCCTACCTGGGCGGTTATCTTCTTGCAGGCTATGCTGACCTCCCTTAAATTGCTTAACCCAATGAAAAACTGTTCTTAATGTTATGGTAGAACTATCTTGTATACATCACAGTTTTGAATAAATCTCTTTTGCGATAACTGCAAAGAAACTTGGACTTTAATGTAAGTCCTTATTTTTAATTTTTCTTCAACAATAAATATCGTGGTCAATTACAATTAGATTAAACTGAGATTTGCAGGTGTATTGAATAAACACCCCCAAACATTTGTACAAATTTTTTATGTTCTTACGCAACATTGTATTTACGGAAGGCCATTAGTGACAGAATTTATTGAATGCCCCTCGTATACACGAGACTGTGCCATCTGGCTGTAGTAGTATGTTTGTAGTTCCTAACCCTGTTTTATGTTTAACCATCTATTGTAGAGTAACCTTGCTTGTTTTACTTACTTTTGCATGAATCTTCGCTTCCTGTTACATTAAAATGTATTATTCAGTTATTATTCAACTTTTTGCAGCACCGCTGTGCTATCTGAGTTTTATATACAGAAAGTTCAGTGTTGCTCTAAGATGGTGACATATATGCACCCTACTGTACACCACCACTGATTTTGTTTTTGTCTTTTCTATCTTGTAACATACCCGGGTATTCACATCTTGTCACAGGTATACCCAATTATTCATCATATTGTCACAGGTATACCTGGGTATTCATCATCTCATCACAGGTATACCCAATTATTCATCATCTTGTCAGAGGCATACCCGGGTATTCATCATCTTGTCACAGGCTTACCCGGGTATTCATCATCTTGTCAGAGGCATACCCGGGTATTCATCATCTTGTCAGAGGCATACCCAGGTATTCATCATCTTGTCACAGGCATACCCGGGTATTCATCATCTTGTCACAGGTATACCCGGGTATTCATCATCTTGTCACAGGCATATCCGGGTATTCATCATCTTGTCACAGGCATACCCGGGTATTCATCATCTTGACACAGGCATACCCGGGTATTCATCATCTTGTCACAGGTATACCCAGGTATTCATCATCTTGTCAGAGGCATACCCGGGTATTCATCATCTTTTCACAGGTATACCCAGGTATTCATCATGTTGTCACAGGCATACCCGGGTATTCATCATCTTGTCACAGGCATACCCAGGTATTCATCATCTTGTCACAGGCATACCCGGGTATTCATCATCTTGTCACAGGCATACCTGGGTATTCATCATCTTGACACAGGCATACCCGGGTATTCATCATCTTGTCAGAGGCATACCCAGGTATTCATCATCTTGTCACAGGCATACCCGGGTATTCATCATCTTGTCACAGGTATACCCGGGTATTCATCATCTTGTCACAGGCATATCCGGGTATTCATCATCTTGTCACAGGCATACCCGGGTATTCATCATCTTGACACAGGCATACCCGGGTATTCATCATCTTGTCACAGGTATACCCAGGTATTCATCATCTTGTCAGAGGCATACCCGGGTATTCATCATCTTTTCACAGGTATACCCAGGTATTCATCATGTTGTCACAGGCATACCCGGGTATTCATCATCTTGTCACAGGCATACCCAGGTATTCATCATCTTGTCACAGGCATACCCGGGTATTCATCATCTTGTCACAGGCATACCTGGGTATTCATCATGTTGTCACAGGCATACCCGGGTATTCATCATCTTGTCACAGGCATACCCAGGTATTCATCATCTTGACACAGGTATACCCAGGTATTCATCATCTTTTCACAGGTATACCCAGGTATTCATCATGTTGTCACAGGTATACCCCATTATTCATCATATTAAGATATTCATAATCATTATTACATTTGGGCTCTATTGTAGATTATTAACTATGCCTTATGTAATAAGTTGGAGACTCAACTTTATGTTTGATCAAAACAAAGAAATGATGCATGCCACCAATGACAGTAGAGTTGTTTACTTTTACCTATTCTCACAAATGATTGGTCGATTCATATTGATTTGAAATAATATGACTGCATGTTATATATGCCATGGTCATTAAAGACTGATTGACAGCAAAAAACCTTCAAAGTCAGTCGGTTACATGATGATTTGACTGACAGATGGACGGACGGAAAGTTAACATTAAATTTTTCTCATCATTGCTATAACAATCATGACATCAGGAATGCTTTCTTAAATTTTACTAAAATATTTTAAATAGTTTGACTGGTTATGTAAACGTTAAATCAATATCAATGATTCCAACTGCAGTTTTTATGGAGCAAGTCTAAAATCATGATCACCATGATGTTTTTCACAGATTTGAGGTTTCAGTAATTAAGTATGTACTTAAATATGTTGGTGACACAGGAGACAGTTGGTGTTTTATGACATGTGAACTATCAAAATAGAAGGTCCAAATGTTTTCTTTAATGTTGACACCGTTTAATCGAAATTCCAACTATTATGTGAGGCGTAGTATAATTATTATGTGCTTTTTAGTCCATTATAAATTAACTGCTAGATTATCATCCAAATTTTTCTTAAAAATGGGGAGGGCGGAGGATTTTATTTTATATATATTTTTTTTTTTTATGAAAATAAAAAGGGTCGGTGTGGCATGAAAATTAGGGAGAGGCGGGGATGATTATCTAGCAATTAATTTATTATGGCCTTATTTGGTCACAATCATATTGATTAAATATATCTTGAACATGACCGTAGATTACATCTGTCAATTACATTTTTATTTACAGGAATCTTTTGATAGCGCGACATATGTAATATCATTAGAAAGTGATATTTCAGATGAATTTAAGGTGAACTAAAACTAGAATAAAGATGGAATGGTATTTTTGTTGTCAGTCTAAGACTCATTAATAATTCAATATTTTCTCTGGGACAATAAAAGCATGATTTCTTTACTGGAGTAAAAGCATGACATAAAAAACAATTGTCTGCATTTGCATGGACTTTGTAATTATTTCAATATTACCTACTGGCAATTCTGTCACAGGCCATTTTAAATGTTAGCCAACTCACTTACTCTTTATAATTCTTGTGTCATGTCAATCAGGCTGTGTGGTGCTTTAATTTATTAAAAACAAATTAAACGTGGTTTATTATGTTAGCTGATGTGTTTGCAGCTAGCCATATCATAATTTGGTTTCATGCATGGAATGTGATGGTAGAGCATCAGACCCAAGATAGAGGGTGTTAGGGTTGCTCCCCTGCTGTAGCTATGTGTTTGTCTTTATTAAGACTTTTTTATCCACATATGCATAGCACTGGTTGTACCCAAGAAGAGTTCAAGTTTATGTAGTTTAAATTGTAAAAACTTGCTTCACAATTGCTTTATTGAAGAGGAACCCAGATAAAGAAATCAATGTGTGGGGTTAATTAAAGAAGAAAGACTCAGTAGGTTACGCGTCTCACTATCACTAAGTGGGAAAGTTTTCAGTTACTTGTGGAGATGGGGTGTGCTTGAGTTCTGGTTAACCTTCCAGGATCCCAGGAAGCAGTGGTTAGGTTAACTGATTGCCTGTTAGCCCTTAATGGCATAAAAATGAAGCAAATCAATCAATCAATTAAAGAAGAAAGAAAGGTATCTTTTGTAGGAACTCACATTGAGGCTTTCTTCCTTTTTTGCTTGACTTCTAAACTCTATTTTAGGGACTGTATTGTATTATACAACGTAATTTAAAATATATTTTTATAAAAACTGGCTTGCTGGAAGCAGATTGTATTTACATAGCTGCATGCTTAATATTTCTTTTTTTCTTTACTCGCTAATTGGAATCGATTTATATTCTTATTACTTCTGTAACTACATAATTATTCACATTTGTTTAGTTTTTGAGTTTATATGAAATATATAAGTTTCTCAGTGGATTATTTTTTGAAATTTCGATGTTTAAATGAGTGAAATTATATATTGTAATATAGTATCAATAATAATACACTGTTTTCAATCTAAAATAAAGTAAAAAATTGTTTCAGTGAAATATCAAATCAATTTTGCTTATAAATGCTGATATTGTCATGCTTACTTGATGAAATAAAATTGGTATTTCATTGAAACCATGGCAACAACTGTTCTCCATATTACCAAATTTTGGGAAATCATTTTTTAGCAACGATAATTATAATTTATAAGTTTTAAACTTTTTGATGATTTTATCCTTACTCTTTCAAACTGCATGCATGTTGATGAACTTTTGATGTTTTAAAGATAGACATGTTTTATTTAATTATTGAAATGTTCACATTTAAGTTTTTCATACATTTATGTCTTTTTTTATTCTCGTACATAATTAATTGATTTATCAACACAGTCATACTGTTAATTGTTACAAGTTGAGATAATTATGATATGTAAATTAAGGATTTTTTGACTAAGACTAGGTTTCCTCTTCTAGTTTACTTAAATTTTTAAAATAATGTTCATTTTAGAGATTCAGTACCTGTATTCATTTATTTACGGTATTTATCGTAAGTATTATAATCATTTACGGATGACCAAGAAAGGTGAAAATTATTTATGTACAAATGTCTGCCTACAGATGACAACTTGTACTAAAACATTTCATAAACATGTACTTAAATATGTTAAAACTATGATGAAAAAGGAACAAGTGGTGTTACATCCATGCTTAGCCTAATGGAATTTTTACACTATTACAGGATTCTTCAATATCTAAGCTTACTCGTGAGATTGAGGCTTTGAAGAAGGAGTTACGAGAGCGTGACGGTCAGTTGTCTACCATGACGACCAAGGTCAATAGGTTAAAGGAACCCAAAGCAGAGGCAAGCGATGCCAGGGAAAGGGAACTGATAAGTCTACGACAGGTGAGCTGCTCATGATTGATTGATTGATTGATCGATTGAATATTGAGCATCATTTTTATGCCATCAAAGGCTAACAGATCATTAATTAACCTAACCACTTTTTCCTGGGATCCTGGAAGCGGTTAACCAGCACACGAGCACAGCCATCTCCACAACTAATTGATAACTTTTCCACTTGAATCAGTGGTTATGAATGACATTGAGACACACTTTTATATATCAAACATCACAGAGACTGTGTGGCCGTGTAGAGATTTGCACTTTGTCTTCACTGTATTACATATATAGGTATACAGTTGCAATAAAATACTATTACACCATGTTTACTTTATGTTTTATAACCACCAATTGTAGATCTATTTAATTTCTTTGAAGATTGTCTTTTTATTGCCAATGGAATATAAGATATGGATACAAAATGTTTCATTGAAATTTTCTTAAAATATACTCCTTTGATAGACAATGTAAGATTCACATGTTGCGATATATTGTAAAAAATAAAATGTTGTTGCAATGATAATATCTGACAGGTATAAAAATGGTTAAAATGACATTCTGCAAAATGTATACAAAATTTCATAAAAATAAACAAAAACATAATAATTTATTATTTCGCAGAAATTCAAGTCAACAGAAAGCAAATTACAAGAGCAACAGAACTTGATTGACAGTCTTCGGGAGGAGCTAGAGAAAACGAAAGTTTCATTGTTCGAGGAGAAGGATGTACAGAGAAAGCTACAGGCGTCTGTAGATGAGGCTAAAGCTGGGGCACAGGATTTGGAGAGGGCAGAGAGGATCGTCCGGGTAGATCTCGAACAGTCATCCAAAAAGGTTTGTTTGTCATATTTGTAATGTATCTTATTGATATAATCATGTAAGTGGGGAGGTAGTGTAGAAGATAGAGTGTTGGCCACTCAGAAACCATTAGCTTGTCTAAGGAAAATGGTAGACTGGAAACAATATAGATCACTGATTGATTTATCAATTTGTTTGATTGACAGCCACGTATTGGATCAATTGCTCTATTATCATTCAAACTACTTTCACCAAAAACTTTAGATAAAAACTTAATAACTAATAACTTCAGTCTAAGTAAAGCTTCCTCATGATCATGTTTTTAGACTGGCTCCAGTACAATAACATATTATACTACTAAAACTGATTTCAAAATAGAAAAATAACCAGTCAAAATGCAGTTAAGACTATATAAACGTTTAAGATTTCAAGTTAAACATATATTAGGGAAATAAAAACCTGGTTAGATGTTGTATATAACTACAGAAAAACATATTTACAGAGTGAAAGATTCAGAAACCGTGTTGTCCAGACAACATTCTCAACTCCTGGTATCAAGGCGCCTGACAGTGAAATCAGTGACGATGAGCTGATAGAGACATTGAAGAAGATTATTGACGAGAGAACAAACTCCTTCCGTAATATCAAAGAGTTGGAACAGAAGCTAAAGATGTCCGACACTAACAGCAAGGACTTCCAGAAAAATCTCTCAGATTTACGCAAAGCAATTCAGAATGCTAAGGTATTACTAGTTTTTTGTTTTTGATACATCAGTGTATTTGTCTGTCTGCAAGCTCTGCTGAATTTAAGTTAAAAACAAAGATTATTTTTGCAGTTTCATGTTTACCCAAGATTTTTGTTAATATGCTTTAAGGTTTACCTGACTATTATTTTATTACTGTAAGGATTAATTGGAAAAGAGTGCAAAACTTGTTAATTGAATTTTTTGTTTTTCTTAAACTACTTTCTTACATACTGGTATGATTGTTCCATGGTCCACTGGAAGAGCATCAGACCCATGATTGGGGAGCCATGGGTTCGATCCTCTGCTAAGGCTATGTGTCCAAGTATTAGTATTACTGGTTTTACCCAGGAAGACTTTGAGTGTGATTTCTCTAAGTTGAAAGAACTTAAAATATTGTTTAAACTAATGGTATCAAAAAAGCTCACCTTGAACCTAAGATAATTTGATACCATTTTGTCTGTCATCCGTTGCCTGTCAGTCATCCATTTTTGTCACTTAACCATTAATTATCCATATTTTTTGTGCATGTCTCTAGCACCTGCATTTTTTATTCAATCTTAACCATACTTATTTAATAGTTGCATAACCTTTAGGTTTCTTGTTAAGCTTTCATTAAAACTTCAAATTTCATATCATTGTTCTTATAAAAATTATTTACATCTGTATCTTAGGCACATCTTAAACAAAATGGCCGCCTGTCTGGCTCTCTGAAGGAGGAGGTAAGTTTGCTGCAGTCGGTAACCGTTAACGACACATTAGCCTGGGTGAAGGATGTTACAGTTGGTCTTCTACAGGGAGAGTTGTCATGGGAGATGGACATAGAAAGTGCTCTGGAGAAATGTGGCGTGAATGTGAAATTAACAAATGACGGTAAATGTTGATTTTAAATGTACAAGTAGATAATTATACGCATTTAATGGCGATGGGAATGCATCTTTCACCAATACTTATTTATGTTGACCATTTGTTGTTGTTGTTGTTGTATGGTGTTTAGCATCACTTTCAACAATTTTTCAGTCATATCGCGACAGTGTCTATTTGAGGTAGTATTCTAAATTCTGCTACACTGGAGTAACATGCCGCAGACACATGGTATGTTACCCCACCCAGTCACACCATTCTGACACTGGGCCAACCACATCTAAACTATCCTCTTAATGCTGAGCACCAAGTGAGGAAGCTTCTAGGACCATTATCCAAGTCTTTGGTATGACCCTGGCGGGGGATTGAATCCACAACCTATTTTGATCAGAAAATTTAAAGTAGATTTAGTTACATTTTGTAAAGTTTAGCAATGAGTTATGGTATTCCAGTAGAGAGAACTAAACAGTGATAAATTCAAGGTTAAAAGGTTCAAAATGTTAATATAACCTTTATTGCAGATTTCATATTATTAATACTGTTCACATGACGAAAAATTTCCGCAAGTGTAACATTATATCATGATATCGATGTTTTCTTAAGAATTGCTAGTCCTGTCATCTAAAGATGAACAAATGGATATCATTTGCTTGTCTTTAAGGATTTCATACTGCATTGATCAAATAAACAACCGTCTGTCCGTCTGTCTGTTCATTTGTTTGTCCCAAAATGGTTTCTGATTAAATAATTTGAGATATTCTGATGAAATTTTGTATATTGTTACTTAAGAATTACACATGGAGCTAATTTTATATATATGATCTTACATGAGTGCTCATTACTATTTACTAAATGTATTTCCACTTGTCACATTCACACAGAATCATTTTATTACTATTAACAGATCCAAGCAAGCATATTTCATTACTATTTACAGAATCAAGCAAGCATTTTTCATTACTATTTACAGAACCAAGCAAGCATATTTCATTACTATTTACAGAATCAAGCAAGCATTTTTCATTGCTATTTACAGAACCAAGCAAGCATATTTCATTATTATTTACAGAACGATGCAAGCTTATTTCATTACTTTTTACAGAACCAAGCAAGCATATTTCATTACTATTTACATAACCAAGCAAGCATATTTCATTACTATTTACAGAACCAAGCAAGCATATTTCATTACTTTTTATAGAACCAAGCAAGCAATTTCCATTACTATTTACAAAACCAAGCAAGCTTTTTTCATTACTATTTACAGAACAAAGCAAGCATATTTCATTAATATTTACAGAACCAAGCAAGCATTTTTCATTACTATTTACAGAACCAATTGAGAATTTTTTATTATTATTAACAAAACCAAGCGAGCATTTTTCATTACTATTTACAGAACCAAGCAAGCATTTTACATTACTATTTACAGTACCAAACAAGCATTTTTCATTCTTATTTACAGAACAAAGCGAGCATTTTTCATTACTATTCAAAGAACCAAGCGAGCATTTTTTATTACTAATTACAGAACCAAGCAAGCATTTTTCATTATTATTTACAGAACCAAGCAAGTATTTTTCATTACTGTTTACAGAACCAAGCAAGCATTTTTCATTATTATTTACAGAACCAAGCGAGCATATTTCATTACTGATTACAGAACCAAGCAAGCATTTATTACTATTTACAGAACCAAGCAAGCTTTTTTCATTACTATTTACAGAACAAAGCAAGCATATTTCATTACTATTTACAGAACCAAGCAAGCATTTTTCATTACTGTTTACAGAATGAAGAGAGCATTTTTCATCATTATTTACAGAACCAAGCAAGCATTTTTCATTACTATTTACAGAACCAAGCAAGCATATTTCATTATTATTTACAGAACCAAGCAAGCATTTTTCATTACTATTTACAGAACCAAACAAGCATTTTTATTACTATTTACAGAACCAAGCAAGCATATTTCATTTTAATTTACAGAACCTAGCAAGCATATTTCATTTCTATTTACAGAACCAAGCAAGCATTAATTACTATTTACTGAACCAAGCAAGCATTTATTACTATTTACAGAACCAAGCAAGCATTTTTCATCACTGTTTACAGAACCAATCAAGCATTTTTCATTACTATTTGCAGAACCAAGCAGCATATTTCATTACTATTTACAGAATCAAGCAAGCATTTTTCATTATTATTTACAGAACCAAGCAAGCATATTTCATTTCTAATTACAGAACCAAGCAAGCATATTTCATTACTGTTTACAGAACCAAGCAAGCATTTTTTATAACTATTTACAGAACTAAGCACGCATATTTCATTACTATTTACAGAACCAAGCAAGCATATTTCATTACTGTTTACAGAACCAAGCAAGCATTTTTTATTACTATTTACAGAACCAGGAAAGCTTTTTTCATTACTATTTACAAAATCAATCAAGCATATTTCATTACTATTTACAGAACCAAGCAAGCATATTTCATTACTATTTACAGAACCAAGCAAGCATATTTCATTATTGTTTACAGAACCAAGCAAACATATTTCATTACTATTTACAGAACCAAGCAAGCATATTTCATTACTGTTTGCTAAGTGGGAAAGCGCTATAAGTGAGAAGGAGCGTCTTGTAAAGCAGATGGCGGACATGGAGGTCAGGTTCAAGGCTGACCTTCAGCTGCAGCTTGAACAAATGAAGGTGGAGACTGAAGGGCGTGTGTCTGATGCAGCAGAGAAGGCAAAACTAGAAGGTGAGGTTTGATCACCCGCTTATTCAGAATGATTCACAAAATATGTGAAACTGATCATCTGATAAATTTGTGTGTGTGTAAACTTAAGCCAGGAAATGATAATTACTGTAATGATAATTAAGTATAAGGTGTCCTTAATGGCCGTGTGATCTAAGACATCATATCAAGGTCATTTACCTCTCACAGCTGGGGTCATGGTTTCAAGAAGTATGTTAGACACATCCTGAAAAGTCTGAAGTCTTCCACCATCTATAAAGATGGTTGCCATATATAACCTGTCTTGTGTTGAACCTGACTTCAGCCAGGCTCGAACTTTATATCAAAACTTGGATATCAGTGTCACACAGACACAATATGCAATCCTATTATGTCTTGTCTTATTTCAAAACATGTACACGTCTGGAGGTGTAGTATTGTACTATGGGAATGTATATAATAATAATTATAACATATTGTTTATTGGTATTATTCTCCAGTGTTTATATTGAGAATCACACTTGGTCTGTTTGAAATGTGAGATTGAGATAAGATTTGGATTTGGAGAGATAAGTTAAATCATATATAACAAGTGTAACAGACTATATCGTGGTATCTGATTGGTGTAAGAATGAAGTATAAATATTTAGTAATTGAAGCAGTACAGTTTTGATTTATTGACAAATAAACAATATAATACTTTATATCCCTATATTGTTTTGAATTAGTAACAAACAAAGGTAAACAAATGGTAAATTGCTTTATGTAACATAGTTGAGATAAGTTTGAGCGAAGATTAAAATATTGAATTTTCGGATTTTGTATTTAAACTTTAGCTTAGCTGGTCTTCATTTAGAGATGTATATGGAAATATCTCATCTGTTTGATTTTATTAATTTGACTATGAACTGTGTAAAAAGGGAAAATGTTGAGATTTAATTAGTGTGAGAAGTGCTTAATATCTTGATCATTTTAACTTTAGTTTAATTATTGATATTTGATCAGCATTTGAAACAAATATATCTTAAAAATTTGACCTTCAGTTCATAAAAGGGTGAAATCATTGAGGTGTATTTGATGAGAAGTGAAGTATTTTGATTTTTGTTGTTTTGATTTCGGATTATAAAAGAATGGAGTAATTTTAACCTTGTAAGATTAATTAGTTTTCTATCTAAATTGGAAGAAAGTGAAAAGTGGTAGTTAAATCTTGCTCAAGTTTGCCTTCAGTGCAAAGTTTTTAAAAAAAAATTACAATTATTTATGCCAAACTTTGAAAATTCACCGAGGCAAGCCAATTTACAGTGCGTGCCAAATTTTGAAAGTTTGTAGAGACATATAAAATTACATTTTGTGGCAAATTTTGAAATCGAAAAGGCATACCAATTGGGTTAATTGCCTGAAACTTTGAAAACTAGTAAAATGCAATCAATGCAGTTATTGAATTATCCAAAACTTCAAAAAAAAATGGTTCTGATAAATGGTTGCAATGTACTGATTGCCCAAATATTGAATGTAAAATTAATTGTACATGTAGTTCTTACCAGTTATCTGCTTAAATGTGAATTTGTAGTAATGTTATCATGTTTATATTGTAGTGGAGGAGAGACTTAACCGTGCTATTGATGAGATCCGGGCTGTGGAGACGGAGAAGCAGGAAAGTGCAATGGAGACTGAGAGACGGAAGATTGAAGAACTCCAGGCCACAATAGAACAGCTGAGAGCGGTATGTGTGTTTCTTTTTGTTTTGTTTTTGTTGTTGTAGGGTCCTCCATTGCCAATTGGTCTAAGGCGCCACCTCAAGAACACTTACCTCTCACTGCTAAAGCTGTAGGTTCGAGTCCCACTCTTTCCAAAACACAAAACTTTATGTGAGAAAGTTTGCCAGTTACTTGCGGAAGGATGGTGGTTCTACTCACATTCATTGTGAGGTTTTTCTCCACCAATAAAACTAGACATGCCATATATTACCTGAAATGTATTGGAAATGGCATTAATTCCTATTAAGAAAACAAACAAAAAGTCAACAAATTTTTTTATTTGTTTTAATACAGGTAAAATGTAGAAAATGATGTTAAACAACATACAACAACAACAACAACAACTTCCTTATCTTTAATTGGCACAGGATGAATGAATGAATGAATGAATGAATGAATGGTGTTTTACGGCACGTCGACACATAAATAGGTCATTTTGTGCGCGCAGACACAGGATGAGACAGAGTACATGTACATGTATATTAAATTCAGTGATTTTATCTGTACCGGTATACACATATATTTGACATTGTCAACTTATGTGAGGATAGAATTTGTGACACAACTATTGTTTTTAAGATTTTATATTTTATTTGCCTCATTTTCTCAAATAGTTTAAATTAGAAAAAATAAATAAAGATGACTTGATAACTTTTAATTGATTTAGTGACTATCAAAATTTGTTTTATTTCAAATAAAACATTGTTTATATATTGAAATTCTAGAATTTGATCGAGAAGAGTGATGAACAACAAGACAAACTAGAGGCCGGACAGGAAGCCGTTTCTCAGATAGAAGAATACAAAGTGTTGGAGATTCAGTTACGTGAAAGGATTGCAAGTTTAGAAGTGTCAAAATCAGAAGAAATAACAAGATTAACAACAGAGCTGTTGGAAAAAGACAAGAAATTTGAAAGTGATCTGACTGGATATAGAGAACAAATTAAACAACACTCAGTGACTATATGTGGCACAGAGGAGAGGATATCAAAAATAATGAAGAAAAACAAGGAATGTCAAGAAGAGACAGAGAAATACAGAAAGATAGTCTCTGGTTTGTACCAGTCCTGTAATTTATTTTCAAATCTATTACATGTATATTGAAAAAACAACAGTTTTAATGAGGCAGGGATCCAGATAAAATCTTTGTATTTAGATGAGTGTCTGCCGCATTTTCTCACCAGTGAGACTGCAACTGGAGTCCAATTTTAAGAACCTTACATGGGTTTAATGTTCAAATAGAAAATTCCAACCCGAGGGAGGACTGTTTAGGCGGTTTTATCAAAAAAAATATTTACAAAGGTCACTTTTAAGACGTTGAATTATGTGATTTATGTCATATATTTTATACTTTACGTCAGCAATGAGGCTAAGGTCATAGTGTGAGAATTTTATCTCGACCCTTGGGTGAGATAGAAATATCTAACCCCAGTAAAAAGCAGATATCTTTAGTCGGTGTGCAAGAAAATGTTTTCACCCACATTTTCACCCACCCTATAACATTTTCAACCGACTAAAGCATTTTTTTAAACCTGATATATTGGTGTTGAAACTACTTCTGTTAGAAATAGAAACCATAAAACTTGTATTTAAAATACATCAAATATTAAGATTATTCTTGTGATATCTCAATACTGTGTAACTATGTGACATCTAAACAAATGTGGAATCTCAATAATGTGTATATGATATTTCAATAATGTGGGTATGATATCTCAAGAAAATGTAAATGATATCTCAATAATGTGGGTCATCATTTAAATCAGGGCTGGAAAATTCCACTCATCTGCTTGCCATGACTGGTGAACATATTTCTTTGATTTTAACATTGGATTAAAATATTAGAAAGGGAGGACGAGTAGCTTTTATTAGTCCTGTTAGTATTAGAAATATGAGTTATTTGATGTCTTAAGAATTATTTTCCGCCAACATTAATTTATATAAACCTATTTTACAGAATTAAAAACTGAGCTAAGTAAGAAAGAGAAGCCAGTTCTCCCTCCTAAACCAAAAATAGTGCCTGTTGTTCAGCAACCAACTCACGACTTTGTTGCCATGGAACAGCTCATTCTTGTGTTGCGGTAAGTACAATTCTTTTCATTGGATTGAGGGAAATAGGTAAAAATTAATAATAATGTCGGGTCTCCGTTTCCTTACCAACATACTGACAGGTCCAGAGGAGGGACGGGGAGCGGAGGATGTCCAGACAACATGACATTTCAGACAAAAAATTTCTAAGATAGAATCCGGGGGTCGCGAGTTTAAATCCCCGTTTAACCAGAGTGATATACAAAATTGCACTTCATTGTCATTTGTCTCTCACTGCTGATTCAAGTTTGAAATTTATTAGTTGCTCACTGAGATGGGGTTTACTTTAAGAACTGGTTAACCTTCCAGAATCCAAGGAAAGACTTTGTTTGTAACGTTATAATTTACTCCAGCGAGGTCTAGTTACTACTCCGATTCATGTACTTGAGGTTTTCTTTTGAAAATAAAACACGATGACTTATATTACCTATATTTTGTTGAAAAATAGCATTTATACTGTAATAAAAGAAATTGATAATAATAATGATTTATTCATATATTATAGACGAGAGAATGCTGAAGTGAAAAAACATATACAAGACCAAGATGATGTCATTCTTGGCCTGCGGCGAGACTTGGCGGGCGCCTCTGCACGTCTTTCGGACATTACAGGTAATTAAATAATCATTCAGATGTTTCATACTACCAGTTGAGAATTTTACATATTTTCAATCATTTGGAGCTCCCAGATTTTAGGATAAAATATGCATTGGTCAGCAAATGATAATAATTGGGCAAAACTTATTTTCATGATAAATTAATATTAAAATAAAAAAATCACACTTGTACATGCATTGGACATTTATATACATGTTTCTTTGAAGTTTGATCAAATCAAATCATCAGCAGTATTTATGTGATTATATCTTCAGAGAGCCTGTGTGGCTCTGGCTAACAAAAGAATCACTATTGATCTCTGCAGAGGGGTTTGAATCCTCCAAATGGGTGTCGTGTTCATTTTATCATTTTTTGTCATGTTCATTATTGTCGTTAAATGACCAACCCCTGTGTGGTTCCAGGAAGCCATATGAGTGATGGCAAGAATAGGATCACTGTGGTTCATGCTTGACAATTTGAGTAATACGATAGAATTTGCTGAAATTGTGCAGTTCTGCAGGTATCAAAGTTCTAGGTTCATTCTGCATATTCATTTGTTTATATAATTTTTAATATGTATGTTAATTTGTTGTTTTTGTACATGTAGGGTGAACGTGGAATCTTCGTTCCTGTTTGCATCAAATAACCTATAATGTGTTGATACGCCGTAAAACCCTATTCATTCATTCATTCATTTCTTCAAAGACCAGTCACAAATTCCCTTGACAACACAAAAACTTGTGTAAAAATTGTTGAGAAGATACTTTCAAAACAAAATATTCCATATGTTCCTTATAGAGGTATCAGTTGTAGATAACCGAGATTAGAAATCTAGTGGAATCACAATGTATCTCATCTATTCACATTCAAATACTCCTAAGTCTGTCTTATGAGTTAAACACTTCCCTTTGAGGTCACTGTATCACTATGTCCATTGATGTGTGGTTGTAACAACATCTTTACTTGTTAAACTAGCCAAGTCAGATGAGCACGTGGTCCAGTGGTAGAGCACCGAGCCCATAATCAGAGGGTCGTGGGTTCAATCCTCTGCCATGGCTATGTGTGGTGTCCTTGAGCAAGACACTTTTCCGCATATGCTTAGTACTGGTTCTAACCCGGAAGACTTTTAGCGTGATTTGCCTAAGTTGTAAGAACTTGTTTCACAATCAATGTAAAAAAAATAAGTTTAAACTAAACTAGCCAAGTCCTTCCTGTTGAAATCCTATAAAAGTATATATACATTCAAACCTGTGTAAGCAGTCACTTGTCTTAAGCAGCCACATTTGCTATTTCCAATTTCTATGCTTTTAGAGCAAATTAACCTGCATTAAGCAACAACCTGTCTTAAAAGGTCACTTTTGCTCCTTTCTTTGACTGGTATATATATATTTTATTTTTATTTTTATTATTATATATTAAAGTGAGTGGTACAATATATGTTAGCTATACAACATAAGCAAAAATGTTAAGAAATGTTAAGAAATACCCAGCATGATAAGACTTAAGAGTCACTATTCTATCAAAATTGCAGTTACTTCAACACATAATATAAGCAAACTTACATGACATTATTTAATAAAACAAAAAGAACAAAATAAAATGAATTATAATATCTGCCCATCAATATATTGACAAAAAGAAAAAAAAGTGTTTAAATTTCCCTTGTTAGAAGCGCGCTTTCCATAATTTTTGCAAGAGTTATAATTGCACTTTTATTTTGTAATAGTATGCAAATTTTACCTTTTTGACATATTGTGACAGATTATGACATCAGAATGTCATCCATCTACACATGGTTACACAAGGAACTCAACTTTCATTGTTTTCATTAATTGCCATGTTAATATACAATACATAACAACTATTATTGTTCAGGTGAACTGAGCGAGGATCAGAAGCGAGAGGTTGAGAAGTTCAAGGAGATGGTCGGCACGAAGGAAAGAGACGTGATCGAGATGCGACAACAGCTTGCAAAACTCTCACGTATCATAGACAAACAGAAGGAAGAACTGAAGTCCATGGAGTCAGAATTAAGGTATTATCTTAATCAAGGAATTATATAGAGAAGGAAAAGCAACTGATTGAGTTTTTTTGAACGCTCGCATATTTGTGCAGAATCTCGCAATATTTCGTTTTAAATTATCTTAACTTCCATTCATCTCAGGAACACAAATCAAAATTCTTATATTGAAGACTGAAATTTTCATCAAACCAATACCATTCCCATAAATTTGTATTAAAAATTGTTGAAGTACTTCTGATTACGAAATTTGTATATTACAGTTAAAATAACGACAAATTACGATAATTTTTCCCTCAAACCTCAATATTTTTAATTCAAGATCATTTCGCGTAATCAAACATCTAAGTTTACATACAACTTACAGTTGATGTACAAGAAATCAGTTGCCTGTGAATTATGAATGATTAATTTTCAAATTACGAATTCTTCGTTTGCTATTTCATGAACATTTAGTCAGGAGATGCAAGTTTCCTATCCTTCTATACAAGTCCTTGTCTTAATTTATAAATGATATGCATGGAAAATACTACATGTAGATTTATGTCTTTCCTACTAAGTATATTAGTGAGGCTAAGAAAATGTAACAAGGTGAGACTTTATCAAGGCATTGTTGTGTTTTTGTGTCAGATTTTATAGGAAATGACACTAACACAAGTTTTCTACTCATCCTTTTGACCCAAATTGTACTACCGGTAGTAATTATGTTGGTTTCAATCACAGTGTCTTGGCTAATAATATGAAGGAAGAAATCCAAGTAATCAGAATGAAAATTTATTATGTTACTTACCAAATAAAAATAAGTTTATTAGGTTACTGGCTTATTTTGTCAACAATGTAGATGATAGAATAATTGTTTAAAAGATAAATGTTAAACCTTCCAGTGTTTTTTGTTATCTTTTAATTCATAAACAAAAAATATTTTGAAATGCCATTGACTTGGGATTTTAAATTAGTATAAATATCATTATATACGGTAATTACAAACTTGCTGATAGATTTCCTATTGCATTAATTCAAATTTCTTAACTTTGTAGCAAAGAGAAGTCGGTATCACTGAGATACAAGAGTATGGTTGACAAGGAAGTACTCAGAGTTAAGTCCCTTGAGCAGAGCCTTGATGCTGAGAAAACAGAACAGGCCAAACAGTTAGAGTTGATGGACCAGGAGGGTAGAATCACGTCAGAGTTGACTTCTCTTGGTGCTCAGTGTCGCGGGGAGCGTCACGAGCAAGTCATTACGAGACAGCGTGAAGCCTTGTCAGAACTGAGGACAAGAGTTAAGTCCCTTGAGGTAGCAAGACCTCCTTGTAAGTTTTACAATTTTATCAAAAATTTTTTTTATTGAAAATTCATTCTAGTTATTTCTCTGGTTTGGGGGATTAAGCTCCCTTGTATATCTGCATGCTCATTTGCACACACAAAAGGAAATTATGATTATATTGTAAATTAGCTGAGCAGGATGAGATTGCGATATTATTTTGAAATAGATAGATCCCATTTACGGCAATGCTTGTTTTCATATTAGTTAAACTCAGTTAAATGTAATTAAGTTTTTTACTTGACAAGCTATATTGTTATTTTTCTAGTACCAACACAGGATCAAGCACTTCAGCAAGTGATCATGCTCAAAAAGGAGCTTTCAGAGATGCGTGTCAATCAAGCTCTGTCTGAGGACAAGAACATCGCAAGTTTGACCATGCTTGACCGCGAAGTGGGCAGAGCAAGGGGATTAGTAAGCAATACAAATGCAGAGGCAGACATGGAAAGGAGTGCACACAGGGAGACAATGGAGGCACTGGACGCCAGCGAAAACTCAGTAAGTTTATTTTAAAGATACTTAAAAACTGCTGTAAAGGTCAGCCATTATCCCTGTATAAATGCACCCCCTTATTTTACAGATAAAGACATGCACTTCTGGACCACTGAACACCTTGCCAATGATTCTTAAAGTGTCTTGTTTCCATAGAATGTTCTTAGTTAGTCAAAATATGCAGGAAAAAGCATGGGATTGACCTGGTTGCTTTTTCGCAATTTTGATGTTTTGAGGACACCCTTTCATTTTTGACAATTCTGCCCATTTGTGGCAGTCTATCACTACACATCTTAGAACTGTTATATCTTCATCCAACAGTACTCATTGTCATCCAGACTTGGCAGAACTCATGAAAATGGTCCAATAATCTTATATGTACAAAGAAATATGACCATTTTAAGTTTTTTTTAACAAAAATAATGCCCAACCGATTTACACAGCTCTAATTTCTTGAGCGCTATAATCTTGCTACCATCACTAAGGGGAGGTAATTGGTAAGTGAGACCTTGAAAATCAATTCATCTTCCTTAAAATGTGTGAGGGAGGCTGTTTGGGGAGAGCATTAATTACGGAACATTTCAGAGACTTTCAAGGAGGAAAGGTAAACAATTAATCTTATACCACACAAGTCTTAATCTGCTAGATGAATAAACAACAAAGGCCTATAAAGATATACTGTTTTTTTTTAGTTCTTAAGTATGCTGAGCACCATGTCGACATCTCTGGAACTTGACGGCATTGATGGGCTACGACCTCTCGGACATATACCCAAGGATGAGCGAGAGAGATTGTTACGGGAACGAGAAAGGTCATGTGAGAAAATGGTCAACCAAATAAAAGTATACCGCGAAAGAATTGTCAGGAAAGACGAGTTATTACAGGGCTACGAGCGGGATCTTGCAAAGCTTCGGTAAGTTTTTTTGGGTTATTTTGGTGGTGTTAGGGGATGGGGAGGTATGTGTGGGTTATGAAGTCATGGAGTTAAATGTCATTGCAAGATATGAAATTATATGGCAACCAGTTTTAATGGTGAAGGAAATCCTCAGACACAAATGTGAGTAGAATCACCATCTTTTCATAAGTAACTGACAGACTTATGTCACAAGGTTTTTGGTCCATATAAGATCCAAACCCACAACCTGACAGACTCATGTCACAAGGTTTTTGGTCCATATAAGGTCCAAACCCACAAACTCAGTGGTTAGATACAAGTTATATAACAACACCGTCTTAGATCACTTGACCTTAGAGCACCATCAGCAAGGTTAAACTGGTATAAAAAATTAAATAGGTTAAACATCATTTTTGTTAACACTCAGTTTTGAGTCAACATTAAAATATAAATGACTATTTATTTATAAAATAGATTTGAAGACATTTTGGGCAAGAAGACCTCAAAATGAATCCAAATAAACTTCATCCTTCGCTTTGTAAATGTCAAAAATTCGAAGTGCATGAACAGAGCTTTGTTCAGAAGCCACACTATTAGTTGTAAGAGATAAATGAGGGGTCCTCCATGGCTGAGTGATCTAAGAGGTCATTTCAAGGTCACTTGACCTCTCACTGCCGAGGTCATAAGTTTGAGTCCCGCTCATTCCGAAAAATATATGTGAAAAACAGTTTGTCATTTACTTGCGGAAGGACAGTGGTTCTTCTCAGATTCATTCTGAGGTCTTCCTCCACCAATAAAACTGGATATGCACTATGTAACCTGATATGTGTTGAAAATTGCATTTATGGACGTAGTCATAAAAAAAGAAGAAAAAGATCAAAAATCCTTGTTTGTGTTATGACTGCTGGGTCTACAGATTATCTGGAAAATGGAAAATGAATCGTTAAATGGGCATTTTTAACTTTTTCAATCTCCAATTGTCTAGAGTTTCAGGTGATATAGAGGGAGCCTGGAACCCCAGTTTGGGCTTACAACTTGAGAAAAAGCCAGCTTTGCCTCTGCTTTTGACAGTCTCTCAGAACATTCTTCAAGTAACTGGCATATTTCCTCGAATGTACCAATAGTTTTCCAGTGTGCATAATCTTGTGAAACATTTTCAAGATACGAAGATTATTTCTTTACACTCCATAGCAACAATTTTTTATTTCCATCTAAAATGTCTAATGTCTATTTATCTGTGAAATTGTCATTGCAAGAAAGATATTGAAAATGTATTTTCTAATTTTACAGGCAAGCACAAGAGTTGGCAGACAGAACTTCAGTACAAGTGGAGAGTTTAGCAGTAAGTAGTTGCCTGTATTTATCAAACTTTGTATGCCCTCCACAATTTATGTAGGTACAGCATTGCCATTGTGTGTGTGCATCACACTTTCATGGCAGCTCTACTCCTAAACATCTCTTCCAGTTTCAGTCAAACTTGCTGAGAAGTGTATCAGTATTAAGTCCATTTGCACATGTCATTGTCTCATTATATTCCATTGACTTTTGGCAGAGTTATGGCCATCTTTTTATTTTTAATGGCATATCTTGCCACCATTACTCCTCCCAAATTTCTCAACCAAGTTTTGGCCAAACATTGCTCAGTAGTATCAGTTTGAATTCCAGTTGTGCATATTGTCTTCACTATAGCAGTACTACTATCAATAGTCAACACCCATTTGTCAAATGGCATTGCTAGTAATAAGACTACACATAGTGCAGGGATATTGATGCTTATAGGCTCATTTTTAGTTTTTATGTAAAACCGAGTCACTTGGGCTCAATATTTTATTTTTGGAGACCATTTGTGGTAAAAATGGGATTTTCGTATAATTTACTGTTCCAGAAATATTGTAACTACCTGCCAATGTATAATGTTTCTGGCATGATTGTGTATTGCATTGTTTGAAGAATGATGAAGGAACCTGTAAAAGCCCAGTTAATAAAGAAAGCCTTAAGAAATAATAGTTTACTGGAAACCAGTACTACACAGTTCTATTTTTTTGTAGTAGAAATAAGTCAATTTAAATCTTCTCTGATTTTTTCTTAGAATTGATTTTGTGATATACCGTACATTTTCTAGTCATTTGACTACATAAGACTACATTTGACTACAACTACATTTGACTACATTATACTATATTAAATTACATTTGATTGCATTAGACTACATTTGACTACATTAGACTACATTGTTTTTATATTTGTAGAACGATATCCGCAGCAAGGCAGAGGAATCTCAATACCTTCGGGAGTCGCTGCA
Organism: Panopea generosa; assembly: GCA_029582155.1. Lineage (NCBI taxonomy): Eukaryota > Metazoa > Mollusca > Bivalvia > Adapedonta > Hiatellidae > Panopea > Panopea generosa. The sequence continues at coordinate 42,934,246 of CM055910.1, read as the reverse complement.
CCTGACCAGGGGTAAACTGGACCAGGAGAAACGACTCAATACTGCTATAAAACAAAGAAAGGTCAGTGAATATATTTCTTGTTTTGATGGGGTTAGATGCCGTTTTAGGTTATAAATGGCAGCCATTTTTATTAGCAGAGCAGACTTCCCTTTACATGAATTTGAGAAGAATTTCTTTCTTCCTCCTTCCAGAAGAGTTAAAATTTTGAACAGAAATGGCGCAAAACCAAGACTTGAGCGGTGAGATTTGAGCACTCGATCAGCAATGAAAGATCCACTGTGGAGCGCGTGGTAAAGTGGCAGAGCACCGAACCATTGATTTTAGGGTCGTTGGTTCAAACCTCCCCCAAGGCTTTGTGTGATTTCCTTGAGCAAGAAACTTTTTTCCGCATATGATTAGTACTGGCCTTTCCAGGAAGATTTCGAGCATGATTTGTATAAGTTGTAATGACTTGTTTCACAATCAAAGTAAAATAAATAAGTTTAAACTAAGGATTCCCAGAATTAATATTTTATACAGATGTTTGACAAGTTGCAAACAACATGTTGTTTTTGCTATGCCATACAACATCAAATCTTAACAGTCATCAGTTTGAAACTACTGCCATAAGGCGCCATCTCAAGAACACTTATCTCTCACCGCTAAGGTCATAGGTTCGAGTCCGCCTCACTCCAAAAACTTTATTTGAGAAAGTTTGTCAGTTACTTGCGGAAGGACGATGGTTCAAATCTGTTAAAACGTCCGCTCTCCATATTTTTTAGACATTACAACTGGAGAGAGCTGAATTTCATTTAGCACTAGTTTCACACAATTCAGAGCTGTGAAACTTGTCATATTTTATGTGAACACAATTACGTTATCATTACTTGGAGTTTATTTATAGGATAGTCAGCCATTTGGAATAAATTCCTTCTACAATTTTCAGACATTCCACCTTGAGAATGAGACAGTTCATTTAGCGCCGGCTTCCCACCGCTGTAAACCTGATGATCCCAAGATAGCCGTGAAGAAAAAACAGCAGCGAGATGTATTGAAACGTAAAAACTATGAAATCAAATCACTGAAGCACGAGTTGACAGAAAAAGAAAGGCATTTATTTGACTCTCAGAATAGATTGTACACCATGCAACATAGTCAGGTGAGTGAAAATTGCATTCTGGGTAGATTGTAAATATATATATATTGTATTTCTCAAGTTCTAATAGAGTAGTTCATGTTGTTGCTTGTCTTCATTATACAGCAAAATTATTTTTATCAAATCAAGTATTATATAGAGAAGGAAAGGCAACTGGTTGAGATTTTGTGAATGCAAAATCTTGCAATATCTCGTTTTCAATTATCTCAACTTCCATTCATCTCAGGAATACAAATCAAAATTCTAACATTGCAGAATGAAATTCCCATCAAAAAAATACCATTCCCAGAAATTTGTCTTAAAAATTGTTGAAGTACTTCTGATTACAAAATTTGTATTCTGCAGCTAAAATAACGAGAAATTACGAGAAATTTTCCTTCAAACCACAATATCTTTAATACAAGATCATTTCGCATGATTGAAACATGTTTAAACATCTAAAATTACATACAACTTACCGTTTATGTACAAGCAATCAGTTGCCTGTGAATTATGAACAATTAATTTGCCAATTAATTAATCCTTTCATGCTATTTTATCAACATTTAGTCAGTAGATGCAAGTTTCTTATCCTTCTATACAAATCCTTGATAAAATCAAAGGTTATAAGCAAAATTATTGCATCTGTTAATTCATAATTATATAGATAAGACAGTTTTCTGTTGATCCTTAAAAACTGCTCTATTTATCTCAAAAATTTCATTTATATCAACTATTTTCATTGTAAAATATATTTCTCTTCATTTTCAACTAATAGAAAAGCTTTTATCTGTTCTTTACTGAGGTTACTATATTTTAGATTCATATTTTCTTGTTTATACTTTTATGTTATTTGCACCATCTGCATTCTATTATTTTGAGAAAAATAAATCTGACTAACAGGAACTGCTGACTAGCTCAGTCGGTTCAATCTGACTATCAATCCAGGGTCATGAGTTTGAATCCTCGCCCGGCAACAGTCTCCGTGATGATCGATATATGACATTGTGTCTCATTATCATTCGTCTCTCACCGCTGATTCAAGTGGGGAAGTTATCAGTAACTTGCGGAGATGGAGTGTGCTCTAGTACTTTCAAGATCTCAGGGTTAAATTTAACTGATTAGCCCTCGATGGCATAAAAATGATGCTAAATATTCAATCAATTTCTCTAATGACAAGTATTTGATTAGAAATTCTGTTAGAGTTATTCTCTTTTATGAAATTTACTTTCTCAAATTATTAAAGGAATTTAATTATTAAAAATTTTTAATAGTATAGTCGCAGTAGCAGTCGAGCTAAAGTAAGTAAAAGCACATTTGTAGAATGGTCATAATGAAACTTAGTACTTCGGGTTTGGGAGAAAATGAAGTAGTAAAGTAGCATTAGTTTCACCAATGTTTCTTTTCATTTTTATTTGGAATATTTTATTTCTTAACTGAATTTTGACAGGTTATGTATTAATTCTAGATGGAATTGAATTAAAATTTAGGGAGTTGTTCTAGAGTCAGTTTTTAGTAATGATTAATGGGATGTTTTTTCTTACATTTAAGTTTATATGTATATGTTTTGAGGTTACAGTGGGTCGTCTGTGAACCTAGTTGTCTAAGATGCCATCTAAAGATCATTGTCCTTTCATCACTGGGGTTTCGGGTTTGAGCCTAGAAATGTCCAAGAAGTTTAAGTAAGAAAGTTTGCCAGTTACTTGAGGAAGGACGGTGGTTCTTCTCAGATACATTTTGAGGTCTTCCTCCATCAATAAAACTTGATATGCCGTATATAACCTGAAATGTATTGAAAATGACATTAAACATTATTAAAAAAAAGAAAAGAAAAACTGTCAGTGTATAGATATTGGTGAGACTGCATGAGCCTCAATAGGAGATTTTTGACCACTAATTACCTGGGGCGCGTTTCACTAAACATCTAAAGCTGAGATTTTCCTCAACTCAGTAATCGCACTTGCTCTATATGAATTATTGAACTCATTAAACAGTAACAAACCTTGCAGATTTGAAATCAGAAACAAATATAAACTCATTGGTAAATTGAAATATTCAAAATGACCAATTTAAATGAAGTTCTAGCACTTCAAAGATTTTGTAGTTGAGGAAAATCTCCAGTTGAGATGCTTGGTTAAACTGGGACCTGGTAAACATTATTCTAGTATGGATTTGTTAGTAAAGCATGACACTGTGTTTGTACAACTGGTTGGTATAAGACAGTAGAAGCATCCTCTGTTGGAAAAGGTCCACCGCATTTACTTTCATTGATTCACTACAACATTTATAAAGTGGTCTTATTCACCAACCTTTCCTGAGAATATTCTTAAGACTTAAGCTTGAAAATTCAAATTTCAGCCTTATATATCTAGTTCACCATGACAGATAGAACAATTGTAAAAGATTATTTTATTATTAGGTGTTCCAGGAATTACGTGTTTGCAAATTTTGGTCTTAAAAATAGTCTCTAAGGGTGTTTTTCAAAATTCATTCTTGAGTTCAAGTCTAAGAATATTCTTAAGAATGGTCGGTGAATACCACCCCTGGTCTACTAACGATGTAAACTAGATATGTCAACATTCTTTGAAACAATCTCCAGCATATTTCCTGTCTTTGTAGTACCGGTGATATTCCTGTAGAATTTTGGTAAGATGGTGTTTCAAACTAACAGTTATATCTTTTGTACTCCCCTTTAAACTATATAACTTACAGGATCTGTATTCACAAAATATTTCAACTTGAATTTGCACTAAAATACAGCTCAACATTAGTATACACTAAAGACATCCTAACTTCAGTAATAACTAAAAAAAATCATTAGCTGAAATTTCATTTTCAATTAACAGTTTCAATATCATCTATAAAGTGTTTTAAATGCAAATATTATTTTATTTGTAAATTTGCAAATGCAACCAATGTAAAATTTCAGCGTGCATACTCTAGTTGTTGTGTTTTGTGAATACTGGTCCAGAATGCATGATATGTACAAGCGTTTACATGTTCAAGTACCAAAATGGAGATACATTCCAATGCAAACATAACATAGCTTCCTTAATAAAGTGGAGTGGTAGTACAGTGGATAAAACATTAGCTGATCACATCAGAGGTCACAGGTTCAATTCAAGGCTAGCCGTGATGACTTCCCCACTATGCCCCCAAAAGTATTGTTTTACCCAGGGAACTTAAAAACAATTCTTATAAGATCTAAGCTTACTTGTACTTTGTTCCAGTTAAAATACCCTTTTTCAATCATTTTTTTAATTATCAAAATTTAAATTCATGTTTATTTCTCATGTTGAGTACTTGAACAGAGAGAGAGTTGTATAATCTTATATATGTTGGTTTTGGTCTAATTATGTCTAATTGTGTTTAAAGTTTTAGGTCACCTATACTGTATTTGTTTATTGCAATCATAACACACAATGCATAAATCCAATACGCTATTACATCATTTTTTTTAGATGGAACCTATTGTATAAGGGTGTTTTGTAGTTTTATTAATCTGGGACAATGAAAGCACAAGATCTCCATGTAAATCGTGCACTTACTAGGTATAACGTTTCTAAATAAATCTGCTGTCATACTACAAAACATCCCTAATATGGTAGGTTCTACCAGTATCTAAAAACAGAATGACATAGCTAGTTTCCCAAGAGCATATTGGATTTATAGTATAATATTATCCTTACAGTATTATGTAATTCAAACCACGCAGACTTGTGATGGTACAAAAGTAGATAATGGCTGATTTGCTCCTGTTCAGTTCAGACAATTTAATGTGTAAACACTATGCCCCTTTAAGAATTAAATGTGTTTGTGTTAATTTGATTCTCCTTAACAGTTAAATGTGTTAACACAATGTCCCTTTAATTAACAAATAAAATGTTTTAATATAATGTCCCTTTAACAATATGTGCTCATACAATAGACATAAGATTTGTCCGTACATTGCCCCATTATAAAGTTACCGTAATGTGGTTATAGAATGTCCCTTTAAAAAACAAATTTGTCTATAAAGTGCCTCTTTAACACATATTGACTGAAACAAGAAGGGATGGCATATTTAAAAATATTATTTTGGATAAGGGTCATAGATTCAGTCCAACCCAGCAGTGTGGAGCGCATAGTCAAGTGGGAAAGTAGCAGACCCAAGATAGTGGAGTAATGGGTTCAGTCCTCTGTAACAGCCATGTGTGGTGTCCTTGAGCAAGATGTCCTTCATCCCCATATGCTTTGTACTGGTTCTACCCAGGAAGATTTTGAGCATGATTTATCAAAGTTGTAAAAACTTGTTTCTCAATCGATGTGAAATAAATCAATTTTTACAATAATTATAAGCTACCATTATTGTGGAAGGCTCTACCAGTACTTAAATGTGTACATGAATGGGTAGGGTTATCTGAAAAAAATTCCTCATCCAAAATTACTTGACACCATAAACAATTAGACAGCATAAAAAAAAAAGCCAGGCCCGATTAGCTCAGTCATTATCGCCTCAGAATGTCAATATAGGGATCATGAGTTTGAATTCTCACTGGCCACAATCTCTGTGATGTTTTATATATGACATTGCATCTCATTATCATTCATCTCTCACCGCTGATTCAAGGAGGAAAGTAATCAGTAACTTGCAGATATGGGGTGTGCTTGAGTACTGGTTAACCTTCCAGGATCCCAGGAAACAGTGGTTAGGTTAACTGACCGTCCATTAGCCCTTGCAGGCATATGAATGATGCTAAATATTCAATCAATCAACATAAAAAAAATATTTTTCAAAATAATATATTAACATAATAAAAGTTACTTTGTTGTTGTTTTACATAAAAAACAATCAAATTAGAATGTGCTTCTTGAAACATGGATTTCAACTCAAAACTTAAATATTATTTTCTGTTTAATTTCAGAACCTTGAAAACCAACAACCATCAGAGATAGGTGTGGAAGATTAGTGTTGCATGGAGGATTAGTCGTGGCTCACTGCAATGGGGCATGCAGCAGTGTATATTGTGCTATCTCTGGCATTGTTCATAATAAACAATACACACGTCTTCATTATGAAATGTTAGTGCAGAACTATTCTATCTGTGTCTTAATTTTTGAATCAGATACAATAGTTCTGCACTTGTGTCGCTTACATTTACACGGATACCCACATGCATGGATGCTGAAGAAATGAATGGAAACCATGATATTTTGAGAGAAAAAAAAAACCCTGAAAAATATACAGTCAAACCTGTGTAAGTGGCCACCTCTATTGAGCAGCCACTTGTCTTAAGAAGCCACATTTGCTATTTTCCATTGCTATGCTTGTAAAGTAAATTTACCTGTATTAAGCAACAACCTGTCTTAAAGGGCCACTTTTGCTGCTTCCCTTGAGGGCTTCTTAAGATTAATATTATGTCACTTGTTTCAGTGATGTTATGTTTATAACAATTTTTAATTTCTACATGCATTGCAAATGCTTTGACCTATTTTTGCAGAGCACACAGCCAGTCCTGATTGGACTGGGTTGTTACTGTATCATTAGTACAAGGGCTGCATTCAGTACGTTTATTTTGTTTGCAAACCTTTGAGAACAGAAGTGAACTGATTCGCCATGTTCACTTTAAACGTTTGCTAACAGAGTAAACACCATAGAAAGCTGTTTGCTTGTGTTTCGTCACATGACTTAATGAGAAATGGAGGGACAGTGTAGATGGAGTTTGATTCCCATTTACATTTTGTTTGTTTGATCACCATTTGTGTTTATAAACAGAGTAAACATGCTGAATGCAGCCGTGTACTCGTTACACTAATGTAAAAAATAGAGCGGTTTGCAAATAATGCAAATATCAACAATTGAACTTTCAAATAATTTTGTATCAAATTACCTTACAGGATGGCATTAAATTCTGTTGTGTGTCTCATAAATGCAGAAACTTCAGTCAGTGTAAAGTAATAAAATGATGAATACTGGTAGATTTCTAAATGAAATATATCATGTTCGGCAGACAAAATGTTTCTTGAAAACAAATGTATGGAGAGGATATGTTGTATAATAGGATCACTGCCTAGTTGTTGCTTTTTTATACTTGAATGTCATGATTTGTATATATTATTATTTGTAGATACATGGTACAAGTTGTTATTGCATTCCTGTAAATGGCCTCAATATAGAACAATTATATTAATGTTTTATGGTATTCCAATATAAATGCTCAAATAGATGGAAAGAAAAGAACTATAATTTTTGTGAATTGTCTGCTACAGGTAATATTGTGCAGTTTAAGTGAATGTTCTACGACTCATTTTGATTTTAATGTTTGCCTTGAATATTCATTCTTATAAGCACCAAGCAATTTGTACATGTGAATGGTCTAGGCTCATTAAATATATTACTGCGTGCCTGGATTCTATTCATTCCTTTGGACAATAAGACTTAATTGTGTAGGTTTAAATGTTCTAGTCACATTTTGATCTTCATGCATGCCGTGAACATTATGTCTTATAAGCACAAAGCAGTTTTGTAGGTGTGAATGTTCTAGGCTCATTTGACTTTCACTGCATGACTTGAATATTCATTCCTATAGGCACCAAGCAGTTCTGTAAGTGTAAATGTTCTAGGCTCATTTTGAGTTATATTGTGTGCCTTGAATATTTGCCCCTATGGACACCAACCATTAACTGTTATGTTATTGCCTCATAAAATACATGGCATTTATATTAATAATCAGGAAATGCATTTTTAGCATGCGTTGATTGTCTTCCATTTTTCATATCATTCTGAGAAAAATGCAATCCCATGAACCATTACTAGTGTTAAAAAATTCCTGATGATGATTGGTTTAAATAATTGGCAAACTAACCTTTTAACCCTTTCATGTAATCGCTGAGACACAGCTTAAAGATGCCTGATTTCTTCTGAGGCAGCGTAACCATTATTTTTTAATAGATAGAACTAGCAAATTGCTCAATCTTTGGAGATATGTATAAAACTCATTGAATTTGCTTATTTACCTAACAGTTACTAATAAATTACTTGTGTAAATCTATACACATGGCTTTGAATTATCTTAGATCAGACTCTCTGATGCTTTTGTTAAATTTTTTCAATCGGTTGTCGATATAAATTTTGTAGTTTCTAGGGAAATTTTCAAAACTAGCGTTGAAGGTTTTTTCTTGAATCTTAGAGATTCATGTATGTAGACCTATGCTGCTCACAATTTGTAGATTTAGAACTTGGCACAAATCGTTAGATTGATAACTTTGACACAAATCTTAGATTTATTACTTAAGACATAAATCTTAGATTGATAATGCGTACATAAAACCTAGAGTAATAACCCGGATGTAACAGTTTGATGTTTAGTTATTGTGTCATTCATGAATAATCAGAAAATCGGTTAATATTGTACATCGTTAAGTATAGATTCTGTATTAAAATGTTTGTTTCTATCGATTACAATGATTTTTTTTGTTAACAGACAACCAAGAAATGAAATGAAATACCTTGTATATCAAGTTAAATTTTCAAGTAAAAATATCAATTATTTGCTCCGTTTTTACTTCTGCATGTATTTATATATTCTATATTTCGATATTCTGGTAGTTGATGTTTAAATTATTTTGTTTAATCTGAATCAGCCAATCACATGTGAGAATAGATAAAAGCAAACAGCCAATCACATGTGAGGATAGATTAAAGTAATCAGCCAATGACATGTGAGAATAGATAAAAGCAAACAGCCAATCACATGTGAGGGTAGGTTAAAGTGAAGAGCCAATCACATGTGAGTATAGATAAAAGTAATCAGCCAATCACATGTGAGGACGGATAAAAGCAAACAGCTCTACCGTCTTCAGTTTTTGCTCGCCAAAATAACTGGTTCAAAGCGTGGGGGTAAATAAAAACTTATATACTTTACTGTCTTCAGTTACTTGCAACATGTATCATTTTCTTGTCTTGACCTAACATGAAGTGAAGGTTCTCTAACTTAGTATACAATGTAAAGTGTTTGAAAGAGAAATTCAAATAACAAGGGCATTGCCATGTTATAGAACAATTTCCAATTTTGACTTTCTTTTCATGAAACTTGTTGTCGCAGTAAGGTTTGCCTATATCATTGTATTTTATGTAAACTAAAATTAAAACAAGTTCTTATTTTGGATAAATAAAATTATAAATTTCAACTCATGAAAAAGATCTGAAGACATGATGTTTGTTCTTGGTGTTTCTATATGCCTATAACTGTGTCTTGTAAATTATGGCAAACATATTTTAAAAATAATGACTTTGGTATCACCCAAGTATTTAGAGTGATATTAAATTGGAAAATGTCTTATTTAAGCAATAGATGACAGAATATAAATATTTTTCTCTGGTATATATAGACCCCAGGGTGAGATATAAACATTTTTCTCTTGATATAGATAGACCCCAGGGTGAGATATAAACATTTTTCTCTTGATATAGATAGACCCCAGGGTGAGATATAAACATTTTTCTCTTGATATAGACCACAGGGCAAGATATAAATATTTTTCTCTGGTATACTATATAGACCCTGGGGTGATATACAACATTTTTTCTCTGGTATATAGACCCTTGGGTGAGATATAAATATTTTTCTCTGTTATATAGATATTAGGGAGAGATATAAGTATTTTTCTCTGGTATATATAGACCCCTGAGTGAGATATACAACTATTTTTTCTCTGGTATATAGACCCTAGGGTGCAGTAGAAATATTTTTCTCTGGTAAAATGGTATATGATCTTCTCCGAGTATGCAAGAATTATTTTTGTGAGTTTGTAAATGTTTTGTGTAGACTTTATCTGAAGATTGTTTTAATGTTATATGTTATTAAAGCTGAAACTGTGATATCTAATGTTTATTCTGCCATGTCAGAAGTAATTATATGCCACTTGAGCGTGCTGTTAAAATGCAAAGAGAAACTATGACATTGATGGCAGTGATGAAAAGATCATTCATGGGTGGAACAGATTTTTATATGGAGGGCTGGGGTCCACCAATTTCAGCAGGGTGAGATTCCAAGGTTGTAAACTTTTTTGCTAAAAATGCTGTCATTAAGCAAATTTTGAAAATACTAGATCGGGTCCAGAACCCCCAAAATCTGAAACCCACACGTTCCGGGATTTACCTATGACCTTTTTTTGAAATTGAATGTTCTGTGCAAAATTGTTGTATCTATATGTACTTGTTGGTACAACAGTTTTGCATTCATCATTTTAGATGGTTATCAAAATTGATCTCCAACCAGCTGTATCTGAGCAGGCGAATAAAATTTTGAGGATTTGCAGTTTAATATCATTGTTCAATGTAAGCGTGTAACTGGCTTACAAATGTTATTTATGTGTGTGAAGATCTGAAAGAATAAAAATTGATTTTCATCTGTTAACGATGCAAATGTTTCACCGACAAGCCGAAGGAAGCTGAACAACAACATTAGAGTTAATGAGTAGTTAAATTGTACAGTTGTTTAGAATATCCATAAGTAGATATTTTATTTGTTTGCATTTGTTTGAAAGTTTGACAAATTAGTAACAAATGTGTTGTATATATGAATTCTGTTGTAGATGGCCCACTCACATTGATTCTTACATTATTGAAGAATTTATTTTAAATCCTTTTGTTATTTATTTACAGTAGTATGTTTTTAATTTTTACCATAAATCATGTTCTAGTTAAATTAAATTTATTTTCATTTTCTTATACAAACATATGTCCCTTGATGTTGTTATTTTAGTTGCTATAGTAACTAGTATAAAGCATAAACATACCGTAATATATATTTGCTGGGGTAAGCTTCTTTAAGAAAATAAAATGTCTGTAAAATGTCCCTCAGTGTTGTTTTCTTCTGTTCCAAACCATATACCGTATTAACCCTATATATTCCAAACCATATACCATATTTACCCTATCATTCCAAACCATATACCGTATTTACCCTATCATTCCAAACCATATACTGTATTAACCCTATATATTCCAAACCATATACTGTATTTATCCTATCATTCCTAACCATACACCGTATTTACCCTATTATTTCAAACCATATATCGTATTAACCCTATATATTTCAAACCATATACCGTATTTACTCTATTATTTCAAACCATATGCCATATTAACCCTATATATTCCAAATCATATACCGTATTATCCTATTATTTCAAACCATATACCATATAAATCCTATATATTCCAAACCATATACCGTATTTACCCTATCATTCCAAACCATATATACTCCCTAGCCAGTGGATGATTTCCTTGCTCAATGTTAAATGCTATATTACATGTGGCTTGCCATATCACCTTAGCAATGTCAAACTTCTGATGTTCAAATCACAGTTTATACATTGAGGTTGGTAGGCACATGGATATCGAGACATTTACAACTGTGTCAGTACTGTATCATGCATCAGAGTCTGGACGTTTAGAGGATGAGTTTCATGCATTCCTTAATTCAAATTATATGCCTACAAATGTGCACAACATCTTTACTCTAATCTCTACGCCAGAATACAACAGACTAATAGCTATAGAAACCCCAACCATTATAAAGAAAATTGCACTGTTTGTTTTCAAACTAATGCAACATAGGAAATCATTTATTCAATTGCAGTGAGCATGCGAGCCCATGCACAGCATAGACGATTTCACTCTTGTCATGTCCACCATACTATGCAATGGCTTGTGTCATCATAATTCTATATGCAATGGCACTGCAACTGTTTTTATGTATATACATGTTATGTGTAATGGGCAGGTGGCCTACATCACTGAATAAACAAATGAATTGAATTGAATCTGTATGGAATCTGAAGAGGAATATCTTTCTATAACCTCATTTAATTGCCTGCTTACTTCTTCTGATAAAACCTTGTTAAAATGTCTTAATATACATGAAAGCATTTTTCATTGGATGATAGCGGTCACATGTGCTTATTGTTTAAATTATAATAGAAATGTTTTGAATAGAGTCCTTTTTTATTATGTCAAGGACTAAAAGACGATCTGTTAACATAACCACGCTTTCCTGGGATTATGGAAAGTAAACACATCCATCTCTGCAAGTAACTTGAATCAATGATTAGATATTACTGATAACGAGACACAATGTCATATAACAATAATCACGGACACTGTGACCGGCAGGGATTTGAACCCACAACTCCCGGATAAATAGTCAGACACACTTCCAACAAACTTATTACAGAAATGTATATATTACTCAATTCATTTTAGTTTATTATTACTGAGATAACATTTTGTGAGCAATATTTTTGTCTTAATCTACAGCAAGATATGTAAACCAAAATAGAAATTTCACTATTAAAAGAGAGGTCAGAATACAGCATACATTGTAACATGACTGAAACAAAGGAGAGTACAGCATACATGATAACATGACTGAAACAAAGGAGAGCACAGCATACTTGGTGACATGACTGATACAAAGGAGAGTACAGCATACTTGGTGACATGACTGAAACAAAGGAGAGCACAGCATACATGGTAACATGACTGAAACAAAGGAGAGCACAGCATACATGGTAACATGACTGAAACAAAGGAGAGTACAGTATACTTGGTAACATGACTGAAACAAAGGAGAGCACAGCATACATGGTAATATTATTGAATCATAGGAGAGCACAGCATACTTGGTAACATGACTTAAACAAAGGAGAGTTCAACGTACATGGTAACATGACTGAAACAAAGTAGAGCACAGCACACATTGTAACATGACTGAAACAAAGGAGAGTACAGCATACGAGGTAACATGACTGAAACAAAGGAAAGTACAGCATACATGGTAACATGACTGAAACAAAGGAGAGCAGAGCACACATGGTAACATGACTGAAACAAAGGAGAGTACAGCATACATGGTAACATGACTGAAACAAAGGAGAGTACAGCATACTTGGTAACATGACTGAAACAAAGGAGAGTACAGCATACATGGTAACATGAGTGCAACAAAGGAGAGCACAGCATACATGGTAACATGACTGACACAAAGGAGAGCACAGCATACATGGTAACATGACTGAAACAAAGGAGAGCACAGCATACATGGTAACATGACTGACACAATGGAGAGCACAGCATACTTGGTAACATGACTGAAACAGAGGAGAGCACAGCATACTTGGTAACATGACTGAAACAGAGGAGAGCACAGCATACATGGTAACATGACTGAAACAAAGGAGAGCACAGCATACATGGTAACATGACTGAAACAAAGGAGAGCACAGCATACATGGTAACATGACTGATACAAAGGAGAGCACAGCATACTTGGTAACATGACTGAAACAAAGGAGAGCACAGAATACATGGTAACAGGACTGAAACAGAGGATAGCACAGCATACATGGTAACATGACTGACACAATGGAGAGCACAGCATACTTGGTAACATGACTGAAATAGAGGAGAGCACAGCATACATGGTAACATGACTGAAATAAAGGAGAGCATAGCATACTTGGTAACATGACTGAAACAGAGGAGAGTACAGCATACTTGGTAACATGACTGAAATAGAGGAGAGCACAGCATACATGGTAACATGACTGAAACAGAGAAGAGCACAGCATACTTGGTAACATGACTGAAACAGAGGAGAGCACAGCATACTTGGTAACATGACTGAAACAGAGGAGAGCACATCACACATGGTAACATGACTGAAACAGAGGAGAGCACAGCATACATGGTAACATGACTGAAACAAAGGAGAGCACAGCATACATGGTAACATGACTGACACAAAGGAGAGCACATCATACATGGTAACATGACTGAAACAAAGGAGAGCACAGCATACATGGTAACATGACTGAAACAAAGGAGAGCACAGCATACATGGTAACATGACTGAAACAAAGGAGAGCACAGCATACATGGCAACATGACTGAAACAAAGGAGAGCACAGCATACATGGTAACATGACTAAAACAAAGGAGAGCACAGCACACATGGTAACATGACTGAAACAAAGGAGAGTACAGCACAGGAGACATGATCAATAAGAATAGGATTAAGCAGCATCAACCTGAACATATTGTACAATCCAACCAAGGTCTAGGCAATAGAGGTCAAAGAGGCCATTAGTAAACTTATTTTTATGCAAACTTAATTTTTTATCCTTTATTTATTTTTTTCCACCACATTAGTATTGTTTCTTTTAAATTGGAAATGTAGCATTTTTTTATAAACTTATATTTTTTTTTTCGTCTTTTTTTTGTATTTTACATTTACATGTATATCATATGGGAATTTCAAATTTCTTAAAATGTGTCATTTCTTCGGATTTCATTCAGAATTTATGGGGCTTTTGGAACACATTAATGAAGGCAATCAATTTCAAGACAAAATTAAAAAGAAATGTATATAAAAAAATCAACAAAAACATAGTTCCCATAATTTATTGATGGTGATTTCAATTTGTGTGTGTGTGGGGGGGGGGGGGGGGGGGGGAGAAATTTTGAGATAAACTGACAAAAAAACTTCAACAATTGGACATAGGCCTAATGTCATGAATGTTTAATATCAAGTTTTTATCTGAACATTTTGAGATAAACTGACAAAAAAACTTCAATGTCATGAATGTTAAATATCAAGTTTTTATCTGAACATTCATGGAATCAGTGACATAATTACAAGAAACAAGATAAGGTTCAAAATGTTATTTATTATGGTTACATAATAGATCTACAGATATACTGAGTAAGTATTTACCTGACACCAATATGTTTGGACACTTTCCTCACACAGCTGTTCGTGATTACAATATAATACAGATTTAGTAATGTATTGATACAGTAATATCAATTTTTACAAATTAATTTACGGATATATACGCAAAATATCCATGCGTGCCAGCAAGAACTTGTATAGAAGGATAGGAAACTTGCATCTCCTGACTAAATGTTGATGAAATAGCACACGAAGGATTCATAATTTGCAAATTAATCATTTTCACAATTCACAAGCAACTGAAACTGTAAGCTCTATGTCACCCCGTTCAACGTATACGTTACATAAACGGCAACTACGCCTCATTTACGGTGATAATTACACACGGTAAACCGGTACTTCCTGTTATATTTGTGGACGCGGTTGGGCAGTGAAGTGGGAAAACTCCTTTATTTTAATATTATTATTATTTCGTTTCTTTTAATCAAAGATATAGCCGATACGAGCGGCAATATATTTAAGTTTCAGGCGAGCATGTGCTTTTAAATGGGAACATGACCGTTTCCTCAAACATTCGAGAAAAGTGACGGAATCTGAACCACTTTCAGATTAAAAACACGTAATTTACAAATCCATTTATCACTTCGGAAGCAATTCTGAGACAATTTTATGTGTTTTGTATTTGTCTTATATATCAGCACATCAAGTTATATCGTTAAAAGAATACAAGTTGAGGTTATAAGGCTAGTAAACGCCAAAATTTACTTAGTACGTAGCATAAGTAGGTGCCTCGTATATTGTACGCTGCATAAGTTGAAGCATTGTGTCATTCAGCGGTATTCTAATTACATGAAATACTACTTCTATCCAACTAATTAAGGTTTGATATTCAGTTTTTAATTATTTAATAACACCATTATTCGACTACCCCACGGAAGTGCATCCTGTCCCCAATGTGGTATTATGCCAAAGCGGGTTAAACGTGCGACATCTGGCGCCAGATGGGTTTGCGACATTACCGTCTCATACCACTATTACATTTCCCATAGCGTTCAACTGTAACATTTATGTCTAAAACACAGCAAAAAAATGTGCAGTATGTGTCTGGGCTCAATTTCTTCACTGGTCCAAGAACTATAAAGGAAAAACAACCGAAGCACAGGGTAGATCTTTTCGACAAGTTAATTACACCAATTTTGAATTACGGGAGTGAAGTCTGGGGATATAATGATTGTTTACTCGTTGAAAGCGTACATCTACAGTTTTTAAAAAGAATAATAGGTGTTAAAAATTAACGCATAATGATTTTGTACATGGTGAATTTGGCAGACTATCTCTTATTTGTCAACGATATACAAATATTATTTAATATTGGTTAAAAATACTAGAACTGTGCATTTGGTATATTTTTCATTTGCAATGCGTATCGCAATGTTTCATTTTCAGAACGATACGTATCAAGATACATATTGCCTGTGAAAATAAAAGGGGATGCGTATTGCAATATTTAATTTGCGATGCAATGCACATTACGATACTGATTTTTAAACTGTAACTTATGATTTCACCATGATTGTTTAAATAGGTGTATGCAATAACTATGCTCGTATGAAACTTAAAAGTATATTTATTACAGAGAACTACAGAACTTATTACACTGCATAACTGCAAGAGTGATGAAATAAACATAGTGGGATAGTACCTGATGTGTATGAGATGCTGTCCAAAATACCAGTCATGTGTTTAATCAGTTTGTATCCAAAAATTCGTCATGCTTTTTAAAAAAACGTTCGTTTTTCTTTGTTAGTTTTTATTAGCTAGTGCTTTTTTTTATGATTCATCAAAAATTGAATTGCGATGCACGATATCTGAGAATCGTACCGATTCACTGTAGGTCTAAAGAATGCATTACATCGCAATCTATTGCAAGTTTCATTTAACGCCCAATACACACATCGACAGAAAGGTGAAACGCGATCTATCGATGCATCGATGAATGGTAACACCTCTAAAAAATACTGAATGCAAACGATGCAAAATACATTAGAATTGTTTACAATATGCTTTTAACTGATTTAAAGGTATATCCAAATAAGACTTCTTGGGTTTCTTTATTGAAAAAAAACTTATATCAAATTTAGGCTTTAATGATGTGTGACTACAAAAAAGGTGCCAGATCACCGGAACTATTTATATAAAAGCTTTTCAAATAAGAAATATATCCATACATGTATGATTCACATGTTTTTTTTCAATTACAATATATATGGTAGGGAGGATCATGTTGGATTATATTTGCTTTCTGACATGACTTTTTTTCAAATAATAAATATAGTCATACATGTATGATTCACATGTATTTTCAATTACAATACCTATGGTAGGTAAGATCATGTTGCATTGTATTTGCTTTTTGGCATGACTTTTCAATATTATAACTGTTATGCATATCACCTTCTCAACTTTCACCCTTTCTTAAATTTAAATTTATTCGATAAGAGTTCTTGTTTAATAGATATATTCATGTATGAAGGAGCTTTTCATTTATAAGGGGTGGGTGGGGGGGGGGGTGCTGGTGGTGGTGGTGGTGGTGGTAGTGTGTGTGTGTGTGTGGGGGGGGGGGGTAACTTGAGGAGACCGTGTATGAGGATTTATGAGAAAGTATATTCTGGCCCACCTAACCTGAACATTAAACGGGTCACTTTATTGGTCACATGTGGTACAGAGTACTGTACCGAAAACAAGCGAAAGTTAAGAAATATGGACGTTTTGTATCGGAGAAAGTATATAGAACATGAGTAAGCACACTCAAGAATAAATATAGTGAATTTAGAGAAAGAGACTTATACGGGAATGTACAGAATAAAAAGCTTTAGGATGAAGAACGAAAGTTTTAGTAGACAAATCTGAAACCAGAACGGAGTACTAATAATGTTTGAATAACCAGTTATCAAATATGATATCCATATTAAATATGGACTCAAACTGGT
Organism: Panopea generosa; assembly: GCA_029582155.1. Lineage (NCBI taxonomy): Eukaryota > Metazoa > Mollusca > Bivalvia > Adapedonta > Hiatellidae > Panopea > Panopea generosa. The sequence goes on along the minus strand of CM055910.1, from coordinate 42,916,417 downwards.
TTATTCAAACACACAAGAACTAAAAGTTATGTTATTAGACATAAGAAAGATAGAGAGGAGACAGCACAAGGCGCCAAATCCTCCACGACCGGTGATTGTAGCAATTGTAAGACAACCACATCACGCTGTATGGGTTGAATTCAAATGAATAAGGATTTCAAAATTCGACAACCACATCCCATTTGATGGGTTGACCTCAAATCAATGAGGATTTAAAATTTAGGCTAAAATATGTCAACTTAAAGCAAGAAAAAATTACAATATCTCTTGCAATCGTGTGACTTAGAAGTACACATGTCACGTTGAGCTTGTATGAAAAGCGATATTATTATGCTGGGGTATCGGACATGTTGAAATAGTTATTCTATTATATTGGTCTGGTTGATTTTACAGGAGGTTAAATTACAACTTTGCTAGGGGTGCCCGGGGGCATGCAGCTACGAAAAGATATTTAGCTCGTGGCATGCATTTCCTACATTTTTCTGATATTCAGATATTTTAAGCCGTTTAAACCTATAACACAAACTACATTTTATACAATTGCCCATTTTTACACTATTACTTTGAAAACATATTGGTGGCTTTTTAGGCCCGAAATAAAAGTATACATCAATTCTTAGTAATGAACTGTAAGTCAAGTGTTTGCTGGGTATAATGATACATTCATACTGCATATATTATATGTGAAGGATATATCATATTTTTGCAAGAGTAATTCATATTTTGGGAACAATTATTATTTTTACAAAAACACTAATAAACATGTGAAACTCCACAAATTCTACAGGAGGCAGGTACCTTCGTCTGCCTCGGTGTTGCTAATATGTAATCATAATCTTCGACTCTTAACAGATAAAATTTGGATATTTAGAGTCAGTTTATGCCATCGAGGGCTAATAGAGGAATAGTACAATGTTACGTAATTATTGTACATGTATTACATGAAGAGCAGGTAATGGTCAACGGGTCTGAAACTGCAGCGATATGTCATACAAAATAGTGGGATGGACGATCATGTTCTAAAACGAAAAAAATACATAGTTTATTTGTGAAGCGTAAACAACAATACAAATTAAAAACAACCCGAAAAAAGTTTGACAGTAGTATTATTTCATGTTATTAGAATATTGCTAAATGACACAATACACCGACTTAAGTAGTGTTCAATATACGAGGCACCTACTTATGCTACGTACTAAGCAAATTTTGGCGTTTAGCAGACTTATAACATTAGCTTGTAATTTTACTAATTTAGTATATTGATACATAAAACCAAGGATTTGTATAGAAGGACAGGAAACTTGCATCTCCTGACTAAATGTTGATGAAACAGCACACGAAGGATTCATAATTTTCAAATTAATCATTCATTATTCAAAGGCAACTGATTTCTTGTATATAAACTGTAAGTTGTATGTAATCTTAGATGTTTAAACATGTTTCGATCACGCATAATGCTCTTTATTTAAAGATATTGAGGTTTGAAAATTTATTGTAATTTGTCGTTATTTTAGCTGCAGTATACAAAGTTTGTAATCAGATTAACTTCAACAATTTTAAACGCAAATTTCCGGGAATGGTTATGATGATAGTTTCATTCTGTAATGTAAGAATTTTGATTTGAGATGAATGGAAGTTAAGATAATTAAAAACGAGATATTTCGATAGTTTGCGTGAATACGCGAGCGTTTATACAATATCACCAGTTGCCTTTCTTTCTCTATATAATTCCTTGATAAAACAAATGTAAAACACATAAGAAGTCCCATAAATGCTTCCGATGTAATAAATTTAGCTGTTTTTAATCTGAAAATGGTTCAATTCGTCACTTTTCTCGAATGTTTGCGGAAGCGGTCATGTTCCCATACAAAAACACATGTTCGCTTGAAATTTATATAGAATGCTGCTCGTATCGGCTGTATCTTTGATTTAAAAACGAAATATTAATATTAATTAAGGTGTTTTCTTGCCTCACTGTTCGGCCGCGTGCACAAAAACAACAGGAAGTATCGGTTTATCATGTGTTGTTATCACCGTAAATACGGCGTAATTGCCGTTTATGTAACGTATACGTTGGAATCTAAACATGTTTTGATCACGCAAAATGATCTTGAATTAAACATATTGAGGTTTGGAGGAAAATTTATCGTAATTTTAGCTGAAATATACAATTTCGTAAGCACAAATACTTCAACAATTGTAAGCACAAAGTTCCGGGAATGGTATTGTTTTTATGAGAATTTCATTCTTCGGTGTAAGAATTTTGATTTGTGTTCCTGAGATGAATGGAAGTTAAGATAATTGAAAACGAGACAATACGAGATTTTGTGCGAATACGAGAGCCTTCACAAAATCTCAATCAGTTGCCTTTCCTTCTCTATATAATTCCTTGGTGCCAGGTAATTACGGTGTCACCGGTGTTAACGAACAACTTTCCATTTGTTTTCTATTTTTTTTATCGTGAGGCATGACCACCAAAATGACAATATCGAAAGATGTTAACTTCGACTTTACGTTTAAGCATATGTGTTCAGTGTTTTTGTTTTCCCAATAGCGACAATTTGTAAAACTTTCAACACATTCGTTTTGATGTGGGTACTAAGACCTAAATATAACTAATTGAAAACACCAACTTCTGATTTCGCAATTTTTGTCAGTTATTGTTTAAAGATTCATCTTGAAATGTATGGCAATACAAATCTTAATAACACATTATTTTGGTTAAAATGTAAGTGATTCGTTACCGCTGGTAGCACTGGACTCATACACAATAACATTAGCTGACTGGCTGAAACCACACCGTTTATATGTTGGAATGGTTTTGTAAATAAGATAATCAAACCCTCTCCAATTTCAAAATAGTGAGTAGGAATAAAATTGTCATAATATCATTATGATTTTTTATTTTAACGTTTATCCATTTTAATTTTAGCTTGAGCACATTTTAAAGTGACTATCACAGATAGTAATAAATACAAAAAGATATTAACGCTTTGATTGTTCTTACGCCAACGCCGGTAATCAAATCCGGACTGGTTTTGTCTTTATTTATATTTTGCAGTAGCATTTCCACATGGTAATCTCTACAGTAAGTATTTTCATACAGTCTGGTTTTAAAATAGTTTACAAAATATGGCGGCGGTTGCAACGGGAAAGTCTTGGCGAGACTTTTTCGAGAAAAATGTGCATTTACCTGCTGCATTTGACAGAGAACATGCTGCACAAGAAATTTCAACACCTATTTGTATCGGTCTTACCTCAGTTGAAGGTATAAATCCAAAGGTAAACCTTCAATTACGTTTATTTTTCTATGTTCGTGCCTGAGCTTGTTTTCATTATTTGTATTATGATTGTTCCGTCCTATATTTATTGTACAAAAAAATAACAGCTGTATGAAATATCCCAGTCATTCCCTTCTGTCAGTCTTACTTGTTGTCACATCTGGATTCTTTCAATCACTTCCTTATAAGTCAAGGTGGTATGAAAATATGTCATTCTTCGAGTTTGATGTTAAAGTTACACTTTGTCTTTTTATTTGGTTTAATTTGTTGTAATATATTACTTGTATACCTAATACCATGATATAACTATTACCACGAATGCCTGTATAACAACAATATCCCAGACATGCGCAAAGCTCCAACTTCCGTTTAAGCGTTGACAATAGTTTACATTTTGTACCGGCAACTGCTTATTACTCAGCACACTTTATTACTGATTATTATTGATGTATATAGCTGACTCGCGTAACTGACTAAGTTTTAGGCTCGCGGTAATAGGTATGACCAGTATATATGTCATAAATACAAAGATACATCAAGCACATTAAAAAACAATAATACAGAAGCATTAACATGTATTTTAAATAATATATTAAACTAGTTAACTATCTAATATAATATATACATATCAGCTATCACAGATTTATACCTATTGCCGCGAGTCTAAAACTTTGTTATTTGGGAGAAAGGACAGTGACACTGATTGGCCAAGATATTTTAGCTGTTGAAGCATATTAAAGGAGGTTAAATATATGGAGAATTTAGGCCACAGTTATCTGTGTTTCCCCTTGCCCGACCCTAGATTTAAGAACTGAGTAGGTTAGCAGGCTTTTTTTTTTTTTGAAATCCATACAAATTATATCAGATAAACAGAGAAACTCAACTGATGTGGCTATTCCAATACAACAACATAATTTTATTACATACATGTATTAATTGTGCTCAATACTAACTACCGGTATTGCTCCTAAAAGTGTAGGATTGAAAATTAAGAAAAACTGTAAAAATGAATAGTATTTGTATACCATTTATAGATTATAAACTGAACTGTGTTTATTTTGATTGACAAAATGAAACTGTATACAGAATAACTAGTACTAGTAAACTAGACAGCAGTTTAATACTGAAACTGTTGGCATTTAAAAATGCCTTTAGAACTATATAAAAAAGTGAAACTGTAAATAGAATGATAAGTATTAATCTGTTGGCATTATTTAATAGAGTTCATAGGCATTTTTAAATGCAGCAAATTTAGTCAAGTTTTCTATTATAAGTCTTTCTATATAATTATACAGTTTCTGAACCTTGTTTATCAAAATAAACTAGCAGAAGTAGTACTAACTTGCCCTGATCAAAGATTTACTTGCCTAGATTTTTATAACCGATACACTTTGGGGTATTATATAAAATAATTAAACATAAATAGACTTAAATGTATTCATTTTTATATGAGGTTAGCTCCCCATAACATTCTGCATGTGTAAATCACAAGTTTTAGAGTTTGAATAAGACCAGGAGAAATGAGAGAATTTTAGGGAGAATTGATTATGTCTCTATAAATATGACCGACTTATTATGTTGTATTTAGTCTTTGTTCTTTATTGACTATCATTTCTATTCTGTCACTCTGTGACAGTGTGGGAGCAGGTGTTTATTCAAAACATTATTTAAAATATCTTTCTCTTCTTCTCTAATGATTGCTGAATGTAATAACATACAACAATGGCAATGTCAAGCCTACAAAGCACTTGTCCAAAAAAGTTATAGTAAAATAGGGTCTATTTTGGAAGCACGTTGTGATAACCTTATCTTACCTTAAATAGTTCTATTACTTCATTTACAGTAAGTACACCACTAGCTTCAACCATTATGATCATGCAATAAACATTAAGTTTGTTGATGTTTATATATTGCTTTTGTTCTGAATACAAATAGCTTCGGGTAAACATAAAAAGTTAATGCATTCAAGCCTACGTAACATGTAAAACGCAAAAAGACTGTTAAGATTTTTGAGACCGGGAAATATTCCAAAGACTGAAAAGTCTGATTTTTAAACTGGCATTAAAAAGCTGCGCATGCCCGTCTCGATACCTTATAAAAAATTTAACTGAATAGTTTGTAACGAAAACTGTCCTTGGAGACTCGACACGAAATTGCATGATAAAGTTATCATTGATGAACGTTAAATTTCAAATTTACAAATAATATTTACAGCAATGAAATATAGAAAGAATAAATACCATAACTATTTTGGATCATTGCTTTTTTTTACAGTTTTCAGATTGTTTATATTTCGATCTCTGCCAATAAGTTTACTTGTCCGACGGACTTGTTACTGGTAAAAATCACTTGTCCGCAGACAAAAACCAGTCGTCAGGATGAGTGCTTTTACCAGCCCCTGGTAACAGAAGAAAATTTACATACATACAGTTTCAATTATTGTAAATCTACGAATTATTTATAAAAATATCAGAACTTAATGCTCTAGTTTGAGCCCTATAAACATGTTTCGGACAAAATGGATACAACATTAAAAACAACTGGTTGCCTGCTATCAGTTTAGATGTAGGCCAATAAACAGTCAGCAGTGATGCCATGTCCGGTTTGGCAGGCTTGTGTACATGTAACTGTCATATAATTTACTTTAAAAACTGCAGGGTTCTTTACTGGATTTTTCATAGGCGCCAATGGAGAGTCGCTTTTTTTTCACCATTTGTTGGTATTGACATATTAGCAATGGAAAATACAATAATCTAGCATTCATCTTTTCTTTATATTTGGAGTTCATAAGGCCATAATAAATTAATTGCTAGATTATCATCCCCACCCGCCTCCTAATTTTCATGCCGCCCGACCCTTTTTATTTTCATAAAAAAAAAATAAAAAATAAAAAAAACATCAAAAATATTAAAAATGAAAATAAAAAATAAAATCCTCCCACCCTCCCTGTTTTTAAGATAAATTGGATGATAATCTAATTATTTATTTATATAAAGAAATATATATATATAATTAATTTATAATGGCCTAACACTTGCCATATATTTACCTGCTAATATTGTGAAACATACCTTATGGCAAGTAAATGTTGCTACTTGATCTATTATGAATTGGAATTTTAAGGAAAAAGTTAATAAGAGAAAAGGCAACAAACTGATACTGAAGATTGGATCTGAACACTTACTTGGGTACTCATAATTTTCCTTAAGTTTATATTAATTTATTTTAGTTTAATTGCGATGAAAGCTTGAAGCTTATATGAACCGCTCTCGAGTCCGCTTCCTGAGTAGAAGTTAGAACCAGTACTGAGTGTTGTTTTATGCGAGGCATCAGATCGAGTTGGGAATCAAACCTGCAACGTCTGGTGTGAGCAGCCAATATTCTATCCATAAGGCTACTGCCCCTGCTTAAATTTCCTTACAGAAATAAGAAAAAATTGCACCTTCAAAAACTACTGTAATCAAGGGGTATAATGCTAAAAACAGTGATCAACACTTCTTGGTTAAAGTTGTCTCCCTTAGTAAACAAATGTTTTTTTATACTTTTTATCAATTTCAAAGTTTTATGTTAGCCACTTATAATGAGGTTTCAGTTCACTAAAGATAATTGGTGGGGAGTGGGCATTACATTTTCTGAAAGCTGGATGGGGTCGGTCTTTATTATAGATAAAAAAAACAATTAACATTTTCTTATTTCTTTTTTTAACATTTGAAAACAAAAACAATATTTTATCTATTCTATTCATTGAAATAAAAAACTAGAAGTATCTTGTTCGTTGATTACTGTTCTTAGCTCTGGCATTGTCTGCTGCAGTGCATATTTGTCACCTCTCTGCTAGTACTGGTTTAAACAGTTTTCTACTCTCAAGCAATACTGAATGAGCTGCGCAAAATCAGATATGCGTTTCGTATAAAAAATACGACAAAAATCATGGTAAGCGTAAACCTACAAATTATTATTCATAATATTTTTAATTTTCATCCAAATGAAGCAAAGTTGGCTCAAATCATGCAGAAAGTTACATATTTTTCTGAAAATACAATCATTTTAAGTGTCGATCAAAATTTGAACACCCAACGGAGAAATTGTCATATTCACTTATGTCGTTTTTTATTGTAAGTTATTTTGTGAGACACAGCCCTGAAGTAATAACAACATTGAGTAAAAAGCTGAGCAACTTTTTTCGGAGAGCCAGCTGTTATGATATTCAGTTACATTATGATTAACTACTCTTGTCGTTATTTGATATGCCCTGTCGTCTGAAGAATGGTGTAGGGCATTAAGTGTCACCCTTTTTCCTCTGTACCTTTGTGTGTCTGAGGTCAAAAATTGGTTTCTGATCAATACATTTGGAAGAAGTATATTTATTTGAATAATATTTTTGTGTACCTAAGTTCGTGTATAATTATAAAATACAAGTCATGTTCCATATGATTATATTTGTCAACACGGGTTTTACATGAGTTATGGCCCCTTTTTAACTTAATCTTTTATAAAAAATTGATTTCCGCTCAATAGCAAGGATATAAATGACAACAGTTTATGAAAAAAAAATAATGTATAAGTATTTTTCCAAACTCTTATAATAATGTTGAAGTCAGCTGTATATGAGAACAATCATTACTGGTTCTGATGTATGCATACACACTTTCCCCTAACTCTCCCAAATCTCAAATAATACCCCAAAAAATATAAATTCATTCAATTTATTATAATTGCAATATAGCAATTGGACTTTGCTGACTACATTTGTTTTCTTAAATTAAATATTATACCACCAAAAACACATATTTTGACAAAATGCAATTTCTAAACTTAAGAATATGAACAATGGTATTCTGGGTTTATCTGAAAAGACATTCTAACAAATCAGGTTCGTAGTCGTCAACTGTCCTTTGCTGAATGACGATTCAGTGCTTGCCGACTGACCACAGTGACCAATTGTCACATGGTCATATAAACAAGTGAGATGTAACCAATCAGGTGAAATTATTTCCCATCTAACTTACTTCAAACGACATGAATTACATTTCTCAGAGTTGAACTATCTACTGATATCAGCTTAAATATATAAAAAAAAAATTTCAATGGGGTTTTCATCACATTTCAGATTATATAATTATGGCATTTCCAGTTTAATTTGTAGAGGAAAAACTCAGAATGAATCAGCAGAACTGCCGTCCTTCCGCAAGTTACTAGCAAACTTTCTCACTTAAACCTACAACCTTAACTATGAGAGGTAACTGATATTGAGACACTGCCTTACACCACCTAGCCACCTAGGAACCCCTTATATGTGAATATATAATTGTGATACAAAACAACAATTATTTTATCTTGTAACCACCTTCTCAAAGTTGAACTATCCAGTTTATTCTTCCCTTTCTGAAACATTATTGTCATGATAGATGGAAAGGAATAATGCATGCTTACTTTAATTTAACTTGAAATTTAGATGAAATATTAAGGAGAAATTGATTGCATCTGTAATACATAATTTAACTTTATACCTTGATGCAGTAGATAAATCAATATCTAAAACACATGTGTTTGAGTGTACGGACCCTGCACCATTATTGGCATAAACCAAAACAGCAAAATCAATTTCAATACAATCAATATTTAAAACAGTCAATACCTGAGAGCAAAAGTAAACAAATCCACATATAAAATTGAATTTATGGTTTTGTTTTTTGCATTCTCAGACAGAACATTTACTGCTCCTTTATGTAAGTAAGCATTTTGTGATAGAAAATTGCTTTTTTTTTCTTCGAATTTTGTGACACTGGAGAAGTCTGTAGCTGGGAAATTAGTCACATAGAATGTTTTCTAATATGTTTGATGTTTTTTTTACCTCCCTTTACATTAAAATAAAAACATACATCAAAACCTGTCTACCGCAACTCTAAGCAGTCACTTCTGTTGAGCAGTGACATGTTTGAAGTAGCCACATTGCTTTTTTCCATTTCTATGCGTTTATAGCAAATTAACCTGTATTAAGCAACAACTTGTCTTAAGAGGCCACTTTTACTATTCCCTGAACTGGCTGCTTAAGACAATAATAATAATAATAATAATATCTTTATTTATTGAAGGTAACACATTATGACATAATACAGTTAAATTTAAGGTACACATCATATTTTCAATATGGCCTTCTGCAACAACATTTAAAACATTAAAATATAATATTACAAATTACAATGTAAAAATACTTGTGACAAACACTCAATTTAGCAAAGCATGCAAATATTAGCCTTTATATATTTGAGCATTTATACTATTTTATTCAAACAATAACAAAAATCATTTATTAGGTGATTGGAGAAGGTAATTTCTATACTGACATTTAAATGAGTAAATATTTGAAAGATATCTTATAGATACTGGTATAGCATTCCATATTAGTGTACTAGTATAACTTGTGGTATTTTTTTAAATTACTGTTGCAAGCCTTTTGAGTAATGAGATGTTTTCTATCAATAGATCATATATTATATGATGTATTATTTGAAAATGTCAAAAGGTTTGATATATGGGGTGGTGCTATATTTTTAATAGCTTTAAATACTAAAACAGCAGTGTGATAAAATTATCGTTTGGGAAATGGGAGCCATTTCAATTTATTGAACATTTCTTGAGAATTTGTTTTCAATGGCTTATTTAGTATTATTCTCGCTGCTCTTTTCTAAGATTTATATATTGTATTTTATATATGTTAACCTTTTCCCCAAACAATACAACATTAATCAAATGTTGACATTATGTAGGCATTGTAAAACAATACTTTCATATCATATGTTAAATAATATGATATTCTTTTTAAGAAGGGCTATTTTGAGTTTAATTTGGCACATATTTTAGTAAGCTGAATTTTCCATGATAGGGTATTGTCTATATAAACACCTAATAATTTCTGAGTGATAACTTTTTCTACAAACACATTGTTAATGATTAAATTTAGTTCCTTTTTATTTCTGAACTTGTATTTCATAGCAATTACCATGCATTTTGTTTTTTTCAGGATGTAATGACATGTTATTAGTTGTACACCATCTGCTTATTGAATTTAATCTGTCCTGGAGTTGAATTTGTATTTCTAATAAATTATTTGATGTTTCACAAATTGTGGTATCATCAGCATAGCTCTAGATCAGTACTTCCAGTTTAAGAAATAAAAGTGATGTCATTCATATATAAATGAAAAAGTAGTGGTCCTAAGATAGACCCTTGTGGTACGCCAGATTTTATCGAAAGCATATCTGATTTTAGAAGTTTCAGTTTGTGAATTAATATATCATGATCAACAAGATTGAAAGCTTTGCGTAAATTGAGAAATATAGCACCAACAGAATTTCCTGAATCTACATCTTTAAGCCATGTGTCTATGAGATGAGTCAAAGCAGTTTGGCAAGAATGATTTTTCCTAAATCCTGATTGCGTATCATGAATAATTTTATACTTTTTAAAAAAATTTTGTATCTGGTTTGCTATATGTTGTTAAAATATTTTTGATATTGTCGGCAATATGGATATGGGACAGGTTTGAATGTATTTTGAAATTGCATAATTTCAGTTCCAATCTTGATTTTATTAACTTTTTCATTAATTCTGTTTGTTACTGACTCTAATTCAATTTTAAGTTATAATATTTGTGATTTACTAGACTAGCCAGGTATCCATTAAGTTTTCATTGTCCCGTATGTAGTTTTACATGTATTTTTTATGCCCCTGCCATTTTCAAAGTGGGGGCATATAGTATCACCACTGTCCGTATATAAGTCCCATATGTACGTACGGAAATGGTTTCCGACTTATATCTTTAGTTTAAAATAACAGATTTCAACCAAATATGGTGTGTGGCTTCACATTCAGGTAATACAGGTTAAGTTAGTATTCCGTTCCAGTCTGATGATTTTTGATGGAGTAATGCCCCTGTTTGGACTTAGATTATTGACAAAAGGTCAAGAAATTGGTTTCCGCTCGACATCTCCTGAAGGATTGGATAGATTTGATTCATATTGGTAGAAAGATGTATGGTGATAAACTACAGCTTAAGTTCGATTTTTGTCAAAATCCTTGCATATTAATTGAGTGTTCTGGGCTCTGATTGGCTGATAGTTTCTGATATCTAAATTCTTTATTTATGGACCGATTTTGACAAAAATTTATATTTGGCTATATATCAACAAGACTCAGGTCAAGTTTGACAATGGATGGAATTGGTGCCTATTTATTAGGTGATCTGGACTCTGATTTGCTGACGATTTCCGACCTCTAAAATCTTTATTGATGGACCGATTTTGATGAAACTTGATATTTGGCTTTATATCAACAAGACCCAGGTCAAGTTTGACAATGGACGGAATAGGCACATATTAATAAGTTGATCTAGACTCTGATTGGCTGACGGTTTCTGACCTCTTGCAATAGTCAGTGGCGTAGCTGACTCTAAAATGATGTGTAACGCTTAAGCCCATTAGGTTATAGGGGGTTTGTGTGTATGGCCCCAAATCCCAGCACACCGTCCTTCACCCCTATTGATGAATAAAGTCAAAATAATGTGCAAGCACGGGCATCAGTGTTTTCTCCAGCTCCAATTTTTCGGGGTTCATTCATGACCCTCTGACTTAAAATCTGGGGGTCATTTTCATGAACTTTTTAAATGTCATGGCCTCAGCTTGATCACCATGGCCCTAACTATAATGAAAAACACTAAAATTTTAATTATTTCAACATTTTATATTTCAGCTGAGCTTCGTGTTTACCATTACTAAGCATTATATTCTTTGGTAAACAAAACTTTGTTGTTTTCTTTTTCCCAAAACCATTTCTCTTCTGGCTCATAGCTAGACTCATTTTAGAATAATGTTACCTTAATATAAAAACATTTTAATGGTTACTTAACAAAATTATTAAAAATAAGTCATTTTCAAAATGAATATAATTTTCTAAAAGTTTATTTTCTCTTCATAACCTTTTAAACATCAGTTAAAGAAACATAAACAGTGCTGGGAATACCGCCGTACAAACATGGACTGACCTTTGTTTAAACTGGTATTATAAAAGGTTGTGCATGCGCATCTCGATACCTTATAGAAAACAAAATAAAAAGGTTTTCAGACAGAGTATCATCCGTACATTTCAAACAATTTTCTTGAAAAGTTTCACGATTTCAACATTTCATCTTTATATACAAAAACCTAAAACTGGGTATATATCAGTGCTATTGTTGCAGCATATGTTTGTTTTCACAGACGTTGTCTTCAAACTATAATATTGCTTCATGGAAAATTATGTATGTGATCATAATCATCTATACGATTGCATCAATATAGCGTTAATAGCCAATTAAAGCAGTTACATAACTAAGTAGAGCTGCGTGACCGGGGTTTCCCTGAATCAGACCATGTGATCTGCCAAAACAGCTAGCATTGTAAAACTAACTTTGAAACCAGCTTGCTGAAACAAATATGCGTAATTTGAATTTCTGGATTTTAAGGTTGCGTCATAGTGGAAGCACTGAACAAACTTGATTGCCTCAAATGAGATTTAATTGCGTCAAAAACACAAGAAACGCGCTCTGGAGAAAAACACTGCGGGCATTATGGCATAAAGGCAGCTATGCCACTGATAGTCAAACTTGCTGAAATTTGCGATAGCTGCCATCTACAATGTAGTTACAAAGCAAGGTCATGACGTGTGTCCCATGGAGGCATTTCTAGTTCTATTTCTTAATGTTTTCGGTACATTCATAATATTATCTGTTAAATGCTAGTTTGCCGAAGCCAGACTTTTATTTTTGTTATTTTATAACCGCCATCCCTAGTTTTTTTCCATTTGTGAAAAAAAAAGTTTTTTTAAAAAAAAATTTGTTCTGACAATGATATTAAATTGGGGGAGATAAAAAGAAGCTGTATATTTCCTTGACAAAAAAACAAAACTGCGCACTCTAAAATCATTGATATGAGAATAATCTAAATTAATTAATAGTGTGGTTCCTATTACATGGATAAACAAAATAGGGAAGGTAGGTAGGTAAATTTTTTTTTGTAAATTATTTGTTTTGCGTTGTCGATACTATTCTGTGAGTATGTTAAGTCTGTATGTGGACACACTTGTCATACACGATGATGATACAGCTTGTGCTGGAGGCCGCCATGTTGCTGCTATTGTTACATATTATGATCACTTCTGGCAGTGCACTTCCGGCGATCAGGTATAAAAGCTAAAGGCCTACAATACAGCAGAACCATCATCAACGGAAACAAAAAATTGTGGACATAACAGATACGGCCATTTTTTTGTTGTTGTTTTTTTTAATGGAATAAATGTTTTGGGTCATAATAATAGGAAATAATAGGGACGTTTGGGATACCAGAACCACACTATTATTTAATTTAGGCCTTATTATAATGACCTTTTTAACCAAGTTATGTTTCATCCATTATAAATCATTTTTCCTTTTTTTATAGAATTTTTAGATTTTTTTTTCCACCACCCATTCAATAATTTTTTGTGAAAAAAATCATTAACCAACTATTGAATAAACTCTGGCCTTATAAAAGGCCTGTGTTCATGAATGCATTATAAAATCAATATAAATAACGTCTTGCAAGTCAGTTGATCAAACGCCTATTTTTCTAAATGTATATTAATTAAAGACAAGATATGTTGGTAATGTCATATAACATTACAGTCAGTAGTTTTTAAGCGGTGATTTATTTGTTTTGTAAATGTTGATTTAATTTCTAACTGTAAATTTATTTTATGAGTAGTAAACAGTGCTTGTGTGCCTAACAACACCTTTAGTGTAAACAAATATGGTGCCATTTCACGTAAACAAAAATGGTGCCACTTTATTTTATATATTCATTGTGTATTAATAGTTGTAGTAAATGACTCTCTATAGCCCCACACCCTGATATTTGACCATAACATTTCTATATAAATATAATTAGTGTTTTTATTATACCTCTCCTGTGCAGATATTATAACTTAAGGCATTAAAAAATAAACATGATATTATTTTGGGCTCTTATTGATTTTAAAGTCACCAATATCTTTGAACTTTGTCACAGATGTGTTGCGTGTTTAAAGTACTGCCAGTGTATTGAGAAGATTAATATTCACCAATTAACTGTACATCTCCGCTTATCAGTTTGTCATCGGAGTACACGCAGGCATTAGCAGTGTATCCATCTTTGGACATCGGACAGAAATTTATTATTATAACACTGCAAGGAAAATATTTACAATTTCATGGTGTATTATCCATGTGATGGGATATTACAGTTGGTGTTTAATTTATTCTGTGGAACCATGAGTAATGAGGCATCTCGTTTAATTGTTTTAATTGATAACTAATTAATTGTGAATAATTAATTGTGATATAATGGATTGTTGTGATAGTGCTTGAGGTGAACAGCAGGTGATTCAATGTGTATAGTGCTTATATGTAAATATATATGTAGGAATTTTAAAAAAAGGAATTTTGAGACCAAATTTTAAGTTTTTGTAGTGATTTATTTAAAAAAGGGATAAAATAATAAAGTGTTTTTGATATAAACTAAGTCTGTACAAAATTGCATTTGTTAAGTATTTTTTTAATTTGTTGTTGTCTGTCATGAATAAGTTAATTAACTTTTACCAAGTTTTTTAGATTATTTGCTAAAGTATAAAAAAATTATATAATGTATTTTTTTTATATAAATATTGGTAAGTCCAAGAAGTGCTTTTGTACTTGTCCCAAGTGACCGTTTCTGTTTCTTCAAGTTTTATGACAGGCTGGGCCTGTACCCAAGTGGTCTAAGGCACCATTTCATCTGATCACATAACCTCTCACCGCTTAGGTCATTATTATGGTCAAGTCCCACTCGGTCCAAACACTTTGTGAGAAAGTTAATCAGTTACTTGCGGAAGGACGGTGGTTCTACTCTCATTCATTCTGAGTCCTTCCTCCACCAATAAGATTTGGATTTGCATGTACATATTTAACCTGGAAATGGCATTAAATCTCATTCCTCTTGTATAATATGTTTTATTCCTCTTTCTAATCTGTAAATTATTTTAAAACTGGTGGTGTCCCAGTCTAGTTTTGTCATTCTGCTGTATGTCACAACCTGGTCTATGCTGACATTATGATCATATTTTATTGAATTCAGTAACAAGAGATGAGTCAAAAAAAGATTTGATAAAAGATCTGCCTATTTGGTGTACAGTCAAACCTGTGTAAGCCACCACCTCTATTAAGCAGCCACATTTACTATTTCCCATTTCTATGCTTTCAGAGCAAATAAACCTGTTTTAAGCAACAACCTGTACTAAAAAGCCACTTTTTCTTCTTCCCTTGACAGCGACAGGTTTGACTGTAATTGTTATTTTCTGGTTAAGTACATGAAGGTTCAGTATATCTTCTGACAACAGCTCTCGTTGTTTGTTCAATAGCTCAAACACACATTACATATTTTATTACATCCCCTTTTTGATGAAGTCAAGCATACATTAGGTTACGGAAAATTGAGCAAGGTTCAGTGACTGGCTGTTCATGGTGAACTCTTTGATCTAGAGGGGGCACTGAGTGGCTTGTATCTATTTCAGTGAAAATAGTGAGATACTTGGACACACACCCCTTCCTAGAATTAGCAAGTTCATCCCTTGAGTGAGATTTTCTTAATGGTTTAAATATAATAATGTATACTTGGTTCCTCCCTTAAATTTGCGAACCCAAGCTTTTATGTCATTGTTTTATATCAGTGAACTGCTTGTATGTAACGTGATTCATACCTGCATACGGTTGAACTTACTTGCACATGTAGAGTAAAATATAAATAAACTGAGGAATTGTTGATTGCATGTATAGGTGCTATACGTATTTGGTATTGATCTTCACCATAAATTTGTAATTGGGAATGTTTTTGAATGGATAACTAAATGAGGATACGTCACAGTCTCACAGATGGATGGACATTACTGTACTGATGTATTTTTATGTTTTTTTGACTGAACTTAATATTTAAAAAATTTTATTTTTAAATGTTATTGGATATATATTCTTCGTTTTGACTTACCGTAGTGTTTATCCAAAATGGGTCCTCTGTTGCCAAATGGACTAAGGTGCTCAAGATCACTTACCTCTCACTGCTAAGTTCATACGTTCAATTCCTGTTTGCTTCCACCAATAAAACTGGATATGCCATATATAACCTGAAATGTGATGGAAGTGGTGTTAAACCCATTATATTAAAAAAAAATATTAATTTCTTGGACTTAATAATAATACATTTTTACAATTTTAACTTTGTATTATTTTTAGTTCTACTGATGGATCTTTTTTGTTTAGACCGCCATATTATAGTTACATCACCTGACAACAACATATGATTTAATTGGTTTGTTTGAAACAAAGTATAATTATCTTCCCGCGGACTTCCCGTAAAGTGATAAAAAACCATATTCTTCATGAATAAATTATTAACACGGAGAGGTATGAGCTAATCAGAAGTCGGAATACACTCGTAACAGGCCGTAAACTAGCCTTAACCCCGCCTTCTTTATTATATCCATTCCTAGATGCCGTATCTCCTCAAGTAAATTCACGAATTATATATATATCAATATTTGGTGTATCGGATACGTTTATAAATACTCCACTACAGGTATGAATATAGAAACGTGCATATTATATTCTGCAAAAATTCTGATCCAAATATACGTTGGCATAACTATAATTGTATGTGTATTGCTGCTGTTTGTCAGATGATGGTAAATGCTAATTTATTTGGCACAAAAAGAAACACAAAATAATGCATAGTCTATTGTGACAAAAAATCTAAATTGGGACATTGCATCAGCAGTGAAAATAACTTTGAAACATTAACATCCACATTTGCAGATTTGTTAGAATTGTGGCTACACTTTGATATAACACACACATTAGGCCCTGGGAGGTACACCCCCCTCCCACCACCTATGTATTATTTTACCACAGCGCCTGAAACAAAACATGGGAAGGAAAGGCCTGCACACGTACAACTTAAATGGAGACAGGTTATAATGATAATGTTATGTATTCAACAAGAAATTTTCTTTTTCAATTATTCCTATTGAAGTGTACGAGATGCAACACTGATTGTAACGCTGATGCATTTATCCATATTTCAATATTTCATTGACAGAGCACTTATTGATTTTTGTAAAATTTGTATTGATTGTTTCAACCAATACAATTTTCCAATTAAATAGATAGGAGTTGAATAATGGAAATACTGGCCTAGTTGAGCAGATATTTGGGGTTAAAGTAGTAAGGATTAGGCTTAGAGTATGGTGTGAATATGAACGATGACCTCTTGACCCTTTGTTTTAAGGTTAAAAGTCGATTATGGTACTAATTTGTATTGCAAAGAAGCTCCTAAACCATATGTTCTGTTAAAGTAAGACAGCTGATGTTTATTAATGAGAAGCAGGCCCAGCCAGCTTAGTCAGCACTGTGTCTGACTGTCAATCCCATGTCTGACTGTCAATCCCATGTCTGACTGTCAATCCTGGGGTGGTATCCACCAACCATTCTCAAGAATATTGCTAGACTTGAACCCAAGAATGAATTTTGAAAAACACATCTAAAATCATTTTTTGAGGCCAAAATTTGCAAGCATGCAGGGACACCTAATATATAGTCAGATAAACACTTATAATTATTCTATATGTTATGGTAAACTAGATATCTAAGGTTGAATTTTAGATTTTCAAGCTCAAGTCTAAAAATATTCTCAAGAATGGTTGGTGAATATGACCCCAGGTCATGAGTATAAATCCCCGTCATGGCCAGTCTCTGTAATGATCGATCATGAACTTTGTTCCATAGCCATTAATCTTCCACCTCTGAATATGTGGGGAAGAAGTGAGTTACCAAGATACAGTGTGTTTAGAACTGGTGATCCCAGGAACAATAATTATGTTATATAGCTAAAAAATAAAGTTGGTAAATGGCACAAAATCCCATACAAACAAATGAATATGTGTTGTAAGAAAGTTCTTGGAAATGATAAAACGATTAGAAGTTAAAGTTGCCAAATACTCGAGCATTTCTGTCCGGTTATCAAGAAATTGTAAGAGTGGTATTTATATAATAGCTAACCTTTCAGCTAGGTTTCAGTGTGATGAAATACACCATTAACTGGCTGCTTGAAGCCTGCTGATGGTGTATAGAAACAGATCTAATGTATGTGTATTTATTTTTGGTAAATATATGTCATAAAGACAAACAATACATACAGTGTTTTTAATTTTGATAAACTTTGAAACTTTGAAATTAATCAACTTGCCATATACCCAACCATAAGAGAAGGCTTTTACGTCATAAATGACAAACGTTTATGATGTAGTATTTCGTCACGTAACTACTAATACAATTTAAAGTGCATGAACTCACAAGCTTTTCCACAGTTTCACTTTTGGCATTTGGGAATTTAATTTAATGTTTCAAACTGCATTTTAACAAACACTTTTTTTGAAAATATCTTTTACCATTTAAATCTATTAACAATTACCTAACTACTAGTATGAAAAAGTATAACAAAAAACATGCGCTGTGATGACTGTGTAATTTTGAAAAAGGATTCTCTGATTTGAATCATGTGTACAATTATATATAACCTGTCCCAGAGCCATCTGGGCCCAGTTGTTCAAAGCTTGCTTAGCTTAACCTTGGGCCAAGTGAAGTTTTTGAAATCACGATATTTGAAAATTTACAACATTTTAGGTTATTATTTTATTGAAAATTATGAAAATATGCCATTTTGTTTCTATAAATGCACTTAAATTGCCATAAAGTCATTAAGTATAGAAAATATTGAAGTTACAAAATTTCTCTTAACAGGTGGTTAAGCTAACAGAGCTGCTTTGAACAACTGGGTCCTGGCGGCTTTTATAATTATGGCAGTTAATGGGGATTTAAATACACCCAATTTTTATTAAAACACTACAATGTACACTTATTATTCCTGGCGGCAGCAAATCCAGTGCTTGTTATATATGGTAGACATTATAACACACTGATATAGCTACATGTAGGCACTGCAGGTCAGGGCCTGCATTTTTCCCCCAAAATAAAAGTTCCTATGTAATTGATATATGTTTTACATAGAAAAAATACACACAAAACATTAGGCATTTACATTTGAAAAAAAATATGGTGCATCTAAGAAATGAGTAGAATTCAGCAGTTAGTGCAGCAAACCAGTTTCGATGCGGTTCCCGGTGCATATCCTAATAGCGGGAGTAGAGTAGAATTACTGCCAACAGAGGGAGAGGGACACCTTTCCCACACACAATACCCCCAGGTTGCACCTCCCTAATAAATAAAGTGCTCTTTCGCCCATTAAAGTATCATTTACCTACAAACTACTTATAATTACGCTAAGTTACTCAAAAGGGCAAGCCGGTCCTTTTAAAAAGAAACTTTATTATTGCTTTAAAACTGAATAAAAGTTATTTCTCCTTAAATTACAGCTTTCCTGTACAAACAACTTTGTTTCTTCGCAAAATGGTTAAATGTGTCTAGAGGTATAGTGTTTTCTTTTTTTATTTAACTTTCAAGCTGTGATTAGAGGTGGCAAAGTGTGGATCATTACCATATTTGAAATCCTGGCTCAAATAAGCTATACGCCTAAACTTCAAACGTTACACGGCCCAATTATCCCCGCTATAAAAAAACATGCAGTTGTAAACATTGGTAATAAATAATCACGTGTTTAGTATAATATAATGTACTGCAAATGGGACTAAACAGTTTCAATTATAAAAAACGAGAATCAGCTGAAGTTATAGGCCCAGTGTCATAATCAATTTTTTTTTTTTCAAATGCATTTCAAAAAGCCATTGATGCATTGCAGTGAATCGATCAATCAATCAATCAATCAATCAATCAGTGCATCAACAGTCTTCTGTCAAGGCAGGTAAATCAATACCAGTGGTTTGTAACAGCTGTCCTAACATTTTTACTCTTAATGAAATGTAACACCTGAATATAGGTATGTGTGTATCCGAAGCTGTTTGATATATGTATATAGGTATCAGATGGTTGTGGTGGCATCATTGTATCCATAGGGACAAAGTCACCTAATTAGCATCATAACGGTCACATGTCACTGTCTCAGTGATCATTTTGTATGTCTGTGTTACGGTTATCTTCAGTTTGTGAAATTCGCATTGTGCTTTGTTGGCAATACACAATGTTATGTTTTAACTTTAGAGATAAAAACATAAATATTATAATTCCTTTAGGTACTTTCGGAATATTTAATGTGAAATTCTTGATGGCAGTTTAATTTAAAATAAAGATTGAAAGATGAAAGATTGTTTTTAATGTGTGAAATTACAAATTTGTATGCTTGCGTCGATTTAAGGCAACTGTCAATGTGTTAAGTGGTGTTTAAATTGGCAGTAGATATGAGTAAAAATGCTAAATTGCTGAAGAAAAAAATGTTCCGTCCCTTTGGAATAAAATTTTGTTTTATAGGATCAGAGGATTCATGCTTACTTTGTTGGATTGAGATCATTTTGTAGTTGTTAAAAGGATTATGGTATTCTGTATTCACTTGGATATAAACCGTGTTGACATTTAAGTAAAAATATGGATTTTAAATTATAATGCATAGAATTACTATTTTAATTATTATTAATAAGAGGTGCCTGTAGTGAAGTTACCTGGCTACTGTTTCATTAACACTTTACTTAAATACTTACAAACTTTACGAAGTTTCACCAACACTTTACTTAAATACTTACAAACTGTACCAGATTTCACCAAACTTTACTTAAATACTTACAAACTGTACCAAGTTTCACCAAACTTTACTTAAATACTTACAAATTGTACCAAGTTTCACCAACACTTTACTTTAATACTTACAAACTGTACCAAGTTTCAACTTTACTTAAATACTTACAAACTGTACCAAGTTTCACCAACACTTTACTTAAATACTTACAAACTGTACCAAGTTTCATCAACATTTTACTTAAATACTTACAAACTGTACTCAGTTTCACCAACACTTTACTTAAATACTTACAAACTGTACCAAGTTTCACCAACACTTTACTTAAATACTTAAAAACTATACTCAGTTTCACCAACACTTTACTTCTTACAAACTGTACCAAGTTTCAACTTTACTTAAATACTTACAAACTGTACTAAGTTTCACCAACATTTAACTTAAATACTTACAAACTTTACTAAGTTTCACCAACACTTCACTTAAATACTTACAAACTGTACTAAGTTTCACCAACACTTCACTTAAATACTTACAAACTGTACTAAGTTTCACCAACATTTAACTTAAATACTTACAAACTGTACTAAGTTTCACCAACACTTTACTTAAATACTTACAAACTGTACCAAGTTTCACCAACACTTTACTTAAATACTTAAAAACTATACTCAGTTTCACCAACACTTTACTTCTTACAAACTGTACCAAGTTTCAACTTTACTTAAATACTTACAAACTGTACTAAGTTTCACCAACACTTTACTTAAATACTTACAAACTGTACCAAGTTTCACCAACATTTTACTTAAATACTAACAAACTTTACTAAGTTTCACCAACACTACAAACTGTACTAAGTTTTACCAACACTTTACTTTAATACTTACAAACTGTGCTAAGTTTCACCAACATTTTACTTAGTTACTTACAAACTGTACCAAGTTTCACCAACACTTTACTTCAATACATACAAACTGTGCTAAGTTTCACCAACACTTCACTTAAATACTTACAAACTGTACTAAGTTTCACCAACACTTTACTTAAATACTTACAAACTTTACTAAGTTTCACCAACACTTTACTTAAATACTTACAAATTTTACTAAGTTTCACCAACACTTTACTTAAATACTTACAAACTGTACCAAGTTTCACCAACATTTTACTTAAATACTTACAAACTTTACTAAATTTTGACAGGTTATTTATCTATTTATATCAAATATCGATGAAACCATATGCAGTTTTACTTGAACCAGTCTAAAATCATGATCGCCTGGCTGCTTTTCATAAATTTAAGTTTTTAAGTATTTAAGTATATGTTAGTGAAACGGGAGTTGGAGCTTGTTCCTGGTTTACAAGCTTATATTTATAACAGAGTTGGGGTGGAATATTTTACAAAATCCCATGATGCATTATGATTATGGCATATGACAGCCTTAAGTGAACAGGCTAAATCAGCTGAAGACAACAGCTAAGTCTTGTAAGTGATGAAGACAACAAAAAAGTTGAAAATCTGATATATCCACACTGTCCAATGGAGAGAAATGGAGAATCGGAAAGTGGAAGAAAACACAAACAATGATTTAGGATATCAAACTGAAAACTCCAGTCACAGCCATTCTACACTCAGTCGATCTCAGTGGATGTCCAAGTATCTCAAATCTCAAAGAATGGAGGTGCTGGTAGGTGGAGGAGCAGCTCTCACCGACGAAACTGACAAATTGAAACGTAGAATACGTGACACTAGTGTCGTGCCTCATGTCACTGAATGTAAGAACATTGATGTGAACTGTGCCAATGTTTCTGTGCCATTCTGTATAGGACTTGCCTATGTGGACGCAATCATCTTCCCATGCTCACATTTCCCTCAGGTAATTACGCTGTGGTTTCAGCACACTGAGGTCTCGTATACATGCTGTCGGTGGATATAGCGTGAAATCTGATATAACGATGTTTTACTATGACTCCCAAATTTTAATTTGCTATTTCCAACCAGATTATATGAAATTCAAATCACCTTGTAACAAATGATGAATAATTTGATCGTACTTGTACATATGTCATATAGGTGGTTTATAAAAAATAAACAACATTTTTTTGTATTTTTTGGTGGAATATAGCAATATCTCTGTGAATTATTATTGATAAATTCACTGTTTGAAAATAAATAGTATTTTTGGGTATTTTCACTGTTTCAAATCATGAAGTATTTAAAAAAAACCAAAGAAAATACATTATTGCCTGCAGTGATATATAAAAAAAGATAATTTTACCATGAAATGTCTGGATTTCTTGGTGAATTTATTGGTTTACTTGAAGGAGAAATACAATCAACATGAAATTATAAAGAGTAGTTTCATTGGTTTAAATCATAAAATAAACAATTTGTTCGCCACTTCCGACCGAAAGCAATTTTTATTTTTTTGGTGTTCATTCAAAATATTCTCGGTCATTACAATCATGTCATTTAAAAGATTCTCTGATTGATTACAAAAAAAAAGAAGGAAAAAAAAAATTTACCTACCAACCCATACCCCACTCCTAAATGGTTTAATTCGGATCTGGCAAACAAGTAATTTTTAAAGGGTGGCCTTGGGTAATAAAAAGTGTATGTTTCAGTAGATTTCATATCAATAATTTGTGTACATAATATGAGCCTTCCCTGAGTGTAACAGAGGTGTTTGCTTAATTAACCTAAATGTGTCACTACACAGTTGTGCTCCTTTTTTGCCACAGTTATGTGATTCTTTATAAGTCCTTTATAATTTGGTATGAAATTTTTCAAAATGGTTCATGGTAGCTCACTGTGATTTTAGTAGACCAAAAACTGGCATAGCAATAAGACTGCAAAAAGACATCAGCAGTAATAACCCTTTACTCCATAGATATGCGTTTTCCCACACCAATCACAGAAGGCCTTTGAAAACGGTGCAGGAAGAGTTCAGATTGCTCGTAACGAGCAATCTGAACACTTCCTGCACTGTTTTCCACTCTTTCAGTAAATATAAACATAATTCATCCAATAATTCAAAAGCCTATATTAGAGTTGTCCAAAGGCGTCTATATCAAGTAGAGGGTTAAAAGGCAACTTGTATAGTATTTTAACTGTTGTATACATTTATGAGCATTTAAAGACTTCTTTTTTTTAAAACAATTTGATGTCAGTCTTCTTAAAAAGAAACAACCTGGTCAATCTACCAGTTATTGGGCATTTTTATATGCAAATACATTCCTGCTATGATATTAAAAAACAGAATGTGGGAACAAAAATTAACAAGAAAATCTTAAACTTTACTTTACGTGTGAAAGTGCTCCAGTTATTTGCGGAAGGACAGCAGTTTCACTCACAGATATGTGTAAAATTTATTCCAACATTGCTATGTGTCCCTTCAAGTACTGGTTAGAAATGAAACTGTTTTATATATGGCCATAATAAATTAATTCCTTATAAAAAAGATATTTTTTTTACAACCGGGAACCATGATTTGCCAAAATTGCGTTTACACCTTTTGATCTTCAGTTATAATGATTTTCTTTCATTTCATAACTTATAAGACACTCCTGTTTTAATATCTAATATGCCAGGCCTGATTAGCTCAGTTGTTTGCATGTCTGACTATCAATCCAGTGGTTGTGAGTTCGATTCCCGGCCCAGCTACAGTCTCCATGATGATTGATATACAAATTTGTGTCTCATTATCATTTGTATCTCACCGCTGACTCAAGTGGAAAAGCTATCAGTTACTTGCGGAGATGGGGCGTGCTCGAGTACTGGTTAACCTTTCAGGATCCCAGAAAACAGTGGTTAAGTTAAATGATCGTCTATTAGCCCTCAATGGCATAAAAATGACGCTAAATATTCAATCAATCAATCAATAATATCTGATATCTAAAAAATAAGATTGCAGCCCCCGCCTCTATTTTGAAACAAGTTCAGATGAATATCGAGGAATTGATTTGTTATGGCCGAAGTTGTACAGACATACATCGATAGCAATATTAACATTCACCGCCAGCTGGTGCAAATATAAGATATATTAGATTGAGTTTTGATCAAGCAGTCAATTAAGGTTGTCACTTAATTTCATTATTGGTTATAATTGGATGCTGTTGTTTCTTTATACATATGTATTAGAACATAATGATCTTTCCTGAGTCATAGGAGATAAGGATTGATGTTCCAACCGAAGGTTTTAAGTGTTCATTGGAACTGAGGCTCTGTAAAGGTTCACATTAAACCGTGACACCAAAGCTTTGAATCTCATTATCCAAATCTTTATTATGATTGGCAGGATCTCCTTTAACTGTGGGACAATGGGGCCAGAGCCCTCTTTTTGTGACATTTTTTTTACAGGAGGAAATTTCAGAAAAAAATAGTGGGGAGGTAAAAGTATATTCCAGGGCAGGGGAAATGGGTCAAATTTGGCTCCAAAAATGGCCAAACAAGGGCTCTGATTGGATTTTTTTTCTAGCATACAGCTGAGATTTTGATATTTTTATAAGAAATACATTGATTTACCATTGTCGGAAAAATAGCGTGACATCATTGTTTTACCTGGTCTGTACATTTTATTAACTCATTGATTTTATCTTGACATTACAATGAAATTGAAATGTATGTATCGAACTCTGGTAAAATGATAAGTTTATATCTACTTGGGATATTGTGAGACTTACATGATTATTCATATTAATTTTATCTGATATAAAAACATGAACGACAGGACTGCTGAAATACGTGTATGATGTATAGACATCAGTTTTTGTTGTCCAATGTGACTCTTTTTGTTTGCTTGCCACAAACTTACTAAATTTTTATCTTTCTAAAAGTTAACCCTCAATTTAATGAAACAGCCTCTATCAAATTGTTTTTAGACCTAGAAGGCTAGGTTAGCTCAGCCAGTAGTGTGTCTGACTCAATCAAGGGTGTCAGTTTGAATCCACAGTCTCCATGATGATTGATATTCAACTTTGCCTATCATTGTCATTTGTCTCTCACCGCTGACTCAAGTGGGAAGTTATCAGTTACCTTTGGAGGTGGGTGTGCTCGAGTACTGGTTAACCTTCCAGGATTTCAGAAAACAGTGATTAGGTTATCCGATCGTCTGTGAGCCCTCGATGGCATAAAATTAAATATTTCAACAAACTTTTTTTCAACATTCCATAATATTTATTTTATATATTCTAAGACTTTTTCCAATAGAAAAAATGGATATGCCATTTTATTACAAAGTTGAAAATGGTGTTAAACACTGTTCCGAGAAAGGCATGTATATGGTGTTAATTGCAACTACCTGGTTACCTGATCAATAAATGGCTGTTTGATTGGTCAGTCAGCACAATAGATGGTCAGCTGTTGTAGTTATATTTGATTGGCCAGACAGTACAATAGATGGCCAGCTGTTGTAGTTACAGTCTCATCATAAATCAGGATAAATTCTGTACCATTTCTTAGTTGTACAATATATATATAAATGTTTGTTTGTTTTATAACAATATCCCAATCTTTGTTTTGGAGCAATATTCATGTTTACACAAAATGCAATGACCAGTATAAACACAATACGCTATTGTGAAACTATGTCATTCTATTTATAAACTCAGCCAATACAGGTAACACATTAATATTGAAACTATTGTATTGTATAATGTATGTAACAGATAAATGTGCTGTCATCCCTAATACTGTTGGTACCATCTAAAAATAGAATGACATAGTTTCAAAATAGCGTATTAGGTGTATACACCAGTGTGTTCTAAAAACACTTTGTTTTATAATGATGTTCATGCTTACATGAATGACAATGACCGATGTTTTGTTTCAGGTTGAGGGAGTCAGTAACATAGAGTATCAGCTGCGTGTGAGCCTGTTTGACGTTGCGTATCATCAGTTCTTTGGACGGCAATGGGCGGGTCAATACGCGGAACTGCAGGGTCTGGGTGGAAAGTCAAAGCCCAAATTGAAACTAGCTCAGGTAAATTACTGGCGTGAAAGAGATGCAATAAAGTAGACTGGTAAATAAGTTGATTAATTTGAAGCCACAATCTTCCTATTTCAATAAGTCAGTTCTAAACTAGACTGGATAATGTACTTTTTGTTGTCACCCATTTACGATAATTAAATGATTTTAATTTAATAAAGTTTTCTTTTCTGACTTTAACTAAAACTTGAGCATGGTCTAGGGGTAAAGTGTCTGCCTAGCATGTGGAAGGTTGTTGGTTCGATCCCTGGCCATCACTAAAAACAAACTGTTCTACTGCCATCAGTAGCCTGCACCAATCTGAATTGGCCAGTGATGTGTGAGAATTTGTAAATACACACAGCTCTTCTGTTGTCAGTCACCTGTACCAATCTGAATTAGCCAATGGTGTGTGAGAATTGGTAAATACAAACAGCTCTACTGTCATCAGTCACTTGCACCAATCTGAATTGGTCAATGGTGTGTGAGAATTGGTAAAAACAAACAGCTCTACTATTGTTAGTCACCTGTACTAATCTGAATTGGCCAGTGGTGTGTAAGAATTGGTAAAAACAAACAGTTCTATTGTCATCAGTCACCATTGTCCAATGATGTGTGAGAATTGGTAAAAACAAACAGCTCTACTGTCATCAGTCACCTGCACCAATCTGAATTGGCTTATGATGTGTGAGAATTGGTTAAAACAAACAGCTCTACTGTCGTCAGTCACCTGCACCATGTACACATTTTAAAATTGATATTGGTATAGTTTGTTTTTTCATAAAAAAAAAATAGAGCTTTTATATATCTTGAAATCAAGGTGTGGTAATAAAATGTAAAAAAAAGACAACCAGTATCAAAGCTGATTTCTATGGTGTGCATGTCAATGACAGTCAAATGGTCTACACCAGTGTTTTATAGCCTAAATTTCTATTTTTTATATGAGGGTATTTTTTTCTTTACAGAACATATATTTCCATACATCCATTGTAAGTTCAAACGTTGTGGCAGTTGTAGAGCTGGTGGCATCAGGACTTGGAGAAAATGGCCGTCTGAAGAAGGTCTCATGTGGATGGGGTATAATCAGACCTTTTAAAGATGAGGAGTTACCTGATACAGCCAGAGGCATGAAACTCCCGCAGCAGAAGTAAGTAAATGGCAGTCATATTTCCACAGTACCTTGCCCAAATAAAAATGAAGACAATAACTTCAATGTTTTATGTATATTTGTAGGGTCCTCCACAACTGAGTGGTCTAAGGCGCCATGTCAAGACCACTTACCTCTCACTGCTAAGGTCGTAGGTTCAAATCCCACTCGCTCCAAAAACTTTATTTGAGAAAGTTTGCCAGTTACTTGCGGAAGGACGGTGGTTCTACTCAGATTCATTCTGGGGTCTTCCCCCACCAATAAAACTGGATATGCCATAATTATATTGCCTGAAATGTGTTGAGAATAGTGTTAACCCTCATCAAAAAAAAAACAGAAAATAAATAAAATATTTAGATGGGCGTTGATTAAAAAGAATATTGCCAAAGTAAATAGGTGGGTCTTCCCTGGGTTTGCCTACTTTATCCCACAGCAAGCCCATATGTTATATACAGTATCTAAATCTGAGAGCTTGTTTATCATTGAATTTATTACAAATATATTGTACAAAAATATATGCGACGAGACTC
The DNA here is from genome assembly GCA_029582155.1 of Panopea generosa. Classification (NCBI taxonomy): domain Eukaryota; kingdom Metazoa; phylum Mollusca; class Bivalvia; order Adapedonta; family Hiatellidae; genus Panopea; species Panopea generosa. Next base: position 42,887,710 of record CM055910.1, on the reverse strand, counting down.
TGCCAAGCATTTTATCATTTTTTCCAATAAATAAAATAATATTTTATCACAAATGTGCAAAAATATGAAATTCTATTACATTTTGACATAAAGCACAAAATGATTAATCTATTTACCATATTAACTAATAAAATTGATACTGGTACATTTACCATCTTCTTCTGGTCATCTCTATAAGTAATGACAAATAATTAGTTTTCTAAGATGCTATTGATATGGCTACATATATTAGTTTCCTTGAGTCATCATATCTAGATTGTTGGTTTAAACTTATTTATTTTACTTCGATTGTGAAACAAATTTTTACAATTTAGACAAATCTTGCTCGAAGTCTTTTTGGATAGAACCAGTATTAAGCATAAGCGGAAAAGGTGTCTTGTTCAAGGACACCACACACAGCCGTGGCGGAGATTGAACCCACAACCTTCTGATCATGGATTCGATGCTCTACCACTGGACCATGCGCTCCACATCATTCATAGATAACATCATTCACAATAATTAATTTATGTCATTCGGATGTTCTTACAAGTCTGAATGTGACTTAGTGTTATTTGAGTTTTTTTTAAAAGAGAAGTAAATATATAGATAATACCAGACTAGCCAACATTGCTATACACTTACACTATGTTGATATAAAACACTCATGCACCATAAGTAATTCTGTCTCTGCCATTCGATGATACTCGTATACCATAAATTACGTGTTCTATAATTGATTTAAAACTACTAAAGTATATCAAACAAAGTGAGAACATGCGTGAAGGAGGCAATAAAGAAGTGATTTTAAGCTTGAAAACTTCCATATTTAATCAAGTGTTTATTTACCTACTCAACTCTCTATTCCAGATGCCAGCTGTACTATGGGACACCAAGGGCTCTCTACTTCATGGATGAACCTATAGAAGGTAGGTCAGCCCAAAATTAGATACGTTGGTTTGCCTTCTCATCCAAATTAGACTTCATCCAAAACATTTTTATGCTCCCCGACAGGCATGTATCTGCCACTTTGCCAGTCCGTCCGTGCATTGTCTGTCTATGCATCTGTCAAAAACCTTGTTCGGAACACAGTTCCAAAAGTCTTTTTTATTAGCATATTACTGTCAATTCCCTGTCTTAAATACACACGCCCAGCATAAACATACACTTATAACTTAGAGATGTATGTGTCTAAAGTGTCTAATTATTACAAACGTCAGGTTTCTGAAGCCACATTTTTGTTTTTGTTTACATTCGCCATTTTCAACGAACCTTTGGGTTTCCAATCAATCATCGGATAACATCGTGAAGACTCGTTCCCGATCTCATTTTCGAGGCTTTGTTCGGGAAGTTTACGGAGTTCAATGTAAACATTGCGTAATACTTTATTGCGGGACATATTAAAGTTTTGGCCAATATTCAATTACTGTTTATTTGATAACTTTCAAGTAAATAAAGGTTATACATCAATACATAAGCATTATTTTGTGCACACTGCATACAGGAAAAGACTGGATTAACAGCGTGCTTGTGTTACTTGCCAATATAATCCCTTTAAAGGGAATACACCAACCCTTGGATGAATAGAAGGTAATGTGTAGAAATGCTGAACATGAATAGTAGGTAATGTGTAGAAGTACTGAGCGAAAGAACCATAACTCTATTTTGAACATAAACATACTTATCTTCCCATTTGTTCTTTGTTTTGGGTTAATTTTTCTTGCCTGGAGCATATCTTAAAAACTTGTTCAGGGAAGATCCATCGGTTGTAAAGATACCCTTATAATAATATATTAAAATATTATGCGACATCTTCCATAATGCTTCATTAGCTTTAGTTTTTAGTTCATCTGAGTAAAGCTTATGGTGATTTACAGTGTTACTTGTGGAGTCGAGGTGCTTATGTACTGGTTAACCTTGCAGGATCCCAGGAAAGAGTGGTTAGGTTAACTGATTGTCTGTTAGCCCTCGATGGCATCAAAATGATGCTAAATATTCAATCATATTTGTATTTCAGCGTGTGAAGTGTTAAGGGCCATCCCAGAATGCCAGTTAGGGTTCAACATTGCCACCCACAAGGTCATGTACAAGGTCACCCACCTTCTGCCAGAAAACACGGTGGTCGGCCACAATGATGTGATACCAGGACTGTTTGACAGCAACACAGCAGGTGGGTTAACCCTGGAGTTTTCACGTTGACATGACATTTAGTTAAATGTACTGCTAACCGCAGTCTTGGGTGTCTGTGGTAGACTGTCTATCGCACATACTGGTGGTTGTGGGTTCAATCCACAGATGGAATGAGGGAATATTTGGGACTAAGGGGTAAAGGATCAGGGTTAGCATTAGTGATTGTTTAACCTTCATTTTAGGGGCTAAAAATCTGTTCGTGGGTCCTTAGTGGCCCAGTGGTTTAAAGGCGCAGTCTAGAGATCACTTAACTTACTGCTGAGGTCGTAGTTTCAAATCTGGCTCAGTCCAAATGTTTTATGTGAGAAAGTTTGCCACTAACTTACAGAAGGATAGTGATCCATCCTACAATCTTCCTCCACCAATAAACCTGGGTATGCCATACACATACCTCATGGTTTCATCGTGAGTCTCACGATTTTAGCAATGAAATCAAGGTCTCACGCTGACTATGTAATTTCTCACGCATTTCAATTAAAACAAAATTCACGAAAATAAATACTGTGGTTTTATGAATAAATCGGTAAAAACATTGGTTCGTGTATTAGTTGTGTCTGACCTAATGTTAGTCGCCGGAACCAGAGTTAGTATATAAAATACCCCTGAAACCCCCTAGAATATTTTTCTCACTCTAAGGTTCATTTGAGCCATGACAGCTATGCATACATGTATATAAACCGAAATGTGTTGAATATGGCGTTAAACCCCATTAAAAAAAAATCTGTTCTTGAACTTAAAATCAATTCATGAACAAAAAATCTGTTACCAATTCGTGTTGGTAGAAGTTCCTAAACCCAAAATATTAGAACATCTACAATAATTACTGTAACAAGAGTACCAGAAGCTCCAGGATTGCTCTAGAATGTATTTTATCTGCCTCATATTGGTATAAATTATTGGGTGGGGTATCGTGCACCTGTGATGCTTCTGGACGGATGGTGGCTCAACATGAGCAAAAAAATAACCTTTTTAAGGCATGTAGTTGCTCAGTAGAGGTAGTTTAGCATAGACATCAGAACTAAAAACTGTGACTGCTTAAGAGAAGTGGCTGTTCAATAGAGGTTTTACTGTATATGTTTATATGATAGATTTCTAAACACAAAAAATGATGCCATAAAATTACCTATAATATCTTGAAAAGGGCCTAATTTTCAGAGTAACAACTTGCGAAAATACCTTTTTCTTTTGACAGTGTATTGAGTATGTTGTAATTAATGAAACGGTTAGCCTGTTTTCTGTTTACATGGTTTTTGTTTGTGAAGATCTTTTTCACTATTAAAGGCCCATCGCCGGTAGCTCCTACACACAGTATTATAGGCGGGGCTTATCACTAGCAGCCGACAAGTTTACTACAGTTATTTGATAATACTCATGTCCAACATAAGCTGTAACTACCAGCATAGCCATAGATGATACTGCCTATTGCAAGTTAATACACACTGAATTTCTTGTAAATATATTTGATTGATATTATGGAAGTTAATCTAAGCAACAATGTTTATTGTACATGCAGGTTCCTCAGTATTATGGATTAAAATAAAGGTTTCCCCAGATTAAGTACAGCAAACACAGCACTCAAATATATTGCAATGGACATCTTATCTGCATGCATAATAAACAAAATTGCTAATTAGATACATCCAATTTACAGTTTCATGCTGGGTTACATACAACACATCTCTGGTCATGATCAAAGAAATAAAGTGAAATTATTTGGGTCAAGTTCCATGGATTAGTACATTATTTACTGAGAGAGAATGAAACTATTTATGAAAAATGGTTTATCGTATTTATTATGGACTTATATCAAACAGGCATACATGTTGTAATGAATTGTAAATAAATTGCTTGGACACAAGTAAAGGGCAAACAATTATTTGTGAGACAAAACATAAAAAGATTGAAAATACAGAAACCCCTTTAACATAATAGAATGACCCATTCCATTTAAGTTCACAATTTCCCTGGCAAAACTTACAAATGGAAGAAAATGTGGAAATACTTTGAAGGTTTCGAGGGAACAATTTCGTATATTATTTCATTTATTTGATTATAATGAGTGTGATTTCAAGATCATTTAGTTACACCAGACTGGTCAATTAATGTTGATGAAAATAACTATAGTTAGACACAGAACTTAAAGGAATATTTATTGTCAGATGGCATTCAGGACAAAAAATGAGGCACAGATGGAGAAAGTGGGGGAAGTGATTATGATGCTGATGATGATGATGAAAATAAATACATTCCTTTTGAACAGTTATGGATATTGTTTCATGTCCGTTAATAACATTTCAACATCAGTTTTGGCTAGGTGAATTTTCATTTCCTAATCAAAGAAACAGTCTTTTACCAAAACGTAGGCTAGATACAGAAAATACTGGAATTTGTTTTCAAATGTAGGAGTTTGGTTCCTACTTAATTATGTAAGAAAAAAAGCAAAGAATATTGAATCAACCAAGATCTAAATTATGCCAAGTTGTGTTTTGAACCTAGTTCATGGTTCATACACAAACATCCAATGTCGCCTATATAGCACTAAGTGGTTTTCATTGAAGGCTGTGATATAAGAACTGTAAAAACAATAAAATGACATTTATTTGCTTAAAAAAAAACAATTCCAAAAGGTAGCTATTGTGAATTATGGGATTCAGAATAATGATCAAACAAGGTTAGTGTAAATGGTTACTTATTTGCATCCAAATAAGAAAGCATGTATGCATGTATCTAAGATAAGCCATAAACTACAATGTATAATCATTTGTTTATAATATGAAAAAGGCAGATATATTATGAAGATTAATCTTCATAAACATTTAATTCACAAACTGAAAGTCAAACACATTATTCTACTCTGAGATATCAAACACTGCATGGCTCCTCAAAGTGGGTTATACACATCTCCAAGCAAGTGTTGCTGTTTACACCACGTGACAAGGGTCAAACGGGTTCAAAATTCAAATATTTAGCAAATTTTCCTTGATATCTCAATTTTGTAAGGACTACTACTACTTAGTTTCAGGGAGCTTTTGTGAATAAAGGGCATTTTTATAAAGCCAAAGGATGTCCCTACAACTGCACTTCTTTTTGAAAATAATGACAACTTTGTTTCTATGTTTTTTAGAAAAACATCTCCCAGTTCAACATTGTTGCAAGAAAGTGCCACCATTTGAAATTAGGCTCCTCCCATTTCATTTTATAGAAAAGTTGGGGGTTTAAACAGAATAATGCAAATTTTTCTTGTAAATAAAAATTAATTTGAATGTTAGTACAAACTTAAATACTTTGGTATGTACAGTCATTGTATAACTTATTTGATGCTAATAACAAAATATATAAAAAAAAAAAAAAAATAACTCGGAGTTAATAAATTTACTAAAGAACCAGGACCTAAATTCATCAATATTTGAGTCATAGATTGAGAATCAAACTCAAAATGTCAAAAATTTCAGATTCAAATAAAATCTATTTCACAAGCAAATTACCATATTTATTTGCATAAACAAACAGGTTTAATGATTATTTAACAGAAAATGTTACAGAATTACATTTCTTACCCATAATTGTATGTTTGAAGGGTTTTACACAACTGTGAGATTTTGAGTCTGAGTCTGATTCTCAGACTCAAACTATTGATGAATTTAGGCCCTAGAAAGTTTGCCTCTTAATTTACAAATATGAAAATGTTATTTCAGAATTTTTGTAGATTTATATACTATATCATATTTTGCATCTTTTACGTCCGATGTTGTTCAACTGTTACGATTAAATAAAATATTTTAAAAAAAAAAAGGTTAAAAAGTTTCATTTAATTCTATTACCCCAGCCAAGGATCGCTTAAAGAAGCCTAAATTGCTAAAATCGATGGCGTGTTCCATAGACAACCTAACAATACAACTTAACCCTACAGTTGAGAAATTTGAGGAGGAATTGTGCGAACATCTACAGGAGGACAGACTCGGCATGCAGGGGAAAACCCAGGATGGCACCTCTGTGTCCATTGTGGAACGCAGAGTTTTGGTACGCAATCTATTATTTGCATCATTGCTGATTTTCTACGATATAATTTTTTTTCTGTTTTGGACTCTTCCGTTATTTTTAAGAAAAGGTTTTAATAAGAATTTTATGACCGTGAGCACCGCTAAGGTTGTCCTCACATAGAAACTTTATGTGAGAAAATTTGCCCGTTTCTCGCGGAAGGACGGTGGTTCTTCTCAAATTCAGTCTCCCTTCACCAATGGAACTGGATATGCCATATATAACCTGAAACGTGTCAAAAATGGCGTTAAATCCCATTAAAAAATTCTTGAGAGACATACAGTGTATAGCGTGATCAGGGTGGAAGTTACTTATAGTGATTGAGTAGATGAATACTTAAGGTGAATAATATTTGAAATTAAGACAAGGGATATTTGAGTAAAAGAAGTTTTAAAAAGAAAATTTAGGAAGTTATTTTTTTTGGAAGAAGAGGAAAATTGAAAAGGAAAATTTGGTATGGAATATACCTTAAGAGGACGAATATTAAATTTTGTTAAAAAATTACTAAAGGAACCATTTGAAAAATGGAATATTTGTGTAAATAAATTTTTAAAGAAAGGAATGTCTGGGTAAAAATGATGAAAAAGGAGTATTTGAGTTCCAAAAGAATAATTGCATGAAAATATTTGAAAACGAATATTAGAGAAAAGGAATATTTGAATGTGAATATATTATAAAGGAATAAACAAAGTTTGTCTTCCCTTATGAATAGGTCGGTGTGCATAATGGCTGGACATTTGTAGAGAAGCCACAAACCTTCCTTCTAGATGCCAAACACAATCCCACCAAGTCTCTCAAGCCTAACGCCAGTCCCACATTCAGACGCAGTCAGAGATTCAAAAATTCAACAAAAATGATGCCAGGAGACGATGGGTGTGTATTTAACATTATTATTTAAGGATTAAAAGCCGAATTTTGAGTTTTCATAGGGTGATGAAAAACATTAGGCCATTTCAATGTTCGTGAAGCCTGAAAGCTTCAGGGCAACATTAAAGCAACACATCCACGTTTAAACTTTTTTAAAAAGTTTTTCAATTGAGTTGTGAGCACATTTCCCATACATAAATATATGGTCAGTTAGCTGTATATGTGCTAACAAACACTATCCAGAACGCTTTAGAATTATAAAAAAAGATGTCCAAATTATAAAGCGTGACAAACGCTTTATAAATTATTTTTAAATTGCCGAGGATTCCAACTTGGCTTCAAATTGAATTATGCGAGTCGTATTAAAAAACTTCACTTTTTAGTGCGTAGTGTACTTTACCTGCCTTGAAAGTCATTTTGACAAATTTTTTTGACTCGGGTGAGTTACACGCTTATTTTATAAAGTGTTAGTCACGCATTATAATTTGGGCATCATTTTGTTCCGGATTGTGTTTATATGCTCATATACAGCTAATTGATCATATGTTTGTATGGGAAATGTGCTCATAACTCAATTAAAATTTTTTTTTTAAAAGTTCGAACGTGGATGTGTTGCTTTAAACAAGCCTGATGTTTTTCATCATCTGATGAAAACTCAAAATTTGGCTTTTAATCCTTATATTTCCAAATATTTAAGATAAAACTTACAAATTGATTTTTTTTGCCATTTTGATATTAGAAAAGCAGATAATATGCATTAATCCGCAAAGCCAATGTCATAAATGTAACGGCCCCTTTGTCAACATACTGAAAGTGCACGTATTTGTATGGAAACTTATGGCAACATGACGTTAACCTAACAGTGATGTCTCCCCAGTAAAATAAAACAGTGCCATCATCGGAATGCAAACTGGTCCTCTTTAGCTCCAATCAGCTACAAAAGTCTATATAGTTCATTTAAGCTGATTGCAGTAAAAATGTAGATATACATTGCGTAAAATGCTTATGTAAAAGCCACAGTGGCCAGCAGGTATTATTCTTATTTCTCATCGAAATATACTCTTTTACACATTAATTTCTTTTCCAGAGTTTTAACAAAACTTCAGGTCTAGGTGTATTTCATTAAAAAAAATTGTTTTGGGGTTGACGTTAACATACATGTAAACAGAAATTTGTTTGATTCTCAATATTTTGTGTCTTCTCTCAGTCTATTGCAAACAATACACAATATTCGTTTTGGCCTCTTTATAACGCTTGTTATATATGCATCCCCAAAGAAATCATAGATTGGAGCCGACGCTATACCGTAGTGTGTACCATGCGTATTCCGAGGTCATGCTGCATTTTAACTAGTCTGAACACATTTGTCCTGTTGGTTCTTATCTTTGGTTTTGTCATTCGATCATGTTGAACCTCCCACTTCATTTGTGTCTAGTACTGGCTCAGATTATAAATACATAGTCAGTACAACTTCAACCATGACCGCCTACACACCCTGGTGTCAGACCCCAGTTCACTGTAACATTCGCAGTTCACTGTAACTGCCTGCAGACGCATCCTTGCGGCATACCCACTGTTCACTGTAACTGTCACAGTTCACTGTAACTGCCTGCAGACACACCCTTGCGTCATACCCACAGTTCATTGTAACTGTCACTGTAACTGCCTGCAGACACACCCTTGTGTCATACCCACAATTCCCTGTAACTGTCACAGTTCACTGTAACTGCCTGCAGTTCACTGTAACTGCCAGCAGACGCACCCTTGCGTCATACTCACAGTTCACTGTAACTGTCGCAGTTCACTGCAACTGCCTGCAGTTCACTGTAACTGCCTGCAGACGCACCCTTGCGTCATACTCACAGTTCACTGTAACTGTTGCAGTTCACTGCAACTGCCTGCAGTTCACTGTAACTGCCAGCAGACGCACCCTTGCGTCATACTCACAGTTCACTGTAACTGTCGCAGTTCACTGCAACTGCCTGCAGTTCACTGTAACTGCCTGCAGACGCACCCTTGCGTCATACTCACAGTTCACTGTGACTGTCACAGTTCACTGTAACTGCCTGCAGACACACCCTTGTGTCATACCCACAGTTCACTGTAACTGTAACAGTTCACTGTAACTGCCTGCAGACACACCCTTGCGTCATACCCACAGTTCCCTGTAACTGTCGCAGTTCACTGCAACTGCCTGCAGTTCACTGTAACTGCCCCCTTCAGTGAGAGCAAGCCTCACTGCCTGGCTGTGGTTGCTTCAACATGAATCACCATTTTGCTGTGATGGGCTGTGGGAAGGCCGTCCCCTTTTGCCAAATAATTAAGTTTTTTATGTTTTATTTACATACAAATCACTTTTAGTAATAAACAGTAAACTATCATATAATGGTATCTCTTTTGTATTAGTCCCTTTAAATCTTACCTTAAGAGATTTTATTAAATATAACGAACAAAATTTAATCACAGAAAACTGTAAAATAAATGAGAATGGTTCAAGTTCTGGCCATAGATAAAAACTGTCTGTATGTGTGTCTGTGGTATATGGAAAGAATACACTAAGTGTCTTAGGCCACCCTTAAATTATTGTTTGTTTGCCACTTCCTACCCATTCAATTTAGGTACGGGCAGGTAGGTAGTTTTTTTGTTGTTTTTTTCAATCTATCAGAGAATCTTTTTACCACAACTAAAGGATGAAGACTGAATGACACACAGAACATTTTGAATGAACACTAATAAAAAAAAAAATTTGAGGCGAGTAAAAAAAATTTCTGACCGGGTGGATTGTTTTGGGATGGCCGGCAAATAAACAATATTTTAATATAGGTCTTACCTGTAGTACTATCTCAGCTGAGTATTATGAGATTGATAATAAATGACTGTTTCAGGCCAGACATGGGTAACTACCTTGTACTCAATCAGAAGATTCATATCAGCGACCTACTAGAGGACCCCATGTTTGCTGTCGTATTTATACTCGAGTATGTGATTGGTGAACAGCTGTCAGCAGAAGATAGAAAGGTTTGCATAGACTTTTATTTCATAGTTGGTATTGCTAAGGAAAATGAATTTTCTTTATGTGTAAGGTAAATGAAATCAATTCCCTTTATTGGATAAGAAAAATGAATTATTTTGATGTAAGGAAAATGAAATGAAATGAATTCTCTTTATTGGATAAGGAAAATGAATCCTCTTCATTGGATAAGGAAAATGAATTTTCTTAATGGGCTTAGGGAAAAACATATTTATGGACCAAGTAATATGAATTCTCTTAATGGACCAAGTAAAATGACTATGTATTAAGGAAAATATATTCTGTTGATGGTCTAAGGAAACTGATTCCTCTTTATCGGTTGAGGAAAATTGAATGATTTATGGACAAAGGAAAATGGACTATTTTGGTGGTAAACAGATAATCTTGATTTTTTAGTTGAATCAATCATATTTGACAATATAAACCCTAGTTTTCCAATATCAAAAAGTACAGTATTAAAACAAACGACAGCTGCTGTGGGCTATATATATATATATATAGATTAAATTCTCATTAAGTAATTTATTATTGACCCATTATCAATCTTTGAACAGTCAAACTTGTTAAACCACTTGTTAAGGCCAGTATAACAGTCCTTGAATCAAGAAAATGGCCAATATGAAATCAATTAATTTATAACATGTTATCGTTCCTGTATGCGCTACAAACGGTTATTAATTTTAAATGTTGTTTTTCTATTTCTGTTACCAGATGGCTAAAAGTCTAATGAGGGGTAACTCTCGCTCTGTCACTCTCCGATGGTCAGCATTCAACCCTTTCCTACAGGCCAACACCCCACATGTGACCGTGGGGCTGATTGGTGGCCCTTCCCCGTCCCCAGATGGAGAATTTGTCTATAAGGTTCCCAACACAGCCATGCAGGATGAGATCTCATCAAAAACTGCCGGCGGCCTCATGGCTTTCCAGTGGGGCTTTGGATTTAAGGTAAATGCATCGAGTATTTCAAAAATTGTTATGATATATGGAAGCCTGCCTCTTCAATAAGACCCATGCTTGTTTATCTGTCAATTATTACAGGACACATTGTATTGTATTATCATAATAATTTCTTTAGTATAGCAGAAAAACAGGACTGTGTTCAGTATCTTTCAACATTTACTGTGCTAATCAGTGCTCCAGATAAGCACTGTTTGTGTGTATTTGAACACTGAAATTGTTTAATAAAGCATTGAAATTTAAATTAATGGATAAAATAAGCATTGGTTATTTTCAATATTCAGTGTTGATTAGTTTGTTTTCAAAGGCAATTTGATAAGAATGTTCATTTTTACCTATAACATTTTGGAAATAAGCACTGCATACTAGTTTAAGGGGTAAAATACTTATTTTTTGAAGATAAGCTTATCTGGAGTACTGGCTAATGTTAGCTGGAATCAACAGAATGGTTATCTCTCATTGTTTACTAAATATAACAAGTATCTGGAGTTTAAAACTCCACTGTCATCACCACAGTCACTACGGTAAATCATTGTAGTATGCTTTATTAGCTTGTCTCTTTGTTCGTGACTTGTTCTAGGTGATGAACACTATTGGCCGTGAGATCCAAAATGAGAACATCCGTGTCAAATAATGGTTCCTGCTATGTTGCAGTTTTCCCTGTTTTTGTTACAAACATTGCTTAAAAAAACAACACAATTTAATCATTATTAGAAATATGTACTAGTAGAGTATATGGTGAAGACCTCTTATATGCTGTTGACTTTATTAAGTGTACATTATTCTTACAGGATAGTACATCAACTGGAACACGGCCCTCCCATCCCATGGCGTTTGCCGCCCCAGGTTTTCAGATGGGATCAGCTCACTCGATGAGGTCTGGATTTCACAGTATGGATGAGAGCGAGCCCGGAATGATGATGGAATCACAATCAGCTCCCAGAAAACCACCCTCAGGGCGACCCAGTATTTCCAGGTTGGTATATGTAATGTGTATTGATATATATATACTCAAGGTTTGGCAGAGGCCTTGATATTGTATCTATGGTTTGCATTGTAGCTAGGCACACTCGCCGTAGTCTGGTCTGTACATTTATGTCTTGGTTATTCACAAATAATTATCTCCATATATATATATAAAAAAAGTTTGACAGTTACTTGTGGTTCGGTGGTACTATTCAGATTCATTCTGAGTTCTTCCTTCACCACTAAAACTGGATTTGCCATATATAACTTGAAATGTGTTGAAAATGAAGTTGAACCCCATAAACAAAGAATTATAAGCAAATTTGTGATGTAAATATTTTATATTAAATTATTATTATAATGTACAGTAGAACTACGATAGCTTAAACTCGGTTGGCTGGAACATCACAGATCACTCGAACAACAAAGCTGGTCCCTGTCAAATTCCTATTTAATTTCTGTTATTCTACCACCGATGGCTAGAACACTGATAGGTGGAACACTCAAACTAGAAATTAAGTCCTGCCAACACACTTACCTGTATTTTTCACACCTTTTGGTCGAACAGCTGTTCAAAGATAAAGAAAATTTGAAAAGTTTGCCTTGTATATTCATGCATTGAGACGTGAATTAATTTCTAAAAATGATATTCCCACTGTCTTAAAGAGCGAGAAGTTTGTTATGACAGTTTGTTGAGTGTATTTATAATTGGTTTCATGTTTGCTTTAATTGCATACCGTATGTTGCATTAATTATGTTGATGTATATTTTATCGAGTTTCAATTAAGGCCCTGCACTGAGTGTGATTATCATGTCATTTACATTCACACGGAAAGCTAAATATAGCTATTTATACATGTGTATATGTGATGAAAAAAGGGAAATTAAGTAATTATAGTGTACTACAATTAATAATATTTATAAAATTTTCTTTTCTGGTATATTGGATTTTCCAAATAAACAAGAAATACACATTAATTATATCATTTATTGCACCTGTTTAGAGCATACACAAGGGACTCAATAACATGCTAACAAACATACTTGTGCACCATGTACATGTACGATGATTGTTGTACCAGACTCGACTTGAACTATGGCTGACTCAAACTGTTTTGTTCAGTCCCGCCGAGTTTGAGCGATCAAAGTTCTACTGTATTTGTATTGATATAAGAATAAGTTTCCTCATAGAGACTTATTTGTTTCTCATTTATCACTAAGATACTATTAATAAATCAACTTCTAAAATTATTGTAGAGGCCCTGCTGGCCCCACAACCCTGGCAGTGCCCCAGCAACAGCAGCAGGCAGGTGGTATCCTGCAACCACAGACTGTCCCCATGCAGTACCCCCAGATCTACGCCCAGAGCATGCCACAGCAGATGTATATCCCCATGCACCAGGGCCCTGTTTCTGGTGTATACGGCATGCAGGTAAATACACATTACAACCAGTCACAATTTAGTTTATACTAATTTATTTAAGCTTGATTGCGATGAAAGCTCAAAGCTTTCATGAACTGTTCTCAAGTACGTTTCCTAGGTGTGTGGTATCAGGTCGAGCAGGGGATTGAACCCGCAACCTCTCGCGTGAGCGGTTAACACTCTATCCATTATACGCCTCACTTTAATCAAGATTTAACTACATGTAATGATTTCCCAAATGGGTCTAATTATTTAATGTTTGGGATGTACCTCTCTGATTATACAATTCAAGTCAAGTTCAATTTTTGTCATGTTGGTTAAAATTTTACACAAGTTATGGCCATAATAAATTAATTGCTATAGATTATCATCCCCGCCCGCCCCCTAATTTTCATCCAAAAATTTGGATGATAATCTAGCAATTAATTTATAATGGCATTTTCGCCTCTTTTTTACTTAATTTTTGATAAAAGTTGGGGCTTCTATGTTCTAGTTTATTCTGAGCTTGCACATAATGTTAACTGAAAATTCCTATTATAGAGGTAACTAATAGTGTTGTTTAACTAGTGTGTTATGTTTGGTTTGAAAAATAATGATATAGCTGGAATACCAGCTTGAAACATATTTTATTTCTGAATATATCTTACAATGTGTAAGCAAAACATTGGTGAACAATAAGGCCATTATAAGCTAGTTATCATCCAAATTTTTCTTAAAGAAGGGGAGAGGGGAAGACTTATTTTTTATTTTTTTATGAAAATAAAAAGGGCGAGCGGGAATAATAATCTAGCAATTAATTTATTATGGTCTTATAGAATAAAAATAAGAATGCAAGCATATTGCTAATGAAATTTTTCCCAGTTTTACTATAATTACACATTTGTACTGGTTCAAATTTTCGTGTTGGTTTTTTTCCTGTCATACTGATATAAATTTACAAAATTAAAACACATTTTGTCAGAAATGGTTGGAATAGGTTGACCTAAAGTCATTGATCTAGGTCATAAGACTTCTTCAGTGATATTTTTGAAATTTAGATTTAATCTTTATTTTACTATTTGAATTTTAAGTTTTTGGTACATTTTCTAAAATATGATTTAATCAAATAATAAAATCAGTTTTGTGTCAAATTTATTCTGTTCTGAGTTCAATGTTGTGGCAGTTTGAAAGAAATTCTAAGATACTTCTCAATATTGAACTTAATGGATACCAATGCAGTACTATGCATAACCTTTTCAAAATAAAATTAAATTGAAGAACTGTACGTTTAAATTTCATTTTAATGTCACGTATTGAATCAAAATTCAAAAATATTGTTGGTAAAGGATTTATAAGTCAAGAAGGTGTCCCTTGACTAGATCTTGTATTTTAACAACATATATAGTTGATTACACTTGTGTGTTGCAGGGCCCGGCATCTGACCTTCAGGAACTACAGTACACTCCGGCCCACCACCCAATCCTTACAGCAGCCCCTCAGCCGAAGAAGTAAGTTTGCTATATAAATATAACTCCTATTTTTGATATTTATAATGATGGTTTACCACCCAGTGAGTCCCTGGTTGAGTGCCAATCTCACAGGTGGGAGGAGGTTATGTGTTTGATCTTCTGCTGGGTTATACCATGGACTTTAAGATTGGTGCTTAGCTTATAGTTTCCTAATTTGATGTTCAGCATTCAACCCAAGGATAGTTCTAGGACTTGTCGTCAGCACAGTGTTATCTGGCTGGGTGATTTACATGTGTTATGCCGTGTGGCTGTTTCAGATTCACATTCATGAGAATTAATCACCAGGTCTACCACCACCAATAAAATTGGACTCCACATGATTATAACCTTCAGTGTGTTAAAAATAGTGCCTAACTTGATAATTATTAACAAGCTGTTAATATATGCATAGAGGTTTGGCAATTTTTTGTTAAATATGCATAAAATGTCAACAGAGGACTATCTATTGGAATAAGGCACTTTTAGAACCATTGATAATGTATCCAGTGTTCCAGAAATGCATGTTTCTATATGTAGAACAGTACAAAATTAATTTTTGTGTGAGTAGGGGTGGTTCCACTAGACATCTCCAGCTGAAAAATCTCAGTTTCCTTTAATGATTACTTTAACTTGTTACACATTAAATTATCACACATATTTAAAAAATCTTTACTCATTAGAAAAGGATAAGAGGAAAAATGACCAATGTAAATGAAGTTGTAGCATTTAAAGAAATTAATAATTTTATATTTATTTAATTGCATTTTTTAGTAAAATAGTTCACAACTTTCAAACTTTATTTCAGGGGATCAGGATTGTCGAGAGCAGCCTATGCCAAGTTATATTCCGTTGGTTTCCCACCAGTGCTAGACCGCAATGGGGAACCACCTGAAGTTATTGATCCAAATACTCATATGGTGGTCGTGGATCTGCAGAGAGAGATGAACGACCCCCTACAGTGTAATGAGATTATATTCCAGTTTTTGGCTTTCTCCAAGTAAGTAAAAGTATTATTTAATAATTAGACAAAAGATATAACTATATGTGTATGTATGTTATTAATGTTATTAGGGACAATTGTTATTTTTCTTGGCCTAGTGGTTAAACAGGAGGTTGAAGGTTTCAATCCCAGTGGAAGTACTTGGGATTTTTTCTGATGTAGCCAGTTGCTCACCCAGCAGCTGGTTAAATGGAGTGGTACAGAATGTCTAACAGCCTGACATCTGCAAGGATAACTTTTGGGAAGTACCTGTGTACAATATAAAGGTGTCTCATAAGCCCATTGCGGCTGACCCTTTCAATAGATGTGACACTATGATAAACAAACACTTTACTTTTTTTTATTTGTTGGAGTTGATATGTATGGTAGTTAAATTTTATTGGCTGTATAACTTTTTCAAAATAGCTGTAGTGCATTTTTTGTGAGAATATGTTTTTTATATATCCTTCAGAATTTCACATCGTCTAGCAAAGGTTTATCAACAAGACTACCAACTTCTGAATATCTTGGTTTATAATTCGCAAACAATGTATCCCTTTAAATAAATTTCTCTAATATTAAAAGTATATTGGTTACTTGCTTACTTAATTTCTATTATACTTGTTATCTTCGAAAAATTAAACTAGATGAGATACAGATCTAGGAAAACCCACTTGTCTGCTTCGGTGACCAGTGTACTAGTAACCAGTTCACTTGTCTGCTTGGGTGACCAGTTCACTTGTCTGCCTGGGTGACCAGTGTACTAGTAACTAGTTCACTTGTCTGCTTGGGTGACCAGTGCACTAGTAACTAGTTCACTTGTCTGCTTGGGTGACCAGTGCACTAGTAACTAGTT
Source organism: Panopea generosa (assembly GCA_029582155.1). Lineage (NCBI taxonomy): Eukaryota > Metazoa > Mollusca > Bivalvia > Adapedonta > Hiatellidae > Panopea > Panopea generosa. Next base: position 42,870,937 of record CM055910.1, on the reverse strand, counting down.
CACTTGTCTGCTTGGGTGACCAGTGCACTAGTAACTAGTTCACTTGTCTGCTTGGGTGACCAGTGCACTAGTAACCAGTTCACTTGTCTGCTTGGGTGACCAGTGCACTAGTAACTAGTTCACTTGTCTGCTTGGGTGACCAGTGTACAAGTAACTAGTTCACTTGTCTGCTTGAGTGACCAGTGTACAAGTAACTAGTTCATCTGTCTGCTTGGGTGACCAGTGTACAAGTAACTATTTCATTGTCTGTTTGGGTGACCAGTGTACAAGTAACCAGTTCACGTGTCTGCCTGGGTGACCAATGTACTAGTAACTATTTCATTGTCTGCTTGGGTGACCAGTGTACTATTAACTAGTTCACTTGTCTGCTTGGGTGACCAGTGCACTAGTAACCAGTTCACATGTCTGCTTGGGTGACCAGTGTACTAGTAACTAGTTCACTTGTCTGCCTAGGTGACCAGTGTACTAGTTACTAGTTCATCAAGCTACGGTGGGATACAAACCCGAGTTTCCATGGTTACTGCACTAATAAGAAAGTTTAATAATTGTTCTTTCCTCATTGTATAAACAAACAAAGATGTTTATTTGACTGTTACCCAGGATGTTTGAGGCAGACGCAGCATCAGGGCCGGGTAAGACGGGAGGTACTGTGTTCTTCTCGTTCCAGTTTTACAGAAATCAGCAAGTCACCACAGAAAGGTATGTCAGCTTGCTTTAGTTGTTCTTGTATGATGTTTTACATTGCTTTCAACAATTTTTCAATCATATAGTGCAGTGTCTACTCGAGTATTGTAAGCCCTGTCACACTTGAGTATCATGCCATGGACACATGGTTTATTACTCCTTCCAGTCACAGGAAACTTGAGTATTATGCCACACAGACACGTGGTTTATTACCCCTTCCAGTCACAGGAAACTTGAGTATCATGCCACACAGACATGTGGTTTATTACCCCTACCTGTCACAGGAAAGGAAAATTGGTTTAAAAAGAAATCTACGGAAGTTGCAACACTCTGTTATTTCAAAATGGAAATTATAAGAAATTGCAACATTAAAGCCAAATGAGAGTCAAAGTTTCAAATTGTGTCACTAGGCATGTATAGGTATTTGATGTTTAAAGTAAGGTGTATGTTTATAATCTGGATTTATCACTTTAACGTTTTTATGCACCCTCGATTCGAAGAATGGTGAATGGGGCATAAAGTGATACCTCTGTTAGTTAAACTGTCAATTTTGTTTTTGATGAAAAACTTCTGAAATAGTTTATGAAATATTTAATGAATATTTTTTGTGTTCAGTCTGTATGATTATAAAATACAGGTCAAGTTCAATATTTGTCAATGTCAGTAAGATTATACAGGAGTTATGGCCCCTTTTTTACTTAGTTTTTGGTAAAATTAACTAACACATAGCGGGGACAACATTGCTAGTATAATTTTATTCCATCTTTTTCTCTACCTTTTTTTCATTTCTTTATAAGTTTTAATGTTTATACAATAAGGAATTAAGAAAAAAAAAAGTGACTTTGAAACACTGGTGCATTTCATTACGAAAAAAAACTAATTTGGCACAGTACTTGCAAGTAAAATTTAATCGTTCATTATTGAAAGTACATTTTAAACATTTCTCAGAAATTTTTTGTAAAAGATTGAAAGTTATTTTTTTTTGTTCAGTTTACTTTTTTTTTTCCTTGCTGATAGAGAAAGGGAAAAAAAGTAAACTGTACAAAAAAAATAACTATAAATAAATAAACATTTATTTCTTCAAATTAAACGTCTAACTGTATAATTATTGATGCCATCATCCTGCCAACAAGCATAATCCTATTTATTTCAGACTGTTGTTAGGGAAGCCACAAAATGATTTGTCATCAGATTCGGCAGTTTTGCCATTTATCCTACAGAAGTTAGATAAGGACGGTACCCTGCTGAAAGGTCCTCCAGGATTGGAGGTAAAGTTTATGTATTTCTTAGAGATATTATTGTTATATGAAAAGTATGGGTTTTTCTGTAAAACTTGGCAAGAAATCAAAGTACTTGAAAGTATTGATAGTCTTCTTAATTTGATAGGTTTTATTGTAAAAATTACAAAAAAAAAATATCTTGGACAAGTTCTTGAACTGGCCATATTGGATTATTAATGTAAGAGTTATTGCCCTTGAAACATTAGAAAATTCACTATTTGACCTTGTGTGCACTCTAGCACCTGCATTTTTCATTTGATTCCTACCAAACTTACACAGTAGTTATATAACCATATTGTCTCGAACAAGTTCGTGAACAGGCTAAATCGGATTATTAATGTTAGAGTTATGGCCCTTGAAACATTAAAAAATGCACTATTTGACCTTGTGTGCACTCTAGCACCCGCATTTTTCATTTGATTCCCACCAAACTTACACAGTAGTTATATAACCATATTATCTCGAACAGGTTCGTGAACAGACCAAATCGGAATATTGTTGTGAGAGTTATGGCCCTTGAAACATTAAAAAAATGCAATATTTGACCTTGTGTGCACTTTAGCACCCGCATTTTTCATTTGATCATTACCAAACTTACACAGTAGTTATATAACCATAATATCTTGGACAAGTTCTTGAACTAGCGAAATTAGATTATTAATGTCTCCTCTGCCACAGATAAGCGACTGAGGGCCAATCTGGCCCTCTTGTTTAAAAATGACATAATACAATGGCTACAATATAATTTTATTGTTTGATTTGTTTCTGGTTGCTTATAGTAGATACATGAAATAATGATACTCAAGGAATAAAAAGTAGTCCTTGTCGCTTATGATCATTTTGGCGGTGATCAACACTGCAAACCTTGATGCCTTTGGCATAAAGCCCAGCTTAAAATGTACAGTAATGTCCAAAGATCACTTACCCTTCATCACTGACGTCCTAGGTTTGAGATCAGCGCCTCCTAGGTCGTCTCAAAAACCCAGGAAATGGACCTGAGAGCAACTGACAACAGCTCTGCGGTCATTTTGTAATAAAGTCAAAACCAATTAGTTACAATTTAATTTACATATCATTTCAGGTACGTTACTTCATGGATCCGGCATTCATGAAGCCAGGGGAGACTGGTCTATTTCTACAGCATTTATCTCAGCAGATCATGTACATAGACGTGTGGGATGGAGATTCTCTTCTACCTCTGGGAAGTACTGCAGTTGATCTCAAGGTAAACAAGTACTTTTATGATTATTTTGAGATGATTTTGGCCTCACAGAATGGTTTCTAAGTGTGTTTTTCAAAATTCATTCTTGAGGTCAAGTCTAGGAATATTCTTAAGAATGGTTGGTGAATACCACCCCTGGTCATGACAGGGGATGGAGTCTATGACTGACAATGCAGAGTCTGATACAGGGGATGGAGCCTACAGCTGACAGTGCAGAGTCTGATACTGGGGATGGAGCTTACAGCTGACAGTGCTGAGTCTGATATGGGGGATGGAGCCTAGGGCTGACAGTGCTGAGTCTGATACAGGGGATGGAGCCTACGGCTGACAATGCAGAGTCTGATACAGGGGATGGAGCCTACAGCTGACAATGCAATCTGATACAAGGGATGGAGCCTACGGCTGACAGTGCCGAATCTGATACAGGGGATGGAGCCTACAGCTGACAATGCCGAATCTGATACAGGGGATGGAGCCTACAACTGACAGTGCCGAGTCAGATACAGGGGATGGAGCCTACTGCTGACAATGCCGAGTCTGATACAGGGGATTGAGCCTACGGCTGACAGTGCCGAGTCTGATACAGGGGATGGAGCCTACAGCTGACAGTGCCGAGTCTGATACAGGGGATGGAGCCTACGGCTGACAGTGCCGAGTCTGATACAGGGGATGGAGCCTACGGCTGACAGTGCCGAGTCTGATACAGGGGATGGAGCCTACGGCTGACAGTGCTGAGTCTGATACAAGGGATGGAGCCTACGGCTGACAATGCAGAGTCTGATACAGGGGATGGAGCCTACGGCTGACAGTGCCAAGTCTGATACAAGGGATGGAGCCTACGGCTGACAATGCAGAGTCTGATACAAGGGATGGAGCCTACGGCTGACAGTGCCGAGTCTGATACAAGGGATGGAGCCTACGGCTGACAATGCAGAGACTGATACAGGGGATGGAGCCTACGGCTGACAATGCAGTCTGATACAGGGGATGGAGCCTACAGCTGACAGTGCCGAGTCTGATATGGGGGATGGAGCCTACAGCTGACAATGCAATCTGATACAAGGGATGGAGCCTACGGCTGACAGTGCCGAATCTGATACAGGGGATGGAGCCTACAGCTGACAATGCCGAATCTGATACAGGGGATGGAGCCTACAACTGACAGTGCCGAGTCAGATGCAGGGGATGGAGCCTACTGCTGACAATGCCGAGTCTGATACAGGGGATTGAGCCTACGGCTGACAGTGCCGAGTCTGATACAGGGGATGGAGCCTATGACTGACAATGCAGAGTCTGATACAGGGGATGGAGCCTACGGCTGACAATGCAGAGTCTGATACAAGGGATGGAGCCTACGGCTGACAGTGCCGAGTCTGATACAAGGGATGGAGCCTACAGCTGACAATGCAGAGACTGATACAGGGGATGGAGCCTACGGCTGACAATGCAGTCTGATACAGGGGATGGAGCCTACAGCTGACAGTGCCGAGTCTGATATTGGGGATGGAGTCTACAGCTGACGGTGCCGAGTCTGATACAGGGGATGGAGCCTACGGCTGACAGTGCCGAGTCTGATACAGGGGATGGAGCCTATGGCTGACAGTGCTGAGTCTGATACAGGGGATGGAACCTACGGCTGACACTGCCAAGTTTAATATGGGGGATGGAGCCTACAACTGACAGTGCCGAGTCTGATACAGGGGATGGAGCCTACCGCTGACAGTGCCAAGTCTGATACAGGGAATGGAGCCTACAGCTGACAGTGTGGAGTCTGATACAGGGGATGGAGCCTACGGCTGACAGTGCCGAGTCTGATACAGGAGATGGAGCCTACGGCTGACAGTGCCGAGTCTGATACAGGAGATGGCGCCTACGGCTGACAGTGCCAAGTCTGATACAGGGGATTGAGCCTATGGCTGACAGTGCAGAGTCTGATACAGGGGATTGAGCCTATGGCTGACAGTGTCGAGTCTGATACAGGAGATGGAGCCTACGGCTGACAGTGCTGAGTCTGATACAGGAGATGGAGCCTACGGCTGACAGTGCTGAGTCTGATACAGGGGATGGAGCCTATGGCTGACAGTGTCAAGTCTGATACAGGGGATGGAGCCTATGGCTGACAGTGCCGAGTCTGATTCACTTCTACTAGACCACACATCCCACGTGGATATGTTATATACTGAGTATAGTCCAATGTGTTTTGTATTTCAAAGTAGAACAATCATAAATTAATCACATTGTAAATATTCAACCATGTTAATACTTGTCTGCAACGCACAAGTGTATATTTCTCTATTGTATATTGAAATGTGTGTCATGGGCTGGAGGCATTAGTCGCAAATAAACAAATTCATTTAAATTGAATCGTATTTCAGTACCTCTGCAGGAGTGGTATGGAAGCTGTCCAGACCACATTTGAGCTGGACGTTGTGTCCACCGAGTACCAGGAAGACCCTAATCTAGCTCACGGTGAATCTGGGGCGGGCGGTGTCAGACCTGCCAATGTACAGTCTGTACTGCGGGGCAAGTTGCATCTACGACTGGCCAACCTGGGTCATCCTGTTGACCCCAAGGCTACCAGACTAGGTGAATATAAAATAATTGTGTTTTATTTCTCAAAATGTTAATTTCATTTTGATATTGCGCCAGATATAACTTGGCTATGTGATATGATTTGGGATTAGATTTAAAGAAATGATGTAACATCTTTAAGGTTTCAAATTATATATTTTATATGTTGCATCAATTTTATTTTGAAAAGTCTTTTGTAGAATGGAATGTTACTGTTTTATGTAGAAAATCCAATTATATCAGTCCATTGTTTAGTTATATCTGGTCATAATAAATTAATTGCTAGATTATCATCCCTGCACGCCCCCTAACTTTCATGCCACTCCAACCCTTTTTTATTTTCATATAAAATAAAAAAAAAAAATGAATAAATAAAATCCTCCCCGTTTTAAAAAGATTTTGGATGAGAATCTAGCAATTAATTTATAATGGCCTTAGTGAACTGTTATTTATGTCAGTGGTTAAAGATGTTCATGAAGAGATGCATTTTAGGTGAATAATTCAAATTGAGTAGAAATAACACACAGGTACGTGAATGATGAGCAGGATCTGTCAGTTAAACTCAGAGACTCACATGTGACTTCTTCCCAGCCAATTAGACGTACATTTGTCAGATGATTTGTGATAATTTGCATAAACATATCCTATGTAGTACATGTATAAATCGTAATGTACTGTTTGTTTTCCACTAGGATTCTCCAGACAAACTATGCCTTCATTTACAACGGATTCCAATGGTAACTTTCCGCCAGGACGATCACTGTGTCATTTGGTTTCGGATAAAAAAAAAAAATCATCAATTTTTTACAGGATTTTTTAATTTGTTAGAAAATATTTCTTGCAGCTGACGTTTTTTTCTGTTGTGTATAAGACATAAAGTAAATCCTTTTGTATCTCGTAATTATTTGTTATAATATTTAGTAATTATCAGTAGACTATTTTGTTTAATTGCAAGATCAATTAAAGGGTTGGCTCATCACTGATATACAAAGTAGAAGATATCCATATATGTCCTTCACATTTGACACAGTGGTTAAAACTAATACTTGAACAGTTCTTCAGCCTTGTAACAATTAGTAATGTCAATTAGTACTAATTAGTGATTCCAGATCAAAGAAACAACCCTAACATTTTTCACTCCTCTATCTGTTTATCTTAGGTGTAGTGTACCGTTCTGCTATATCTGTACAAGATATATGTAAATATGTATTTTACTTTAGTGTGAGGTTTTCCTTATCCTAGCATAACCTAGTGTTCTAAGGTGATGTCGCAACATCACTAACCTCTCACCACTGAGGTTATGGGTTCAAGCCTAACTTGGTCTCAAAAACATTAAATGTGAGAGAAAAAAATGTCTTATATATAACTTATAATGTGTTGGGCAGTGGTGTTGAAGCAGGGCAGTGGTGTAGTTTGGAAAATCATCTGTATATTAAGAAACTACTCCCAAAAGAAACTTGCCAAACTCATTTCGACTTCAGTATTCTTATTTCTCACATACCAAATTGTAAGAAACTTACATGGGTTTGAGGTTGAGATAGAAAATTCCGTCCTGAGGGGTAACAGTTATGGCTGGAACTTTCTGAATTGAAAAAGATATGAAAGATTCTTTTCCTTGGATACCAAACATATTGAATAATTATTTTAACTTATCTCATCATTATATTTTTTACAACGATTGCTTTAAAGACATTAAATTATATGATTTACGTCATGTATTTTTTATGTTATATCATAGATGGTTCCAACATAACAGTGCGAGAATTTTATCTTGGCCCTAGGGTGAGATAGAAATACATGTATCTTATCTCGGTAACAATGCAGATATCCTTATTTGGTATGCATGAAAAAGAATTGTTCATGGCTTTTCAATTGAAATAAAACAATTCCTACCTTTGGAATAACAGTTACCACGGTAACTTGGAAGAACCTTGTTTCTGAAAAAACAGTTATCCCTCAGGCCAGAATTTTCAAACTCTTAAAAGATTTTAGTATTCTCTTTCCGTACCCAATTGTTTGATAGTGGAATAATTAATTGATAGGAATTCAGAATTCTAAGAACTTGATATCTGAGAGAGTGTATGCATTCGATAGTGAATACCCAGTCAGTCTTTGTGTTCAATGTTGTACATACATAATGCATTTTATCAGTTGCGAATGTCAACTGGTGAAGCTTTTAACATACCTGCACTTGCACATCATAGCTTTCATCACATAGAAATTAACTAATTTAATTAATTAATTTATTAAATTATACTGATATGATGTCATTGATTGATATTCATGAAGTTAAATTATTCTTAAATTTGATTTGTTTTTTGATAAAAAAAAAAAATACCAGTAATGAGTATACAAAGCTTATAAATGAATTAGAAACTTTTTGAAAATATCATATTAATTTTTTATTTGGTTTAATGGTTAAAATTGAGGTTTTATAGAAGTTATGAAATAGGTTAACTGACCATTTCATCTTGAAACTTGATTAATCTCTACAATGGACGGTCCCAGCTTTGTTTTTGGACAAATCATTTATCATATATATGTCACCAGTGATGTCCCAACTAATAGCCCTATGATGAATACCAACATTGTTGGCAAATGGAGTCAATGTTGCAAAAGAGCAATCTAATTTGGGTCCATCATTTGTCAATACTTACCTCTGCTTCTCATGTATTATATTAGATATTCTAGGTAGAATATAGAAACATTCACACATAGATATATAGTTAATATAGTTAGTCCTTGCTAATTCTATTTATATTACTTAAACATAACAGTTCCACAGGTATTACAGACTTGTCCAGAAATAAAGTTTTAGAAATAAAGTTTTTTGTCACTGGTAATATACATGTTTTCATAGAACATGTGTGGATAGTATCATTGGAATTGCTTTTAACATTCATTGGTTGACTTGTTTAATTGCTTCCAAGTGAATTTAAGGCACTGTATTAGTGAGCCTCATTGCTGGGAACCAAGCTTGGTCTAAAGATTTGTAAGTGAGTAAGGGAACCAGTAACCATTTCTTGTAGATGGACAGTGGTTCTACACAAATTTATATATATATATGCATCTTAGGTATTCTTCCATCAGTATATCTGGGTACCAGATACTCATTTTATCTGGATACCAGATACTCAGTTCATCTAGGTACCAGATACTCAGTTCATCTGGGTACCAGATACTCAGTTCATCTGGGTACCAGATACTCAGTATAATAATCTGGGTACCAGATACTCAGTTTATCTGGGTACCAGATACTCAATATATCTGGGTACCAGATACTCAGTTTATCTACATGTAATTTTGCAAAATACTGTTTTGTGAAAATTTCATTAAAATTGCAAGGTGTCCCTTTTATATCCATTTAGAATAGAGTTTCTCTCTTGTTGTCATGGTAACAGTGTTGTTTGTATCCATGTTGTCTATTATCTTGCATGTGTACTATTTCAGCCTTTGTAGACCTTCCTAGTAAAAGCCTGCTTGTTGTTTCACAAATAGCCAGTAAGTCAGCGTTTGGCGGTGGTAGTTTAGTTGCCGGGCAACCGAAGACAGAATATGGTAAAACATACGTGATTTGTGTCATTTGAATAAATCAAACACATTTAAAAGCTGTTTGCCATTGTTTAATGATTTGAAATGAAATGGTTATTTCAGTACCAAAGCATATTTTTTATAAATATTTACTGTACATTAATATTTAATATTACTGAATGCAGCCCATGTACATATAGTACATTTCATCTAATGTACAGCCGATCACCTAGAAAGTACGCCCAGTGACTATGTTTAATGTTAGTTCAGTACCAAAGCATTATTCAATGTTTATATATATTTACTGTACAATACTGAACAGAACAGCTAACCCGCCTCTTTTTTATTTCCAATATCTTCGTCAAAATATTGAATAGCGGTATTAAGATGTGCATACAACAGATACATTGTAGCTTTTACATAGCCTAAATATTCCTTCTTATTCAAGTCCGAGTTTCAAGGTAATTGCTTTGATACTTTTTGAGAAATTAAATTAAATGTCAGGTACTTAAAATGTTAGGTGGCAAGTTAGTTGTTCTGTTTAGTATATATATAGTACATTTAGTCTAACTGTACAGCCGCTACAGCTGTACAACCTGGGAAGTATATCTCAATACATAGTTGATGATACCTTGGCTAGTTCTGTGACTCAAACAAATGTTGTATATATAGCTGCCCTAGGTACACCAGTAGTCACGATAGTAGCATACTAGTTGTAGATTTTTCAGTAATAATCTATTAATAGCCATAATAATCTATTAATAGCCATAATACTATATTAATAGCTTTTTTTTACTGGTTCATTTCTCTTTTCATTCTTATTTTCATAAAATTAAACTAATATCAAATTTCTCACTTTTATGTCCACTAATGCATGATTTTTTTGGTTTGATTGCCGTAATTAGATATTTGAACGTATAATATGTTAGTTGTGAAAATATAGGGCTCAGTATACTGTAATTTTGAAATTTGCAATTTTCATAATTGTAACCTCATCATTATGAGAATTTTAATGGTCGCACTTTTACGATCATTAAAAAAAACCCTCATATACGGTTGTAAATTTCAAAATTACAGTATACTTAACTTTATTCTAATGCACTTTTTATCTTCATTATTCACTCAGTGAAATGAATTATTAATACATGTTCATATTTTTGGCAATTTATAAATACAAAGTTAATTGAAAACAAACAACACATTTCGGTTATCTATTTAAATTATGGTGGCATTCTCCATTGTAAACAGATGACATAGTAATATATGTTTACGGTGGCATTCACCATTGTAAACAAATGACATAGTAATATATAGAACACCAAAACGGTGTAGTTTTACTGACGGTATGCCAGTTTTTAATACCTGCAAACTTAAGAGCACCAACCAATGAAATCTCAGGAAATATCTGAAGGGTGTTAGAATATAAAAAAGCAGAAATTACCAGTTTACTAAAAATTTCATTTTTTGTATAATGTAGATTAGATTTGAATTTAATGTAACTTCAAAAAGAACTCTCTGTATAATGGGTGAAAATAAAGGAAATAAGAAGAAAAAAAATTATAATATTTTCATTATCATTCTGTATGTGAATTTCTCCATACAAGTTGTGTTTGACATGTTTGTACCTGTTACCCAAGAATACACTACAAAGTCATTCACTCCAGGTATGACGGTGCAGAAAAGAGTTGCACGTGCACACCATATAGCTGAAACCAACAGAGAAGTTGCAGCTCTCTTGTTCTCCAAGCGTGATGAGATAGAACCGGTAACTGAGACACACAGGGAGGGTGACTCGGAGAGACAGAGAAAATTGGCCAGAATGCAGGCACTGCGGAACCAGGATGGTGGGATAGAGAAACCCCAGACACTCATGGTGGGACTTACATTTGATTTGGTTGTATTGTGTTCAGTGTGGCTTTCAACATTTTTTCTGTTATAAGTATCGTGACAGTGTCTACTTGAGACAGTATTCTTAGTGCTGCCACATTGGAGTATCATGCTGCAGATACATGGTAGGATACCCCACCCAGTCACATTAAACTGACACTGGGCCGACCAGGTCTTGAACTATCCTCTAAATGCTCAGTGCCAAGTGAGGAAGCTTGAGGGGATCAAACCCATGACCTTCCACATGCGAGGCGGGCCCTTTACCCCTCGACCACTATTTACTTACATTTGAGTAACAGAGTATGATCCATGGTCGATTCAGATGAAAGTTTTCAAATTGCCATATTTTGCATTCAAACTAATATTCAAGACTTCCTCCTTATAAACATTTGTTTTTCATAATATTTACAATTGTTTACAATTATTACATTTAAACAAATCACACTTGAAGTCCTCCAGGGTAGATCTGGTATGAAGCAGTTAACGTGTCCTGTCTTATTCAAACACAGTACATATGGCCTTGTTGGAGGATCAAACCTCCAATCCTTGGTTCAGTACTCTAACACTTGACCAAGCACTCCACGCGTATGTGGTTTACTCACTTTATACCTAGATTAACTTCAACAAATGTTGGATGGAAGACAAAATTTGCTTGCGTGTAATTAACTACATGAAATGGCAGCCACCACAGTGAAGATACAAAATTGTAGGGTTTCACCCAGCTGGTTTTGGGCATAATTTTTATTATAATGGGTAATTAATCTCCAAGTGCATATCACAGCACCAGGAAAAACTAAGAACATGTACATGTAATGAAAATGATAAGCCTGTGTAGTATTAGACAGAACTTTTATCAGTATGCTGATAATGATTCTAGTGCAGTTTTTCAACATTGTTTATATTTGGTTGAAAATAATAATATACATTATATACCGGTAAATCATGAAAATACGTGTGGACTAAAAAAAAAATGAAATTAGCTAGCATACAAAGAAACATTTCTGAGTTTTCAGTACTACATGTTTTATTGTCCGTAGGATTTTATCTGGCACTTATTAATCTTTGTCAGTATGTCCAGGCATTTAAATGCCTTCTCTGTGCAGCTATTCTTGAGTGCGATATAATAATGTATTGGTATTGGTTTATCAACAGTAATGTCACTATTTATGTTCGGACACCGAAAATTAATTTACGGATAAACACAAAATATTCATGAGTTACAGGTAAATCCTAATGCACAATATAAATAACTTACTTACATAGAAGCAATTTATTTACAGGCCCATAAGCAAGTGAAGACAGAGAGGGCAAGAGACTTGAAGACTGTCGAGATCTATCGTTTGCAGACAAAAAAAGACGGCATTCACTCGATGTTGAGCCAATCAATAACAACAGAGCACACAATACACCCGTCATTTGGGACGTCGGAATTCTTTGAGTTTGTGTTGCGCAATCCATACAATGTGGAGCATACTGTCAGGGTGGAGTGGGAGGACAAATCTTTACAGTACGTATTATCCTGATTTTGTTATCCCCCTTGCGAGAGGCAGTTGACCTGGCAGTTGACCTGACACGAGAGCAACAATCGCTCTGCCCACTGGCCATATGGCATTGTTTGTCCAAGTAACTACAATGTAATACAATGTAGTGTTTACTTAGAGACAGTTAGCCTGTCTAAGGTAAATGGCAGACCTGCAACAATATTGATCACTGATCAACTTGTTTGATTGACAGCCCGTGTCAGATCAATTTGGGAGAACTTTCAGAAATAAAAAATTGAGGAGTTTGGTGTAATGGATAGGGTGTTTGATGCTCATACCAGAGGTCTTATGTTTGTTCCCGGACACAATGAAATGGCCTCTCAAAACATCAACACCTAGTCTTGGTTCTACCCAGGAATTTGACTCAAGATCAATTACCTTGTACTAATTTTTTTTAATTCAATTGCGAAGAAAACTTTATGGTTATATGAACCACTCTTGTGTCCACTTCCTGGGTAGAACCAGTACTGAGTGTTGTTGTTTTTCAGAGACATTGGGTTGAGATGGGGATAGAACCCGCAACCTCTGATGTGAGCAGCCAATACTATATTCAATATACATTACTGCCCCACTTAAATCAAGATCAGTTCACAAAAGATTTTGAGTTTACTCCATATTCAAGCTTTGGTAAATTTAAAAAAGTACAAAATGAGAGGCAAATTTGTAACGTCTATTAGTTCATTATGCAAATATAAGTTTTTTAATAGTATATGATTCTCCATGGCCATTATGTGGTGTCCTTGAGTAAGACATTTTATCCACATATGCTTAGTACTGGTTCCATTCAGGTGAAGTTTGTCTAAAGTTGTAAGTACTTGTTTCACAATCAATGTAAAATAGATGAGTCTAAATCATCTGACACTATATAAACGGTGATGAAAATCATAAGACCAGTTCAATGTTGCCGAGAAGCCCTTCAAGCTTCACGAACATTAGACTGGCCTGTTTTTCATCACTGGATGAAAACTCCATATTTGGGTTTTAATCGATAGATTTATATTATTAATACCCATAATTATATGTTCTGTTTATCAATGAAAAACACCTTCATGAAATTATTGTGTGTGTTGGATTGAGTTGGTTAATGGGACAGAAAAAGCCATGCCACAACTACTTGATGCTGAGTTTTTGTACATTTGTGAAAATTATTATTTCTGTCGTCATATCTCAGAAACACTTTGTATCTCATAATAGGTTGAAGCAAAAATAAATGAGCTTCCTTGCATATGTGGTCATTTGAGATGAATAACATAGATTAGAAATGTAACTTTTGATAGTTATAAATTATATGCCATCTTCCATTATTTTCGTTTTAAACCGTATAACCGCATATTGTTTTGTTTTCTGCAGCTGTATCACAGATGCCCGCGAGTGGCGTTATTTCAAACAGCTCAACCAGATCCAGTCCCACTTGGAGGAAGGGATGTTCACCAAGGACAACAAATCTCATTATCCCGAGGTTTTTCTCCGACCGAAAGAAACCGTCAATATTCCATTCAAATATCTGTCATTTCTGGCCGACCAGTCTGTACAGCCCCAGGTAAATTAATTGATATATTATTTTAATACAGTGAGTGCTTAACATGTGTTAGTTTGTATCGTATGGTGTTAAAAGTTGCTATCAACAATCTGCTAGGTGTATCACAACAGTGCCTACTAAAGACAATATTGTAAGCAGACACATTGAAGCATACCCATCAGCGTATTTGTATGATACACCATCTAGTTATATTATACTGACACTGGACTTGTTCAAAAAGATAAACTCCTATTGGACAATGAACATTATTTCTGTGGTGAAGTGATGTATGTGTATTCATGTTTGTTACAATTGTGTAACCAATGGCATGGTTTTTATAACTAAGAAGATCTTGACCTGCCTGCTATATTTCAGGGCCCTGTAGACCCATTCAGACAGACGATGAAGACAAAGTCAAGAAGCAAGGATGTGCTCAAGACAAAAACTCTCAAGGTAGGTTATAGAAATAGGTATTACTGGTAAAACAGACATTTCTATTTCTGTTGTGGACATTTGGCATATGGGTCTTCCACAGCAGAGGGGTTGAGGAGTCATCTTAAGATCGCTTACCTGCCATCGCTGAAGTTATGGGTTTGACTCCAGCTCAGTTCAAAAACTTACTGTGAGAATGTTTGCCAGTTTCTTACAGAAGGACAATGACTACACTCGGATTCATTCTGAATTCTCAGATTTATTCTGAATTCTTCCACAATAAAACTAGATATGCTAGATATTATTTTTAGATGCTCTTTGAGAAAAATAAAATTATCAGTTTTCTAGGCATTTGTCATTCAGTATGTCATAATTAACTGATTACCCACCAGATCTATTTGAACCAAACTTGGTACATTGAATGTGGGCAATAATTGACCAATCAAACAAGTCACTTATCCAACCAGCAAATGACATTCCAATGTTGGCATTTTCCTTAGATGGGCTGATATTCACTAAGTAAACATTACATTGTGTTTACTTGGACAAACAATGCCACATTGCCACTGGATGAAGTGATAGTGGTTCTTGCATCAGGTCAATAGGTTGTGCAAAGTGTAAGAACCTCAACCCTACTTATTGTTACTATTTGGTTCTTATCAACGTTACATACTTTTTTGTTATAAAAGCAATTCAGATTTTAAGTTTTATTATTTATTCTTATAAAGTTAAGTTTGAATATTAATTAATTCGCTATTCTTCTCCGACAGGTGTTTTTCAAGAGTGAGGATGAAAAGCCCCTCGCCATATTACTCCTGAAGGTCGAGCCTCAGCCCCATGTCATAGATCAGACGTTTCGCTTCCACAGTCCCGAACAAACCTTCCTGAAAAAGTCAATAAGGCTGCCTCCACTTGAGTCCCTCCCAGGTAATATTTTCAGCTTTAATATTAAGATAGAGCAACCTTATCGCATGCAAAATGTTGTGGGTTCGATCCCCGACTGGTTCATACCATATACACTCGGGTCCTGTTATAAAGCGGATCTTGAGGTCCGCAAAATGAAACTGCGCTATATGCGGTTGCGTTATAGAGATAAAATCTTGAAAAAGTCGAAGTTGGTTATTAACAACTATTATGTTGTCCGACTCTCAAGTGAATGGTATTGTTTGCATTGTAATGTGATATAATGCGTATTTGGTTACAATTGATACACTTAAATATGTATATGATTAATAATAATGAAAAAAAAGAAAAATGTTTTCGTGTTTTGTTAAAACTGAAATTGGCAACCATTTCCGTGTTACTTGTATGTAAAAAACGGTGTCCCCCCAACGGAAAAATGGGAGCCAAGCGAAAACCATGTTATAAAGGAATTCACTTTATTTTGAACCGCGTTATAGCTGGACCACAGTATACTTGAAGAATGTTACTAGAAGCTTTCTTCTTTGGCACTCAGTATATAGAGGGTAGTTCTAGACCTGGTTGGCCCAGTGTCAGTATAATGTGACTGAGTGGGGTATCATACCATATGTCTGCGGCATGATTCTCCAGTATGGCAGCACTCAGACTACTTTCTCAAGTAGACACCATCAGGATATAGCTGAAATATTGTTGGAAGTGACACTTAACACCATACAACAATGTAGACAGTCAAATCGGTGTAAGTGGTCATCTCTATTAAGCAGTCACTTGTCTTAAGCAGCCATATTTGCTATTTCCAATTTCTATGCTTTCAGAACAAATTAACCTGTATTAAGCAACAACCTGTCTTAAAGGCCACTTTCACACCTTCTGTTGACTGGCTGCTTAAGACAGGTTTGACTGTATATTGAGATGAATGTTAATCTTCTGTGATAACTACAGAAAATATTCAAACATTGATAAGGTATCAGTATATAACATGAGCTGAAATAAATCGGCATAAAATGTATGCTACCAATATGACGCTCAATACTGGCTTGGTGAAAACCTGCATGCTTTTATGTTGTAACAATAGCAATAATTTTGTTGCACCTATTTACATACAGGTATATTTTGTCTTCCATCCGTAAATTATTTAGATAAGTTTCTGTTTATTAAACAAGTTAATTTAAGTATTGGTATTGAATCAGCACATCAAGATTATTTTATGAAAGCTATACAGAACAGAAGTTGAATGAAAGTTTAAATGCAAACATTTGGTTATTTAAATGACATTAATGGTTGATTTTATCAATATATTTACGCTGTTGCAGGGTCGCCAGTTGGTGGAGGGGGTTTGATCCAGGCGTTATCACGATGTAGCGACCCCAACATTATCTGCGATACCAAAACTACCCAGCCCGGGGAACCCCAGGATGTCTTTCTGAAGGTAAATAGGAACTTTATTATTTTATTACTGGTAATTTTGAAAGGCCAATTGAAATGCCAGCGCAAACCTTATTTAAAAGATGATTGTAAGGCCAAATCTGAAATTCAACGGGTTTACTCATTTGTAAGGGGTCCTCAGTGGCCAACTCATCTAAGGCGCCATATGCCATATATAACCTGAAATGAGTTGAAAATGTTGTTAAACCCCATTAAAAAAAACATATATATATGTAAGAGAAAGAAAACATCTTTTTATGAACCTGAAAGTTCCTTAATTACTTACTGGCTTACCTCTCACTGCTGTGGTTCAGCTTTATCCATGTGAGAAGTTTGCCAGTTACTTATCCATGTGAGAAGTTTGCCAGTTACTTATCGATGTGAGAAGTTTGCCAGTTAGAAGTTTGCCAGTAACTTATTCATGTAAGAAGTTTGCCAGTGACTTATCCTTGTGAGAATTTGCCAGTTACTTATCCATGCGAGAAGTTTGCCAGTTACTTATCCATGTGAGAAGTTTGCCAGTGACTTATTCATGTAAGAAGTTTGCCAGTGACTTATCCATGTGAGAAGTTTGCCAGTTACTTATCCATGTGAGAAGTTTGCCAGTTACTTATCCATGTGAAAAGTTTGCCATTTGCTTATCCATGTAAAAAGTTTGCCAGTTACTTGTCCATGTGATAACTTTGCCAGTTACTTGTCCATGTGAGAAGTTGGCCAGTGACTTATCCATGTGAGAAGTTGACCAGTTACTTATCCATGTGAGAAGTTTGCCAGTTACTTATCCATGTGTGAAGTTTGCCAGTTACATACCGATGTGAGAAGTTTGCCAGTTACTTATCCATGTGAGAAGTTTGCCAGTTACTTATCCATGTGAGAAGTTTGCCAGATACTTATCCATATGAGAAGTTTGCCAGTGACTTATCCATGTGAGATGTTGACCAGTTACTTATCCATGTGAGAAGTTTGCCAGTGACTTATCCATGTGAGAAGTTTGCCAGTGACTTATCCATGTGAGAAGTTTGCCAGTTACTTATCCATGTGAGAAGTTTGCCAGTTACTTACTGATGTGAGAAGTTTGCCAGTTACTTATCCATGTGAGAATTTGCCAGTTACTTATCCATGAGAGTAGTTTGCCAGTTACTTATCCATGTGAGAAGTTTGCCAGTTACTTACTGATGTGAGAAGTTTGCCAGTGACTTATCCATGTGAGAAGTTGACCAGTGACTTATCCATGTGAGAAGTTTGCCAGTGACTTATCCATGTGAGAAGTTTGTCAGTTACTTATCCATGTGAAAAGTTTGCCAGTTACTTATCCATGTGAGAAGTTTGCCAGTTACTTATCCATGTGAGAAGTTGACCAGTGACTTATCCATGTGAGAAGTTTGCCAGTGACTTATCCATGTGAGAAGTTTGTCAGTTACTTATCCATGTGAGAAGTTTGCCAGTTACTTACTGATGTGAGAAGTTTGCCAGTTACTTATCCATGTGAGAAGTTTGCCATTACTTGTCCATGTGAGAAGTTTGCCAGTGACTTATCCTTGTGAGAAGTTGACCAGTTACTTATCCATGTGAGAAGTTTGCCAGTTACTTGTCCATGTGAGAAGTTTACCAGTGACTTATCCATATGAGAAGTTGACCAGTTACTTATCCATGTGAGAAGTTTACCAGTGACTTATCCATGTGAGAAGTTTGCCAGTTACTTGTCCATGTGAGAAGTTTGCCAGTGACTTATCCATGTGAGAAGTTTACCAGTGACTTATCCATGTGAGAAGTTGACCAGTGACTTATCCATGTGAGAAGTTTGCCAGTGACTTATCCATGTGAGAAGTTTGTCAGTTACTTATCCATGTGAGAAGTTTGCCAGTTACTTACTGATGTGAGAAGTTTGCCAGTTACTTATCCATGTGAGAAGTTTGCCATTACTTGTCCATGTGAGAAGTTTGCCAGTGACTTATCCTTGTGAGAAGTTGACCAGTTACTTATCCATGTGAGAAGTTTGCCAGTTACTTGTCCATGTGAGAAGTTTACCAGTGACTTATCCATATGAGAAGTTGACCAGTTACTTATCCATGTGAGAAGTTTACCAGTTACTTATCCATGTGAGAAGTTTGCCAGTTACTTGTCCATGTGAGAAGTTTGCCAGTGACTTATCCATGTGAGAAGTTTACCAGTGACTTATCCATGTGAGAAGTTTGCCAGTTACTTATCCATGTGAGAAGTTGACCAGTGACTTATCCATGTGAGAAGTTTGCCAGTGACTTATCCATGTGAGAAGTTTGTCAGTTACTTATCCATGTGAGAAGTTTGCCAGTTACTTACTGATGTGAGAAGTTTGCCAGTTACTTATCCATGTGAGAAGTTTGCCATTACTTGTCCATGTGAGAAGTTTGCCAGTGACTTATCCTTGTGAGAAGTTGACCAGTTACTTATCCATGTGAGAAGTTTGCCAGTTACTTGTCCATGTGAGAAGTTTACCAGTGACTTATCCATATGAGAAGTTGACCAGTTACTTATCCATGTGAGAAGTTTACCAGTGACTTATCCATGTGAGAAGTTTGCCAGTTACTTATCCATGTGAGAAGTTTGCCAGTTACTTGTCCATGTGAGAAGTTTGCCAGTGACTTATCCATGTGAGAAGTTTACCAGTGACTTATCCATGTGAGAAGTTGACCAGTTACTTATCCATGTGAGAAGTTTGCCAGTGACTTATCCATGTGCCAGTGACTTATCCATGTGAGAAGTTTGCCAGTTACTTGCAAGTGGTTTTACTCAGATTTATGTTCAGAGTCCAAGGTCATCTTCACTAATAACATACATAACATGTATAACGTGTTGAAAATTGTGTTAAACCATATAAAAAAAATTATGTGAAGCTGTTACACTGTAATATATTTTTACACAATAAAAGCATTAAAATCATAAAGTATAAATATGTTTTGATAACATTGGTCATAAGAGCTATGAAATGTAAAAATAACTTGAATACTGAACATATACAAGACATACATGGATTTTTTCAAATTTTGAAAGTATCACAGTGGGTCTTGGTGTTAGAATAATCAGTTAACATTGTTCTATGTTTGTGCCAAGTTTGGTGCTTTTCTAAAAAATGGCACAGTTTTTTCACCATATAGCCCCACTATTATGATGTTATTGCAGTTTTGTATAAATGACTAGTAATGAATAGATGGTATACTATCCTTAAGGTCATTATAAATTAATTGCTAGATTATTATCCAAATTTATTTAAAAACAGGGAGGGTTGGAAGATTTTATTTTTTATTTTTATTTTTAAAATTTTTGATGTTTTTTTTTTAATGCTTGATATTGTATTTATGGTTTGCATTGTAGATATGCGCACTCGCCGTAATCTGGTCTGTACATTTATGTCTTGGTTATTCACAAATAATTATCTCCATATATATATCATGCATTGTGAATGAGCATCTGAAAGGATCCCAAAAATCGTAAATTCTGTTGTTGTGAATTTAATTATCTCCTTTAATGAAATTAAATAAATATAATTCACTTTATCTATATGATCCAACGGGTTTATAAATCTATCCTTTATATAGCATTTGAGTAGTTATGAATCCTTAACTGGATCCTACTCATATAAAGCTATTAGTTCATGTATGTAAATTTGTCCACCCTGTCCAGATGTGTTGCATGTAATTCCATAGTATATAAGTCATGGTCGACACCAAATTTATTGGTTTGGCAGAGGCCTTGATATTGTATTTATGTTTTGCATTGTAGTTAGGCGTACTCGCGCGGGCGGGGATGATAATCTAGCAATTCATTTATTGTGGCCTAAATAATCATAATTATATTCAGAGAATTTTATATGTGGGAGTTGGGGGGGGGGGGGGGGGGGATGTTGTTCAAATTCAGTTATGTGTGAAAACTAAGTTATTGATTTCTCTAAACTATTCATGCTGTCGCCAGGTACCCCTTGGAGCCTCGCCCCAGATCAAGCGATTTTTTATGGCGGTGTATCTTGACCCATTCATGGCTCGACCGATACAGATCTGGCAGTTCTACGTGCACGCTCTGCAGAGAGTTGACATGGCATGTGTGGAAGGACAGACCAGTAGATTCTCACTTCTGTTGAGGTAAGTTTGAAATTGAAAAAAGTTGTTACCATCTGTTATCTGTTTAAAAGTTTCCATTTTAATTTTTTCAAGAGAACACCCCTATGAAAAGATCAACTGTATTAACAAATCAACTGCTTTAACAAATCAACTTACTTGCTTACAAAGACATTCCTTAATTAAAGTTAGAGAAATTGAAAAATATGACCACCTCAATTAAGCAAGCATCTGTTTTGTAAGACCAGTTAGTTTTGTTCTGTTTTAAAGACCACCTATATAAAAAGATGATTTGTATTATGTTTAACTTACATACTCTGCAGTCACTTAATTAAGGTGTGCATGTATGCTGCAGTATGTCAAGATTAGTTTAGACGTGTATGTTTGACATTTATTTAACACTTTTTAGCATAGTGGGTCCTCTGTAGCCGATTGGTCCATGGCCCCGTCTCACTTACCTCTCACCGATAAGGTTGCATGTTCGAGTTCTGTTAGCTTAAAAAACTTTGTGATAAAATTTACCAGTTAGTTGTGGAAAGACAGTGGTTCTACCAGGAGTCATTCTGAGGTTTTCCTCCACCTATAAAACTATGTATGCTATATATAACCTGAAATGTGTTGAAAAATGGCACATAACCCCATTAAAAAATTTGAAGCGAGTCAAAGGTCACATACTTCTCACTGCTGATGTTGTAAGTAAAGGATTTCAACTTGATTGTAAGATTTAAATGAGAAAATGTACCAGTAACTAGCAGAAGGTT
The DNA here is from genome assembly GCA_029582155.1 of Panopea generosa. NCBI lineage: Eukaryota > Metazoa > Mollusca > Bivalvia > Adapedonta > Hiatellidae > Panopea > Panopea generosa. The sequence continues at coordinate 42,849,072 of CM055910.1, read as the reverse complement.
GTTCTTCTTAGTTTCATATACATGTATAGTGAAACCTGTCTTAAGCAGCCAGTCAAGAGAAAGAGCAAAAGTGGCCTTTTAAGACTGGTTGTTGCTAAATACAGGTTAGTTTGCATTGAAAGTATGGAAATGGGAAATAGAAAATGTGGCCGCTAAAGACAAGTGGCTACTTAATAAAGGGGACAGCTAACACAGGTTTGACTGTACATGTATATACATATATAGGTAGTCCTCCATTAATAAAACGGGATATCTTCATATAACGTAAATGGTATTAAAATTTCAATTAAAAACAATTTAACTAGTTACATTTATAAAATAGTGGATATCCATTCAACTTTTTTCAGGGGTACACAAGCTTCACGACTGGTCCAATGTTTCTCCTCCCACCCTCAGGAGATGACCTTGTACCCAGGGGAACAGTTTATGCTGGCTGCTGGTGCCGTTCACGAACTCAATGTCGCATTACGACCCAAACAGGAAGGAAACCAGTTCTTCTATCTCAATGTGGTCGATGTGGAATTTCATCAGCTCGTTCGCACATGGCTGATTTGTGTCAGTTCACGTGCACCAATGATCTCACGTGCATTTGAACTTGTTTTACCTGTTGGAGGTGGAAAAGGATGTAGTAAAAAAATTACATACACAAACCCTTACCCTCACAAAAAGACATTACTGTTACACTCAAACCGTGATGATCTGTTACAATTCAAGGAATCTACGCTGGATATTGAAGGAGGTAACACGGCAACCATCGGACTCCGTTTCGTGCCAGTCATGAAAGCTGGGACAGCAGAAATCCTAGTCTTTATTAACGATGAAGATGATAAAAATGAGGAAACGTTCAGGGTATCGGCCATGTACCAGAGAATGTAGGATGGACAATCACTGAAGTGAATGCTAGATTTCTTTTATATATAATAAAAAAAATCCTCTTTGCTTCTGTTTCTCTGACATTTTTCTTAAGTTTAACTTATTTATTCATTATTTAAACAATGTCAGTTGAATTAAATTGTGATCACCTAAATGTTTCTCTTAAGACTTGATTTTTGAATTTGAACTTAAAAGAATGGTGGCTAAAAGTTGAGCGTTACACTTACCATAGTATTGTTATGTCTGAAGCTCAAAATATTTATTAAAACTTTACTTTCCAATTACAATGGTAGTTAAATAGAAAATTGCTGAAAAACAAATAAGAATTTCCTGCTGTAATAGAGTATAAAAACTCCATATGCATGAGCATGCACAATCTGCATATTCATATGAGTATAACGTAATTTGCATATTCATGCTTGCATATCAGAATATTCATGCCGGAGAGCAGGTAAACTGGCATTTTTATAAGTTTTTAAATAGTTAAATATTCATGAATGTCTTTAATCTGTACTATAATATTTAATGAGATACTGGATAGAACAAGTTTTGAGAAGATTTTTTTTTTTAGTTTAAGCATTTTATTGAATTAAAAATGTAAATTTTATAATAAACCTTTTTTATATATGTTAAGGCATATCTGTCAAGGCAGCTTAGTTGTGAAAAATTGCATTTTTTTTATAAAATGTGTATTTGTATGGTTTCTTTTACGATACAAGATACAGATGTTTAAATGTGTATTAAAGTTGATGGATTGAAGGATCTGAGTAGAGTAATATTTACTTTTAAATTTAAATAATAAAGTTCATTTCCGTCCAGAATTATATATAGAGCTAAAATGACACAAGTAAGCAATTCCATGTTGATGAAAGTTGATGTTAACTGTGCAGATGTTATAGGACCAATTACTGTAAAAGTATTATAACTGCAAGTCTCAATTTCACTGTTTAAACAATTTACACTTGGATTTATAGTTTTCATTTTGCATGTTCAGTTAACTTATTTACAAGAGTGACAGACTGCATATATTCTGCTCTATTATTCACGCAAATAGCAATTAACTGTTTGTATGTTGTGTGTTTAATTATAAGAATATATGAATGATTGGTGAATACAACCTCAAAAGTCCAACCATTGTATGTAAAAAAAATAATTTCCATTCACTTTCGGAATAACAGTGGTTTTACTCAGATTTGTGTATATGTGGTCTGCCTTTACCAGTAAAACTCGATGCCAAATGTAACCTGTAATGTTTTGAAAATGGTGTAAACAACAGTCAAATAAAATAAGGTATTTGCGGTTGAATATATGTTACCAAGTCGCTCTATATATATTGACCAGAATATTTCTCAAGTTTTTGTGTAAAGATTTGTTATTATACAAATTGACTAATCATGTGCCAGTAAATTGTAAAATAATCATCATCCAAACGAAAAAAATTGAATAAATCGTCAACTCATAGTGATGGCGAGTCCATCGTGAAGTTGCGAGAATCGCGAAGTTGTGAGAACTAGACTGTGATATATTTATGTGCTTAAAATGTTAAATGTACATTGTAGATATTGTTGAAATGAAAGTCTAAGTTGTGAGAACTAGACTGTGATATATTTATGTGCTTAAAATGTTAAATGTACATTGTAGATATTGTTGAAATGAAAGTATAAATGTAGATTATTTATGTGTATTTATATATATAGCTTTAATGTAGATAAAATTACAAATGTAGATATTAAAGAATAAAAATAAAAACAGTTGCCAAATATATAAAGGTGTTTTTGACTAATTTGCATATATCCATTTTCTCCATCGAATTTCACATTAATCCCTTATAGGTAGTATATCAGGAAAAAACTCTATGTCTAAAAAGGAAAAAGAAAAGAAAATGGATAAAAGCATCTCATTATCACTAATAAATAAAATTTGAATGGCTTGTTATGTCAAATCAACATGTCAAAATCAATATTTAAATTGAGGTGGTAAACTTGAAACAAAATCCCCATTCTAAAATTAGACAATACTTAAATACTGCTTGAAGACCTTCACATTGTTATGCAGACTCTTTCTTAGATAAAACAAATTTATAAAATGTCTACCTGTATGACTGATCAGATTAAAACCAAAATGAAATCATTTCATCCGTCACTAACTATGTTGCAATTTTAAGTGTGAAATCTATTTAAGTCTAACCAAGGCGCGTATTCCAATTTTAGTTTGGAAATCCCCTCGTAATATATTATTTTGGCATGTTTAAATAGATATCTTTTTTTGGCAAAATAGGGTCAGTAAGTATATATAGGCATGTATTATGAAAAGAAAAAAATTCAATTTCTTCATTCCTGAAAGTTTGAACTTTTATTTTAGTTTTATTATAATTTCTGTCAGAAAAAAAGTTGTCATGGTATCGGGTTACAATGACCTGTATTCTCTTTCCCTAGCAACTCCTCCCTATCTACCAAATATATTTAATAACTTGTCGACAGTCTCGTGTATGTTGGTCACCAAAGGCGCCAATTGCAATAAAAAATAAAAGTGGCGCATGTTTTTTTCAGTTTGGCTAAGTAATTGGTGCCACTAGTTATATGTATGCCAATATTTTTAGTTATATTTCTAAGATTTATAAAATAGCTCTTGTGTTTAAAGGTTTATAAAGTTGTTCTTATGTTTAAAGGTTTATGAAGTAGCTCTTATGTTTAAAGGTTTATAAAGTAGCTCTTATGTTTAAATGTTTATGAAGTAGCTCTTATGTTTAAAGGTTTATGAAGAAACTCTTGTGTTTAAAGGTTTATAAAGTAGCTCGTGTTTAAAGGTTTATAAAGTTGCTTTTATTTTTAATGGTTGATAAAATAGCTCTTATGTTTAAAGGTTTCTCTTATGTTTAATGGTTTATAAATTAGCTCTTATTTTTAAATGTTTATAAAGTAGATCTTATGTTTAAAGGCTTATAAAGTAGCTCTTGTGTTTAAAGGTTTATGAAGTAGCTCTTATGTTTAAAGGTTTATAAAGTAGCTCTTATGTTTAAAGGTTAATAAAGTTGCTCTTATTTTTAATGGTTGATGAAATAGCTCTTATATTTAAAGGTTTCTCTTATGTTTAATGGTTTATAAAGTAGCTCTTATTTTTAAATGTTTATAAAGTAGCTCTTTTGTTTAAAGGTTTATAAAGTAGCTCATATGTGTAATGGTTTATAAAGTAGCTCTCATGTTTAGTGGTTTATAAAGTAGCTCTCATGTTTAATGGTTTACAAAGTAGCTCTCATGTTTAAAGGTTTATAAAGTAGCTCTGATGTTTAAAGGTTTATGAAGTAGCTCTTATGTTTAAAGGTTTATGAAGTATCTCTTATGTTTAAAGGTTTATGAAGTAGTTCTTATGTTTAAAGGTTTATGAAGTAGCTCTTATGTTTAAAGGTTTATGAAGTATCTCTTATGTTTAAAGGTTTATGGTGTAGCTCTTATGTTTAAAGGTTTATAAAGTAGTTCTTATGTTTAAAGGTTTATAAAGTTGCTCTTATTTTTAATGGTTGATGAAATAGCTCTTATGTTTAAAGGTTTCTCTTATGTTTAAAGGTTAATAAAGTAGCTCTTGTGTTTAATGGTTTATAAAGTAGCTCTTATTTATTTAAATGTTTATAAAGTAGCTCTTATGTTTAAAGGTTTATGAAGTAGCTCTTATGTTTAAAGGTTTATAAAGTAGCTCTTATGTTTAAAGGTTTATGAAGTAGCTCTTATGTTTAAAGGTTAATAAAATAGCTATTATGTTTAAAAGTTTATGAAGAAGCTCTTATGTTTAAAGGTTTATGAAGTATCTCTTATGTTTAAAGGTTTATGAAGTAGCTCTAATGTTTATAGGTTTATGAAATAGCTCTTATGTTTAAAGGTTTATGAAGTATCTCTTATGTTTAAAGGTTTATGAAATAGCTCTTATGTTTAAAGGTTTATAAAGTATCTCTTATGTTTAAAAGTTTATGAAGTAGCTCTTATGTTTAAAGGTTTATGAAGTAGCTCTTATGTTTAAAGGTTTATAAAGTAGCTCTTATATTTAAAAGTTTATAAAGTTGCTTTTATTTTTAACGGTTGATAAAATAGTTCTTATGTTTAATGGGGTTTTTTTATGTTTAAAGGTTAATAAAGTAGCTCTTGTGTTTAATGGTTTATAAAGTAGCTCTTATGTTTAAATGTTTATAAAGTATCTCTTATGTTTAATGGTTTATAAAGTAGCTCTCATGTTTAGTGGTTTATAAAGTAGCTCTCATGTTTAATGGTTTACAAAGTAGCTCTTATGTTTAAAGGTTTATAAAGTAGCTCTTATGTTTAAAGGTTTATAAAGTAGCTCTTGTGTTTAAAGGTTTATAAAGTAGCACTTGTGTTTAAAGGTTTATAAGGTAGTTCTTGTGTTTAAAGGTTTATAAAGTAGCTCTTGTGTTTAAAGGTTTATAAAGTAGCTCTCATGTTTAATGGTTTATAAAGTAGCTCTCGTGTTTAATAGTTTATAAAGTAGCTCTTATGTTTGAAGGTTTATAAAGTAGCTCTCGTGTTTAAAGGTTTATAAAGTAGCTCTTATGTTTAAAGGCTTATAAAGTAGCTCTTGTGTTTAAAGGTTTATAAAGTAGCTCTTGTGTTTAAAGGTTTATACAGTAGCTCTTGTTTTTAAAGGTTTATAAAGTAGCTCATGTGGTTAAAGGTTTATAAAGTAGCTCTTGTGTTTAATGGTTTATATAATAGCTCTGATGTTTATTGGTTTATAAAGTAGCTTTTATGTTTAAAGGTTTATAAAGTAGCTTTTATGTTTAAAGGTTATAAAGTAGCTCTTATGTTTAATGGTTTATAAAGTAGCTCTTATGTTCAAAGGTTTATAAAATAGCTCTTATGTTTTAAAGTTTATAAAGTAGGTCTTATGTTTAAAGGTTTATAAAGTAGCTCTTATGTTTAAAAGTTTATAAAATAGCTCTTATGTTTAAAGGTTTATGAATTAGCTCTTATGTTTTAAGGCCGAGTATTTTATCAGTGAAACCCTATTTCACTGATTATATCCGCTGCCTTTAACCATATAAGTTGACCATATGGAGATCTTTTACTACTGTTTATACATTGAATTTAAGAAATTCTAATTATTTTTGATAAAGCTAATGGAGTCATGCTGGTATTGAAAATGCGGGAAAAATTTGTCAAAAAAAATAATTATATTTCTAGTTAGATTTTTACCAGGAACTACTTTTATAGCGCATCAACTGATGACATGCGTGATTCTGCTAAACGATATGTTCAGTTTGAACACTAGTTGCTCGAGTAACTTGGTCAAGCATAAAATGTATAAGTGTGATAAAATAAGGTTTGTTTTACTGGAATACTGAAATTTGCAACAGTATATGAGGTTTTTAATGACCACAAATTTGTTTTAGAAATTTGCGAGCATATACAAATGTACGAGGCTTTTAATTTTCTTTTTTAATTACAGTATACTTAACGCTATATTGAAGGAGTAATCACAACCAAGGAGGGACATTTTTTTCCAATTAGGTAGCATAATTATTCAGACAGATTTATCAAAACATTATCTAACATTTCTCAGGGTGCCATGAAATGTCAGTCTGTTTGTCCTGTTTGGTCAGTCTCTTTCTGCCATGTTGTAACGGCAATTGTATTAATGCAGTCCCTTAGAACAGTCGTCTTGTTGTTTGACAAGAAAACACTCTGGGCAGGTTTTATATAATTCTGTACCCAATTCAAATCAGAACCTTTTTTCAAAATTTTACAGTCACCACTGCATTGTTTTTGTTAAAATTTTGTATACAACTAAATTATTTTAATACATTTAGGGCCATTATAAACCAAATTTTTCTTAAAAATGGGGAGGGCAGTATGATTTTATTTTTAAAATTTTTGATCAATAAAATTTTTTTATTGTTTGTTTTTTTTTTATTGGTATTTTTTTAATGAAAATAAAAAGGGTCGGGGCAGCATGAAAATTAGGAAGAGGCGGGGATGATAATCTAGCAATTAATTTATTATGGCCTAATTGGCAATAAAATATTTTCCAAAAAGTGTTTGTTATAAGCAGTATGATAAAAATTTAAATTCCAGGGAGGAGCTTAAGAGTTCATGCACTTTAAATTGTTAACAATTTATGCACCTTCAGCAGGCTAAAAGCAGTCATTTAATTTAGCACACCAAAACCTTACTATGGATGTTAGCATGTGCTCTCACAAATAGTAGATGTAGTTTAACTGCACGGACAGAAGGTCAAAACCTGCCCAGAGCCATCTTGTGGCTTTTACATGGTAGTTGGGGCTTTAAATTCAACCATACCATAAACAGTATTCTCTAGAAAGAAAACGGTTACTATTTGATTGGTGCATCACAGTGATATTTCATCGGTAGTTGCTGATTGGTCAACACGATACATCACTAAATACAACACTAGATTTTGGATTCATCTTCTTTAATCTTACTTTATATTGTATAACGGATAAAAAGCAATATAAACAGCCACAATATCACAGAAATTAAAAATAAAACTAAAAGTTTCAAACATTATTTTAAACATGATCAAATAAAATCCCAAAGTTGGTGTATTTCTGATGTCAACAGATGTTAAGTTGAAGATTGCATAATAGTATGTATCACCTTAAAAAAAATTAAATGCATTTCAGGTAGTTATTCTATAGAAAAATTGAATCTGAATTTTACAGTAAATAAATAAAAATAAGTTGCATAATTACATTGAAAGTTCAACAAAATTGTTTAATTTAACTGATACATGTTAACGACAGAAACTATAGACTTGTCAAGTTTCACTTTCGGTAGTCCAAGAGTCTACTAACAATCTATAAATAAAATGTATATAGAAAAACTAGATTTCTGAAAGGAAGCATATCTAGTTATTTTTTCATTACTCAGAACCTTTTTTTTTATTTGCATGGAATTTTCAGCGATATAACCATGCCTTCTTCAGCTGGTTGGATATTTGGTTACCCAACTCAATCTGGTCACATGACACAAGTAGAATGTTGTACGTTGAAACTGACTCCATGTCTTCGTCTCTTTATTCTGGTGTTGCATGACCAGATTGGATCGGATGAAAACTTCACTAGACTTGTGAACTTGTTTGTCATCTTCCGTTATTAATATTGGATACATTTATTGTGTTTAGTTTAATAGAAACAGCTGTACATACTAATTGTACCCGTGCTTTAACATCATTCTTATCACAATCTCTTATCTGGTAGTACATCATTAAAATGTTTAACCATATCTTCAAGACGCATGGCAGGAAATACTATTTACAAAAGTTTGACGCTTAAAGACATTTTAAAATTATTCTGTCACGTCCTCATTCACTTCTTGTCTTTCTTTCCTTTTGACTTTTCTCGATTTATTGTTAAATCGTATTTGAAACCTTCCTTGCGTGCTGCAGATTCACGTTTTTTAACGGTTTTCATGACCTTCTTCTGGAGTTCATTTCTAGTCATTGGTCGAGCATCGTCCTCACTGGCCTCTGACCCATCACTGTCGTACTCGTCTCTGTTGGAAGATAGAGAGAAAATGACTATTCAATGGTGTGTTTGTAAATGGCATAATACAATTATTAAAGCCTCATTAAACTTCCAAAATGCACAATTTTTTATAATAATAAAAGTGATTGTTATTTAATGTGTTTATAGTATTTCTACAACCATTCCTATAGACCCTTGGTGATTTTTTAAAAAAAAATGCAAGAAAAAAATTAACTTCGATTGAAACAAGAGCGGATTGAACATTTAACCCTTTACTTCATATAGACGCCTTTGGACACCTCTAATACTGAAAGCATTAATTCACCACATATCAGTCATGGGTGAATTATGTTTATATTTACTGACAGAGTGGAAAACAGTGCAGGAAGTTTTAAGATTGCTTGTAACGAGCAATCTGAACTCTTCCTGCACTGTTTTCAAAGGCCTTCTGTCATTGGTGCGGAAAAATGCGTATCGATGGAGTAAAGGATTAACTATTGATTGTTTACATTGCTGACATTCCGTAATGACTCAGTTGATTTCCGACTATTCCTCCACCAATGTTCAAAGGTACACAAAATCGATATGCACATAAATTATCGTCCGTCGCCAATCAGAACAGATTCGTGGTTACATGTTTTGTGCCGGATGTGCTTATCGGAAAAAATGTAAACAAACACCCATTCGAAATAATTGAAATAATGCATCTTTTATTTAAATTTTTGTTTGCATACTTTCTCAGAGGTCAAATAAACATGTAAAATCGATGAACTGGAATAGTAAAAATGGAGTGAAATTATTAAGAAAAATCGGTCATTTGGGAAGTTTGATGAGCCTTTTTGCATTACAATTCATTGTGAAATTGATGAGAGTTTTACTACGAAACAAAAGATAATGTAGTCAATGCTATTTTAGTCTTCAAGCACTCACTTGATCTGACATGACAGGTGCGGAGCCAGCGTGTAGGTTTATTTTTGGAGGCAAGCTCCACCCATAAATTGTACCTAGTCACGTTTTGTTTGTTGCGGTCATTTTTTATCTGTTTAGAAGGACATATGTTAAATTTCATGTAAACAAATCGACTGTTCAGTGACTGAATACTGATAATTGTTGATAGGTTGTATTGGAGCAAATAAGCATCACAAAAATCTCAACATGTGACAATATAAACAGATCGATAAATCTTTTTGATTTCAGCTTGTCATGAAATCAGAAAACTCTCATCAATTTTGCAACGTGTTGTATATTATTGTCATTTTTACAATTATTTTTACCACTCAAATGATTATGTCTTTCACTCATGTTTTTATCCCTTATTATTCAAACATACACAAATCTACAAACTACATACTAATTGGTCTTGAAGCACCTATCAGTAATAATTCATGCTTGGGGCAACAATAGTATAAAATAAAGATGAAGAATTCTGTTATTTTTATTTACAACAGTTAATATATCTAACTGATACGTTTTTCAGTTACTGTATCAAATTTCAATCATATTGTTTCAAGTGTTTTTTTTATTATTATTTGCAAATTTCAAAATTTTGATGTATGAATTTTCCCCCCACGAAATTTGTTATTACATGTAGTTGATTTTACCATATGTTAAATGCCCATAATATTTCACACCTATCAAAAGTTATTACAAAATATCTGTTTTAATATTTGTTTTGACCGTGAACTGCGTATAAATTAGTTTATTTACGATACTGGACAGATTTTCAAAAGCGAATCATATATCATAGCTCTGTCACACTGAAATATTATGCCGCAGACACATGGTATGATACCCCACCCAGCCACATTATATGGACACAAGGCCGACCAGACCTAGAACTATCCTTCCTTTAAATGAGGAGCACCAAGTCAGGAAGCTTCTAGTACCATTTTTCAAGTTTTTTATATGACCCAACCAGGGAACGAACCTACAACTTTATACATGTGAGGCAGATGCTCTACCAGGACCACACAGTGGTATGATATACATGTGACCATGGTCGTAACGATTAGTGTCAGTTTCATTTACAATACATGAACATTTTTTTTAATTTTTTAATTGTTTAAGAACTTTAAACTTGTTCAGAATTTCAAATAATTAAATACCAAGCAAATAAAATTTCAATCTTATAGCAAATTAAATGAAAGTAAATGCATTTATTTCTACATAGAACCCAATGAAAATAATATAAAAGTAGCCAAATTGCTGAATTTCGTAGTAAAACTATCATTTAAGAAAAACTGCATGTTAAGTTATCATAGATTTTGTTTATTGACCACTTTAATATCTATTTATAGTTTTTGACCAATTTAATATCTATTTACAGTTTAAGTATTTTTTGGATGGAAGCCATATATTAATTAACAAACATGTCAGACTTGCAAATAGCTGATATTTATCTATACAACTGAGAAAGAAAGCTGGTTTTGATATTGATATAATAATGGCTATACTTTATGGAGAATATAAACATGTGTTCTTGAGTTGGATGGCATGAGGTTATAACAACAGCGAGATAATATTAAAGTTTCTACAGCGGAATGGAGAGGACAATAATAAGAATTGTGAAACAGAAAAGTTGATGTGAATTCAAAGCATTAAATAGTTGTAAACAAAAAAAGAAGTTTACATGAGTTTTCTTTTATTCATAAGTAATATCAAAGTAATCATTTAAATATAAATGTACGATTTCCTTACAATTTACTTTGGAAATAACAATCAGGTTACCTATATTATATATGTGTGGTAAAAGCAATTTATTTTACAATATTAATAAAAAAAAAAACATCACTAATATGGTAGGTTCCATCTAAAAATAGGATGACAAAATATCACAATAGCCTATACGATTTATAGTAATCTCAATTGTGAAGAAATAAACTAATAACAACAACACTTTGTGACATTATAACAATAACACTTTTAACATTATAACGATAACACTTGTAACATTATAACAATAACAACAATTTGCCTAAGACAAAAATATTATAAATAACGTTAAAAATAAATATTCCATTAAATTTGACAGAAGAAATGATTTGGCAAACTGAAATCACAAATATCATTTACATTGGGCAGGAAATTATTTAATTGCAAATTTTAATGTTTACAGATTCATTTACTAATAGTTCATGCTACAAACTGAAGTGACATAGGTTTTCAAATATTTCTTGTTCCATTAACAATGTTTTGTTTGAAAATTGTTTTCAGAATATTTAGCATCATTTTTTACCTTTGAGAGCAAACCGATGGTCAATTAACATAACCACTCTTTCCTGGGATCCTGGAAGGTTTACCAGTACTAAAGCACAGTCATCTCCACAAGTAACTTATCATATTCCTACTTGAATCAGCAATAAGACAAATAAAAATGAGACACAATGTTGAATATTATCAAGGAAATTGTGGCTTGCCAGGGATTCAAACTCACTACCCCTAGCTTGATAGTCTGAGGCACTACCGCCCAAGCTAACCAGGCCCCACCTATTAACAATGTATAAACGTCTACAAACATTGTTGTACACTTCTGGATTTAGATGGGAAAGGAGACCTTAACCCCACACCCACCATTTTTGGGGGTTGGGTTTGGAAGGGACGGAGGTCTGGTTGTGCAAATTTCATATTAAGAATTTTATCCCCACTGCCAATCACTGCCATATAGATGCATTTATGTTGTGTACAACATTTTCAACAAAAAAATGCAATACAGAATGTTGTAGTTATATAGTGTTTAGCATCACTTTCAATAATGTTTCAGTTATATCACTATGATGTCTACTTGAGACAGTATTCTAAGTAATGCCACACTGGAGTATCATTCCGTAGACACATTGTTTGATGGCCCACCCAGTCACATTATACCGACACCAGGCCAACCAGACCTAGAACTATCCTCTAAATACTGAGCGCCAAGCAAGGAAGCTTCTAGTACCATTTTTGAAGTCTTTGGTATGACCGGGCCAGGGATCAAACCCACGACTTTCTGCATGTGAGGCAGAAGTTCTACCCCTAGATCACTGCTGCTATTAAAGCAATACAGAAACTACCTATACAGTTTCTTGGTCTTTCTTATAATATCACATTATTCAAATAAAACAAAATTTCGATCTGCGACACTTCTGCATTGCTATCTTGTTCAAGGGTATAAAGAAGAAGAGGCAACAAATAAAATGATAGTTGAATGGGGTACACAGAAGGGGCATAATAAAAAAGGTAAGAAAAAGATAAAATACATACTGGAAATGTTCATGTACATTTCTAGAAGAAGAATTATAATTATATTGTATTGATTTCACGCGGTATTTAATTGACCTGCACATGAGACTTAAGGTCAAGGGGGTGGGTACTGTACATTCAAATACCATGTGACTCAATGCAATATATGTTTTGTTTTGTATCATAGCCACCAGATAAAACAAATAAGTCAGTTAATTCTCGGGGTACAGCTAGCTTAGAGACCTAATTTACATAACGAAACCCACCCTTGTGTCAGGTGACCCCATAAAACCACTAAGTAATTGCACTGCAGTTACTTGATTTGTAGCTCCACCCCTCTAGTTACCTCATTTATGTACAAAGTTGAAATAGTGGATTAGGTTTCAGTATTCTTCAACAATAGAATACTGCTGACATAATTATGTTGCATACTTCCTTACCCACTCATGAATGTAGGTGAGTGATTTATGGATATGATGTTCTATATAAATTAGTTGCCCCAAGCTTTAACTCAATGTGATATTAGCTCAGTCAGTAGAGCATGAGAATTCTAGTCTCAGGGTTGTGGGCTTGATCCCCAGGGAGACTGGCCAACTAATAATATTAACAGCCATTCCGATGGGACTTTAAACCGAGTGTTTGTGTGACGATGCAGTACAATATGCATGCTGAAGAACCAGAAAAAACCTTTGATGGGATTATAGCTGTATCCTGTACTATCCCCCACAAACCTAAAAAGACTATCACTCTTAATGATGGGGTGGGGGGGGGGGGGGGGGGGGGGCATAGCCCATATGGGAAACCAGTGGGCAATGTAAAATAAGCTTAAGCTTACATACACCAATCAACTCACAGTGTTTACTGCTTCTTATTCCGTGAAATTGTGGAGCACATTAAGTGTTGCTAATAAACAGAAAAACGCTGTAGTCTATTTGAGAGGAATGATACGAAATGACTCGATGAAACAAAGTCTGCTTCATTCTTGGACATGCTCTGATATTCCAAGGGGACCTCCTACCAACTGTAGCAGCTATGATACAATGCAGACATGCTTAATATATACACATGTATAATCTAGAAAGTGGTGAAGTATTGATACCAATATACAGTATCCAGTCTATATCAGTGGATAAAATATATGAAAAGCAGGAAAAATACAACACAACAAGATAATTGCTTTACCTAGTATGCATTTCTCTACAAGTCAAGTTAATATACAAATATTAATTATAAAATTATCTATTTTTCAAATATTTCAATTAAAATGACCCCATATTATAATATACACTATCCAATATGCAATAAATACTATCCCATATTTTAATTAATATTATCCCATATTTCAATATACACCATCCCATATTCAACATATTCTATCCAATATTTCAATTCATATTATTCCATATTTCAAAATACATGTACACTATCCTATATTTCAATTCATATTATCCCATATTTGTATACACATATCCTATATTTCAATATAAACTATCCCAAATTTCAATTAAAATAATCCCATATTATAATATACACTATCCCATATTCAATATATACTTTCCCATATTTCAATTAATATTATCCCATATTTCAATATACACTATCCTATTTTTCAATACACATATCCCATTTTCAATAAAACTACCCCATATTTCAATATACACTATCCCATTTTTCAATACACATATCTCATATTCAATAAATCTACCCCATACTCAATTATAGTATCACATTTTTCAATATACACTATCCCATATTTCAATTGATATTATCCCATATTTCAATATACTTAACCCATATTTCAATACACCTTTCCCATATTTCAATTCATATTATCCCATATTTCAAAATACTTATCCCATATGTTAATACACCTATCCCATATTTCAATTCATATTATCACATATTTCAAAGTTATATTTGTCTCATATTTCAATTCACAGCATCACATATTTCAATATAGCTATCCCATTATTCAATTCATATCATCACATATTTCAATATACCTATCTCATATTTCAACATACCTATCCCATTATTCAATTCATATCATCACCTATTTCAATATACCTATCTCATATTTCAATACACCTATCCCATTATTCAATTCATATCATCACATATTCCAATATACCTATCCCATATTTCAAAACACCTATCCCATTATTCAATTCATATTATCCCATATTTCAATACACATATCTCATTATTAAATTCATATTATCCCATATTTCAATACACCTATCCCATTATTCAACTCATATCATCACAAACTTCAATATATCTATCCCATATTTCAATACACCTATCCCATATTTCAATACACCTATCCCAATATTCAATTCATATAATCACATATTTCAATAAACCTATCCCATATTTCAATACACCTATCCCTTTATTCAATTCATATCATCACATATTTCAATATACCTATCCCATATTTCAAAACACCTATCCCATTATTCAATTCATATTATCCCATATTTCAATACACATATCTCATTATTAAATTCATATTATCCCATATTTCAATACACCTATCCCATTATTCAACTCATATCATCACAAACTTCAATATATCTATCCCATATTTCAATACACCTATCCCATATTTCAATACACCTATCCCAATATTCAATTCATATAATCACATATTTCAATAAACCTATCCCATATTTCAATACACCTATCCCTTTATTCAATTCATATCATCACATATTTCAATATACCTATCCAATATTTCAATACACCTATCCCAATATTCAATTCATATTATCACATATTTCAATATACCTATCCAATATTTCAATACACCTATCCCATTATTCAATTCATATTATCACATATTTCAATATACCTATCCAATATTTCAATACACCTATCCCATTATTCAATTCATATTATCACATATTTCAATATACCTATCTCATATTTCAATAAACAGCATCACATATTTCAATATAATTATCACACATTTAAATATGCCTATCCCATATATCAATTTACAGTCAAACTTATATAAGTGGTCACCTCTATTAAGCAGCCATTTGTCTTCAGCAGCCACATTTATTATTTCACATTTATATGCCTCTGGAGCAAATTAACCTGCATTTATGATTTAACAACAACCTGTCTGAAAAGGCCATTTTTGCTCCTTCCCTTGACTGGCTACTTAATACAGGTTTGACTGTATATGAGCAAGAATTTGAAGCATCACTAAACACTTACCCAACAGATGGTGGTATAATGGGGAGCTGGGGGACTGGGGCTGCTGGTCCCTCACCAATCATACTTGGTCCCTTCTCATATCTAGAGTCCACATCCTGCATACAAATCAAAATATTTTTTTCACTCTCGATATTTTTTTTTCTCAATCTTTTGGAAACTGAATAAGTAAGTGTAAGACTTATGTCTACTTTGTTATTATGCTTTTTCCCAATGCATTTCCTTCAAAAATGAAAAATTAATATCGTCAGAAATCTGAATGCCATCTGTACTTTAATTTATTTATTTTTAATGGGGTTTAATGTCATTTTCAACACATTTCAGGTTAAAAATGGCATATCCAGTGGAGGAAAATCTCAGAAAGAATCTGAGTAGAACAACCATTCTTCCGCAAGTGACTGACACACAGAAAATTTTTGGAAGGAGCAGAACTCTATAATATAAAGCACTTGTATTATTATTTTATTTTTTTTTACTTTTAAATTAGTTTACACTTGTTTATTTTTTGTTCGATTGCAATGAATGTTCAGAGATTATAAGACTGTTCTCAATCAGCTTCTTCGGTAGAACCAGTACTGAGGGTTGTTTTATGTAAGGCATCAGGTTGAGCTGGGGATCAAACCCGCAACCTCTGGCGTGGGTGGCCAACACTCAATCCATTACACTACCATCCTGTTTTACATAGATATGAAGTAATGGTCTATGCAAAAACAAGATATTTTTAGCTGAATTCAAATTGACTACTTATGACCTTCAAGCGTCTAATGACAATTTTGTTGTACCTATCTTTAAATCTATATACTTGTATATTAAACTTAAATTTAAAATATGTTAAATGGCAAACAGTCTAGAAATTCCGATTTTTAACTGAAGGTTCAAGCCAACTCCTTCCAAACAATCTACGGGTCAAAGTTTGTCAGCAATAGGACAGAAGTTCTACCCAAACTTAAGTAAATGCACACTGGGTCTTTCTTCACATTATCATTGATTGCCATATATAACATGTACTGTTTAGTTAAATGATGTTTAATCCTGTTCAAAAAATGTTTTTTTATCAATTTATCCTGTTTTACATCTTATGTACAAATGCTGAGTTTATAGAAATGATACAAACCTTATATGACACATATGTCTGTATGGCCAGTAATTCATTTGTCCTCTGTTCTATGATACCTAGATATTGTATCATGTTACTATCCGTCACTCCAGACGCCGCCCCTAACATGTCATCAATTGCTGACCTGTCACAGTTGATCTTGTTAAACAATGATTCAATACCTGCAAGAAGAAATTTAGATATTTGACATTCAAGGAAAATGTGGTTATTATTTTTGTATTGTAGGTAATGTGTGTAATGATACGAATATTTTTAGTTCCAAATTTCATTTAAAGATGCATCACCTATAAGTTTATATTCAGTAAATGATGGAAACATTATTGAATCACAAAGAGGAAGGTACCATTTGAAGATAATGGTCGATTCCGTCCTATTTGTTTATCTCATTTATGAGAAATTTGTTAATACACAGGTCGGCATTTTCAGTTTTATTCACCAATGTTTTAGCATAACCCGATACTGGCCAATAAGTGACTACTACGGGTGGATTTAGTATTTGTCAACATAATTAAAGGATTTTTGACTACAGAGACAATATATAATATATTGAACAGAATATCTTTAATATAAATGTGCAGTTTTACTCTTAAGATATTAAAAAATATCGGCAATAATAGAGCCTGTTTAAAAAGTTGGTATAATTAAAAAAATGATTTTCTTTACTAAACTGTTGTGGGTGGGGTAATGAAAACGTTCTTTTTTTATCCTTTCAGTATAATCTATAACCAGTATGTGTTGATATACTGTAAAATCCCAATTCATTCATTCATTCATTCATTCATTCATTCATTCATTCATTCAATTTCAATCAGGTAACTCATATAAATATATATATATATATATATATATACCTCTTCTCAGCTGGTCAAGAATCTTGGAGATTTCTGTCTGTTTCTTCTCGTATTCGTCTGCATCCTTCGATGATACAATCTGCTTCTCCTCCAACTCCTTCAATATTCTCTTTCTCTGGTCTTCCAATTCTATACCTTGTAGCTTAAACTTCTCAATCTCGGCTTTAATCTGAAAAGGATTTGTTTGAATATTTAGCATCATTTTTATGCCATCGTAGGCTAATCGATGATCACTTAACTGAACCACTCTTTTCTGGAATCTTGTAAGGTTAACCAGTACTCAAGCACACCCATCTCAGCAAGCAATGATAACATTTTCACTTGAATCAGTGATCAGAGACAAATAACAATGAGACACAATGTTGTATATCAATGATCAAAGAGACTGGGACCAGATGGGAATTTGAACTCGTGACCCCTGGCTTGATAGTCAGATGCACTACCAACTGAGCAAAGCAGGTCCCTTGAAAAGGAAGCAACAACATTGTAATTTTACTAACATTTCTCAAATTTTTACATGAATACTGAAAATTTTGGAATCTTAAAATATGTAAAATCTTAAAATCTAAATATTTCATAATGTAAAAATCTTGGAATCTTAAAATTCTATCATCCTCACCTCCTGTATTTCATCGTTGTACTGCTCAATCTCATTGTTTTGCTCATTCACATAGTTGAACAGGGCAAAGTTCTTGTCTTCTTCTTCAATAAACCTAGAAACATACACATTGTCGGTCAAAATGGTTCACATAGTTAAACAGGGCAAAGTTCCTGTCTTCTTCTTCAATAAACCTACAAACAAACACATGGTGAGTCAAAATGGTTCACATAGTTAAACAGGGCAAAGTTCTTGTCTTCTTCTTCAATAAACCTACTAACAAATACATGGTGGGTCAAAATGGTTCACATAGTTAAACAGGACAAAGCTTTTGTCTTCTTCTTCAATAAACCTACAAACAAACATGTGGTGAGACAAAATGGTTCACAAAGTTAAACAGGGCAAAGTTCATGTCTTCTTCTGCAATAAACCTACAAACAAACACGTGGCGAGACAAAATGGATCACATAGTTAAACAGGGCAAAGTTCTTGTCTTCTCTTTCAATAAACCTACAAACAAACACATGGTGAGTCAAAATGGTTCACATAGTTAAACAGGGCAAAGCTCATGTCTTCTTCTTAATAAACCTACCAACAAACACATGGTGGGTCAAAATGGTTCACATAGTTAAACAGGGCAAAGTTCTTGTCTTCTTCTTCAATAAACCAACAAACAAACATGTGGTGGGTCAAAATGATTCACATAGTTACACAGGGCAAAGTTCTTGTCTTCTTCTTCAATAAACCTACAAACAAACAAACACGTGGTAGGTCAAAATGGTTCACATAGTTAAAACAGTGAAAGTGTTGATATCTTTTTCAATAAATATACCAACAAATACATGGCAAATCAAAATGGATCCCAAATCAGCTGTATTATGCAGGCCAATCATTTTTATATCATTTTTAATTAAGCTATATTTCTTTTTTTATCAAAATTTCAGGTGAACAAACAGTTATATAGCTTAAATGAATCACTCTCAATGGTACATTTTTAGTGCTATTTTCATGCCATTGAGGGATAACAGATGATCCTGGAAGGTTAACCAGTACTCAAGCACACCCATCTCCACAAAAAACTGACAAATTTTCCACTTGAATCAGTGCTTAAGCAATTCTTAAAAAATATATTTTTACCATGCTCCTACCTACTCGCTTAAAATTGCAGCTACCAAACTTTATTTAGTGACTTTCAAAGCATTAAAAAAAAATTTCATTATTTTTATCCATTTTTCTTTAAAATGACTATGCAAAATCTAAATTTGGCAAAAAAACAAAAAATAGCTGCCTGCCTACCCACATGAAAAATACTGGGTCGGAGCACAGCAAACAAATATTTTTTTAAGGATGGCCTAAGAGAAAATTAACAAGGAGACCTGATGTCTTATATCAATCATAACGGCAACTGTAGCCAGGCAAAGATTCAAACTCACGACCTCTAGTAGTCAGATGCACTATTCACTGAGCCAACGGTCCTGCTCAGATTAAATGAATATCAATAATACCTTCGAACAAGTTCATCAAGATCTTCACAGCCTGTCATCTCCTTTATCCTCTCGAACGCTGCCTCGTACGTCTCAACAGAGTCTTCCTGGCTCTCCTTCTTACGTTCAGTCTCCAAGGTCTCTGTGAGGGAGAAAGTTATAATTAGCTAAATTGTTCTATATTTAGCAACACTGTCAACAGTCTTTCAGTGACATTTTATAACCAACAAAATGTCATCTATTAATCAGAACAAAAATGATTGAAAGAAAACCATATCTGGATGGATGAAATGACATTGTTAACACTACATGACTCCATCTGTGTCATAGTTTCAGACTCAAACAGAAGTTCGTCTGCTGACACAAATGTCCCCACTATTGGTCGGAAACCATTTTATTACCGAAAATTAAGTAAAAAAAGTGGCCGTAACTTTTGTCAAATTTGACAGACATTGACAAATATCAAACTTGACCTGTATTATAATTATGCAGGTACAGATAGAAATATAAATTAAATATATGCCCTTCAGCAGTTACTGATCGGAATTTTTTACCTCAGACGGACAGACGGACAGGGGTAACACTTGATGCCCCTTCACCATTCTTCAAATGTACGGACATAAAACTTGATGCCATTTAACTAGATTCAGACCACAGTGTGGTCTAGTGGTAGAGCGTCCGCCTGGCATGTGGAAGGTCGTGGGTTCAATCCCCGGCCGGGTCATACCAAATACTTTAAAAATAGTACAAAAAGCTTCCTCGCTTGACGTTCAGCATTTACAGGAGAGTTCTAGGTCTGGTCGGCCCAGTGTCAGTATAATGTGACTGGGTGGGGTATCATACCATGTGACTGCGGCATGACACTCCAGTGTGACAGCGCTTAAAATACTGTCTCAAGTAGACACCGTCGCGATATGAATGAAAAATTGTTGAAAGCAACGCTAAACACCATACAACAACAACAATTTGTTCTTTTAAGCATACCACAGTCAAACCGGTCTTAAGCTGCAAGTCAAGGGAAGGAGAAAAAGTGGCCTTTTAAGACAAGATGTTGCTTAATACAGGTAAATTTGCTCTTAAACATAGAAATGAGAAATAGCGAATGTGGCTGCTTAAGACAAGTGGCTGCTTAATAGAGATGACTACTTATACAGGTTTGACTGTATACATAATAAATGTCACACTGACCTTTACGCTGTCTCCAGGCAACTAGCTGTGGATCTTCCTGTCTCTCCTGTCCCTTGATACCCATGAAGCCTCGTAGGTTGCGGTCATGGTCGATGATGCGTAACAATTCCTTCATCTCGGCATTGTGTTGCTGCAGGTCCTTGTCTGCCTTCTCCTTCAGTACGATCATCTTCTGCTGGGCGTCGTCACTGGTGACACAAACACAAATAAATATTGATAAGGTCGCTTATTTCAGCAGAAGAATTATTAGTTTTTCAATGGTATATAAATTTTAGATATTGTTATTTTTATGGGGCATTTAGTGTTGTTTTAAACTAGTTTTCAGTCATATCACGATGATCATAAGCGCGCTTACTTTAGACAGTATTTTAAGCACAATAACACTGGAGTATCATGTGAGAAACCCATGGAATGCTGTGGTATAGGCTAGCACATCCCATCTCCACAAGTAACTGATAACTTTCTCACTTGAATCAGCAGTGAGAGATTAATGATATTGAGACACAATGTTATAACTCATACATCACAGACACTGTTGTCGGGTGGGGATTCGAACTCACAAGCCCTGGATTGATAATCAGACGTGTTCCTGACTAAGCTAATCAGGCCAGCCATTTTTTTTTCTAAATGGATAAGTATTGTTAATAAATTGAACAATCGTAGCATTACCATTTATATAATAAAGATTATCAACAAAATAAACAATTACAGTCACTCAAGGGGAAGAGCAAAAATGACCCCTTAAGGCAGGTGACTGCTAAAAACAGGCTGATCTAAAATAAAATTATAAAAATGATATATATAGAAAATGTGACTGTTTGAAGCAAGTGGGATGCTTAACAGAGCTGACCATTAACAGATGTTTGACTGTAATGTTATGCCTGAGAGTAAAATATTCACCGAGCAGCGTAGGATTGTGTCGACTCTTCAATCAGTTGACCCTTATTTCTTCTGAGTGACGTAAGCTCTTTATCAAGCTTTTTGTAGAGACAATCGAATCTAGTTCTCTCGACACGTAGACTTTCAATCTCATCCCTCATCCTGGCATTTTCAGTCAAGATGCAGTTGAACTTGCGCTTGGACTGTAAAGCAAATCAATAGAATCATGTTTCCCATGTTTGATTTTTCCTAATTGTTAGTTTATACTAATTTATTTTAGCTTGATTGTGAAGAAAGTTTAAAGCTTATTTGAACCTCTCATGAGCCCAAATCCTGGGTAGGACCAGTACAGAGTGTTGATTTTTGAGTGGCATCAGGTCAAACTAGGGATAGAACACGCAACCTCTGGCATGAGAGGCAGGCACTCTATCCCCTTCACTACTGCGAAGATTAAAATTTTATTATTGTTGGTTTAACACTATTTTTATCACATTAAAAATGTTACATGAAACATTATGGTATCCTGTTTGAGTAAATTGGTTATTGAGCATTATTTAATAAACACTTTACACACTTATATTGGTTACTGACCATTATTTTATAATCACTTTACACAATAGTATTGGTCTATATTGAGTAATATTTTATGAACACTTTACACACTTATATTGGTTACTGAGCTTTATTTTATAAACACTTTACATACTAATATTGGTTACTGAGCATTATTTTACTAACACTTTACATACTAATACTGGTTACTGACATACCTGGTCTAAGACAACATGCCTGGTCCAAGACAAACATACCTGGTTTAAGACAAACATACCTGGTTTAAGACAAACATACCTGGCCTAAGACAAACCTACCTGATCTAAGACAAACCTTCCTGGTCTAAGACAAACATACCTGGTTTAAGACAAACATACCTGGTCTAAGACAAACCTACCTGGTTTAAGACAAACATACCTGGTTTAAGACAAACATACCTGGTCTAAGACAAACCTACCTGGTCTAAGACAAACCTACCTGGTCTAAGACAAACCTACAAACCTACCTGGTCTAAGACAAACCTACCTGGTCTAAGACAAATGTACCTGGTCTAAGACAAACCCTCCTTGTCTAAGAAAACATACCTGGCCTAAGACAAACGTACCTGGTCTAAGACAAATGTACCTGGTCTAAGACAAACCTTCCTGGTCTAAGACAAACATACCTGGTCTAAGACAAATGTACCTGGTCTTAGACAAACTTTCCTGTCTAAGACAAACTTTCCTGATCTAAGTAAAAAAAAACCTGGTCTAAGACAAACATACCTGGTCAACGTACCTGGTCTAAGACAAACAAACCTGGTGTAAGACAAACATACCTGGTCTAAGACAAACCTACCTGGTCTAAGACAAAAGTGCCTGGTCTAAGACATACCTTCCTGGTCAAAAACAAACCTACCTGGTCTAAGACAAATGCTCCTGGTCTAAGACAAACGTACCTGGCCTAAGACAAACGTACCTGGCCTAAGACAAACATACCTGGTCTAAGACAAACCTTCCTGGTCTAAGACAAACATACCTGGTCTAAGACAAACCTTCCTGGTTTAAGAAAAACATACCTGGTCTAAGACAAATGTACCTGGTCAAATGTTCCTGGTCTAAGACAAACCCTCCTTGTCTAAGAAAACATACCTGGCTTAAGACAAACGTACCTGGTCTAAGACAAATGTACCTGGTCTAAGACAAACCCTCCTTGTCTAAGAAAACATACCTGGCCTAAGACAAATGTACCTGGTCTAAGACAAATGTACCTGGTCTAAGACAAACCTTCCTGGTCTAAGACAAACATACCTGGTCTAAGACAAATGTACCTGGTCTTAGACAAAACTTTCCTGTCTAAGACAAACTTTCCTGATCTAAGAAAATCATACCTGGTCTAAGACAAACATACCTGGTCAACGTACCTGGTCTAAGACAAACAAACCTGGTGTAAGACAAACCTTCCTGGTCTAAGACAAACCTACCTGGTCTAAGACAAAAGTGCCTGGTCTAAGACATACCTTCCTGGTCTAAGACAAATCTACCTGGTCTAAGACAAACCTACCTGGTCTAAGCTGAACATACTTGATCTAAGACAAACCTACCTGGTCTAAGACAACATACCTGGTCTAAGATGACCCTACTTGGTCTAAGACAAACCTACCTGGTCTAAGACAAACATACCTGACAAATGTACCTGTTCTTAAACAAAAGTACCTGGTCTAAGACAAACATACCTGGTCTAAGACAAACATACCTTGTCTAAGACAAACATACCTGGTCTAAGACAAACCTTCCTGGTCTAAGACAAACATACGAGGTGTTATCCAGAAGTTCATTGACAAATTTAATAAAATCCATATTTATAGAAGTACATCACTATATTTTTCACAAATTAAGTATCCTTATGTCAGTAATAATGTTATGGTATCTTTGGAAACATACATACATCAACTCAAAATTTGACAGATAAATACATGAGAAATAAAAATCATTTTTCTATAACACTCGCAGTGAAGCATATATTACTGAGAACACGTCATCAATGTCTGCATGTGTCATTCAAGCATGGTGCGCAGGTGTTAGGAGTTTAATTAAACTTATATTGAAAAGGTAGACTCATTAACATGCAAATAGTGCATCTGATAAAAATGCGAAACAACATGCAGCAATACAGTTTGCGTCAATATTAACAAAACACTGATCAAACAATAGATATGCATAGTAAAGCTCTGATGAAACTTATTTTAGTGCATTTCTAGTCTACAAATGACACAAATGGTACAGTGATGAACGAAAAACAATAATGGATGATAACAAGTATGGCGCCCTTTGTCAAAATCAGCCAAAGTCACATCAACGTGGTAAAAAGCGCCTCAATAAGCATGGCTGTAATACAATTCATGAATATGTTGCAAACTAAGTATAGGTTACAATACAGTGCACATGATAATGAAAAATAAATAGCATGCTGAGTGTGCTTGCAGGTTCCCCAATTGCTAAAAGAGTATGAGTGAAGCGGCGGGTAAGACTAAGAAAATAACTTGTAGGACAATTACGAGGTAACTGCGGCAGATTGGCATACATGACATGTTTGAAATACGTGTTAATGTTTTATTTGAATATATAATTGCCTCATACTTTGCATACAGTTTGCAGTTAGATTAAATATAATACATGTAAATCTCCAAATAAATCAGACATGTCATGTTCATAATATGAGATTTGTCCACAAACTTCTGGATAACCCCTTGTACCTGGTCTAAGACAAACGTACCTGGTCTAAGACAAACATACCTGGTCTAAGACAAATGTACCTGGTCTAATACAAACATGTCTGGTCTAAGACAAACATACCTGGTCTAAGACAAACGTACTTGGTCTAAGACAAACGTTTCTGGTCTATGACAAACGTACCTGATCTAAGATAAACGTACCTGGTCTAAGACAAACCGACCTGGTCTAAGACAGATGTACCTGGTCTATGACAAAGCTACCTGGTCTAAGACAAACATACCTGGTCTAAGACAAGCGTACCCGGTCTAAGACAAACGTACCTAGTCTAAGACAAGCATACATGGTCTAAGACAAACGTACCTGGTCTAGCCTATTCTCCAGTGTTCTCTTTGTTTTCTGAGTCTGG
Organism: Panopea generosa; assembly: GCA_029582155.1. NCBI lineage: Eukaryota > Metazoa > Mollusca > Bivalvia > Adapedonta > Hiatellidae > Panopea > Panopea generosa. Next base: position 42,823,478 of record CM055910.1, on the reverse strand, counting down.
ACGGTGTGTTGAGAGCTCATATGTACCCCACCCATGTTACGGTGCTGCTGCTTAATCTTCCTCTCCCATTCTCGAATCTTGGCGTCAAGCTCCGTGCGCTTCTTCTTCTCATCGTCAATCTCCTTACTATAGTCCTCTGTAAATTATCAGTACAATATTATCTCTAATGATAGTCCCAAACTTCTTATCACCAATCTCCTTACTATAATCCTCTGTAAATTATCAGTACAATTTTATCTCTGATGATAGTCCCAAACTTCTCATCACCAATCTCCTTACTATAATCCTCTGTAAATTATCAGTACAATATTATCTCTAATGATAGTCCCAAACTTCTTATCACCAATCTCCTTACTAAAATCCTCTGTAAATTATCAGTACAATATTATCTCTGATGATAGTCCCAAACTTCTCATCACCAATCTCCTTACTATAGTCCTCTGTAAATTATCAGTACAATATTATCTCTAATGATAGTCCTAAACTTCTTATCACCAATCTCCTTACTATAATCCTCTGTAAATTATCAGTACAATATTATCTCTGATGATAGCCCCAAACTTCTCATCACCAATCTCCTTACTATAATCCTCTGTAAATTTTCAGTACAATATTATCTCTAATGATAGCCCCAAACTTCTCATTACCAATCTCCTTACTATAATCCTCTGTAAATTATCAGTACAATATTATCTCTAATGATAGTCCCAAACTTCTTATTACCAATCTCCTTACTATAATCCCCTGTAAATTATCAGTACAATATTATCTCTAATGATAGCCCCAAACTTCTCATCACCAATCTCCTTACTATAATCCTCTGTAAATTATCAGTACAATATTATCTCTAATGATAGTCCCAAACTTCTTATTACCAATCTCCTTACTATAATCCCCTGTAAATTTTCAGTACAATATTATCTCTAATGATAGCCCCAAACTTCTCATCACCAATCTCCTTACTATAATCCTCTGTAAATTATCAGTACAATATTATCTCTAATGATAGTCCTAAACTTCTTATCACCAATCTCCTTACTATAATCCCCTGTAAATTATCAGTACAATATTATCTCTAATGATAGCCCCAAACTTCTCATCACCAATCTCCTTACTATAATCCTCTGTAAATTATCAGTACAATATTATCTTTGATGGTAGCCCCAAACTTCTCGTTACCAATCTCCTTACTATAATCCTCTGTAAATTTTCAGTACAATATTATCTCTAATGATAGCCCCAAACTTCTCATTACCAATCTCCTTACTATAATCCTCTGTAAATTATCAGTACAATATTATCTCTAATGATAGTCCCAAACTTCTTATTACCAATCTCCTTACTATAATCCCCTGTAAATTTTCAGTACAATATTATCTCTAATGATAGCCCCAAACTTCTCATCACCAATCTCCTTACTATAATCCTCTGTAAATTATCAGTACAATATTATCTCTAATGATAGTCCTAAACTTCTTATCACCAATCTCCTTACTATAATCCCCTGTAAATTATCAGTACAATATTATCTCTAATGATAGCCCCAAACTTCTCATCACCAATCTCCTTACTATAATCCTCTGTAAATTATCAGTACAATATTATCTTTGATGGTAGCCCCAAACTTCTCGTTACCAATCTCCTTACTATAATCCTCTGTAAATTTTCAGTACAATATTATCTCTAATGATAGCCCCAAACTTCTCATTACCAATCTCCTTACTATAATCCTCTGTAAATTATCAGTACAATATTATCTCTAATGATAGTCCCAAACTTCTTATTACCAATCTCTTTACTATAATCCCCTGTAAATTATCAGTACAATATTATCTCTAATGATAGTCCCAAACTTCTCATCACCAATCTCCTTACTATAATCCTCTGTAAATTATCAGTACAATATTATCTTTGATGGTAGCCCCAAACTTCTCGTTACCAATCTCCTTACTATAATCCCCTGTAAATTATCAGTACAATATTATCTCTAATGATAGTCCCAAACTTCTCATCACCAATCTCCTTACTATAATCCTCTGTAAATTATCAGTACAATATTATCTCTAATGATAGCCCCAAACTTCTCATTACCAATCTCCTTACTATAATCCTCTGTAAATTATCAGTACAATATTATCTCTAATGATAGTCCCAAACTTCTTATTACCAATCTCCTTACTATAATCCCCTGTAAATTATCAGTACAATATTATCTTTGATGGTAGCCCCAAACTTCTCATCACCAATCTCCTTACTATAATCCTCTGTAAATTTTCAGTACAATATTATCTCTAATGATAGCCCCAAACTTCTCATTACCAATCTCCTTACTATAATCCTCTGTAAATTATCAGTACAATATTATCTCTAATGATAGTCCCAAACTTCTCATCACCAATCTCCTTACTATAATCCTCTGTAAATTATCAGTACAATATTATCTTTGATGGTAGCCCCAAACTTCTCATCACCAATCTCCTTACTATAATCCTCTGTAAATTTTCAGTACAATATTATCTCTAATGATAGCCCCAAACTTCTCATTACCAATCTCCTTACTATAATCCTCTGTAAATTATCAGTACAATATTATCTCTAATGATAGTCCCAAACTTCTCATCACCAATCTCCTTACTATAATCCTCTGTAAATTTTCAGTACAATATTATCTCTAATGATAGCCCCAAACTTCTCATCACCAATCTCCTTACTATAATCCTCTGTAAATTATCAGTACAATATTATCTCTAATGATAGCCCCAAACTTCTCATTACCAATCTCCTTACTATAATCCTCTGTAAATTATCAGTACAATATTATCTCTAATGATAGTCCCAAACTTCTTATTACCAATCTCCTTACTATAATCCCCTGTAAATTATCAGTACAATATTATCTTTGATGGTATCCCCAAACTTCTCATCACCAATCTCCTTACTATAATCCTCTGTAAATTATCAGTACAATATTATCTTTGATGGTAGCCCCAAACTTCTCATTACCAATCTCCTTACTATAATCCCCTGTAAATTATCAGTACAATATTATCTCTAATGATAGTCCCAAACTTCTCATCACCAATCTCCTTACTATAATCCTCTGTAAATTATCAGTACAATATTATCTCTAATGATAGCCCCAAACTTCTCATTACCAATCTCCTTACTATAATCCTCTGTAAATTATCAGTACAATATTATCTCTAATGATAGTCCCAAACTTCTCATCACCAATCTCCTTACTATAATCCTCTGTAAATTATCAGTACAATATTATCTTTGATGGTAGCCCCAAACTTCTCATCACCAATCTCCTTACTATAATCCTCTGTAAATTTTCAGTACAATATTATCTCTAATGATAGCCCCAAACTTCTCATTACCAATCTCCTTACTATAATCCTCTGTAAATTATCAGTACAATATTATCTCTAATGATAGTCCCAAACTTCTCATCACCAATCTCCTTACTATAATCCTCTGTAAATTACCAGTACAATATTATCTCTAATGATAGTCCCAAACTTCTCATCACCAATCTCCTTACTATAATCCTCTGTAAATTATCAGTACAATATTATCTCTAATGATAGCCCCAAACTTCTCATTACTAATCTCCTTACTATAATCCTCTGTAAATTTTCAGTACAATATTATCTCTAATGATAGCCCCAAACTTCTCATTACCAATCTCCTTACTATAATCCTCTGTAAATTATCAGTACAATATTATCTCTAATGATAGTCCCAAACTTCTTATTACCAATCTCCTTACTATAATCCCCTGTAAATTATCAGTACAATATTATCTCTAATGATAGTCCCAAACTTCTCATCACCAATCTCCTTACTATAATCCTCTGTAAATTATCAGTACAATATTATCTTTGATGGTAGCCCCAAACTTCTCATCACCAATCTCCTTACTATAATCCTCTGTAAATTTTCAGTACAATATTATCTCTAATGATAGCCCCAAACTTCTCATCACCAATCTCCTTACTATAATCCTCTGTAAATTTTCAGTACAATATTATCTCTAATGATAGCCCCAAACTTCTCATTACCAATCTCCTTACTATAATCCTCTGTAAATTATCAGTACAATATTATCTCTAATGATAGTCCCAAACTTCTCATCACCAATCTCCTTACTATAATCCTCTGTAAATTATCAGTACAATATTATCTCTAATGATAGTCCCAAACTTCTTATTACCAATCTCCTTACTATAATCCCCTGTAAATTATCAGTACAATATTATCTCTAATGATAGTCCCAAACTTCTCATCACCAATCTCCTTACTATAATCCTCTGTAAATTATCAGTACAATATTATCTTTGATGGTAGCCCAAAACTTCTCGTTACCAATCTCCTTACTATAATCCTCTGTAAATTATCAGTACAATATTATCTCTAATGATAGTCCCAAACTTCTCATCACCAATCTCCTTACTATAATCCTCTGTAAATTTTCAGTACAATATTATCTCTAATGATAGCCCCAAACTTCTCATTACCAATCTCCTTACTATAATCCTCTGTAAATTATCAGTACAATATTATCTCTAATGATAGTCCCAAACTTCTTATTACCAATCTCCTTACTATAATCCCCTGTAAATTATCAGTACAATATTATCTCTAATGATAGTCCCAAACTTCTCATCACCAATCTCCTTACTATAATCCTCTGTAAATTATCAGTACAATATTATCTTTGATGGTAGCCCCAAACTTCTAGTTACCAATCTCCTTACTATAATCCCCTGTAAATTATCAGTACAATATTATCTCTAATGATAGTCCCAAACTTCTCATCACCAATCTCCTTACTATAATCCTCTGTAAATTATCAGTACAATATTATCTTTGATGGTAGCCCCAAACTTCTCGTTACCAATCTCCTTACTATAATCCTCTGTAAATTATCAGTACAATATTATCTCTGATGATAGTCCCGAATTTCTCATCACCAATCTCCTTACTATAATCCTCTGTAAATTATCAGTACAATATTATCTCTGATGATAGCCCCAAACTTCTCATTACCAATTTCCTTACTATAGTCCTCTGTAAATTATCAGTACAATATTATCTCTAATGATAGCCCCAAACTTCTCATCACCAATCTCCTTACTATAATCCTCTGTAAATTATCAGTACAATATTATCTCTGATGATAGCCCCAAACGTCTCATTACCAATCTCCTTACTATAATCCTCTGTAAATTATCAGTACAATATTATCTCTGATGATAGCCCCAAATTTCTCATTACCAATCTCCTTACTATAGTCCTCTGTAAATTATCAGTACAATATTATCTCTAATGACAGCCCCAAACTTCTCATTACCAATCTCCTTACTATAATCCTCTGTAAATTATCAGTACAATATTATCTCTGATGATAACCCCAAACTTCTCATTACCAATCTCCTTACTATAGTCCTCTGTAAATTATCAGTACAATATTATCTCTAATGATAGCCCCAAACTTCTCATCACTAATCTCCTTACTATAGTCCTCTGTAAATTATCAGTACAATATTATCTCTAATGATAGCCCCAAACTTCTCATTACTAATCTCCTTACTATAATCCTCTGTAAATTATCAGTACAATATTATCTCTAATGACAGCCCCAAACTTCTCATTACCAATCTCCTTACTATAGTCCTCTGTAAATTATCAGTACAATATTATCTCTAATGACAGCCCCAAACTTCTCATTACCAATCTCCTTACTATAATCCTCTGTAAATTATCAGTACAATATTATCTCTGATGATAACCCCAAACTTCTCATTACCAATCTCCTTACTATAGTCCTCTGTAAATTATCAGTACAATATTATCTCTAATGATAGCCCCAAACTTCTCATCACTAATCTCCTTACTATAGTCCTCTGTAAATTATCAGTACAATATTATCTCTAATGATAGCCCCAAACTTCTCATCACTAATCTCCTTACTATAGTCCTCTGTAAATTATCAGTACAATATTATCTCTAATGATAGCCCCAAACTTCTCATCACTAATCTCCTTACTATAATCCTCTGTAAATTATCAGTACAATATTATCTCTGATGATAGCCCCAAACTTCTCATCACCAATCTCCTTACTATAATCCTCTGTAAATTATCAGTACAATATTATCTCTAATGACAGCCCCAAACTTCTCATTACCAATCTCCTTACTATAATCCTCTGTAAATTATCAGTACAATATTATCTCTGATGATAACCCCAAACTTCTCATTACCAATCTCCTTACTATAGTCCTCTGTAAATTATCAGTACAATATTATCTCTAATGATAGCCCCAAACTTCTCATCACTAATCTCCTTACTATAATCCCCTGTAAATTATCAGTACAATATTATCTCTAATGATAGCCCCAAACTTCTCATCACTAATCTCCTTACTATAATCCCCTGTAAATTATCAGTACAATATTATCTCTAATGATAGTCCCAAACTTCTCTGATGGTGTAACACTTTTACAGATGTCTACTGATATTTTTTATAAAAATAAAACTGCTTCCAACACTAGTGTGTTAACATAAACAGTTTATCTAATCACTTTTGACGAGTTCAGTTCTACTTTATTTGATTAAAAATGTTTTCTTCTCTTTTTCATGGCCACCACACAGCACAGCAACTTCTCTTAAAGCGAATATATCAGGAGTTTTCAAAATTTTCAAATTTGCCAAACACGTTTTTTTTCAATATATCATGCCTATATATAATCACTGACCCTGTATTGCCAAAAGGATATATATTTAAACATGCAAAAATAATAAATTGAAAAGGGATTTCATAACTTGGGCTACACGCCTAGATTAGACTAAAATCGATTTCCTGCCTAAACTTGCAACATATTTTGTGACACATAAAATATGTCACGTGATTTCATTTTGATTACGTAGTAAACATTATTTTATGATAGAACAAGTCTGAATGACAATGCGAAAGTTATCAAGCAGTGTTTATGTGCTGTCTATTTGTAGAATGGGGATTTAGTTTTAAGTTTACAACTCAATATCAAATCAATTTTGTCACATTTATGTGGATCTGAAATACCAAACCATTCTGATTTTACTTATCAATGATAATGAGATGCTTTTTATCCATTTAAATAATTATTTTACTTTTTTTAAAACATAGCGTTTTCTCCGATATATTCCTTTAAGCCCGTTAAGAAATATAAATGAAAAAGTAAAGTACTCAGTACATTCTCCATGCCTAACATTACAATATTAATCTTCTTTTCATCTCCACAATACCTTTTTCACATTTTTCAGTTATATCACAACAGTGTCTACACGAGACAGTATTCTGAGCACTGCCACACTTGAGTATCAAGCCACAGACACAAGGTATGCTATCTCAACCAGTCACATTATACCGACACCGGGCCAACCAGACCTAGAGCTATCCTCTAAATGCAGAGCACGAAACAAGGAAGCTTCTAGTACCATTTTTCAAGTCTTTGTATGACACGACCATGGATCCAACCCACAACCTTCCGCATGCGAGATGGACACTCTGTCACTAGACCAGCGCTGCAGTACTTTAGCAAAAAGATGTGATTCTGATACTTTTATACTGAGTAGAAGGAAACAATTTGTTAATGACAAAAAAACAGTTTAATAAACTGTCTTACCATTAGCCTCAGCCAATACGAAGAGGGTTTCACAATGGTCTTCATCCATAATTTGATTGCTGCGACTCTCGGCTAAACGCAGCTCCTTCAGCAGTTCCTGTTTTTCTGCCTCAAGTTGACCAATCTCATACCTAGAGTGATTTAAAACAGACATGTACCTTTTATGATTTTATTCGTAACATAGTTACTTATTCTCTCTCAAATTTTAGCAAAATCACAATATTGTGCCATCTCTTGGCTATGTATAACAAGTGCAGCCAGTACTTGACTCCAGCCTGTTGAATTTTATTGACAAGGAATATGCTGTACCAAATGAGATAGCTTGGCAGAACTCATGATGTTTTCATTAAGTACAATATGACAGTATTATGCAATTCCAACAAAACCGATTTACACAGCTCTAATTTCTTGGGTGCAAGAATCTTGCTACTGCCACTTAAGGGAGGTAATTCTTTATTGAGACCTGTTACCTTCATTCAAATCCAATAATGATTTTGGCATAAATATTACTTACAAAATGCTCATTCCAAAAATCCTTTAAATGAAACCAAATTAATGCCCAAAATTAGATTGGTGTAAATGTACATGTTTCTGCCAATATCTCTCATTTTACAAACATGTCATTTCTATAGTTCCATGTACTTAAAGAATATCTAAAAAATGACTTATTGGCCAAATAAATCATTTTGAAATATTTTTTTAATTAAATGATAATGTTCAGCTAGGTACAAGAATATTTTTTATGAACATCATGATTGTATACTGAAAGTCATGGGTATTAGATCTAATAATGGCCTATATGTGGAGTACGTGGTCCAATAGTTGAGCATCTGATGGTCGTGGGTTTGATACTGTGCCATGACCATGTGTGGTGTCCTTGAGCAAGACACTTTATCCACATATGCTTAAGTAGTGGTTCTTCTCAGGAAGACTTCAAGTGTGATTTGTGTAAGTTATAATAACTTGCTTCCTTATCAAGGTAAAATAAATCAGTTTTTAAAAAAGAAATTGACTATTTTGCAAGGTAAATTACTTTTGTTTCCTGATGACATTCTGTGACTCCTCTGTGTATGCCGCCCTGTCACCTTCCATGATGCGATATTGGCGCTGCAACTTGACCAACTCCTGCTCCTGCATTCCTTCAATGTCTCCATCACTATTGTCCGAACGAACTGATCGTGGACGTGGCATGTTTGACTTCTGTAAGTTCATAATTACATAATTAAAAAATAGGCTATTATTGCAGTGTGTTCTTTAACAAAGTGGTTATCACAGCATTGAATATTTAAAAAACATTAGCACAGCTATTAAAGCAGAAATGTAAAACAGTAAATACAAATCACACACTGTACACGTGCAACTGCATGTCGCAGCATGCCAGGGATTTACATAAACGCCCGCCCGACTATCCGGGACAACTGAATTGTTGGTATGGACAAGTAAAATATAAAGCTGGTAGACAGACTGGACAAGTGAAAATTAAAAAATTAAACATGTCATTCCTTTTTTTACATATCCCCTGTTTTTGAACTCAAATAAAACATTTTATTTAGTCATTCTTCATTTTATATCCATAGGACTAGTATCATAACTCTAGATTAAAGTAATGTTGTGCTAGTTTATTATGTATCGACCAATCGAAGTGCCTCATGTAAGGACAAGTGAAATAAAAAATTAATGTAATGGCCTGCATGCACTAAGCATCAACCATAATCTTCCAATTATAACTTGCATAATTGGGCCGTCCTTGTTTGCCGTGCTCCTACCTACACACTCAAAATTGCAGTTACCCAAACTTTTTCACTGCCTTTCGAAGTGTTTAATTTTTCTCTAAATTGACTAGATGCAAAATCATGAGAGAGGGTGTGGTATGCAATTAAAAACAGATTAAAAAATCATATATTGAGGTTTTTAATGACTACATCCACGATTGGGATTTTTAGTAAAATTAGGGGATATTCCTGGGTAGGGAGAATGGGGCTGAAAAAACAACCAATTGAATTTTGTATATAAATCAGTTCCTTGATTTTTGTGTTTAACCGGTGTTTTCTTGAACCCATATTTTCCCAATCAATAAAGCATGTAACATATTCTCCCCATTTTTTTAAAAGAGCAATCATTTTGATTGACGGAAAACGCATCACCTGTTGATGAAAATAATACCATGGTCAATCATGATATCAACAATGGTATCATTTTCGGCACATACTCCCAACTCCTAATTCTTCCCTAAGACAAAGGACTTGAACCAACTCCATCTTAGTGTGTCTGTCATCTGACTGGACGAGTTCAGATCCACCGGTGTGATCTGTCTGACAGAACCAGAACTCAGAGGTTGTACATACTTTTAATTGTAAACAGTCATTTGAAAATGCTGGACGCCATCACCATGGCGTGTTTTAATCACTGAGCTATTTACGATCCCAGTCCAGAAGAAGGCTCTTTAAAGTCCTTAAATTCTCGGTGGAACCCCTAATGGAGATACAAATAATATTGAAATCCACAAAACTGTTGAAATTTAAGAGCCATTACTCTATAATTCAAGCAAAAATCTCATAGATACCTTTTGTGAATGTTTTGTATATTTTTATCCTGTCTCCAGTCGCACCTGCTTAAAATTTACGTACGTTGCCCCTGGTGATTGTAACTTCCGGTATTTAAGGCCCGTATGTAAAGACAAGTCTTGATTATCTGCGACGCTTGCTTTTTAGGGTCGGTGTAAAACGCGGACGCTATAGTTAAAGAAGGAAAAATAGAAATAAAAGGAAAAGGCACGTTTAGAAATTGTTAATTTAATATTGTAGCTTTATTATAAGTGTTAATAAACACGGATATATCTAATATTAACACTACAACCAATAATAATAATAATTGTAACAGAAACTAATAACAATGCAATAATAATAATTGCAGCTCTATCATTAATGTTAATAAACACTACTAGATCTGCTGCTGCTGCTGCTGCTGCTGCTGCTGCTGCTGCTGCTACTACTACTACTACTACTACTACTTAAATCGCTGCTACAACAACAACTACTACTACTACTACTACAATAACTACTGCTGCTACTACTACTACTACTACTACTACTACAATAACTACTACTACTACTACTACTACTACCACTACTATTACTACTACTACTACTACTACTACTACTACTACTACTACTACTACTACTACTACTACTTCTACTACTACTACTACTATTACTACTACTACTACTACTACTACTACTACTTCTAGATCTACTACTACTGCTACTGCTGCTACTACTACTGCTACTGCTGTCACTGCTGCTACTGCTACTAGTACTACTGGTACATAGTAAATATAGAGATATGTAGACATTATTAATACTTTAATGGTATCAAGTAGTCTTTTATATGAAACAATGCTCCTATTGTAAACAATAAATACTTTAACATGCCAGGGGCATGTTTTAATATGTCTTATAATGTGTTAACAGCGTCCAAGGAATTACATAGATAAGTCTTTGCAGCATCTTATGGGTCGGATTGGGCCGGATAGTGATATGTTTTATATGTATTTTATAAATGAAATTATTGTATATAATGATTTATGACACTTAAATACACCTGCCTGCCTGCCTGCCTGCCTGCCTGCCTGCCTGCCTGCCTGCCTGTCTGTCTGTCTGTCTGTCTGTCTGTCTGTCTGTCTGTCTGTCTGTCTGTCTGTCTGTCTGTCTGTCTGTCTGTCTGTCTGTCTGTCTGTCTGTCTGTCTGTCTGTCTGTCTGATTTTGCTTAATCCCATCAAGGAATTATAATAAAAATTATAATATATTAAATTATATATAATTATATTATATACAAGTCCTCAATTCATTATTAAACAAATTGATTTTAACAATAATGTTTGATTATATGCCAGTTCACTTCTGTTTGAACGTTTGCAAACAAATTAAACGTTTAAGCGAACTGAGCGCAGCCCTGATTGGCTGAAACAAACACTTCAGCAACGGTTATGTTTCAATAAAATTTAAAAACAGTTATTCCGATGGAAATCATTGCAATTATCTTGTACAAGATGTTTGTCAAAAAGAAACTGTCTAATAATAGAAATCAAGGACTTTTATCGATCAGTGACCTATCCACAATTTAGTCACTGCTTATATAGAGGCCATATACACCCCGTCTAACGCATACGTTACATAAGCGGCTACTAAGCCGCATTTTCGATGATAACTACACACGATAAAACCGATACTTCCTGTTCTTTTTGTGCACGCGGTTAGGCAGTACGGTGAGAAAAAAAACTTTTATTTTCATATTGTCTTTTCGTTTTAAAATCAAAGATATAGCCCATGCGAGCGGCGTTGTATTTAAGATTCAAGCGAGTGCGTGTTTTTGAATGGGAACATGACCATTCCTCAAACATCCGAGAAAAGTGACGGAATGAACCATTTTCAGATTGAAAACACGTAATTTACAGATCAATTTATCACTTCGAAAGAATTTCTAGGACAACTGTATATGTTTCATATTTGTTTTATGTATCAATACACCAAGTGATATCGGTAAAACAATACAAGTTGAAGTTATAAGGCTTCTAAACGCCAAAGTTTGCGTAGTACGTAGCATAAGTAGGTGCCTCGTGTATTGTACGCTACATGTGTCATTCTGCGATATTCTAATTACATGAAATACTATTCCATACAACTATTAGGGGGTTGTTATTTCGTTTTGTATCGTTTTTTTTTACACTTCACAAACAAAGAATGTTTCCGTTTTAGAACATGATCGTCCATCTCACTATGTTGTATGACATATCGCAGCTGTTTCAAACCCGAAGACCAATACAATGTACAATAATAACATTGTACTATTCGACTTTTAGCTCACCAAATAGGAAGCATTTCAACCAGCGATCCCCACAGTCGCGACATATACCGGTTGTACCAATATTGCGACATAACGTTTAAACCCACCATTGATTTTGTTCGTTATTCTACAGTAAATAATAATAGTTTGAAGGCTTGTCATTCATGGAGAGGCCCAAATGAAAGAACTGAAAGTGTGTCAACCTCTGCACTATCAAAATATGATGAGAAAGGAAGGTGCCATGTGTCATATAAGAGATTTTTTCTGTTCATTGTGTACAATGTTAAAAATCAACAATGCCATTCAAAAAAAAAAAAATAAGCATTAAAATAAGGAAAATACATTTTTGAAGAAGAACAATGATTATTTATAAACAACATTATCCGACTACCCACGGATGCGCATCCTGTTCCAAATGTGGTGCTATGTCGTAACATGTTAAACGTGCGACATTTGGCGGCAGATGTTTTTGCGCCATTAACGTCTCACACCACTGTTACATTTCCCATTGGGCTCAATTGTAACATTTATGTTCAAAACACAGTGAGAAGAAATTTTTTTGCAGTATGTGTCAGGGCTCAAATTCTTCACTGGTTCAAAATATGCAATTATAAAGGAAAAACAGCTTACATTGATCGTTTTTTTTTTTTAGTTCAATGGCTTTGTAATACCTTTACAGAAAAAAATAATATGTCAACTATTCGCCCACCATACGGTTCGAACCAACCATTCTAACGTGTCATAGAATTGCCTAGAAATCTGGTATCAGCATCAAATTTTCAGTGGTGATTTCTAAAATACTGACTCAATGGAGATAAAAGTGGTGTGAATCCTTTAGTGCTGGTGTCAACGTTGCGACATATAACGTCGATTGCGACATTTAGCGTCGGTGCGATATTTAACGTTACCCTAGCAACATCGTTTGTTTAATATATCACTCATTGTTTTTGTATTCATTGTGGTCCTATATTTATTTTTGCGCTCATGAGCTTGCGTATATAAGCAGTATCGTAATTTTCATTGAAATTCGTAGTGTTTATTTAAACAATGCTAATAATGTCCAGTGCCACGAGCCCGTAAATTATAATTATTTCATTTGCGTGTTGAATGCAGCTTTTTCTTTCTTTGTAAATGTTTGTTTTAATGTAAATGATGTTTTTCGTTATATGTCGACATTCATTCATTCATTCATTCATTCATTCATTCATTCATTCATTCATTCATTCATTTATTCATTCATTCATTCATTCATTAAAAGAGTCGCCATATTGGTCAGCTGTGGTATAGGGCACCGAAAACGAAAGGTAAGAAATATGAACGGTTGTGTATGGGAGCAAGTACATAGAATAGGAGTTAGCACACTCAAGACTTAAAGAAAGTACACTTAAAGAGAGAGACTAATACGGGAATGTACAGAATAAAACAGCTTTAGGATGAATAAAGAAAGTTTTATCAAGCAAATCTAAAATCAGAACGGAGTACTAATAGTAATAGCATTTGATAAACCAGTTATCAAAATGACATCGATATAAATATAGACTCAAACCGGTTCATTCAAGCATAAAAAAAGTTATCTTATTAGACATAAGAAAGATATAAAGAAAACAGTTATTGGTGCTCAATCCTCCACGACCGGTGATTGTAGCAATTTGATGGGTTGACCTCAAATTAATGAGGATTGCAAAATTAGGCTATTCGCAGTACTAGCAAACCACAAAAACGATTGGATACGTCGTACACACTTAGAGATATGTTATATTTACCAGCAAAACGTTTTAGTCGATTACAACGATTTGCATGATATAAAACGTATGAATTAATTTTAGTTCCGGTCAACCAGAATGACGCCCCTTTCATGACCTAACAGCTTTAAAAGGTCTTAACTCTAACACTTTTATTAACTCCAAAGTGGTCTAATGGTGTACGCCTTTAACTGTCACTCAGGATGCCGTATGTTCAAACTGCAGTCAATGCTAAAAATACAAAAAAAACAACAACAACAACATTTATTTTATTCTTTTTTATTTTTTATTGAAACTGTTACCGGTATTCAACTAACAAACTGGGAAAATATGTAAACTTAAAGTGTCGCCATAATCACAAACTCTCTCGCAATCCTGTGATGAAGAAGTATACATGTGGTTGTATGAAAAGAGATTTCATTATGCTAAGGTATCGGACACGTTGAAGTAGTTATTCTTTATATTGTCCTGTTTGATTTTACAGAAAGCACAATCCCAACTTTGTTAGTGGTGTCTAGAGGACATGCTGCTACGAAAAGATATTTAGCTCGTGGCATGCATTTCCTGAAGTTTTTCTGATAAATCGGACATTTTAAGCCGTTCAAATCTATAATACAAACTACATTTATACAATTGTCCATTTTTAGACTATTATCTTGGTGGCTTTTAGACCCGACATAACAGTACATATCAACCTTAGTAATACACTGTAAGGCAAGTATTTGCTGGGTATTATGATACATTCATACTGCATTTATTATATGTGAAGGATATGTCATATGTTTGCAAGACTAATAATTATTTTGGGGATAACTTTATACTTTTTACAAAACCACTAATAAATATGTGAACCTCCACAAATTCTACAGGAGGCAAGTGCCTCCGTTTGCCTTAGTGTGGCTACAGCTCAGATTATTATAGTCTCGACTCTTAACAGCTAAAAGAAAGATTAATAGAACAATGTTTTGTTTGAATATTTAGTGTCATTGTATGTCATCGATGGCTAATAGACGAATAGTACAATGGAAATGGTGTACATGTATTACATGAAGAACAGGTAATGGTCTACGGGTCTGAAACAGCTGCGATATTTTATACAAAATAGTGAGATGGGCGATAATGTTCTAAAACGGAAAAAATACTTATATTATTTGTGAAGTATATACAACGACATAACTTAAAAACCCTGAAATAGTTGGATATTAGTATAATTTCACATTATTAGAATGCCGCTAAATGACACAATATACCGACTTATGTAGTGAACAATATACGAGGCACCTACTTATGCTACGTACTAAGCAAATTTTGGCGTTTAGCAGCCTTATAACATCAATTTGTATTTTTTTACTGATATAATTTGGTATATTGACATACAACAAATGTAAAACACATAAAGTAATTCGTGAAATGCTTCCGAAGTAATAAATTGGGCTTTTTTCAGTCTGAAAATGGTTCATTCCGTCACTTTTCTCGAATATTTGAGGAAACGGTCGTGTACCGATTCAAAAACACATGTCCGCTTGAAACTTAAGTAGAATGTCGCTCGTATCGGCTATATCTTTGATTTAAAAACGAAATAATAATATGAAAATAAAGGGGTTTTCCTTCCTCACTGTTCGACCGCGTGCACAAAAATAACACCGTTTTATCGTGTGTAGCTATCACCGAAAATGCGGCGTAGTAGCCGTACGTTCGACGGCGTAATATAGATCAATATAGAACATAATCTAGTCTTGATCATATGTGACGCTTGCTTTTCTAAAAGACAAACAAGTTGTACAGAAGAAACGTTTGGATCTGGAAGTAAGATCTGATTGGTTCAAAACAAACACACTTCTGCAATCGTGAAACATTGGGTATTTCCGTATCCTCCGTATAATAAAGGCCGAGGTGTTCAGATTGACACCTCTTCAACGGTTATGTTATAATAAATTTTAAAAATATTTATTCGGACGGAAACCATGGCAGTAACTTGTACAAGATCTTTGTCATAGAAAATATCTAATAATATAAAGATAATGAATAAAGAAATAAACATCCAACCGATATTCTTTTGAAATTCTATGGAAATATCTGAGGTAGTTCGACTGTTGAATCTTCCAATCAAAAACGTCATTCAATTTTCGCTAAATAAAAATGATTTTTATTCTCGGGCAAACTTGTCAAGACGTTTGCTTTAAGAAAAGCAAGCGTCACATATGAGCAAGACTAAACATACTCATAGGTTGTCCGATTGTTCGAATCAACCGATCATAAACTTTATCAGGTTACCTTTATATTTTTATTCCCGGTCTAACCTTTCAAGACGTTTGTCTTTTAGAAAAGCAAGATGATAAAACTAGCGTTTAACAGTAGTCATTCGGACCACCTCGCCGATTATTCTAATACCGAAGGATGACAGAATTGGCCGAATATATACGATTGTTGTAATGGCCCCGTGTGACCCATGGGAATAAAATGCCCGTTTCTGGTTACATTTTTGCAGATAAATATTTCATGAACAATCACAAAACAATGACAAACACCACTTAAACACATCCACATAACTGTTTGAAGGTTGCAATGTGAATTTTCAATCAGGTGACGCATGGTGATATTAAAAAATGCTATTTCAAAATAGTATGGTATAGCAAAGGCTATATAATTCCTTGATTAAAGAAAACAATAAAATAGTTATTTCACAATATGATGACAATATTGTTGGACAATGGTGATGACAATGATGATACAATGGTCTGACAATGGTGATGGACAATGGTGCTGACAAAGGTGATAACAATGATGTTGACTATGGTGTAGACAATGGTGATGATAATGGTGATGAAAATGTTGTTGACTATGGTGATGACAATGAGGCCCTCCCAGGGGGGTTTGAGATCTGGAGAACATGGCCATTTATTTTCAGAGATCTGGGGAACATTGGCCATTACTTTCAGAGATCCAGGGATCAAAGGCCTAATTTTAGAGATCTAGGGATATTGTCTTTAATGAAAAAAGTACCTAATTTGATCAATTTTATCAGAGAGATAGCCAACATGAGGCACTTGTCTAAATTTCAGGTGGCACATTTTGGCTTTTTCTAGTTTAGTTTGAACTTATTTATTTTACTTTGATTTTTAAACAAGTTCTTTCGACTAAGACAAATCACGCTCAAAGTCTTCCTGGGTATAACCAGTACTAAGCATATGTGGGAAAAGTGTCTTGCTCAAGGACACCACACATAGTCGTGGCGAAGGATTGAAATACCCACGACCCTCCGATTACGGGTTCGGTGCTTAACCACTAGATCACGTGGCGTTTTCTAAATCATAGAAACACACATCCTCCAGAATCTAACAACATACTTTTGTGATTATGGTATCAAAAGAAAGGGCTTGATTTGGAAGATTATTTTTTTCTCTTTTAAATTTAAAGAAATGAAGAATTTTACGCTTTAAGTATTTTTATGTGATCGTTTTCTCTTTTTTTAGCCCATTTTTTGAAATAAAAAATAAGAAAAACGACTTCAATAAATATTAATATGAAACTTTCGCCACTGATGGAAAACTTACTGCTTCATCGTTCTACCTAATATTTTTATTTTTATTGTGTTTTGTTTAAACTTAGATGGTATTTGTTAAATGAAGACTACCCTTTTTTGCTTAAAAAAAATTTTTTTGGGTAAAAATTCAACATATTTCGAATTCAATCCGTAATAATTTAAATTTAGAAGAAAAAAATTAATTAATTGGTAATTGGAATTGGTCATCATTTTTTATCAGCTTTACTTTGGCACCAAAATTGTCAAGCCAAGATTCGAAGTGTTATTATAGTAAATATTAAAAGTGCTGTGGACATTACTTGCTATTAGTCTGCCAGTTTCTGTAATTAAGTCCCTGGTATTATGTATAATTTTTATACTTGATCATAATTTACTTTTAAAATGAGATGCCGACTGCTTGAAACAGCTTTCGACAGCTTTGGAGGTTTCTTGCGTGTTAGTCTGGGCCTCTGCACAACTTCATCCCATGGTGTGGTCTAGTGGTAGAGCACCGAAACCTTGATCGGATGGTCGTGGGTTCGATCTTCCGCCACAGCATTGTGTGGTTTCCTTGAGCAAGACACTTTTTCCGCATATGCTTTGTACTGGTTCTACCCAAGAAGACTTCGAGCGTGATTTGTCTAAGTTGTAAGAACTTGTTTCACAATCGAAGTAATATAAATAAGTTTAAACTAAAAAAATACCATAATCATATGTACCCGAAATAAATTTTGGATGGTAATTCCGACCAAAGATGTATTTACAGTACTGATGAGTAAAGGCAGAATAGTATAGTGGTTAATATCGTCGATTTCGGATCGTAAGGACTGGTGTTCAATCCCACCTGGCATCTACTGTTTTTATATTAAATCGTGTTTACACAATAAAGTCAATTATTTATGTGTATTTATAATTATTTATGTGTATTTTGCTTTTTGTAAATTAACCGTTCAGCTCTCATTTGTTTTTGTCTCTTCTGTCCTTCCATCGATATCTTCTTTGGCTCTACTTGCCAAAGGGCCAGCAGGGCTTATGCAGTGATAAATTGTCCGTCATCTATCCGTTAACCTTTTTCTTGTAGAAGCTATAGCCCCCCCCCCCCCCCCCCCCCCCCCCCCCCCCGCACACACACATTTTTCAAAGAGTCTTATCCAAACTTGAACAGCATTTGTCTAACCACAAACTCTTGAAGTTCTTGAACCAGCGTGATTGAACCACAAATTCTCCCTGCCACAGGGCTTACAAGCACAATTTTTAATGAAACTTAAAAAACACCTTTTCTTTGAAAGTTCAAGCCATAGACCATAGATATTTTAAACAAGGAAAAGGTGGCAGGCAATTAAACTTCAAGTTTCATTGAGGTGCAATAGTTTGAAGAGTGATTTTATTAAATGTGGTGCTACAACAGCAGATTTAAAAGACTCTGGCACATTGCATGACGTGATCGCAAAGTTTCTTTACCCAAGTGATGCTCCTCAAGAGCACATCTCTGTCAAAATTTATGGAGATGGCAATTGCTTTTATAGATCAATCTCCAAAGCGCTTTTTGGTCACGAAAACAGACATACTGAGTTGCGCATCAGTACAGGATGATCCCCCTATCTATATTATGTGGACACATACAGAAACTTCTGATCTTGAAAACTGGAACCCAAACCACTTTGTAACATGTTTTCCAAATTCACTCCTTAGTTCGAACGACGATGAGCCTCCTGCCAAAAAATAAAACTAAAACGGACCACGATGACATCAATGAAACTGAAACTACAGACAATGGTAGTAGGAGGACGGTGGCTTATACGGAAGAAAAAAACAGTCAGAGAGGACAGAATCGGGACAAAAACAGGAAAGTGGCGACAAGAATACTGCAGCAGACGGTAAAGAAACGGGTCACTTGGGAGATTAGGACACGGATCCAAATCGTGAAAATAGAAATGATTTGGGTAAAGTTATCAATGGAACAATTGATTTATCAAAGTTGACATATGCAGAGAAAATACGCTTTGAGAAAAACCAGAAAAATTCAGATCTGTTTTTAAATATGAAGCCCCAATCTATTTCCAAAGGAAAGGGTGATACGAAAAAGTCAAAGATTTTGTCTTTTCAAAGTTCATGGATGAGACAGTATAAATTGCTTACATATAGCCATATTTTGGATGGCGGTCTGTGTACTTGCTGCGTATTATTCCCTCAAAAGAGCTTGAAAAGTAATAACACATTTGTAACAAGGCCACATTCACCGCATACAAAAAGGCCCATAGAAAAAATTCCTCCCTCTCAAAACATGAAAATTCCGAGTACCATAATATGGCAAGACTCGACTATCAAATGACCAAATCCATTCTTGAAAGGCCCACATCCTCCTTACCATACAAAATAAACAAACAGAACCAGGCAATCTATGACCGTTATTTCAAACTTTTGAGGAAAATTGTTCAGACAATATTACTCTGTGGCAAACAGAACATTTCACTCCGAGGACACCGAGATGATAACACAAGCGATGCGTCAAATAAAGGAAATTTCCTTACAATTTTACAGCTTTTATCAGAGTACGATGAAGCGCTTAAGCTTCACTCGGAAACTGCAAAAAAGAATGCAACACACACTAGTAAGACAATACAGAATGAGGTCATACAGATTGTTGCAAAATATATCAGAGACAAAATAATAGATATCCTTAAGAAAGGCAAAGGTTTTTACTCTGTTCTTGCAGATGAAGTAACGGACAAGTATACAAATAAGGAAATTTTGGTTATTTGTTTGAGATTTCTGGATACTGGCAAAAAACCTGCAGTCATTAGGGAAGAGTTATTTGACTTCATTCAGTTAAAAAGAACCACAAGTTAAGCTATAGCAGAGAAGATAGTTGCAATGCTTTAAAGCAATGATATTCCAGTAGATGCAATGCGTGGACAGGTTTATGATGGGGCTGCGGCTATGTCATCGGAAAAACAGGATTGTCAAGGACGAATTAAAAGATTGAACAAGTTGGCCATCTACACTCACTGTCGAAGTCATGTTCTCAATCTTAGTATAGCTTCAGCATGCAAATTACCTCTAGTGAGAAATATGATTGATGTAATTAACTCGGTGTTTCTTTCCTTTGATCAATCTCCGCAAAAACAATCGTTTCTTGAGCATATCCTAGAGGTTGAAGGCTCTGAATATGCGAAGAAAAAAATAGTTGGACTTTGTAAAACCAGGTAGGTAGAGAGGCGTGTGTGTTTTGATACATTTTATTATCTCTACGGTTACATTGTCAAGTGCCTACAGCGTATGTTGAATCCGTTGGGTGAAAGCAGCAATAAAGGTTGGTCATGGGATAGACAGTCAAAGATAACAGCACAAGGATTGCTCACATCACTGACAAACTTCACGGTTTTGATTGTTTTTGTATGTGAAAGATATGTTCTTGACACAATAAAATGTCTGACATTGAAGGTTCAAAAAAGAGATGTTGACATCTCTAAAGCTTGTGAAATGCTTGATCATCATGTCGAGAAAATATCTGAAATACGTAGAGAGGTGGACATCGAATTTGAAACATGTTTCTCAGATGCCACACAAATTGCAAATGACCTAGAAATAGAGATCAAAGTTCCCAGAACGTGTGTAAAACAACAGCATAGAGCAAATGTTAACACAACAGAACCAAAGGAATATTTCAAGTCTACATTAGCCATTCCATTCCTTGGTTATTTACTCCAAGAGTTAAGATCTCGCTTCCAAACCGAAGATACATCAGCATATTCTACATGCTCTTTATTACCATCCAGCATAACTGAACTTGGCGAAAGAGAGCTGACGAGACTTTCTCATCAGCTGATGTTCTGGGAAATTGATCTTGACTGCATTTCATCCCAGGATTTACTAAAGGAAATTAAAGAATGTAAAAGGTATTGTCAGAAATTGGAAGTCAATCAACTTGACAGCCTCAGTGACCTGATATCCGTTAACAACGAAGTGGATGAAGACATGTTTCCAAATATGAAGAAACTTATTCATGTAGGTTGTGTTTTACCGATTACTTCATGGGAAGCAGAGAGATCTTTTTCTGGGCTGAGGAGAATAAAGAATTATAATGCGCAATACAATGCACGAGGAGAGATAAAATTGGCTGGCTTTGATGCATTTACATCATTCAATGGATATTGAACTTGATGATATTGTCCAGAAATTTATTAAGACAAACAATAAAAGGCTTTTTCAGTCGAGCGTAGTCTTTTCACCTGAGAGTGCTGAATGAGAATGACCCACAAATCTAGCCAATAAGAATAAAGATGTTTTTTAAGTTGAAGACACCCTAGTGGTTAAAACTCTATTTTAAAACAGACCAACTATAAGTATGAAAAAAAGACAATATATATATAAAAAAAATGAAGCAATGGTATTAAAAGTCTAGACCTATGTGTAAGAACAGCTTGGCTTTTCAATACATCGGTTTAATATGGAAAACGAAAAATAAAGAGAGAGAAAAAAAGACGATTCTAGAAGTGGAGACCTCCGCGTGGTTAGAACTGGAAACGTTTGAAACATCCACATCAACACTGTATGAAATTCAAATTTGGACCCCCATGACAATGGTGATGGACAATGGTGCTGACAATGGTGATGGACAATGATGATGGCTATTGTGATGACAATAGTGATGAAAATGTTGTTGACTTTGGTGATGACAATGGTGGTGACAATGGAGATGACAATGAAGATGGGCAATGGTGCTGACAATGGTGATGACAATGGTGATGCAATAGTCTGACAATGGTGATGGACAATGATGCTGACAATGATGATGGCTATGGTGATGACTATGGTGATGAAAATGTTGTTGACTATGGTGATGACAATTGTGATGACAATGGTGATGATGATGGTGATGACAATGCGGATGGCTATTGCGCTGACAATGGTGATGACTTTGGTGATAGCTATGATGATGACAATTGTGATGACAATGGTGATGACTATGATGATGACAATGGTGGTGGCAATGGTGATGACTATGTTGATGACTACGGTGATGACAATGGTGAAGGCCATGGTGTCGACAACGGTGATGACTATGGTGATGACAATGGTGATGACAATGGTGATAGCTATGGTGATGGCAATGGTGATGACAATGGTGATAGCTATTGTTATGGTGACAATGGTGATGACAATGATGCTGACAATGGTGATGGCAATGGCGAAAGCATTGGTAACAGCAATGGTACTGGCTATGTTGCACATTTCCATGACCATAAGTTTGTCTAAGTTGTAAGAACTTGTTTCATAATCAAAGTGAAAAAAGTTTAAACTAAAATTATACAAATGCCACGTCCCCCCCCCCCCCCCCCCACCCCACACACCTTCCCTACCCCTTTTACTTAATAAAGGAGCATATCCAGTGCTTAATTAATTAGGTCATTGGCTGAAATATGTTGTGAAAATAACAATTTTAAAAATGCATGCTAGAATAAATGAATAAAGTAGGCAACTGCTGGCACTTGTCTAAATTTCAGGTGGCACTTTTGGCATTTTTTAAATCTTAAAAACACAACTCCTCCTAACCAAACAACATGTTTTTTGTGATTTTGGTATTCAAAGAAAGGGCTTAATTGTAACTTGTGGTGGTGAATTTTTCTTTTTTTAAAGGCATATAAACATTTAAGTCACTGAAATGAAGAATGTTTACAGTTATTTTTATGATCATTTTCTCATTTTTAGTCCATTTTTAATTACAGTCAAACCTGTGCAAGTGGTCACCTCTATTAAGCAGCCACATTTCCTATTTCCCATGTCTACGTTTTCTGAGCAAATTAACTTATATTAAGCAACAACCTGTATTAAAAAGTCACTTTTGTGTTTCCCTTGACTAGCTGCTTAAGACAGGTTTGACTGAAGGAAATAAGAAAAAAGTCTTTAAATATTTCAAGTTTTGGCCACTGATGACAGTGGCGTAGCTGTCCCAAAAATGATGTGCAAGCCCAACAGGATCTAGCTGGGTCTGAGGTCATGCCCCAGCAGAAAAAAGACTTTCAGATTGCATTTCCTGCATTTTAGGTGGTATTTTCAGGAGATATAATGATGCGTATGCAAAAATATGTACAAGCCCGGGCTTTAAAGCGTAAAGGCAGCTACGCCACTGGATGAAGAACTTACTTCTCATCTCTCTACATGAATTCTATTTTTATGGCGTGTTTTTAAAATGTTTTTATTAAATAAAGTACACTTGTACCATTTTTGGTTAAAATAATATTAAGTAAAAACAAGGAATAAGAGTACATTGGTAAAAATTTCAACATTTTTTATTTTTAACCTGTTATAATTTAAATTTGATAATTGGAAATAATCATCATTTTTATCAGCTTTACTTTGGTCCAAAATTATTAAATTCAGACATAGATTCAAAGAGTTCTTAAAGAAAGACTAAAGGTGCCACCCAAAATTTCAGCAGTGTGTAGTATATTGATATTAGACTGCCAGTCTGTAAATATATAATAAGATGAAGACAAAAAATGAAATTAAGGCATCTTAATTTGATTAAATATAATAAAAGCAGTGTCTTACATAATATGTTTCTGCTACATGTATGACTATATAGGGCTAGTACCTTTAAAATTTAAACATGCCGCTTTCTATGAATAGATCTATAGCTCCGCCCATCAACGTCTCTGATCAATTTACGCTATGTAAATTGCGGTCAAAGGTTGACCCGGAAGTGATGTTGTTTTCAAGTACACGAGCCAGAAGTGGGACAAAACAAAGGGATGGATGTTTTGATAAGATTTACCGTAAGTGTTAAAATAAGAATGGAAAATTGAAAACTAATTATTCAAAATGTATTTGAGTCGTGCAAAAAAGACAATTGATCAACAGGATCAAAAAGAGTTTCAGGAAAAGCGTGCAAAACACTCTGAAAGGAATGAACGCGACCTGTCATCTAGAAACGAACCCAGTAGCACTTCTAAAAGCGAGGAAACCATGGAGGATTTTAAACCCGACGAGTTACCGGATGGAGCTTGTTTTCGACCTAAAAGTGTTAACATGGGTACTGATGATGGTCAGACAGCTATAAGATGTGCTGAGGTAAATATCGTTTTATTTTTCATAACCGAACGAATTATGATTTTATCATTTACCATGCAATGAATTGATTATGACAAAACAGCTGATCGCTATCCAGCATCCGCAATAATATTCATGACGCACAGTATCGAAAGAGAATGATAAATTAATTGAATAAAATGCTGTATGTGTCCCCAGTAAAATGTTATAGTTGCAAACTGACCAAGATTTAAATATAATCATAACTTTTGCATATTATTATTAACAGTGTCATTGAATCGTTGCAAAAAAACTCAACAGACTCTATTTTTTTTCTAACGTTGGTTATACATGGTATATTATGGGAAAATGTTTTTTTTCCAATTATAACATTTTGAAAAAATGCTAATACAGAGCTATTTAGCCACTTTTAAATTATATCAAATGTAAAGATTTCTATTTTTTTAGTTCACTTTACATAATATGGTGCTCTAATTTGTGTCAATTTTTCCCCCCCAATTAGTTCAATCGGTTATGTGTCTGACTATCAATCCAGGGGTTGTGAGTTCAAATCTGGCAACAGTCACTGTGATGATTGATATACATCAGTGTCGCATTATCATTCATCTCTCAACGCTGATTCAAGTGGGGAAGTTATCAGTTACTTTCGGAGAGGGGTGTGCTCGAGTACTGGTTAACCTTTCAGGATCCCAGCTTAACTGATTATCTGTTAGCCATTGATGGCAAAAAAAAATGATGCTAAATATTCAATTTTCTTTTTCTGACTATGGTTTTAATTTTTCTGACAAGCTGACAAACGCTATTTTAATTTAGACCCTGGTTACTACCGTATCTACTCATGTATTAGACGCATTCGTGTATATCGCGCATCCATGTTTTAAGACCAAGAACTAAGAAAAAAAATACCATTCTCCTATATTTGTTTAAAAAGCGCATCATAAGTGACAATTTCTAGGTAGTGACAATTTTGAAGTTTCTCAAGAGAATGCCGTTAATTTTTTTAATCTACGTTTTATACACACTCAAAATACTTGACACTTCTCATCACTGTCTCAATACATACTCAGAGTACATTGCCCAGGCGTGCAATTAAGATGTCAACTAATATGCAGAAGCCACATGGCAGTACCCGCTTTCAATACTCCGAAATGACCGGTGACACTCGTACACAGTCATGTTTTGTTTTTTCAAAAAAAATTTTTTTTTAATCATAACGAAATACCGCATGTTAAATTGATTTTATTTTATAAACATAAACTGCTACAAACTGCACAAACAAAAGATACTGGGAGTCGTTTAAAAATGATTGATTTTCAACCAAAGAACAGTCGTTTCTTTGACGTTCACTCCATCACGCTTCGTCACCTTTTCTCTAAAAAATCAATAAATTATATACTGGTATATTTCATACTAAAAGATTCACCAATTTGCGAAAACACAATTGCTTTGCATCCTTTGAAATTAAATACACACAGTAAAGCGTCATGTCAGTTCCATCAGATAAACACGTTACCGGGTCACGTAATCATGAAATGGCCACTCAAAGCCAGACTAGTTTACACTAAAGTAAACATTACGGAATCAAGAAAGTATGTAACAATTAAATGTGAACCAGTCCGTTTTTTTATTTTGCGATTGAATATATAATGGCCGTCTATAAAACCGACACAAATTATTTTTGACCTTGTGCCAATGTGGGATGTCGTCACTCTGGCAGTTTCTTGCGTCACAATACGTAGCGTTCTTTTTCACTATGTGGAAAAGTATCTATGTAACGAACATGATTTTCTAAAAATAGCATGAACACTTTTTTAATTGTCAATCGTATAACAGTACAGCGACTTAAAATCGGTGTTTTGATAAATAGATCAGTAAGGGTTAGCAGAGTTGTGTAAGCAGGCCATGCGTCAACTGATTGTTTTATCACACATTTACAAGCAAAGGAACGATGTCCTAGGCAATGTTTTTCAAGGATAATTCGGGATTCAAACTTATAACAAAGAAATAAATTAAAGCTACAGGTGTGGCAATTTATAGACTCTAAATAACAGAGAGCAATCATTATTTTACTTAATCTTTTAAAATATACATGGGAAAAAAGGAAATAAAAAATTTACATTAAAAAAATGAAATCTTCTGTACTTATGTATATCGCGCATCCTTTCTCGAAGATCTTAAAAGTTGGGGAAAAAACGCGCCTAATACGTGAGTAGAAACATTTGAGTAGATAACATTTGCACAATGTAAACACAGGTCAGAGTAACTCTCAGTTTGATCAGAGTGTACATTGTTTGGCTCCCAATGTAAGTGTTTCTTTTATACTTCTTTTAAAGTTTTTCATGGAAAAGCCTAAAAACAAGGATGGAAAATCAGGATTAAGCAAGAGATAATTGACTTCTGGGTATCATTTTCATCTCCATCTCCACTATTCTTTCTTTCACGAAGACTATTTCCATTCGCTTCTCCAACCACAATGTTAAATAATAATAAAGCTGGCAATCTGACAGCCAATATCACACAGAGATCCAGATTGGAGCATACAAACACTAAACAGAGGGTTTCTACTATGAGAATTTGCATGATGCTATATAGAGGAACTCTTGTATAATTTAACATGTAATTTTACCTAACGCTTTTCTGTAATTAACATTTCAGTATTTGGAAACTTAAAATAACTAGAGATTTCAATGAATATGGATAGAAAATATGTATATGCTTTGTTGTGTGAGTGTTTGTCCTTTCATTATTGCTTTTAAAAAACTGAATTATTATCAGAGTTCCAATCTTCTAGGTTAATTTTGTCCAATTTGGTTGTCATTTTTTTGTATGCACTTCAGTGTCTGAAGATTTCTTTTTAATAATCTTTCCGAGTTTTACTATTAAGGTTAGCTAGATTTATAAAGTATCTACATATATAATGTAAGTATGGACTTGAAATATGTTAGAATACATCATGAAGGACAATCAACTCATTTAGACCTTATCTAGCAAGATCTTTAGTTCCAGTCATCTCAATAATACCAATCAAATTAATAACTTTGCGAAGACTGCAGCGTGGTCTAGCGGTAGAGCGTCCGCCTCACATGCGGAAGATCGTTGGTTCGATCCCCGGCCGGGTCATACCAAAGACTTTAAAAATGGTACTAGAAGCTTCCTAGCTTGACGCTCAGCATTTAGAGGAAAGTTCTAGGTCTGGTCGGCCCGGTGTCAGTATAATGTGACAGGGTCGGGTATCATACCATGTGTCTGCGGCATGATACTCCAGTGTGACAGAGCTCAGAATCCTGTCTGAAGTAGACACCATCTCGATATGACTGAAAAATTGTTGAAAGCGCCGCTAAACACCATACAACAACAACAACAACAACAATAACTTTGCAAACTGAAATTCTCCACAAAATGAGACCATTTCCACCAGTTTGATGTTCTGGGTTCAAGCCCAGTTCAGTCCGTATCTTGTCATGTGTTGAAAATGGCTTTGTCGTTGTTGTATGGTGTTTAACGTCACTTTTAACAATTTTTCAGTCATATCGTGATGGTGTCTACTTTAGGCAGTATTCTCAGTGCTGTCACACTGGAGTATCATGTCCAAGACACACTCAACCATGCCACGGTGCAAATGGCTTTAAGTCCCATTTAAATTTTACATTGAAGACAAAAAGTATCATTGTACACCTAGCTGCTAGTAAATGACAATTACATTATATTACCATAAGAATAATTGCAGGATTTTACCAAGCTGGTATTGGGTGTACCTATTGGTGAATATTCTATGGCATTAATTAATCTCTGTATATATTTCATGCATGTACTATTCTGTAGATTTCATGCATGTGCTTTTCTGTAGAGATGGAAATTTAATTAAGTCCATACAGATGCTATTTTCTTTTGTAAGAAGTTTAGTAGCAGTTTCTTGTCGCAGCCATGTTTGCGCACTTGGGAAAAACATTGATTAATGATAAATACACAAATACAAATCATGGGGTCCTGTGTGATGAAAAATAGCCTAAGAGAATGTTAAAGAATTATGTGTATTGTGTTAAGTGTCTTGTTTTAACAATCTTCGGAATTGTGTCAGCTTGAATTATTCTGTCAGATGATATGTAGGCCCATCCAGTCATAGTGCACCAAACTGACTCGTATCTTCTAAAAACTATCAGACTGCCAAGAGAGGAAGCTTCTTATTCCATTTTAAAATAACTTTGTGGGCCGGACTGGAAACGAAGCCCATAACTATTAGGCTAGCTTATAAATGTCGCCTACACTTTTCATCTAGACCATAGCTGTGGTTTTAAAGAATCATGACAATCCAATTTGATAACTAATTAGAGGAAATAAATGATTCCCACGTTACTAGGACTGTGTCCTTCGCCTCTAATCCAAGAATGCCACTTTACGACAAATTCACAGATCCACACAATGTGTTTACGAGCTGTAAAAGAACTATTCATTCCAGTGTTTACACTCGGAGTATTGGTTAAGCTGATTCCATAGACATTTCTGACATGGTGCTCTCAGACATCATACTTTCTTACATCTACATAAAAACAACATAAATTCACATCCGTAAAAACAACATACATTCACAACCAGAGTAACAAGACCCCGTCAGTATCAGATCAATGTCATGAATAATTATCCCTGTGTCCCACTTTTGGCAGTTTTTGGTAATTTTGTGGCTGGTCATGATTAGCATAGGCTGGGAGATGGTCATTCGTGTTACTTGGACTTCTTTCATTGTCTGCTCACAGTAGAAACACTGATCAATCTAGCTTGTAGAATGGACCCACCTCTCCCGATTGGGTCCGTTAACCCTTTACGCCTTTGGACACCTCTAATAATGACGCCTTTGGGCACCTTATATAGAAGGCTTTGAGTTATTGGGTGAATTATGTTTATATTAACTGACAGAGTGGAAAACAGTGCAGGAAGTGTTCAGATTGCTCGTTATGAGCAATCTGAACTCTTCCTGCACTGTTTTCAAATGCTTTCTGTGACTAGTGTGGGAAAATGCGTATCTATGGAGTAAAGGGTTAAATAGCAATGTTGAGAAAGTCACATTTAAGTATGTTGATTGATCAGTTGCTTCAACTGAACGTTTGAATGACGTTATAGTTAATTAATCGTTCAGTCGCTATGAATTATGGGACCGGCATAGAATTCCCTGCTTTTTCAATGGCGGTTTATAGGCTTGATTTGGGAGATATCAGGTTCTAGGATAGACTATTGATATTGAGACCACGATCAATCTGTACCTTTCAGTCTGGCCAGGGTATACATGTTGTAGCTCTAAGTTGGTTATTCATGTATAAATTTGGTATTTGCATCCTGAAATTTTTGTTTCTACTAATTCATTTTGGCTTCATTATGCGCAGTAAACTCAGAACTTTTATGTAGCCATTTCTTTTGGTAGAACCAGTACTGAGTGTTCCCCCATATATTTTTTTTGTTTTCATTGCATTTTAAAATTGGTAATTTTGTTACTTTGGATTTAGAAAAAAAGATACTATTTGCCATTGGGAATGGGGCAGAATAACGGCCCAAAAATAGGCAAATGTGTATCCTAAACAATACAATCTGATCAGTGTCTTAATATAATGTCATTGTTTGACTCTCAGTCAGTTTTTTTTTTATAAATCACCCCCACCTCTACATTATAATGGAATGGTAGAAAATAAACAAGAATTGAAGAATGTTTAAATATAAAACAATGGAATGAGAACCACAAGTCAAATGTTTTATTTTATTTGCTGATGTCCCAGATCTGCAGAGATATAAATTTATAAAACTTGATTTCCATACCATAGAAAATAAAAAATACATACACCACAAGGAATTTTAAATGTGTAATTTAAATTATTTAAAGTCACTCCAAAATATGATAATGGAACAACCAATTATGGTAAATTTTCTTAAAATTTTCACTTTACCATAGTATTGATTTTTACTGGTAATCTATCTTGCATTGTAAAGCAATGCTCTTTGAGTAATTATGTTAGGTTTTGGTGCTACATTTATTATTAATAAATATGGGATATATATAATATAATAATTATATTGTGTGACTTTTGTACAATGCAGTCCATTTTGTCATCACATTTATATACCTAATAGACTATATATTTATCATGCATGAACACTAATTGGAATATATTGCAGTACAGTTTGTGACAAAATGATCACGAGGCAGTGTTCTCTATTTCAATATATTACAATTAGCGATAATAAACTGTCCTCAGCATTGGTAGTGAAAACCGAAGTGATCATGACAAAACAACTCATGTACAGCCATACTTGTGCAAGCGAGCATCTCTATTAAGCAGCCACTTGTCTTAAACAGCCACATTTGTTATTTCCAATTTCTATGCTTTCAGAGTGAATTCACCTGTATTAAGCAACAACCTGTCTTAAAAGGCCACATTTGCTTCTTCCCTTGACTGGCAGCTTAAGACATGTTTGACTGTCTACTAACTTCAATTTAAAATTCAAAGTTCATCTTTTTAAACTAAAATATAGGGTTGGGGTTCTCCATGGTCAAATGGTCAAGACACTGTCTCAAGATCACTGACCTCTCATCGCTGAGGTTATTGGATTGAGTCTGGCTCATTTAGACCGCGGCGTGGTCTAGTGGTAGAGCGTCCACCTCGCATGTGGAAGGTTGTGGGTTCAATCCCTGGCTGGGTCATACCAAAGACTTTAAAAATGGTACTAGAAGCTTCCTCGCTTGACGTTCAGCATTTAGAGGAGAGTTCCAGGTCTGGTCGGCCCGGTGTCAGTATAATGTGACTGGGTGGGGTATCATACCATGTGTCTGCGGCATGATACTCCAGTGTGACAGCACTTAGAATACTGTCTCAAGTAGACACCGTCGCGATATGACTGAAAAATTGTTGAAAGCGACGCTAAACACTATACAACATATACAACTGGCTCATTCAAAAAACTTTATGTAAGAAAGTTTGCCAATTACCAAAGGATGGTTGTTCTATTCAGATTCATCTTTGAGGTTTTCCTGCACCAATTAAACTGGATGGCATACTAAACCCCATTAAGCAACAAAACATACTGAAATGGATGTTTTTTGTCTGTAACATTTTATTTTTTTAACCATAATCCTACCAGAAAAAATTATCTATTTATTAAGTTTATTGTTCAACTTAAGAGTTCCAGTTTTTAATTGGGTTTTATGCTTATGTCGTCTTGATCTAGCTTTGCTGTTTTACTCACCACCAAAATGATAATACATGACAAGGACAACTTTTATTTCGGTTTTTTTTTTCATATATTTTGAGCAGAAACAAACCAGACAATAAAAATATATTGTAGACTTTGTATTATATCATTTTTAAAAAAATATTACATAAAATAAACCAAACGTAACAATAATAATAATCAAATTAGGAAGGCGTATGAATATTCATTATAGTCCGGCTATCAGTACTTTGACTTGTTGAGACCAGTTTGGTATTGGTGAGTGCCACCTATTACTGACTTTTACAAAGCAATTTCCATGTTATTTCAAGTGCTTTATAAACTTTCTTTCATTATAAATTGCCGCTTTTACAAATCTGTATTGATGTGGTAACAGATTATCATGCTCCTGTCTCAATTCTTTTCTCTGTCTTGGAAAAGCAAATGTTTTTTTAAAAAATGTTTTAAAGTTGCATATAATCTTATTGATGTACACTAATCCCCTCTAAGTACTTGATAGGTAGCTCTTTGAAATGCTCTTATACTTAAAATGTTTTCTTAAATTTTATTGCAAGTACCGTAATATTTTAATGACTAACAGGGTCAAATGTGTATGTGAAATATTATGAAATATCTAGTGTGGAGCGCATGGTCCAGTGGTAGAGCATCGAACCCATGATCGAAAGGTTGTGGGTTTGGTCTTCCCCTTATGGTTTTGTGTGATGTCCTTGAGCAAGACATTTTTTTTTTTTTTGCAAACACTGTAGATCCGGATTAGTCTAACATGCGGTATGATCAGTGTCCTGCTTGTGGTCCAATGATAGAGCATCTAACACAGGATTGGGGGATTGTGGGTTCGATACACAGCCATGTGTGGTGTCCTTGAGCAAGACACGTTTTTCAGCATATACTAAGTACCGGTTCTACCTTGGATTACCTTGAGCGTGATTTCTCGAAGTTGTATGTAATATTAGGTAAAATAAATAATTTTTGGGTGTCCTTTCTTAATGATAATTTATGGAGCCATTTGTAAAAAGGATGGATATGTTTATCATGGAATTCATTGTCGGATACCCATATGTAATCCATTCCGGTACTCTCCATTTATCACCTGTGGGCTATTAAAGTGGTTTGCGTCATTTCTACTAAGCCACAACACAGTGATATGATTGGTTCCTTCACAATTTCGTGAAGGGAACGTTATCCAATCGCAACGCTAGTTTCATGCAAACGTCGTTTTGATAAGATGTTAACGTTAGCTGTATTGTTCTGTTCTGTTCAAATAAAATGATGCAGAGCTAGCGTAATATCCTACGGTAATAAATGGAGAGTATCAGAATGGATTACATGTGGGTATCTGACGATGCATGGAATTGTGATAAATGTTTACAAATGATCTATAGCAGGTCTTCTTTGGTTGCTTGTATTTCGTGGTCACTAAGCTGTTCATTATATATAACTTCAGTATTAGCTGGTTTGGGTGCCTAGTAAGTTATGGTACAGTCATAATGTAGAAACATATTTATTTCTCACATTTCTGTGTTGGGTTATTAATCAAATGGAATATTGGCAGTATTATTGTAGTCTAGGTGTGACGCTGAATGTTCTAGGTTATTTTTTTATTTTTTGTGGCCTGGCCCGATTAACTCGGCGATATACACCATTGTGTCTCATTATCATTCGTCTCTCACTGCTGATTCAAGTGGGAAAGTTATAAGTTACTTGCAAAGATGGGATATGCTAGAGTATTGGTTAACCTTTCAGAATCCCAGGAAATTGTGGTTAGTGTAACTGATTATCTGTTAGCCTCCGATGGCATAAAAATGATGCTAAATGACAACAAATTATTTTTTTGTGTATTTTTTTTGAAGCCTTGGTGTGACATTGTGAATGTTCTAGGGCTATTTTTTGTTTTGGATATTTGTGCATTTACTTAATTCAATACTGTTGATCCTTTCTCAGACCGCGGCTATATGGTCTAGTGGTAGAGCGTCCGCCTCGCATGCGGAAGGTCGTGGGTTCAATCCCCAGTCGGGTCATACAAAAAACTTTAAAAATGGTACTAGAAGCTTCCTCGCTTGACGCTCAGCATTTAGAGGAGAGTTCTAGGTCTGGTCGGCAAGGGTATCAGTATAATGTGACTGAGTGGGGTATCATACCATGTGTCTGCAGCATGATACTCCAGTGTGACAGCACTTAGAATACTGTCTCAAGTAGAAACCGTAGCGATATGACTGAAAAATTGTTGAAAGCGACGCTAAACACCATACAACACCATACAACATTGATCCTTTCTCTTTTTATGCACAATGAAAAAAACTGTTGTTTTAGAGTTTCCCAAGTTATTGCATTTCTATGCTGCGGGGCAGTGTTGTCCTTAAGGGGATGGCAAATCAATACAGTTGCCCTAAAGTCGCCATCTGTTTTCATACAGGTATTAACAGTGTGTCAACAGGCTTAAAATGCTCGGTCCAATTATGACAAATATTTAAACTTTGTTTTAAACTTGTTTCTCAGTGTTTCTGATTTAATAACTGTACAAACATTTCATGGTTGTAGGTCAACATTAAAGTGAACTGCCCCCAGGGGACAGACCGCAGTGTTTTTACTTACAGATAAGGTGTTCGTAAAATCTTGTTAAACAAGTCCATTAAGGGAGACACGACACACCATCACACCATCATGACTGGCCATGTCAAAACCACCGGAGCAAAAACAACTGTCACACAGAAACAAGTTTTTAACTGTGACTTGGTCACTGTGGTACCTGGGCACAGATATATAATCAGTTTAAACGGGCAAGTTCGTAATTGTACGGTATATGTAAAGTGGGTAGTTTCTGTTTCTTATGTAACTTATTCGTAATTGAGTACCAATATACCTGTTTTACCTGTACTGAATAAATGAAGCCGATAAAATGTTTACAAGCGTTCTGAAGTAAACAAAAATGCATGGTATATATACCAGTGAATATAATGTAATGTATGGTGTAAGCTTTGCTTTCAAATATTTTTAAGTCATTCACTGCAGTGCCTGGTTGTGATTTGAGTATTTTAAGCACTGCCACATTGGATGGAGAATCCTGCCACAGACTCTGTATAGAATCATAAGTCTAAAGAGATATTGATAGAGCTTTGTTGTAGAGATTGAAACAGCTTTGAGGTGGTTTAGCTGCAATCTTGCATTTTGAAAGTTATGGTTTTGAGCCCATGTTGAGTCACTCATATCAAAGACTTTGAAAATGGTACTAAAACCTATCTCTGCTCAGGTGATATGAAGAACTGGTGGTAGAGCACCTAACCCAGGATCGGGATCATGGGTTCGATCCTCCGCCACTGCTATGTGGGTTTGCTCCTCCGTCACAGCTATGTGTGGTGTCCTTGAGCAAGACATTTTTATCTGCATATACTTGTTCTACCCAGGAGACATTGAGCATGATTTGTCTAAGTTGTAAGAACTTGTTTCACAGTCAATGTAAAATACATAAGTTAAAAAGAGACTGGTTGACAAAATTGGTGGATACAGTATGAAGCAAACAATATCACTTAGACTGCATATCATATTTATAATTTCCACATTTCTGCATCTGCTTGCAGAATTGAGGCAAGAATTAGTGCACCCAGTCATGATAAGGCAAATACTTCAAATCTATCAAATGATATAATTTTGTTCACTGTTTACCAATTTAGAAATTGCAAAAACTTCCAGAATTTTGTAGAACTGGCTGATGAAGCCAAGGTCGGTTGTGTTGATAGTATGCAGGTAACAAGAAAATGTGGAGAGAGATATTTTCTATATCTTGCAATCTGCCCATCTGTTACAAATTACAATTGATCTAAACAGATGCACTGTGAGTTAATTGCTGCTTTTAAGTGTTTGCATAATGCATTGTTTTCTGAGATTGTCAACAGAGATAGCAATTACTGCATGGGCTCTTACATTCACCTAACATTTAAATACTCGCTAAAACATCTGATTTTCAGACATTCTATGTTAAATTACAAAGCAAATTGTTTTTAAACTATTGTTTAGAAGAGATGTTTACTAAATGAGAGCAAAAAAAAAAAAAGAACTTTCAAATATTTTGTTATTCTATACAGCCCAGTCTAGTTTGCTCAGTCAGAAGCAGTCTGTCTATCAATATGGAGGTTCGATTCCCCACCTGGCTATAATATTCTTGAATATTGTTATTTATATTGATTTACATTGTGTCTCATTGTTATTTATCTCTCGCTGCTGATTCAAGTGGAAAAAATATCATTTACTAACATGTAAAGAAGGGTGTGCTTGAGTACTGGTTAACATTTTAGGATCCCAGAAAAGAGCTTTGGTTAGGTGAACTGGTCGTCTGGCTAAGCCCTTGATGGCATTAAAATGATGCTTAATATAAACACATACAATAGTAGAATTTGCTAACTTGATCAGTCTCCCAGTAACTGTTACGTGGTTCTGGGTCTATGATGTTTGCGCTGTTAGGTGGTTGTGGGTCTTTGATGTTTGCACTGTTAGGTGGTTCTGGGTCTAAAAATTTTGCACTGTTAAGTAGTTTTGGGTCTATGATGTTTGCAATGTTAGATGTTTCTGGGCCTACAATGTTTGCACTGTAAGGTGGTTCTAGGACTACAATGTTTGCACTGTTCTGGGTCTATGATGTTTGCACTGTTAGGTGGTTGTGGGTCAACAATGTTTGCACTGTTCGGTGGTTCTGGGTCTACAATGTTTGCATTGTTAGGTGGTTCTGGGTCTATGAGGTTTGCACTGTTAGGTGGTTGTGGGTCTACAATGTTTGCACTGTAAGGTGGTTCTGGGTCTACAATGTTTGCATTGTTAGGTGGTTCTGGGTCTATGAGGTTTGCACTGTCAGGTGGTTGTGGGTAGGCAATGTTTGCACTTTTAGGTGGTTTTTGGTCTACAATGTTTGCACTGTTAGGTGGTTCTTGGTATACAATATTTGCACTGTTAGGTGGTTGTGGGTCTACAATATTTGCACTGTTAGGTGGTTGTGGGTTTACAATGTTTGCACTGTTAGGTGGTTCTGAGTCTATGATGTTTGCATTGTTAGGTGGTTGTGGGTCTATGATGTTTGCACTTTTAGGTGGTTGTGGGTTTACAATGATTGCATTGTTAGGTGGTTGTGGGTCTATGGTGTTGCACTATTAGGTGGTTCTGGGTCTATAATGTTTGCACTGTTAGGTGGATGTGGGTCTATGATGTTTACATTGTTAGGTGGTTCTGGGTCTACAATGTTTGCACTGTTAGGTGGTTGTGGGTCTACTATGTTTGCACTGTTAGGTGGTTCTGGGTCTACGATGTTTGCACTGTTAGGTCATTGTGGGTCTACAATGTTTGCACTGTTAGGTGGTTCTGAGTCTACAACGTTTGCAATGTTTTGTGGTTCTGGGTCTACATGTTGGCACTGTTAGGTGGTTGTGGGTTTACAATGTTTGCACTGTTAGGTGGTTCTGGGTCTACATGTTTGTACTGATAGGTGGTTCTGGGTCTACATGTTTGCACTGTTAGGTGGTTGTTGGTCTAAGATGATTGCACTGTTAGGTGGTTCTGGGTCTACGATGTTTGCACTGTTAGGTGGTTGTGGGTCTATGATGTTTGCACTGTTAGGTGGTTCTGGGTCTACAATGTTTGCAAAGTAATATTATTAGTGTGAATAACAAGGAAGCTAGAGTTAATAACATAATCATGTCAATGCAGACACACAATATGATGTTAATTTTACTTGAAAAGACAAGTTGGGGTATTGTACTCCAATGAAAGAGTTTGAATTGACCTTAGGCTGAGCAACACTATCCTTGCCCCGAGTTGATCTTAGACTTGGACAACAGTATCCTTGCCCTTAATTGACATTAGGCTGGGACAACAATGTCCTTGCCCTTAATTGACATTAGGCTGGGACAATAGTATCCTTGCCCTTAATTGACATTAGGCGGGGACAACAATATCCTTGCCCTTAATTGACATAAGCCTGGGACAAAAGTATCCTTGCCCTTAATTGACATTAGGCTGGGACAACAATATCCTTGCCCTGACATTAGGCTGGGACAATAGTATCCTTGTCCTTAATTGACATTAGGCTGGGACAACAGTATCCTTGCCCTTAATTGACATTAGGCTGGGACAACAGTATCCTTGCCCTTAATTGACATTAGGCTGGGACAACAATATCCTTGCCCTTAATTGACAATAGGCTGGGACAACAGTATCCTTGCCCTTAATTGACATTAGGCTGGGACATCAATATCCTTGCCCTTAATTGACAATAGGCTGGGACAACAGTATCCTTGCCCTTAATTGACATTAGGCTGGGACAACAATATCCTTGCCCTTAATTGACATTAGTCTGGGACAACAGTATCCTTGCCCTTAATTGACATTAGGCTGGGACAACAATATCCTTGCCCTGACATTAGGCTAGGACAATAGTATCCTTGCCCTTAATTGACAATAGGCTGGGACAACAGTATCCTTGCCCTTAATTGACATTAGGCTGGGACAACAATATCCTTGCCCTGACATTAGGCTGGGACAATAGTATCCTTGCCCTTAAATCGACATTAGGTTGGGACAACAATATCCTTGTTCTTAATTGACATTAGGTTGGAACAACAATATCCTTGCCCTTAATTGACCTCAGGCTGGGACAACAATATCTTTGCCCTTAATTGACATTAGGCTGGGACAACAGTATCCTTGCCCTTAATTGACATTAGGCTGGGACAACAATATCCTTGCCCTGACATTAGGCTGGGACAATAGTATCCTTGCCCTTAATTGACATTAGGCTGGGACAATAATATCCTTGCCCTGACATTAGGCTGGGACAATAGTATCCTTGCCCTTAATTGACCTCAGGCTGGGACAATAATATCCTTTCCCTTAATTGACATTAGGTTGGGACAAAAATACCCTTGTTCTTGATTTACATTAGGCTGGAACAACAATATCCTTGCCCTTAATTGACCTCAGGCTGGGACGATAATATCTTTGCTCTTAATTGACATTAGGCTGGGACAACAATATCCTTGCCCTTAATTGACATTAGGCTGGGACAACAGAATCCTTGCCCTTAATTGACATTAGGCTGGGACAACAATATCCTTGCCCTGACATTAGGCTGGGACAATAGTTTCCTTGCCCTTAATTGACATTAGGCTGGGACAAAAGTATCCTTGCCCTTAATTGACATTAGGCTGGGACAAAAGTATCCTTGCCCTTAATTGACATTAGGCTGGGACAACAGTATCCTTGCCCTTAATTGACATTAGGCTTGGACAACAAATACTTTGCCCTGACATTAGGCTGGGACAATAGTATCCTTGCCCTTAATTGGCCTCAGGCTGGGACAAAAATATCCTTGCCCTTAATTGACATTAGGTTGGGACAACAGTATCCTTGTTCTTAATTGACATTAGGCTGGAACAACAATATCCTTGCCCTTAATTGACCTCAGGCTGGGACAACAATATCTTTGCCCTTAATTGACATTAGGCTGGGACAACAATATCCTTGCCCTTAATCGACATTAGGCTGGGGCAACAGTATCCTTGCCCTTAATTGACATCAGGCTGGGTCAACAATATCCTTGCCCTGACATTAGACTGGGACAATAGTATCCTTGCCCTTAATTGACATTAGGCTGGGACAACAGTATCCTTGCCCTTAATTAACCTGATGACTACTGCTCTGCCCACTGCCCACGTCGCATTGTTTGTCAAAGTATAGACAATGTAGTGTTTACTATGACACCGTTAGCTTTTCTAAGGAAAACAGTGGCATAGAAACCAATATGAATTGATGATTTAACTGTTGGCTTGTTTGATTAACAGCCCGCATCAGGTAAATTCCTATGTGTTGGAATACGTGCCAGCATTAGCCTATCTGACAACACCCCGACAAACAGCAACACAAGTTGCAATTTCGTTGGTGATGTAATATTTGACTGACACATGTTTGTGGCAGGTCACTATTGGTACACACTGTTGTTCTATTACTTTGATATTTACTAGACTACATGGATGTGTTACCATGTAGCAGGGCTACCGGCCATAATTATACTTGTTATGGGTACTTGCCTTCGGGTATCCCCAGGGTAGGTTCATTATACCTTGAAGCATCTACTGGATACTGTTTGCTAAGTTGGTATCCTGCTCAGGATTCATACCTGAGAAACATGATGTAGCAATGATACATTCAAAGTTACAAATTGGCAATGTTTTACACCCCCCCCCCCCCCCCCCCTATACACATAGAATTAATGAATTCCAATTATCATAATTTTAATTCTAGTAAAAACTGTATTAAAAGCTTGAGCAGACGCCTGGCATGAACTTGGCATCTGCGGCTTGGCACAGTTTCAGACATTGCACACAGCGAGTGTGAGAGGGATTTTGCCCAAGGTTTTGTTGTTTATATTACTGGTGTCAATATATTTTGATATTTCTTACATACTCTTTGCTTGCGGTTCCAGTAATACAAACAATGTATTCCCAGGCCAGACTGAATAACTCGCAACCTTGCTCGTAGTCTGCAATGTTTGGCTCCGAGTCAGCAAATTGTTGCTAAAATCCCTTTTGAATAATAAAGGAATGGCTGAAAAGCACAGGCTTAAAGAAGCATGTAATTTGCAAGTTAAGGGTTGAAAGCAATACAATTTCGCCCATTTTGGTTATGGGAAATATGTGACCACTGACTATCTTTGTGAAGGGGTGGAATCATTCAAATGAGCGTCAACATTTAAGGAATTGCCCAAATAAATATCACAGGCAGAGAAATCTTCCAAGTGAGTGTCAAAGGTGTAGGAATTGTGGTGATAATCGCTTTAAAGTTGCATATTTACTTAATTTTCCTGGAGTGCAGAAGAGAGAATTTCATGACATATGGAAGTTAACACTGTAGTGTAATTGTCCCATAGCTGTATTATTGCTTATTTTTTCACCCAATCAACTGTTTATTTCGCAGCATCACCTTTTATTGTTTTTGATTGGTTTGAACGTTTTTCGCACTCGGATAACACCTAGATCAACAACGAGAACAACATTACACACACGGAGAAAATAGATTCTGTGGTGCATCGGTTGTATATTCAGGAAATTTTAGTCTGGATTCCGCTTGCTTGTCATCATTTCAACCATGCTTGAAACACAACATATTAAACATTTTATTTTTCAAACAGTGTCCTTGACCTTGAACTGAGTGACCTCAAAATCATCTTCATGTAAGATAAGTCACATTTTACTACAGTTAGTCCTAGAACTTTCCTTAATGTTGAGCATCGATCAAGGAAACTTCTAGTAATAGTTTTAAAGACTGGTATGA
Source organism: Panopea generosa (assembly GCA_029582155.1). NCBI lineage: Eukaryota > Metazoa > Mollusca > Bivalvia > Adapedonta > Hiatellidae > Panopea > Panopea generosa. The sequence continues at coordinate 42,782,120 of CM055910.1, read as the reverse complement.
TTTGGTAGCAAACCTATAACCATCAGTATGCAAAGGCAATACTGTACCTCTTACATTGTCTGTCCATCCGAAATTTGTATTCTGTTGATAACTTTGTCATACATGGGATAGGCACCAATGACCCCCATGACCACAATGTGTTGTGTACAAGAGCCAGGTCATCATATGTCAAGATCTGCACTCATTGCAGTCAAACTAGAGATCTGATGTATGTATGTAGAAAGTAGTTTCATGTCTGATCTGTAACTTTATTATTCAATGAGAGATTTTGAAATAATTTGGCACAAATGTTCGCCATTACCTATTAGGTTCAAGATTTAGATCAGTAGGTCAAGGTCACATTTTTCATCAAAATAAAAATGCTCAATATAGTCTCAAAGCATATCTTTACATTCAAAGGTCACTTCAGGGGCATTTTTACTTAGTTACTTGTGACATTTCTTATTGTTGTATCTCAAAGGCTTTGAGAATGCGAAATAAAACCGCGATTTAGGTAAATTGAGATTTTTTTAACAGCTTTTACTAGGCAAACTGGAAAATAAAGCATGACACTTGTCAAGACCATCTTCTAACCAATAATTATGAGATATTACAATAATATTTCATGTGAATTTTGGGATTTATTTTGGTCTCAATTGGGGTGAAAGGCATGATTTTTTAATTGGGAAGTAGCCGAATAACGACCTCTGTTTAATAAGGTCAAAAGTCCCATCATAAGAGCCGTCTTGTTTTGTAAAAAGACATCTTGTTTATTATATATATGGTAACAGCAATCAAAGGTTTTGAAACTCATATGAAAATATATATACACAGTAAAACCTGTCTTAAGCAGCCAGCCAAGGGAATGAGTAAAAGTGGCCTTTTAAGACAGGTTGTTGCTTAATACAAGTTAATTTACTCTGAAAGCATAGAAATGTGAAATAAAAAATATGGTAGCTTAAGACAGGTGGCTGCTTAATAGAAGTGACTGCTTACACAGTTTTAACTGTATATGCTACTAAATGCTACATGTATTCAAATTTCTTTCCGAATTATCTACACATTTAGTTATTATAATAAAATAAAAAAAATATTTATGGTCATTTAATACATCATAAAAAGAGAAATGTTGAAAAAATATGACAGAGAAATATTATGAGTGTTCCATTGAAAAGAATGAGTGTTCATGCCTGACAGTCATTCTGTCCACAATTCATGACTTCCCTATGATTGTATTAATGATAAGTAGTCACGATTGGACACACATGTATGATAGGTATCAGTAGTGTCTGATTGTGTTGTATAGTGTTTAGTGTCACCTATAACAATCTCTCAGTCATGTCTTGATGGTGTCTGTTTGAGACAGTATATTATGAAAAACTGTCAGACTGTAATATCCTGCTGCAGACACATCATATAATACCATTTACCATACCATAATATAATACCATATCCAATCAAACTGTCCTGTCCAAACAATTCTTGTGGAACTGTACTCTGAATGGTCCTCAGTAGAAGCAAGAAAGTTTCTACAACTGTTTGTTTTAAAAAGAATATATCAGGATTTTTCAAAACTTTAAAATTTGCTAAAATTATTTTTTGCCCAATATATCATCCCATATTGCCAAAAGGATATTTATGTAAACATGCCAAAATAATATATTGAAAAGGGTTTCCTAACTTGGGCTACCTGCCTATTGTTGGACTAAAACAGATTTTCTGCATAAAACTGTATCTTATTTTTGTATTAACATTTTATTTTGTATTAAATGAGTCACGTGATTTCATTTTGATCCGTCATACATATAGTAAAAATTGTTTCATCTTAGAAACAATGCGAATGATGATGCGATGATTGTCAAGTAGTATTTAAGTGATGTCTATTTATAGAATTGGGATTCCGTTTTTAACAATTTAAATATCTTTTTTGTCATGTTTTGATGGATCTGACGTACCAAACCATTCAGGTTTTAATTTTTTAATGATAATGAGATGCTTTTTATCCAATTCAATAATTATTTTATTTTTTAAGACATTTATCGCATATTTCCTGACATACTTCCTTTAAAGTGTTATTGTATGACTTTGCCTGGGATCAGTGTGAGATAGGCTACTCTGTAGATTACAACACCTGTATTATTGTCTTCATTAAAAAACTTGTATATATTAAAAAGCTAAATAATTTTATGTATGCGCCAATGTAAGAAGGTAGTAATTGACAGTGATATAGGAAAAGACGTGATTAATTATGACTAATTGAAAGCAAAATTTGGGATTGAGTGCATTCAGTTTCTTTCCAACATAATCAAGTGGTCTTCGCTTTCAACAATTTTTCAGTCATATCGCGATGGTGTCTACTTGAGACAGTATTCTAAACGCTGGAGTATCATGCTGCAGACACATGGTATGATACCCCACCCAGTCACATTATACTGACACCGGGCTGACCAAATGCTGAGCATCAAGCGAGGAAGCTTCTAGTACCATTTTTAAAGTCTTTGGTATGACCCAGCTGGGGATTGAACCCATGACCTTCCTCATGCGAGGCGGACACTCTACCACTTGACCACACCGTGGTCTTCAGAGGTTTGAATCCTGGTGGAAGCACTTGTTTTTTCTGATGCGTCCGGTGGACATCAAAAAGATGTCTTATGTCCATTGTGGCTGGCCCTTTCCACAGGGGTGACATTATAGTAAACAAACAATTTACTTAACCTATATTACTCAGGGCTAGGGAAAAGTCTGCATCAGTTTCTCAACGGTTATATACTATGTGGGTAAACATATGATCAGGAATACAACCAGTCCCCAGTATCAACAAATACATTTTTCAAATAAAAGTTTTCTTTTGAACATTTAAATACCTAATTGATAAAACCTTTTAGTATCTTTCTATAGAAGCTGTGTAAAAACCCAATCATGTGATTTTTTTCTTGAACATTACATAATACATGTACGATAAGGTCAGTCATTAATTTTCACGTTGGCGTTGGCGTTGGCGTTAACAAGAATTTGTCTCCATTAAATAGATAAAACAATCAATTGTCAACATAACCTGACCTAACTATTATAGGTAATATACGAGGTATTTATTAGTTAGGAAGTTGAGTTGGTGTGTTTACTGTTACATCTATTTGTTATTTACCCCTGACTGTGTTCAGTAGTATTTGTTCAGTTACAGCCTTCCGGTCATGTTATATAAACATGTAATGGAAACTTTGATAAAATATTGATAACTCAAAATTAGATGCTACTGCATTGGTTTGTTTTGTCGTCTGTTATGCACAGTTGTTGAGAGTCAGGCAGACGTATTGTATATAAACGTTCTGTAGCCGCAACATTGTATAAATATAGCGCAATTACAGCACTGTCATAGATGTAATGCCGTCATATGACATAGTCATTATAAGTAACAGCACAGTCATAGTCATGACACCGCCATAGGTGTGACATAGTCATTATAAGTAACAGCACAGTCATAGTCATGACACCGCCATAGGTGTGACATAGTCATTATAAGTAACAGCACAGTCATAGCCATGACACTGCCATAGGTGTGACATAGTCATTAAAAGTAACAGCACAGTCATAGTCATGACACTGCCATAGGTGTGACATAGTCATTATAAGTAACAGCACAGTCAAAGTCATGACACCGCCATAGGTGTGACATAGTCATCATAAGTAATAGCACAGTCATAGCCATGACACCGCCATAGGTGTGACATAGTCATTATAAGTAACAGCACAGTCATAGCCATGACACTGCCATAGGTGTGGCATAGTCATTATAAGTAACAGCACAGTCATAGCCATGACACCGCCATAGGTGTGACATAGTCATTATAAGTAACAGCACAGTCATAGCCATGACACCGCCATAGGTGTGACATAGTCATTATAAGTAACAGCACAGTCATAGCCATGACACCGCCATAGGTGTGACATAGTCATTATAAGTAACAGCACAGTCATAGTCATGACACCGCCATAGGTGTGACATAGTCATTATAAGTAACAGCACAGTCATAGCCATGACACCGCCATAGGTGTGACATAGTCATTATAAGTAACAGCACAGTCATAGCCATGACACCGCCATAGGTGTGACATAGTCATTATAAGTATCAGCACAGTCATAGTCATGACACTGCCATAGGTGTGACATAGTCATTATAAGTAACAGCACAGTCATAGTCATGACACTGCCATAGGTGTGACATAGTCATTATAAGTAACAGCACAGTCATAGCCATGACACTGCCATAGGTGTGACATAGTCATTATAAGTAACAGCACAGTCATAGTTATGACACTGCCATAGGTGTGACATAGTCAATATAAGTAACAGCACAGTCATAGTCATGACACTGCCATAGGTGTGACATAGTCATTATAAGTAACAGCACAGTCATAGCCATGACACTGCCATTGGTGTGACATAGTCATTATAAGTAACTGCACAGTCATAGCCATGACACTGCCATAGGTGTGACATAGTCATTATAAGTAACAGCACAGTCATAGCCATGACACTGCCATAGGTGTGACATAGTCATTATAAGTAACAGCACAGTCATAGCCATGACACTGCCATATGTGTGACATAGTCATTATAAGTAACAGCACAGTCAAAGTCATGACACTGCCATAGGTGTGACATAGTCATTATAAGTAACAGCACAGTCATAGTCATGACACTGCCATAGGTGTGACATAGTCATTATTAGTAACAGCACAGTCATAGTCATGACACTGCCATAGGTGTGACATAGTCATTATAAGTAACAGTACAGTCATAGCCATGACACTGCCATAGGTGTGACATAGTCATTATAAGTAACAGCAGTCATAGCCATGACACTGCCATAGTCAATGCACTCTTAGATTCAGATTGGCAAAGATGTAACACAGAAATGGAATATAAATACAAATATATTATTAGCATTAAACATTATAATTTAATACAATTTGTGTAGCCATTACAAACATATAGTATAAGGTATATAGCAATGCAATGTTACCGTATTGCAAGTGGTCTTCTGGCGCATGAAACATTTTTTAATTGCTTATATATTAAAATTGACCCCCCCCCCCCCCCCCCCCCCCCCCAGTCAGCTAATGTACATATTGATGGATGTAATGACAGGGAAGTTAATACACAGTTTTAATGCATTTCTTAAATGATTTTGTTAAAACTGTAACCATCCGTCATCCATATCAAACAGACACAAGGTTTTACAAAAACACTTAACCATATGAAACATGGAGAGTCACCTTTAACTCAATAACTGCGAGCCTTTGTTCATGTATATGCACTTTAAGTTTGTAAACTAATGATTAACTGTTGAAGTATTCAAGAAGGAAACTGTATTCCAGCACTGTTAAAACCACAATGAACTAGAAGTCGTTCACCCCAGACTGGTGGATGAAGAGTTATATTACTTATAAACCAGAAGTGTTGAAGTCCATGTATGATTTAGCATCTACATAGCTGGTGGCCATCATTGTAATGGAGAGTCACTCAGTCAGGTGCTTCTGCCACTTCTTTGTCTCAGTACATAAATATTAAGATAGTTTACACTAAGGCCATAATAAATTAATTTCTAGATTATTATCGCCGCCTGCCCCCTAATATTCAAGCTGCCCAGCCCTTTATCTTTTCATATTAAAAAAAACACATGCACAAAAAAAATCCCCCCTCCCCCTTTTTATGAAAAATTCGAATAGCTATATATTTATATTATAATGGCCTAATTTATTTTCACTTGATTGTGAAGTCAGCTCAGAGTTTAAATGTACTTCTTGAGTCCTCTTCCTGGTTAAAACCAGTACTGAGTGTGTGTTTTTTTTTTTAAGGAAACCGGGTTAAGCTGGGGACCAAACCAGCACCCTCTATATTGTGATATCTTAATTCCCCTAAATAATATTCACATTAAAATATTATATTAATAAAGTAATTATACTTTCTTTGCCTTTGACCTTAAAAGTTCAATAACTGTTGCTATTTAATATACATTTTTAATCCAGTCTTGTTTGTAACAAAAACGCAATTAATTTATTCAGAATAATTGACTGGATGTGAGGAATACTATCGCTCCGCACACTGGTCACAAATTGTCCAACTTGATACAATGTAGTATTTACTTAGACATTGTTTGTTGTCTTAGGAAAATGGCGGCCTAGCAACCAATATCAATCGCAGATTGGATTATCATCTTGTTTGATTGACAGCCCCTGACACTTATCATTTGCTATGACAAATTCATTACTGCATGTAAATTTAAAAGTAACCCCCTGCTGTACCAAAAATAGTAACCGCATTTTGTAATAAACAATTTAGTAAAGTTATAGTAACCCCACTCTGTTGTACTGGAACAGTAACCTATTTTGTAATAAACAATTTAGTATAGTTATAGTAACCCCGCTCTGTTGTACCGGAACAGTAACCCATTTTGTAATCAACAATTTAGTAAAGTTATAGTAACCCCACTCTGTTGTACCGGAACAGTAACCCATTTTGTAATAAACAAATTAGTAAAGTTATAATAACCCCACTCTGTTGTACCGGAACAGTAACCAATTTTGTAATCAACAATTTAGTATAGTTATTTATAGTAACCCACTCTGTTGTACCGGAACAGTAACCCATTTTGTAATCAACAATTTAGTAAAGTTATAGTAACCCCACTCTGTTGTACCGGAACAATAACCCATTTAATAATCAACAATTTAGTATAGTTATAGTAACCCCACTCTGTTGACCTGGAACAGTAACCGCATTTTGTAATAAACAATTTAGTATAGTTATAGTAACCCCACTCTGTTGTACCGGAACAGTAACCTATTTTGTAATAAACAATTTAGTATAGTTATAGTTACCCCATTCTGTTGTACTGGAACAGTAACCCATTTTGTAATCAACAATTTAGTAAAGTTATAGTAACCCCACTCTGTTGTACCGGAACAGTAACCCATTTTGTAATAAACAATTTACTAAAGTTATAGTAACCTCACTCTGTTGTACTGGAACAGTAACCCATTTTGTAATAAACAATTTAGTATAGTTATAGTAACCCCACTCTGTTGTACTGGAACAGTAACCCATTTTGTAATAAACAATTTAGTATAGTTATAGTAACCTCACTCTGTTGTACTGGAACAGTAACCCATTTTGTAATAAACAATTTAGTATAGTTATAGTAACCCCACTCTGTTGTACTGGAACAGTAACCAATTTTGTAATAAAGAATTTAGTATAGTTATAGTAACCCCACTCTGTTGTACTGGAAAAGTTACCCATTTTGTAATAAACAATTTAGTAAAGTTATAGTAACCCCACTCTGTTGTACTGGAACAGTAACCCACTTTGTAATAAACAATTTAGTAAAGTTATAGTAACCCCACTCTGTTGACCTGGAACAGTAACCCATTTTATAATAAACAATTTAGTAAAGTTATAGTAACCACATTCTGTTGTACCGGAACAGTAACCAAACAAGAAAAGTAATTAAATTTTGTTGCAAAGTGTGACTTAATTTTGTTACATCAATTTTTATGCACCAGAATTGTAACCCCGTTTTGGCATACCAGAATTGTAACCCCATTTTGGTGTGCTAGAATAGTAACCACATTTTGGTGTACTAGAATAGCAACCCCATTTTGGTGTACAAGTTTTTGATTAACTTGTTCTCGTTAGTTATATGAGCGTTTGTTTTGTGTGGTTAATCAGAAACAATTGATCACTTGCCAAACTCATTATTTATGAGGGGAAGGTTAAAGACAGCCATAACTGGCCATTAATAGTTTCCAATCATCACTAACAAGACGTTAGATAATATCGGTCGTCTATTCTGCATCTGATGCACTTGAAGACTTTGTTTGCCGGTGATTATGTCATTCCTTGATGATTATTAGCGACAGACATAGTGGCCTCCTCCCATTGATATAAATAAATAAATAAATGATAGAGATTGAAAGACAATAGAAATATGTGGGTCATTGTTTTTTTTTTGTCAAATCTTTGTTTAAGAAATGAATGATAAAGATGGTGATGTAGGAAGGAGATGAGAAATATGATGATACATTGTTGATATAATGAATTAATAAACAATGAATTAGTAATGAATGTCGGATAATGATGATTGTAAATAGGTTTAGATTTTCCTGGATAGTAAATTGCAGCATTGTTCTAATGGTAGAGCGTCTGCTTCCCATGCGGAAGTTCTTTGGTTTGATTCCTGACTTGGTTCATACCAAAGATTTTAAAGATGGTACTAGAAGCTTCCTCACTTGGTGTCAGCATTTAGAGGATAGTTCTGGGAATGGTCAACCCGTTGTCAGTATGGAGTATAATACCATATAACTGCTGCATGATACTCCAGTGTGGAAGCGCTCAGAATATTGTCTCAAATAGACACTGACAGGATATGACTGAAAAATTGTTTAAAGCGATACTAAATATACAACAACAACCACAATCTTGGACACAACTTTATATAAAAAATCAGCAACAATAAGTTTCCGTTTATGAAAATATGAGACAGATTTGAAAACACCTGGTATCACTTCTATGCTCAAGTAGCTCCTCATCAGCTCACAGTTCAAATCAATTATATCGCAAACATCGTAACTCCCAGGTCAGCCTACGAGTAGCTCCCGGTCTATATTGATCTTATTAACGCCCTTTCTCAATGACAATTGACCTTACACGAGAACTACTATTGCTCCACCCGCTGGCCATGTGGTGTGGTTTGTCCAAGTAAATACAATATAGTGTTTACTTAGAGACTGTTTTCTTGTCTAAGGAAAATGTTGACCCTGGAAACAATATTGAGCCCTGATTCGATTATCAACTTGTTTTATTGACAGCCCCACCAGGTCAGTTTCATTGTCTGAAATCAAGGATTGAAGAGTGATTGAGTCTATTATACAAATGTCTTCATTTAGAAGAACACCAGCAATTTTAATCAGTTTTCACTTAACACAACACTGTAGGAAATAAGGGTTAATGACCACCATAACTGCCTATCTATATATTCCAATCATCACTAACTAGATATGAGATAATGTCACTGATCCTATTCTGTATTCTGCTATACGTGGAGACTTTGTTTGCCAATGAGTGTGCCATTCTTCTAGGAATAAAATGATGACCAGACAGACAAACTATCATTGGGAAACAAAGAAACAAACTATAAAGACATTTAAAAATTCATGGGTCATTGTCATTATGGTCAAGTCTCTGTTATTTTTCATTGTTATTCATTATTCATCATTTGATTAGTTCATACTTATTTATTTTAGATTAATTGCGGTAAAAACTCAGAACTTATATGAACCGCTCTCGAGTCCACTTCCTGGGTAGAACCAGTACTGAATGTTGTTTTATCAGAGGCATCGGGTCAAGTGGGGGATCAAACCAGCAACCTTTGGCGTGAGAGGCCAACACTCTATTCATTATACTACAGCCCCTCTGCATTTGATTGCTGTTTGGTAGTTTACTTACTTTACAATGATATTTTTTAATATGGTTTAATGCCTTTTTAAACCCTTTACTCCATAGATACCAATCACAGAAGGCCTTTGAAAACAGTGCACTGTTTTCCACTTTGTCAGTTAATATAAACATAATTCACCCAATAATTCAAAAGGTGTCTATAAAGGGTTAACACATTTCATATTATATATGGCATATCCAGTTTTGTTGGTGGAGGAAGACCTCAGAATGAATTTGAGTAGAACCGCCATCTTTCCACGAGTAACTGGCAAACTTTTTCACATTAAGTTTCTGGAGCGAGCGGGACTTGAACATACAACCTTAGCAGTCAGAGGCTAGTGATCTTGAGATGTTGCCTTGGACCACTTGGCCATATAGGACCCCTAATAAGTTCTTAGAACTTAGACATTGAATCATGCTAGAACGAGTATGTAATTGAAGGATAATATGCTGATTAAGGACACAACACACATGGACCAAGCCAGAGGGCGACTCTGGCAAAAACTTAGCCTTAAAACTTAGCCTTAAAGTTCTACATTTCGTTCTCAGGATCTGGTAAATCGATGTCAACTTTGCCCTAAATGTGCTGTATAAAGTTTATATATAGAGACTGGATTACCTTATTGACTTGAATGCCCCCTTCTCCCAATAAACAATCAATTAACTCAGCAATTAGTTGATTAATTGGCACACCAAGCTGTGTTTTCCCTTCTGGCCAATTAACTTGGAACTGAAAATTACTAAGGGGTGTTACTTCAATTAACTGACTGAGAGGCAAATACTGTAAACCCTATCCAGACTGAGAGTTACAGTCTGATCTGGGGCCACATGGCAAACATTATGTTCAAACATGTCAATAAAATTATATTCATGTTCATGAAGTTTTCTTTCTTTGTTGCATATCATTTATCAATGATTTCTTGACCTGGCCAATGCATAAATCTATGTCACATTGGCTATGCACCAGCACTGTGATAATGGAGAAGGCTTTGGCAACGAATCAGAGAATGTATTAATATGTAATGAAAGTATTTAAGTACAAGCGAAATATTTAATTTTATGTAATGTAGATCTGGTCTTTCTGATACATGTATTTAGATTTATGCTCTAGACATGTCTGTCTGAATTTTATAAACATTACCAGTACTAAGACGTACATATAACTTAGGCATTTGTACTTCCAAAGTATATATTTATATTGCCCCTTTATTATATGTGTTTGTTTTCAGAAGGCATCATTTAATTTGTTTACCAGACTGCGGCGTGGTCTAGTGGTAGAGCGTCCGCCTCGCATGCGGAAGGTCGTGGGTTCAATCCCCAGCTGGGTCATACCAAAGACTTTAAAAATGGTACTAGAAGCTTCCTCGCTTGACGCTGAGCATTTAGAGGAGTGTTCTAGGTCTGGTCTGCCCGGTGTCAGTATAATGTGACTGGGTGGGGTATCATACCATATGTCTGCGACATGATACTCCAGTGTGACAGCGCTTAGAATACTGTCTCAAGTAGACACCGTCGCGATATGACTGAAAAATTGTTGAAAGCGACGCTAAACACCATACAACAACAACAACAATTTGTTTACCTTTCCTTTTTCGAACGAACTGCCTTCGGTATTCTGATCAAGCTGTAACCATATCATTAGTTTTGTTCAAGTACATGTTAATTACACATTTACAAGCATGCAGTGGTCCAGCATGTTTAAGGTATTTATTTACTGGTATATAATTGCTTTATTGGGCTACTGTACACTAGTAATCTTGGACATAATGTCAACAGTTAAACAGAAACAAAGTCCGGTCACTAAAATGTTTTCAATTGTCTGTAAACTTCTTGATTCTTCTTAAAATACCTTTGATCCATTATTCAGATGTTTCATTCTTGCTTAAAAATTTTGGTGTCAGAAAAAACAAGAAATATAAACTACCCCTCCAAAACATATGTTACTTCTTTGTTTCCATTCATCGGGTTCTATTAGCTCAGTCGGTAGCGAGCTCCAAAAACCCCGCCCAGCCACAGTCTCCACGATGATTGTTGTATGCCATTGCATCTCATTATTATTCTTCTCTCACCACTGAATGAAGTGCGAAAGTTATCAGTTAGTTGCGGAGATGGGATGTGCTTGAGTACTGGTTAATCCCAGAAAACAGTGGTTAGGTTAACTGATCATCTGTTAGCTCTTGATTACATAAAAATGATGCTATATATTCAATCATTCCATCAATCAATCAATCAATCAATTGTTTCCATTCAATTCATCGCGGGAACCTATACCTAATATTAGCATTTTTACTGCATTCAGCCTAAATGAACAATAAAGATTAAGTGCAATTCATTTACCAATGAAAAACATCTGCAGTTAGGCGGAGCTAAAAGGACCAGTTTGCATTTCATTGGTTGCACGATTTTGTTTTGCTGGTAAGTTGCCATACAAATGCGTGCACTTATTCAGTATGCTGACAACGTCGCAGTTACATTCATGACATTGACTTAGCGGGTTAATGCGTATAACTTGATCTTTAAATATCAAAAACGGCAAAAAATAACGCAATAGTTTTATCTAAATAAGTTGTAAAATATAATTTAAATATGAGGATTTAGCCAAATTTTGAGTTTTCATCGGGTGAAACATTAGTCCATTTTAATGTTGTTGAGAAGCCCTTCACGAACATAAAACTGGCCTTATGTTTTTCATCACTGATGAAAACTCAAAATTGGGCTTTTAATCCTTAAATAAATATCATTAACAAGTCCATTCTTAAATATTATTTGGGATGATTGCATCTGTATAATTATATATTTTAAATTTATTTTTTAACAGCAAGATACATGAATAGACATTTTCGGGGCTGCAAATGTCCGGTAACGGAGACCAACAAAAATACTGCGCAATATTTTGTCCCATCATAAATTATTGACAATAGTTCAGTTAGTGTTAATTTAATAACTCAGAGCTTAATTTAAGCATTGAATCAGCACATAAACCCTGTCTTTGTGACTAAACTTCATGGCTTTGTGTCTAAACCACATGATTTTGTGACTAAACCACATGATTTTGTGACTAAACATCATGGTTTTGTGACTAAACCACATGATTTTGTGTCTCAATATCATGGCTTTGTGTCTAAACCACATGATTTTTGTGACTAAACATCATGGTTTTGTGTCGAAACCACATGCTTTTGTGTCTAAATGTCATAGTTTGGTGTCTAAACCACATGATTTTGTGTCTAAACCACATGATTTTGTGACTAAACGTCATGGCTTTGTGTCTAAACCACATGATTTTGTTTCTAAACATCATGGCTTTGTGTCTAAACTACATTATTTTGTGTCTAAACCACATGATTTTGTGCCAAAACATCATGGCTTTATAATAACTCTTGTATTTCTCAGCGGAGAAATAATCTTTGGACTGAGTGAGTCACCCTTGGACAAAGTTTTTAATAATTTGTCCCACTTAGTCAGTCTACATTCAACAAATAGTGAAGTAGAGCAGTTAATTGATTTTGTTTATGAAATGATGAAAAGTCGTCTTTGAATGATACATCAAATGGCTGCAGCGCATTCATGAAACAGTATTTATCATGAGGTTTTATCCTAAACAAATTTATTTCAAAAAAGTTTTCATTTATAACTAAGTCTGGCAATAGCAGCAGCGAATTTACGCAAAAAACAAATGTTAGTATACATACTATGGCATAACCACATGATATTGCAAACAGTTGTTTGAAATTATAATTGAACTGAGTGAAAGTGAGCTTATACCTGGTGTGAGTCAGTTCTAGTCTCTTCAACACTGCTTGTTTTCAAGGCCATACGCCACATTGAGCTAAAGATACAGACCCTAGCTTAGGTTCATTGAAGCTGTATACCAGTCATTAGCTCAGTTCATATAAATATAAATGGGGTACCAGCTATTAGCTAGGTTTATATGGGGTACCAGCAATTAGCTACGTTCATATAAATACGGTACCAATTACATGCTGCCAATTTATGAGTGTCAATGGAAATTAGACTAGATGGTTATCTTTGTTACAAGTTGATACATAGATATCTCCCTGGTTGTCAATGTAACATGTAAGTGGGCCACTTATGTCAAAGTCTGTAATAACTCCTGACTGATGTTCCACAACTGTTGCTGCACCTGTTGGTGTTAGTGTTGATTAATTTGATGGGAATTCTGAACCGATGAACATACTGCAGTCCCTGCTGATAGTATTTACCATTCTTTATGGCTGTGTTTTTATCTTGCAGTTTGTAACAGACCCAAGCATTGTTTCATGTTATCTCTTTAAATTCAAAATGTATGTCAACTTCTGTGTTTTATAGTTATTGGTTATGTCCCTTTAAAGAGATAATTTGCAAGGAAAAGGTAATACTTAGACTTTATGTCTGACAAAACAGAACAAAAATTAAAACATAATATAATAATTTACCTACCTACCTACCTACCCAAGATGAAAGTGATGGGTAGGTAAAGGACAAACAATTAATATTTTACTTTAGGCCTTAATTATAAAACATTAGGCGTCATTGCAGCATTACATCATCTGCTTGAGACACAAGTATTGCCACATGTCACAGGCCCATATATGGTATTTGGACTGGTCGTAGAATTACTAAAATTTTCAAGGGGTGTGTTTTAGACAAACTGTGTTAGATAAGTCATGTAAAAACTCCGATACAATATTTTCAAAATAGATATTATAAATAAAACATATCCGCAGAAACTTCCTCATTGCCTCTTGTTAGATATTTTCACCCTCATTGCCTCTTGTTAGATATTTTCAGTTTCATTGTCTCTTGTTAGATATTTTTGCCCTCATTGCCTCCTATTAGATATTTTCGCCCTCATTGCCCCTTGTAAGATGTTTTCCCCCCGCAGGATTTGTTTTGTTTTTAGAATTTTTGTCTCCTACTCACCAAGTTTCATAAAAGTTTCTGAGTGCAGACCCTGGAATGCTGGAGGCTTTTGAACACGATACTTTAAAACATTGAGTCATACAAACCAATTAAATTGTTTTTAATATTTTTGTGCTTTGATCCGTCATACCTGCTTATTGTTAGTGCAGACGGAATCTAGCAGTTGCTAAGTACTCTCCAATCAATATTAGAACTGCTAATTATATCTCAATGACTGCATGGTTACTGTTCCTTTGTTGAGATATCCTACTTCTAAGGGTTTTTAAGTACTGCAAACTGCAGCAGAGGCAGAACGTCAGATTTGCACATGAAAGGTCACTGGTTTAATCCGGTTGTATTTTTAAATGGTACTCTGTTTACTTTGTTTGATTGCTAAAGTTAATGTCATAGTTTTAGTTGGTCAGTATACTGTGACTGGTTGGGACATCTGGATGTATCATAACACATCTGTTTTAGCGTCTCAGTATAATGTGACTGGGTGGGACATCTGAATGTATCATAACACATCTGTTTTAGCGTGTCAGTATACTGTGACTGGGTGGAACATCTGGATGTATCATAACACTCTGTTTTAGCGTGTCAGTATAATGTGACTGGGTGGGACATCTGAATGTATCATAACATTATTGTTTTAGTGTGTCAATATAATGTGACTGGGTGGGACATCTGAATGTATCATAGTACTTATGTTTTAGTGTGTGTATACTGTGACTGGCTGGAACATCTGGATGTATCATAACACATCTGTTTTTGCTTGTCAGTATAATGTGACTGGGTGGAACATCTGAATGTATCATTACACATCTGTTTCAGTGTGTCAGTATTATGTGACTGGGTGGAACATCTGAATGTAGCATAACACTTCTGTTTTAGCGTGTCAGTATAATGTGACTGGGTGGGACATCTGAATGTATCATAACACGTCTGTTTTAGTGTGTCAGTATAATGTGATTGGGTGGAACATCTGAATGTATCATGACACATTTGTTTTAGTAGCACTTAAAAGGCTTAATACACATTTCATTAGAAAACAATCAGATATTAATACCATACAGATAAATTTTAATACAATATAATAATATTATACAATAAAGTTAAATACAACATTATACATTATGATACCATATAGTTAAATACAATTTATACAGCATTGGATGATACAATAAAGTTAAATACAACATAACACAATATGATACCATACAGTTAAATACAATTTATACAACATCAGATGATACAATAAAGATAAATACAACATAATACAATATGATACCATACAGTTAAATACAATTTATACAACATGGTTTGATACAATAAAGTTAAATACAACATAATACAATATGATACCATACAGTTAAATAAAATTTATATGACATGGGATGATACAATAAGTTGAATACAACATACAACGATATGATACCATACAATATGATGCAATACAATATAACACAATACAATATGAAATGTTATTCTATATCTGTTAATGTATAGCCAATGATGTACCACAGATGTTATGACTGTACAATATGTAGAAGTTACTTCGTCGGCTGCTTTGAACTCACAGTTTATTTACTTGAATTTTCTTAACTCTGTTGATAAATTTCTTTGAGAATGAGGTATAGAATAAAAAGATAATTTTACAGTATTTTGTACAATGTGGGAATATATTGTATGAGTACTATATATTCCTATAGTACTATATATTCCTATAGTGCTTTATATTCCTATATTGTACAAAACACTATAAAATAAACTTATAATACATTGTTGATGCAGTAAACAGTGCCATCTTAAGAAATAATGTAGCAATAATTTCAAACTGTGTGTTTGCGTAATCGGTTCCAGAATTTAACAAATTACTGCAATTTTCACTTGCACAAATACAGCTTGGATTTGCCCATGAAGAGCTAATATTGTTGAGCTAATATAATGTTTGGGCTTTAAGTACTCCTGTAACCTAATGATTTTGTTTTAATGATATTAATGAAAATATTAGCTGCAGTTTCACTTGTGTCAGCCTGTGTGCACCCTGAAATAGATTCTGGGCTGCACAGTCTGTGAAATTGATTCTGGACACAGTCTATGGAATTTGAAAAATGTTTTCTTTCCTCAACTCTTCTCACAAATTACCTGTGTAAGCAAATGTCTCTATCTCCATCAATGTATTGCATCGTTAATTAAAAAAGACCAGTGTCAGTATGTATGGCTGAGGGCAAACTTAAAAATAATTAGTATTGTCCTTTATCTGTGTGTTCCCCTTTAATTTAAGTAACATCAGCTACTCTGTGGCCACTTAATAAAGGTGATATAATGTCACTTCTGTCAGTACAAGGATTGATAGGAAACATTTTTTTAAGCTTTAGCAAACTAGAACATAAAGGGTAACACTGTTAGGTCATGTTCTAACCATTTATTATCAGATATTACACTAATATTTCATTTCCAGTGTTTTTTAACCCCTTAGTAAGAATTTCTTTATGTCCAGTTTGGGATTTTTAGGTCATCTGAGATTTTGACTCAAGGGACATCATCCGTCGTCCATCCGTAAACAATTGACATTTTCAACTTCTATTCAAAAACCTTAAGCTCAGTCTTAATGAAATGTTGTATACAGCTTTGGCACCTAAAGGTGAATCCAAATTGTGAATTGCATGGTTTTTCCCCCCTGGGGCCTTGGGGACGGGGCCAAAACAGTAAAACTCAAGGTAAAATTTGAAAATCTTCTTCTAACTATTGGAAGCACTAAAAAACAAATGGTGACCATGATTGTGGTTTGGCACTGTGGGTGGGGCCTACTTTACTAAATCTGTAAAAGAGAATATGACAAAAACTGTCATTTTTGATGTCTGAAAAGACTCTTTTGAATGTTTTTTGTTGTGATTTGTTGTTGCTGACATGACGGTTAATGCTTATGTTTTATTGAGTGCCCCATCCCCCCTCTGTAACCTTGGGCCTGTGCCAGAACAGCCAAATTTAAGGTATACTTCAAAATCTTCTTATTATAGGAAGCAATCGAAATCAGTTTGTTAGCATAATTAATGAGACCTATGAGTCTGTCATCAAAATTGTGAATTTCATGCCCCTGGGTCTCGCGGTTTGACCCTTGGAACGGGTACTACTTTACTAAATCTATATAAGAGAAAATGATGTGATTTGTTGATGCAGATGTGGCATTCAAAATCCATGTTTGGATTTTCGCCACTTCCCGAAGGACAAAAGTTGGAAAATAGATTCATATAGCTTTAATTGTCATCAAGGGATAATCAGGTGACCGTTAAGGCCCATGGGCCTCTTGTTTTTTTCCCTCAGTTGGGGAAAGAAAGATTTTTAAATATCGTCTCTGTTTATTAAGGTGAAAAGCCCTGGACTCAAACCTATAATCTCAGTTTTGAGAGGTTACTGATCTTGATACAGGGCCTTTGACCATTTGACAAGTTTAGTGACTAATTATTGCATGACAACAGTTCCTTCCTGGAGATGATCAAGTGATTGGCGTGTGCGGTCCAGTGGTATGGCATCAGACCCATGATTGAGTTCGATCCTCCACCATGGCTCTATGTGGTGTCCTTGAGTAAGACGCTTTTTCCGCATATGCTTAGTACTGGTTCTTACCAGGATGACTTCGAGCTTGATTTGTCTAAGTTGTAAGAACTTGTTTCACAATCAATGTAAAATAAATAAGTTTAAACTAAGTGATTGGCGGCCACAAGCCTTTGTAGTTTTGTCATTTTAGTTGAAGATTGATTCTAAGTCAACATTTTTTATATTATGAATTTGTGATTTATATTTTCAGTACATCGGTTCATTTTCTGTGAGTGGGGAAAATCAGTCAACACGTACCGAATTTGTGCAGTCACAGCTAGAAAGTATGCATGTAAGTATGAATCTGGTGTTGTTTTACTGAATTATAAGGAATTTTTGCACATTAGGCTGATTGAAACAAGATATGTACTGTAAGACTGCACCAGACCTGTGTACTTTATACCCCGAATAGATGCACTAACTTTACCACCACTCTACCACCATTCTACCACCACTCTACCACCGCTCTACCACCACTCTACCACCACTCTACCACCCTACCACGTCTCTACCACCACTCTACCACCACTCTTCCACGTCTTTACCACCACTCTACCACCACTCTACCACCACTCTACCACCACTCTACCACCCTACCACATCTCTATCACCACTCTACCACGTCTCTACCACCACTCTACCACCCTACCGCATCTCTACCACCACTCTTCCACGTCTTTACCACCACTCTACCACATCTCTACCACCACTCTACCACCACTCTACAACCCTACCACCACTCTACCACGTCTCTACCACCACTCTACCACCACTCTACCACCCTACCACCACTCTACCACCCTACCATGTCTCTACCACCACTCTACCACGTCTCTACCACCCTACCACCACTCTACCACCACTCTTCCACGTCTTTACCACCACTCTACCACGTCTCTACCACCACTCTACCACTCTACCACCCTACCACGTCTCTACCACCACTCTACCACGTCTCTACCACCACTCTACCACGTCTCTACAACCCTACCACCACTCTACCATGTCTCTACCACCCAACCACATCTCTACCACCACTCTACTATGTCTCTACCACCCTACCACGTCTCTACCACCACTCTACCAGCCTACTACGTCTCTACTACCACTCTACCATGTCTGTACTACCCTATCACCACTCTACCACCCTACCACGTCTCTACCACCACTCTACCACAACCCTACCACCCTACTACCCTATCACGTCTCTACCACCATTCTACCACCCTACCACCACTCTACCACCACTCATTTTTATGTGAAAGTCTACATTGCAGACTGCACAGTCTATTACAACTGCAGCAGTGGTCTATGGGGTAGAGCATCTGTCTCGCATGTGGAAGGTCGTGAGTTCGATCCCAGGATGGGTCATACTTAAGACTTGGAAAAAAGATGCTTCCTTGCTTGGCGCCCAGCATTTAGAGGATAGTTCTAGGTCTGGTTGGCGGGGTATCAGTATAATGTGACAGGGTTGGGCATGTCTGCAGCATGATACTTTGGTGTGGCAGCACTTAGAATACCGTCTCAAATTGATTTAAACACCATACTACACCAACAAAAGCGTTATACAGAGATATGTTTTGTCTACATTCAAGAATTGTAGTCTGCTCTGGACATATTCAAGAATTGTAGTCTACTCTGGACATATTCAAGAATTGTAGTCTGCTCTGGACATATTCAAGAATTGTAGTCTGCTCTGGACATATTCAAGAATTGTAGTCTACTCTGGACATATTCAAGAATTGTAGTCTGCTCTGGACATATTCAAGAATTGTAGTCTACTCTGGACATATTCAAGAATTGTAGTCTACTCTGGACATATTCAAGAATTGTAGTCTGCTCTGGACATATTCAAGAATTGTAGTCTACTCTGGACATGAGAATAGCCTACATTCAAGATTTTACAATCTTTCCTACACATGTGTGTAGTCTTCATTTGAGGCTATTCCATCTAACCAAACATGTATAGTGTACATTCAGGACTAGACAATCTACTCAAGTCAACAGTCTACTCCAAACATATTATATCTACATCAGATGTGTGTATAATATTAACGTATCTACACCAGACATGTATAATATAAATGTATCTACACCAGATATGTATATATGTATCTACACCAGACGTGTATAATATAAACATATCTACAACAGACATGTGTATAATATGTATCTACGCCAGACATGTGTATATTATGTGGCTATACCAGATGTATGTATAGTATGTATGTATCTACACCGGATGTGTGTATAGTATGTATGCATCTACACCAGACATGCGTATAGTATGTATGTGTCTACATCAGAGGTGTGTATAGTATATATGTATATACACCAGACGTGTGTATAGTATGTATGTATCTACACCGGATGGGTTTATAGTATGTATGTATCTACACCAGACATGTGTATATTATGTGGCTATACCAGATGTATGTATAGTATGTATGTATCTACACCGGATGTGTGTATAGTATGTATGCATCTACACCAGACATGCGTATAGTATGTACCGTATATCCTCGGCCATAAGGCGAGTCGGGCCATAAGTCGAGGGGACTTTTTGACCTTCAGATCTCAGTTTTTTGCATTGACCCTTCCTTAAGTCGACCCAGAATTTTCGAAATGAAGTGGGTGAGATTTGGGTCACCTAAATATTAAAATTCCTACAGTAGCGATTGCCTGCACTCACAACTGACCTTACGCCAGTATACGTTCATGTACCGTTATTGAATCAACGGCAGATATGCAGCCGACAAACAAATGCAGTCTTCTGTCTTTCAAAAGATCAGTATCCAAAACAAACTCTTACTAAAACTTTGCTAAAGTTGACGATTTCTTGACCTGATTTACCATTCATCCATGTTAACAAATTTTGGCAAGTGAATCAGGGGAAGTAACCGTCACTGACTATGGATTACTTCCGGTATACGTCACAAAACGTATTTCAAAAAGTTGGTGTCATTGTTCCTATAGACTGTTGCTGAAACTGAAATTCGACGTTCAAAACTTCAGTAGGAGCTGACCGTTGGTAAAAAAAATCATCACTCGGGACTAGGACGGGGCCATAAGTAGAGTAGGGATTCAGAGAGTGATTTTGGAGTCTGAAAAATTCGACTTATGGCCGAGGATATACGGTATGTGTCTACACCAAGGGTGTGTATAGTATATATGTTAATACACCAGACGTGTGTATAGTATGTATGTATCTACACCGGATGTGTTTATAGTATGTATGTATCTACACCAGACATGTGTATAGTATATATGTATCTACACCAGACATGTGTATATTATGTGGCTTTACCAGACGTATGTATAGTATGTATGTATCTACACTGGATATGTGTATAGTATGTATGCATCTACACCAGACTTGCATATAGTATGTATGTGTCTATACCAAGGGTGTGTATAGTATATATGTATATACACCAGACGTGTATAGTATGTATGTATCTACACCGGACGTTGGCATAGTATGTATGTATCTACACCAGACATATGTATAGTATATACATATCTAAATCAGATATGCATATAGTATTACAATTGTACACCAGACATGTGTATACATACTACATATCTACATGGTAGACATGCTTGTATATAAACTGTAAAACCCATTAAATTACAAATTTTGAGTCGATGATACTGAGCTTTTAAGGCCATAAACTGAGCGTAATAAATAATTAAGAAACACGTCTTCTGTTCCTTTTTAACATCCATCCATCTTCCTGATTTAGAACGGTCTCAGAAAATTATAAAATGGGATAGACTATAGTATCTGCCGTCTGCATGTACAGGACAGTAAGTGGAGGAAATCGCTGCTCTGTATATCTCCTAAAGAGGAGGTGGAGGCTGTGTGCATGTTACATAATTGATTTTGCAGTTGGCAAGAAAAATCAATGTTTGATTTGCTACTGAGTCGTTCTCTCTGTTAAAACTGATATGAAGCGTGGATCATTTATGGTTTAATGGAGCATGCTGAGATTGAATTGTCTGCTGTAACACACACACATGCACGCAGGCATGTTTGTACGCACACGCACACACGCACGCACACACACACACACACACAGGCCATTTAAAAACTTAAGTTGTCTTTGTGGTGTTGAACTTTTTTCTAAATATAAAGTCTCTCTCTCTCTCTCTTAGTTGATTGATCAGTTGATTGATAACTAAGAGCGTAAATTCATACTGAGGTTGTGGGTTCGAGCATAGCTCGGTCTAAAGTTTGTATGTGAGATCTGATAGTATGCCATTTACAATTTTATGCCATTGACGGCTTACAAACAATCAGTTAACCTATCCACTCTTTCCTGGGATTCTGAATGGTTAACCATACTTCAGCACAATCATCTCTGCAAGTAACTGATAACTTTCTAACATCAATCAGTGGTGAGAGATGAATGACAATGAGATGCATTGTTGTATATTATTCATCATGGAGACTGTGGCCAAGCAGGGATTCGAACCCATGATCCAAGATTAAAAGTCAGATGTGCTACCAGCTGAGCTAACTGGGCCTGAATGCAACAATTGCACTAACTATGCATACAATACATTAAGTTTATAATTATCTGACAAACGTTCAACAAATGAAATCCATTCCTTATTGTTTATTCCGTGATGCATATTCATAAAGTGCATCATTATGGGGATATCTGCAGAATCAATAGTAATATCGTGTTGTTTGTCTGTAAGTCGCGTTGCACCCCCTAATCAGGATGTCTTTCTGATCACTGATTACAAGAGAATTGGCAAAGTAGAAAAGAGCGTAAACATAATTTTAATTATGCACATTTCCAGTTTAACACGTTTAAGTTGATCATACAAATAATTTACTTGTTTTAAACAGATAAACAATTTGACATTCAAACAATTGTTTAAAAATTTGAAGGGTCGTCTGTAGCCGAGTGGTTTAATGTGCCATGTCAAGATTACTTACCTCTCACCGTTAAGGTTGTAGGTTTGAGTCTTGCTCACGCCAATAACTTTATATGAGGATCAAAGGCTGGTAACTTGAGGATGGACAGTTCTACTCATGGTCTTCCTCCACCAATACAACTGGAACTGTATATGACATATAACCTGAAATGTGTTGAAAATGGTGTTAAACCTAAAAAAATTTTTTTTTTAAAATCCTGATATCCTTTATAATAAATATATTGGCAGATAAACTGTTGAATCCATAGGTTAAGTTGGTTTAGTCATCCGCAGGGTCCAGGCTTAGGATGACTAAATTTTTTACAGTTGGAACCGAAACCAGATTCTACTTTGTGTTGATGTCGTGCTAGTTTCTTGTTCTAATTTCTGACGTATTAATATAACTCGTTGTAATATTTGGTAACACTGGTTTTATTGCAAAGTATATCTGAAGCTAAAATCAACTGTTCATTGATATGTGGAATATGAAAACAAAATGCTACAGTTGTACTTAGGTTCAATGAAAGTTACCATCACAAATGTAAATATTCATTGTTGCATTTAAATGTTTATTTACAAATTTTGAAATTTAAAAACAAACAAAACAAGTTATAGTCAAACCTGTATAAGCGGTCACCTTTTTTAAGCAGCCACTTGTCTTAAGCAACCATATTTTTTATTTCCCTTTTATATGCTTTTAGAACACATTAACCTGCATTTAACAACAACATGTCTTACATTAAAAGGCCACATTTGCTCCTTCCTTTGACTGGCTGCTTAAGACAGGTTTGATTGTAGTTTAAATTATTTAATTTACCTCGATGGCGAGACAAGTTATTACAACAAATCATGCTCAAAGTCTTCCTGGGTAGAACCAATACTAAGCATAAGGGCATTAAGTGTCTTGCCCAATAATACCACACAAAGCAGTGGGGGGAGGATTGAACCCATGGCTCTCCAATCATGGGGCTGATGTTGTACATCTGGACCATGTGCTTCATTTTGACATGATTACAACATCATGATGTAAACTACGGATCACACGTTTGATCCTATGATGTCCTATGATCATTAATGTACAAATACATGTTATTTTATCTTCATGAAACTTATCTTATCATAGGAAATAAAATCAGTATTTTAATACTATATTATATATTATATAATAATATAAACAATTTTGATTAAATATTGTTTATTTTACAAGGGAAAATCAGCGAAAATCGTCCGAAAAAATACACAACTACACCGGGCGCTGTTAACGAGAAACTGCGGTACTATATTAAATAAAACAAAGCTTAAATGAAAGCTGAGACTCCAGAGATTTTTGATAAATGACGCCAGATGTAAAAAAATCCAATAGGAACACAGCGAACTACCTTAAATGATTCCATTGGCATTTTTACTGGTTGTACAAATATAATGTTAGTAACTTTATAAAACATGGATGAAGGTGGGTGGGTTGGTGTCTTTAATAGCTAGTGGTATTTTGAAGTAGATGATGAATAAAACCTTTGTTTTTCTGAAAACTGAATTAAGAAGCCAGTAGCTTCATGATTTAATTAAAGGAATTTTGTTAATATTTCATGGCATTATTGCTGCATGCTAAAAACATTATTTAGATCTATATGTTATAGCTCATTTCTTGTTCCAATTCTCATTAGTTATATAGTCTGACAAGACTGAAATATTCTCAAATCACTAGCATGCTAGATGCTCCATAGAATTTAATCATTTTAATAACATGACTGAATGAAAATCCCAAACTACAAAATATATCCAAATAGCTCATTTCACTGTATTAAAGAGTAAATCCTTTCGTTAGCTGAACATGGATATAATACAAACTTCCATCCAAGTTTTTGACAATTCCTTAACATTAAGAGAGGGTGTTAATTAAAATTGACTAAATTCCAACATATACCTTTGATCAGTCTATAATTCTTTATGATTTGTACTGATAATTTACCTACAGGTCAGATCGGAATTACTTTCAGAACTTTGAAATTTACTTTAATAACTTTCCAGTCTCATTAAAATAAGGTTGAATTTAGCTTCAATATTCTACGCAGAGTAGATCTGACTGCCACACTTAGAGGGTCACCTCAGATTGACCTTTTCGCCATCCAATCAGAGCATTGCTTTCAGGATTTAAAAGTGAAAGAAGAAGTCTAATTTTACCAAAGAAAACTCTATATTGAGCTGTATAATGTGGATTGTCATGCGTTTATACTTTTTACAACAATGATAGACTTAAATGATTTTCAGAAATTTTAGAAATCGGGGACATTTTTGGGGGCGGTGCTTTAGCAGCTGCTCTCAGAGCTAACATGATTTTATTTTCAATACCGCAAATCTACAACCGTGTTTCGTGTTAATGCAAACCTAACAACCACTTATCAAATAGTTCCACCCCCTGATAAGTGCTCAAACTCACTTTAAACAGTAGATTCTCCTATTTCAACGAAAACATTAATATTATAACATACAGCGACGATTTATACCTATAAACAATTACATATCTTATAAATTCCAAGTTTATATTCTGTAGCATTAATCAGCACAAAGGAATTAAAGCGCATGAATACAGACGCGCTGAACTATGATCACGTGACCAAAAGATTACGCCATCTTGTAAATCAAATTCCAGGTCACAAACTATATCGCTATCATGCACACTGAAAGAGTCGTATATTTCGACAAGGACTTCAGATAATAAGTACTTGATACGTGAGACTGATTTCGCTTTTTCTATCATTTTAAAAATGTGTACGGTAACGAAACTTTTCTCGATCTGTCCCTTATGCCAAGGAACTATACTCCTTGCTTATGTCAATAAACAATCAATATTCGTTCTAAAAATAGAGATATGCTAATGTCGATCATGTGACTTTCGGTTTCTCCCAAATGTTTAAAAATAGACTTGTATTCCTTAAAAGAATTCGAGATTGATCGAGTTATGAACAATGTCAGTGCTGTTTCTTTTTATTATTTAGTAAATATTTCACATATTTCCAATAATTGGAACGGTAGTTAATTTCTACTTAAACATATAAGAGTTAAAGTATTTGTGTTTCCGTAGCGAAAATACGCAAACATCCAGATGTGTCTAAAAATCGGCCCTATAACATTTTGGTTAGTGCGGTACCATTTACGGGGTGATATAGGGCCCTTGAAAATAAAATGTAAAAATCAATTATTAATGTCGAAATACACTTTTCTACTTTTCTTCTTTTAAACGAATTGTTTCACTGTTGCCCTAGAGAAATCAATAAAGAAAATAGTAAATGAATATACTCAAAGTGGAATTCATCGTGCTAGATTCAGAGCACTTTGATATTTTATATATATAGAAAGCTTGGTATTTCTGAAAATATCACGAGTTGAGTAGAAGATACAAAGCATATCATTGAGTTGAATTAATATCTTGAAGTTGGACATTTGCCAAAATTAAGAGTTAATATTCTTACTATAGCAGAAATAATCTTTCAGAGGCAAACCATTCAGTTATGTTTCTGACATATTCGAGAAAAGAGTCAACTTTAAGCATAGAACATGTAGATTCTGTACCATGTATAAGAATCAAAGGTAATCGGGATTATTCTACTTCAACGTATGCAAACTGACCTGTTTGTCTAAAACAATAGCGACATTTTACATCTTATATGCTCCACCCCCATCAGCACTGCAGTGCTTTGATTTATTTATACAACATGGGACGATCACAATGGTCGAATCCACACCCAGGAAACAGCACGATGTGATTGATATGTGTAATATAATTATGCAATTTCTCTTTCTCGAATGTTGAGTGTATCTATCAACGTCATGTTGTTAATTTCAACGAACTACGAATGTAATGATTAATCTGATTGGCTGAATTGTTCTGAATATTAATTACATGAAAGGTCAATTTCAGGTGACCTAGCTCCTATGCATGGTTGTCCGATAAACTGTGCATAGAGTATTAAACCTAAAGTTGATCTTATTTTAATGAAATTGATAACTATCGATTTTAAAAAAAATTTGGATTCCAGCCATTATTTTATTAACTACATGTTAATATCTATATATTACTTAGATGTTACTGTAACAATATCATATATATTTGAAACTTTATTTGTTAATAAGCTATGTGATTTTAAAACTGATAGAAATTGACAAGCGTTGTTGTGTACCTTCACCGTTAAAATTTAGTGACTTCAGCTTCATCAGCCAGGCTCGATTAGCTCAGTCGTTAGCATGTCTGACTATCAGTCAAGAGGCTGTGAGTTTGAATCCCCACCCTGCAACAGACTTCATGATGATTGATATACCACAATCATTGTGTCTCATTATCAATCATTTCTCACCGCTGATTCAAGTGGGGAAGTTATCAGCCACTTGTGGAGAAGGGGTGTGCTCGAGTACTGGTTAACTTCTCAGGAACCCAGGAAACAGTGATTAGGTTAACTGATCATCTGTAAGCCCTTGATGGCATAAAAATGACGCTAAATATCTAATCAACTTCAGCAACATTATTCAAATTAAGAAAATACTCATCCCATCTTCTGGGCCTAAATTCATCAATAATTGAAGTTGGAGAATTGGAGTCAGACTCAAAATTTTACATTTTTGAAAACCCTGTAAACATACAATAATGGGTAAAAAATGTGAGTATGTAATATTATCTATTAGATAATCGTTAAAACTGCTTGTTTTGGCAACTAAATATAGTAATTTGCTTGTTTAATAAAATGCTATTTGAGTCTTAGATTTTAAAATTTAAGTCTGAGTCTAAATGTCAGACTCCAAAATATTGATGAATTTATGTCCTGATCAACTCACAGACGACAGGAGTAACAACAAAAAGATAATTCACGGCTTACTACTTCTACAAGAACTGTCAACAGACTTAGAAATAATAAGCGTTCCTCCCAACAAATATTACTTAAACTGCTGCTATGAGAATAATTTCTGGAGAATTTCAAATATGAATCTATAAAAATGTCTGTAAATTATTGTAAAACAAGACAGACATGCTTTGTACTTAGTTATAGTTAGCATGTGCCAGATTTAATGATGAAGACTGTGCATATATTATGGGTTGCATTGCAAAAATTTGCATAGTTCTATATATAGAACCATCTTGTGTTTCATTCTGATTTATATTGGAGTCCCTGTCTGGTGGAGATGCAGAGCAGATGTTGGACTGATAAAGGAATAAATAGATCTGTATGGGAAACTTACGTTAATAAAACTGTTATTTGTATGGCTCTTTTGTTGTTTTTATGGCTCATTAGCACTATATTTAGGACATATTGAGTCAATTAAGACAGATAGGAGAAAAATAAAAGAATTGCGGAAATGTGCAGTACACTTTCTGCAAACCATCAATTAGTTCAGTATTTAGGAGAGGTGTGTGTGTGGGGGGGGGGGGGGGGGGGGGGGGGGAATGCAATGTAAAATGTCCATCTGCTCCTGTCCGTTCTGATATATTTATTTTATTTTAATTTTTTTAAAAAAAAACACCTCATTTTTTAAGATTTTTTTTTAAGATATTTTTTATGAAAATAAAGTGATGGGGCAGCATGAAAATTAGAGAACGGGCGGGGATATTAATCAAATGATTAGTTTATTATGGCCTAATCATACAGGGCAACTTTGGCGAACACACTTACCGTACAGGTAAATGTTACTGTTACTATAAAAAGATATCTAGTTTCTGCACAATATCATGAGTACCATTCAAAAATTGATTTCAAATCTTAATTGGCCCAGTTAGATCAGTTGGTAGCATGTCTTGGCTATCAACCCAAGGGTCATGATTTTGGATTCCTGCCTTGCCAATGTCTCCATGATGATTTATATAGAACATTGCTACTCATTGTCATTCATCTTTCACTGCTGATTCAAGTGGGAAAGTTATCAGTTACTTGCGGAGATGAGTGCTTGAGTACTGGTTTACCTTCCAAGATCACGATAAAGAGTGGTTGTGGTAACTGATTGTCTGTTAACCTTTCTTTAGAGTCATCTCTGTTAATTTTTTTTTGTATATATATGGGAAGAATTTGTGAACAACCAGAAATAAATTACATATCAGGGGCCCGTTTCGTAAGTTAAATACGAACTAAAATTTGAAAATTTGATTTGCCAAAAAAATTCTGGAAATTCAATAAGTGTTTCGCTAACATCACCCTTTTAAAAATTAATGCCATTTACTATATAAAAGATAACAAAATATTAAAAAAAGGGCAATGCCTTACATTCATAGATTGCTTTACAAAGTTTGCACAAACAGTAACCCTAAATGGACAAACTTAGATCCCAGCTACCCGGGGACATAAATCATTTCTTTAGTGGAAATGCTTATCAATATAATTTAATAGTTATATTGTCTATGATACAAACTGACAAATCAATCATGTAAAATCAGCATCAGTTTAATGTGCATATTATAGAGAAGAGAGCTCGAGTGTCGTGAAATTGTTTCTTTTTTCATAATCAAATTTTCTGGAAAGAGGAAATCAATGTAAAAACTTACTAAATTACTTGAAGGAAGAAATAAATACAGATAAAAGCAGTTTACATCCCTGCACTGCCTACTTCTGCCTTCTGTGGAAATTGTTTACGACGCCTTGGAGAGAGATGAATAGAAGAGAGTAGCAAATAGATTATATAGGGCCCTTGTTTTAACAGGTCCATTATAGACTGACATCAGTACTTTTTGCCATTTAGACTGGTATCAGTATTTTACCATATAGTCTGGTATTCTGCATTGAATAAATGCTTTTATCTCCAAGGAGTTAAAATCATTGTTTTTTCTTCTGAATATAAATTCTGTCATTATAGAGAGATTTTGGATGTTAAATCTCAGTTACTAAATGCTTTACATTTAGTGTAGAACAAGTATTACATTTAGTGTATTACAAGTATTACTGATGACATTATATATTATGTATAAGGTACAATATTAATACCATGTGTACCATGTGAAACCCCTGGTGTATAGCATGTGCTCCAGTGTGGAACATGTGCACCAGTGTGTAGTATAATTATACAATAGCGCAGAACATGTGCAACAGTGTATAACATGTGCACCAGTGTATAACATGTACCAGTGTAAAACATGTGCACCAGTGTATAACATGTACCAGTGTAAAATATGTGCACCAGTGTATAACATATTTGTGTCAGTGTATATCATGTGCACCAGTGTATAACATGTGCACCAGTGTATAACATGCATGCCAGTGTATAACATGTGCACCAGTGTATAACA
Source organism: Panopea generosa (assembly GCA_029582155.1). NCBI lineage: Eukaryota > Metazoa > Mollusca > Bivalvia > Adapedonta > Hiatellidae > Panopea > Panopea generosa. The sequence goes on along the minus strand of CM055910.1, from coordinate 42,751,950 downwards.
TGTGCACCAGTGTATAACATGTGCACCAGTGTATAACATGTGCACCAGTGTATAACATGCATGCCAGTGTATAACATGTGCACCAGTGTATAACATATATGCCAGTGTGTAACATGCATGCCAGTGTATAACATGTGCACCAGTGTATAACATGTGCACCAGTGTATAACATGCATGCCAGTGTATAACATGTGCACCAGTGTATAACATGTGTGCCAGTGTATAACATGTGCACTAGTGTATAATGTGTGCACCAGTGTATAACATGTATATCAGTGTATAACATGTACCAGTGTAAAACATGTGCACCAGTGTATAACATGTGTGCCAGTGTATAACATGTGCACTAGTGTATAACATGCATGCCAGTGTATAACATGTGCACTAGTGTATAACATGCATACCATTGTATAATGTGTGCACCAGTGTATAACATGTGCACCAGTGTATAACATGTGCACCAGTGTATAATATGTACCAGTATAACATGTATACCAGTGTATGTCATGTCTACCAGTGTATAATCTGCACCAGTGTATAATATATACACTATTGTGTAACATATATACCATCATATAACATTAGCACTAGTGTATACATAACATGTGCACTAGTGTATAACATATGTACCAGTGTATAACATGTTAACCAGTATATTACACATATACCAGTGTATAACATGTGTACCAGTGTATAACATGTGTACCAGTGTATAACATGTTAACCAGTATATTACATATATACCAGTGTTTATCATGTGTACCAGTGTATAACATGCACCAGTGTATAATATATACTCTGGTGTGTAACATATATACCAGTGAATAACATATGCACTAGTATATAACATGTGCACCAGTGTATAATATGTGCAACAGTGTATATCATGTGTACCAGTGTATAATATATACACCTGTGCATGACATATACACCAGCAGTGTTTTCTCCAGAGCGCGTTTCTTGCGTTTTTGACGCAATAAATTCTCATCTGACGCAATCAACTTTGTTCAGTGCGTCCACTATGACGCAACCTTAAAAACACAGAAATTCAAATTACGCATATTTGTTTGGGTAAGCTGGTTTCAGAGTTATTTTTACAATGCCAGCCGATTTGACAGATCAAGTGGTCTGATTCAGGGCAATCCCAGTCATGCAATTCTACCAAGTTAAATAAACGCTTTAATTGGTTACGAACGCTTTATTGATGCAATCGCATAGACGATTATGATCACATACATAATTTTCCGCGAAGCAATAGTGTAGTTTGAAGACAACATCTGTGAAAACAAATGTACCCTGCAACAATAGTACTGACATATACCCAGTTTTAGGTTGTTTGTATATGAAGATGAAATGTGGAAGCGTGAAACTTTTCATAAAAGTTGTTTAAATGTACGAACGATACTCTATCTGAAAAACTTTTTATTTTGTTTTCTATAAGGTATCGAGACGCGCATGCGCGACATTTTAATACCAGTTTAAACATCGGCCGGTTCAAGTTTTACGGCATTATTCATGGCGCCATTTATGTTTCTGTAACGGACGATTAAAAGGTGTTGAAAAATAGAAATTAATTTTATTTTGAAAAATGATTACTTAATTTCAAAAATTTAATTCATTTTTGTGAAGTTTCCATTAAAATGTATTTTATATTATTTTTTTAAGATAAAATTTCTCTAAAACGAGTCTAGCTTTGAAGAGAAATGCTTTTGGAAAAAAGAAAACAAAAACAAAGTTTGTTTTCCAAAGAGTATAATGCTATACATGTAGCTCAGCAAATATAAAATATTGAAAGAATTTTAGTGTTTTTCATTAAAAATCGTTAGGGCCTTGGTGATTGAGCTGTGGCCATAACATTTGAAAAGTTCACGACCAAAGGGACAAAATCATAAAAACAACTACTAAGTTTCAAGTTGTTGTAACTTATTGCCAGAATTGAAACATTCGTTTGGAGTTAAATTGTTTTGAAGTTGTTATCTTAAGTTGCAGTTTTGATGGAGAAATTCGTGTGAAACAGGAAATAAAATTGTTTTAGTAAAATAAGTATTTTTTAACTCCATTTATTCATGTTGATTAAGTTTAAAACTAGTCAATTGATGACCCCCAGATTTTGAAAATGACCCCTAGATTTTTAGTCAGTGGGTCATCAATGACCCCCAAAAAATTGAAGCTTGAGAAAACACTGCACCAGTGTAAACCATGTGTACCAAAGTATAACATGTGCATCAGTGTATAATATGTACATCAATATATAGCATATACTCATATGTTTAAAATATGCACCAATGTATACCTTGTACAGCAGTGTACAACATCCATCAGTTTATAACATATGCACCAATGTATAATATTGTACAGCAATGTATAACATTTTAAATTTGTGTATAGTTTTGTACATCAGTGTATAGTATTGTACGTTAGTGTATAGTACTGTACATAAATGTTTAATATTGTACATCAATGTATAGTATTGTGCATCAATGTATAACATTGTACATCAGTGTAAAGTATTGTACATCAATGTATAACATTGTACATTGGTGTATAGTATTGTATGTCATTGTGTAACATTGTAAATCAGTGTATAGTATTGCACATCAGTGTATAATATTGTACATTAGTGTATAGTATTGCACATCAGTGTGTAGTATTGCACATCTGTGTATAATATTGTACATTAGTGTATAGTATTGCACATCAGTGTATAGTATTGTACATTAGTGTATAGTATTGTACATCAGTGTATAGTAATGTATATCCATGTATAACATTATACATCAGTGCATAGTATTGTACATTAATGTTTAACATTGTATATCAGTGTATAATATTATACATCTGTGTATAACATTTTACATCAGTGTAAATGATTGTACATCCATGCATAACATTGTACATCAATGTATTGTATTGTGCATTAATGTAAAGTATTGTACATAAGTGAATAGTATTGTACATCAATGTATAACATTATATATCAGTGTAAAGGATTTTACATCCATGTATAACATTTGACATCAGTGTATAGTATTGTACATCAATGTATAACGTTGTATATCAGTGTAAAGGATTGTACATCCATGTATAACATTTTACATCAGTGTATAGTATTGTACATCAATGTATAACATTGTATATCAGTGTAAAGGATTGTACATCCATGTATAACATTGTACAGTAGTGTATGGTATTGTACATCAATGTATAACATTGTATATCAGTGTAAAAGATTGTACATCCATGTATAACATTTTACATCAGTGTATAGTATTGTACATCAATGTATAACATTGTATATCAGTGTAAAGGATTGTACATCCATGTATAACATTTTACATCAGTGTATAGTATTGTACATCAATGTATAACATTGTATATCAGTGTAAAGGATTGTACATCCATGTATAACATTTTACATCAGTGTATAGTATTGTACATCAATGTATAACATTGTATATCAGTGTAAAGGATTGTACATCCATGTATAACATTTTACATCAGTGTATAGTATTGTACATCAATGTATAACATTGTATATCAGTGTAAAGGATTGTACATCCATGTATAACATTTTACATCAGTGTATAGTATTGTACATCCATGTATAACATTGTTCATCAGTGTATAGTATTGTACATCAATGTATAACATTGTACAGTGGTGTGAGGTATTGTACATCATTGTATAGTTTTGTACATCAATGTTTAACATTGTCCATCAGTATATAGTATTTACATCAATGTATAACATTTTACATTAGTGTAAAGGATTGTACATCCATGTTTAACATTGTACATTGGTGTATAGTATTGTACATCAATGTATAACATGTATACAGGTGAATAACATGTACACATAATATATATATATATATATATATATATATATATATATATATAACATGTACACATATATATAACATGTACACTCATATATAATATATAACATGTGTACAGATGTTTAGTTGTTTGTCATCACACCAATGTATAACATGGTGTACATTACCATATTGGCAACTGTAAACCAATATGTTCTTCTCCGCTAGAGGGAAGTAATATCAATTCTGGTTGCTGCTGTGTTCAACATTTTCTTTCCAAATTCAATTTTCTGAACATGTCATTCATATTGAAGATGAAACATTATATTTGCCTTCAATGTTCGGCACATAAATAGCCGTCCATAATGAAACTTTCTCTGGGAAAATTTCGACTTTGATGATTTGATTACAACTTACTAATAACACAGTAATGTAATGTTATGACTTCAAGGTAGCTCGTCTCATCTATTCCTGGTGCTAGTTGTCTGGCATCAGCGTCATTACGAGTCATCCGTGATTTTTATTGCATTTATTCTTCTCCTGAAACTGATTGTGATTTAACTTAGTCTTACAATTTGTACATTTTGTCGTCCCATTTAACCCTTTACTCCATAGATACGCGTTTTCCCGCACCAATCACAGAAGGCCTTTGAAAACAGTGCAGGAAGAGTTCAGATTGCTCGTTACTTCCTGCAGTGTTTTCCACTCTGTCAGTTAATATAAATATAATTCACCCAATAATTCAAAAGCCTTCTATATTAGGTGTCCAAAGGCATCTATATTAGAGGTGTCCAAATATTGAATAATTTTTAAAGATGTTCAAAATATTTTTTTACATTTTTTAAACATAATTTAATGAAAATAAATTAATATTTTTTTCCAGCGTAATAAAATATTGAATAATTTTTTAAAAGTGTTTAAAATATTGTTTTTACATTTTTTAACTATAATTTAATGATAATAAAGATATTATTTATTATAAAAGGCAGTATATCAGGGTGTTTATATAAGCTCACCGGACCCTAAGGCTCGCAGAATGATGAACTTCTGTGATTGCCCTTTTTCCATCATATGTCCATTGTCTGTCATTCTTGACAGATCTTCACCAAAATTTGTGTGAAGCATTCTTTAAGCTCTCCAGTTTGTTCAATATATAATAGAGAGTGGGTCCTCTGTGGCCAGGTGGTCTAAGGTATACTAAGAAGGTTGGAGTCGCGCTCACTCCAAAAACTTTACGTGAGAAAAAGACCTGATGTAGAACCACCAATTACTTGTGGAAGGACAGTGATTCTACTCAGATTCATTGTGAGGTCTTTCTCCGCCAATAAAACTGGATATGCTGTATATAAACTGAAATGTGTTGAAAATGATGTTGAGCCCCATAAAAAAATCTTTTATGGAGAAGCTGAACCCTGTATTAACATTGTCATTGTTTTCCATACTTGTTTTTGATGCTCGTTTGTTAAACAAATACTTATTTTCCTTGTAATACAAGAATGCCACAGCTTGAAATGCTTAAACCAGAATTTTATCACATCATAAAGTTTCTAAGTTTCATGTCAGTTAATTAGTTAACAACTCATGCATTTAACTTCCTTGTTATTTATTTTAGAGTTAAAATAATGCTTAGATAGTAAGATATGTTTATTTAACCCTTTACTTCATATAGACACCTTTGGACACCTAATATAGCAGACTTTTGAATTATTGGGTGAATTATGTTAATATTAATTGACAGAGTGGAAAACAGTGCAGGAAGTGTTCAGATTTCTTGTGACAAGCAATCTGAACTCTTCCTGCACTGTTTTCAAAGGCCTTCTGTGATTGGTGCGGGAAAACGCGTATCTTTGGAGTAAAGGGTTAAAGTGCAACATATAAATCGTGTTCCATTTGTCCTGGATGCATGTATGGTGTTGTATCCAATTCATGTAAAAGCTCACATTGTAATTTTAACAGCTTGCTTGCTCACTGGTTATTTTCATCTCTCTTGAGAGAACCATTTCAGTAACATCTAAAATGTACATATATGAGACAACCTAAATACAGAGGTACAACAGTTGAATGATAGACAGCCGCCAACCTTCATCTCATTTCTCCCTGAGAGCACCATTTCATTGTATCCATACATATGCTGGTATGTTACACAACATAGAAATACCTTGTTTTCTCTTTATTTTCAGTTTGTGGAGAAGAGTAAAAAAGTGCTGCTGGTTATCTCGCTGTCTGGTGTCAAAGTCTGCAGTAGTAATGGGGAGGTAACTCTTACACTTGATTATATTAATGAGTTATCTTTCTTGAATAAACATTTTTTTCTGAATGGGGTTTCAACACATTTCAGGTTATATATTGCATGTCTGGTATTACTGGTTGAGTAAGATCTCAGAAGGAATCTGAGCAAAATCACTGTCCTTCCGCAAGTAACCTGCTTTCTCACATTAAGTTTTTGGAATGAGCAAGACTTGAACCTACGACCTTAGTGGTGAGTGATCTTGATATGGCGCCACACACACACACACACACACACACACAAAAGACTCTTCACCTCCCAAAATTCCCACTTTTTTTAAAAAAAATTACATGAGAACCTATCAATTAATTTATAATGGCCATGTTCATAAAAAAGTCTTTCTCCATGATGAAGACTTATAATGGTGGAAATATTGGAAATATAGTGAATACAGTCAAACCTGACTTAAACAGCCCCTAAATGAAAAGAGCAAAAAATGACCCATTAAGACAGGTGGCTGCTTAATACATGGTACTTAAAACTAAAATTGTAAAAAAATGGGAAATGGAAAATGTGGCTGTTTAAGATGAGTGGTTGCTTAATAGAGGTAGGTGACCTCTAGTACAGGTTTGACTGAATATCTAAATTTAAATTAAATACTCTCGCTGTACCTCACTGTACCCCATCTATCTCACTGTACCTCATGTACCTCACTGTACCCATCTATCTCACTGAACCTCACTGTACCCATCTATCTCACTACCTCATGTACCTCACTGTACCTCGCTGTACCTCACTGTACCCCATTTATCTCACTGTAACTCATGTACCTCACTGTACCCATCTATCTCAATGTACCTCGCTGTACCTCACTGTACCCCATCTACCTCGCTGTACCTCATGTATCTCACTGTACCCATCTATCTCACTGTACCCAACTATCTCACTGTACCTCATGTACCTCGCTGAACCTCACTGTACCCTATCTACGTTGCTGTACCTCACTGTACCCCATCTATCTTGCTGTACCTCATGTACCTTGCTGTTCCTCACTGTACCTGTCTATCTCACTGTACTTCATGTACCTCGCTGTACCTCACTGTACCCATCTATCTCAATGTACCTCGCTGTACCTGTCTATCTCACTGTACCTCATGTACCTCGCTGTACCTCACTGTACCCCATCTACCTCGCTGTACCCCATCTACTTCGCTGAACCCCATCTACCTTGTTGTACCCATCTATCTCACTGTACCCAATCTACCTTGCTGTACCTATCTATCACTCTGTACCCAATCTACCTCACTGTACCTCATGTACCTCGCTGTACCCCATCTACTTCGCTGTACCTCATGTACCTCACTGTACCCCATCTATCTTGCTGTACCTCATGAACCTCGCTGTACCTTACTGTACCCAATCTATCTCGCTGTACATCATGTACCTCGCTGTACCTCATGTACCTTGCTGTACCTCAATTTACTCCATCTATCTCGCTGTACTTCATGTACCTCGCTGTTTGGTTTGTTTGTCAGAAAACAGAAAAAAGGGAAGAAATACAAAACATCATAGATGTAATACATAGATTTAAAAGCTTATTGATGTCCTAAGTGATCATAATCTTTCATTATTTGAACTATTGTATTTGTAAAAACTTTACCTTTGAGTTGTTATGAAATATACCGTATGCTCCTAAACACTCCCCCCCCCCCCCCCCCCCCCCCCCCTGTCTTTTCAGTGTGTCTCAAAACAAAAAAACACTTTTTTGCAGAGTGTTTACATGGCTCATGCCCTTAAAAGAATATCATATGCCGCCTGTGATCCTGACCATCGTCAATTTGCCTTCCTCGCTCGAGAACCCAAGGGTCATATCAACATTCAGTTTTGTCATGCTTTCATCACGAAGACACCAGAGGAGGTAAGTTTTTGTTAGATACTTTGTTGATTGCCTGTACGAGATACAGCCAGTGTGTGCCAAGTGATGCTAGTACATGAGTACTTACGCATCTTTGTCATCTCAATTCTTTATTATTTATAGGTTGGGGATTAATGGCAACATGTTTAGATGAAAGATCAGCAGAACTTATGCCATGATGTGTCGTTCAGCGTCCGCCTGCTTATCCATCTCTCAGTCTGTGAGGAGAATTCCTCTGAAACTAACTGGTTAACTTTTTGTAAAATTTATAGAAATGTTGCATGTAATGTCTAGATGGTCCTGAAGAAATTTCAGATTTGCCTAAAACCCAAAATAAAAGCAATGGTTAAAAACTAGTCTGTACCACGGACCCGGCTCTCCCGACTGGGTAATAGCAATAGCAATATTGGGAAAGCCAAATTTGAGCACGTTGATTGGTCAGTTGACGTCACAGTATAGTAAGTGTTCAGTTTGTGAATTGTGGGACAGGTATAGAATTCCCTTGCTTTTTCATTGGGGTTAATAGACCTGGTTTGTGGGATAGTTAAAAAACTGAGATCACAACATTCGAATAGACTGGTCTAAAACCTTATTTTTTTAAATGTATGGGTAACAACACATGGATAGACTGGTCTAAAGCCTTATATATTTCAGTTTCTTTGTAACAACATTGGATTCATTGATTGAATATTTAGCGTCATTTTTATGCCATTGAGGGCTAACAGACGATCAGTTAACTTAACCACTGTTTCCTGGGATTAACTAGTACTCGAGCACACCCCATCTCCACAAGTAACTGATTACTTTCCCACTTGAATCAGTGGTGAGAGACGAATGATAATGAGACACAGTGTCGGATATCAATCATCACGGAGACTGTTGCCGGGCAGGCGATTCGAACTCTTGACCCCTGGAATGATAGTCAGATGTGTTACCGACTGAGCTAATTGGGCCTGGCCTACAGAATTGCTTTGATTAATTGATCAATTGAATATTTAGCGTCATTTTTATGTCATTGAGGGCTAACAGATGAACAGTTAGCCTAACAGCTGTTTCCTGAGATCCTGAAAGGTTAACCATTACTCGAGCACACCCCATCTCCGCAAGTAACTGATAACTTCCCCACTTGAATCAGCGGTGAGAGACGAATGATAATGAGTCACAGTGTCATATATCAATTATCACGGAGACTGTTGCCAAGTGGGGATTTAACTCATGACCCCTGGATTGATAGTCAGACACGTTACCGACTGAGCTAATTGGGCTGGGCTAGATTAGAGCCAAAAACCTTATATATTTAAATGTCTGTGTAACAACATTGGGATAGACTGGTCCACAGTCTTATATTTAAATTTCTTCGTAACAACACTGGGATAGACTGGTCAACAGCCTTGTATTTAGATTTCTTTGTAACAACACTGGGATAGACTGGTTTACATCATTATATTTAAATTTCTTTGTAACAACACTGGGATAGACTGGTCTACAGTCTTATATTTAAATTTCTTGGTAACAACACTGGGATAGACTGGTCTACAGTCTTATATTTAAATTTCTTTGAAACAACACTGGGATAGACTGGTCTACAGCATTATATTTAAATTTCTTTGTAACAACACTGGGATAGACTGGTTTACATCATTATATTTAAATTTCTTTGTAACAACACTGGGATAGACTGGTCTACAGTCTTATATTTAAATTTCTTTGTAACAGCACTGGGATAGACTGGTCTATAGCATTATATTTAAATTTCTTTGTAACAACACTGGGATAGACTGGTCTACAGCCTTATATTTAAATTTCTTTGTAACAACACTGGGATAGACTGGTCTACAGCCTTATATTTAAATTTCTTTGTAACAACACTGGGATAGACTGGTCTACAGTCTTATATTTAAATTTCTTTGTAACAGCACTGGGATAGACTGGTCTATAGCATTATATTTAAATTTCTTTGTAACAACACTGGGATAGACTGGTCTACAGCCTTATATTTAAATTTCTTGGTAACAACACTGGGATAGACTGGTCTACAGCCTTATATTTAAATTTCTTGGTAACAACATTTGGATAGACTGGTCTACAGCCTTATATTTAAATTTCTTGGTAACAACACTGGGATAGACTGGTATACAGCATTTATTTAAATTTCTTTGTAACAACAATGGGATAGACTGATCTACAGCATTATATTTAAATTTCTTGGTAACAACACTGGGATAGACTGGTATACAGCATTTATTTAAATTTCTTTGTAACAACAATGGGATAGACTGGTCTATAGCATTATATTTAAATTTCTTTGTAACAACACTGGGATAGACTGGTCTACAGCCTTATATTTAAATTTCTTGGTAACAACACTGGGATAGACTGGTCTACAGCCTTATATTTAAATTTCTTGGTAACAACATTTGGATAGACTGGTCTACAGCCTTATATTTAAATTTCTTGGTAACAACACTGGGATAGACTGGTATACAGCATTTATTTAAATTTCTTTGTAACAACAATGGGATAGACTGGTCTACAGCATTATATTTAAATTTCTTAGTAACAACACTGGGATAGACTGGTCTACAGCCTTATATTTAAATTTCTTGGTAACAACACTGGGATAGACTGGTATACAGCATTATATTTAAATTTCTTAGTAACAACACTGGGATAGACTGGTATACACCATTATATTTAAATTTCTTAGTGACAACACTGGGATAGACTGGTCTACAGTCTTATATTTAAATTTCTTTGTAACAACACTGGGATAGACTGGTCTACAGCCTTATATTTAAATTTCTTGGTAACAACACTGGGATAGACTGGTCTACAGCCTTATATTTAAATTTCTTGGTAACAACATTTGGATAGACTAGTCTACAGCCTTATATTTAAATTTCTTGGTAACAACACTGGGATCATTCCAAATCAGCTTCACTAACTTCCCGTCTTATTGATGGAAACTTGGCACATCCTTTTATTATTTCTAAATAATAAAGATCACAGTACTTATAAGGCCCATGTCTCATATTGAGGTATCATTCCTTGTTCATGCTATATTCCATTTAAAGACAACATTACTTATATTGACCACATTCATTTTAAATATCATATTTTTCTATAAATACCTCAAATATACCCATATCATTAGAAGGACCACATTCATTGTAAAAAACATTCTGTATTTAAACAAGATTCCTTACATAAACTCTTTTAAATACACATTCCCTATATAGAATCAAATTCCTTACATGTACCCAACCTTTCTGAAGACCACATTCAATAAAAAAAGACAACACTCCATTTAGATATCACATTACGTAAACAGACCAAATTTACTCTAAAGACCACCTTTTTTTTACAAAAATTGTATTTGTCACCAAACTCTGAATCGTGCTTAATTATTGTTGGCCTTTTGATTCTAACCAGTTGGTGTAGGCTTTAGCAAAGCGGGGAATTAGCTGTTAGGCAGCCTACCCATAACTGGTATTCCGATGAGACATGTGGGGTCAGTCAAATTTCTAATAGTAGACTAAACTCAATGTCCAATACAGCACACAAGACTCTGGTATTAACACTTTTATTTTTGAAGATTAAATACAATAGGTTTAGATAGTTTGACTCTTCCAAAAATATTAAATTAACACAGTTAATGGAGTTCTTGAGTAAATAATAGTAGTCCTAAGTAATAATTTTAAGATAATTGACTAAAAGGTTTAGTTTCGTTTGGCTATCGTAAATTATATAATGGCTAGCTTTATGCCACTTAAAATGCTAAGTACTATCTCTCTTTCTTTTACTTATCTATATGTATTCTTTATTTTAATTAAAAAATCTTCCTGTATATCATAAGTCCCTAAAATTGATTAGCCAATACAATTAACCAATAAAAATTATTTTAACAATTAACCAATAAATTCTTGTTTTACATAATTATATTTTGACCTAAAGCTGTTAAGCTGCTAGAAGTTTATAATTATGATTTTCTTATCTAATATAATCAACATAATATAATCAATTAAACTATAACAATCAAACATGTCCTGGAAATGAGCAATTATGTCATTCTTGTGTCAACACAATCATGTCAACTCAAAATCAAATGATTATATCAACATCTGGAGGCTTTTCTCCAAAACAATGATACTTGGATTTTATAACTAATTGACTATTTGATATGACATAGAAATGAAAATTTTAATACCTATAAACTAAAATACAGTTGTTATTAACACCTCAAGGGTTTCATGTTACACCATGGCTTTATAATGATTACTCTCATGAAACTTGAATATACTGCAAATTAACAAAATTCTCACCTAACAAAGTTCTTCAAATATCAGACACATATACAATATTTCAATTAACATAACTGAATATTTTTAGCTTTTACCTCTTTAATTGAAATTGATTATTTTTATTTATTTTATCATTTTTATTATTTGATAACAGCAATAAAATTATAACACACATTCCTTACTAATACATTTCCTATTAAGCTTACTTGTTAGGAAACATTTACACGATCACATGCAATTCCCTATATAGAGATGACATTCCCCTGTAGACCACATTCTATGTGATGACTACATTCCCTGTAAAAGTTACATTCCCTATAAACACCACAGTATAAATACCATATTTTTCCCTGTTAGAATGCATTTTTATACAGACTACATTCCCTGTAAAGATTACATTCTCTATAAAGATTACATTTTCCAAAATGTCTTATAAGGAAACATTGCCACCTTTCTTGTAAGGGAAAAATACATTACTTATAAAGGCAGATTCTTTATACAGACAACATTCCCTATAAAACCACATTCCTGATAAAGAAATATTTGCAGAGTTGTTACAATGACACCTAACCTCCTACTACAGAAGGAATAATGTATAAGTATGTACCAAACACATGCTTATTACTGAATCAATATTGGTAGGCATCCTTTAACTTTCAAATACAAAATAACAACAAATCAATACGTGGAAGGGAATATCTTTAATCTCTGATGTAAGCATCTATGCAACTGCATCATGCGACAATCAGAACAGTTTCCTGATTGTTATCCATGATGTAGACAGGCATGGTCGAGATACTGGTATAGTTGGTCGAGACACTTGTATAGATGGTTGAGATACTACTGTTTGTGGTTGAGATACTTCTGTAGGTTGTCTAGAAACTACTGTAGGTGGTGGAAATACTACTGCAGGTGGTCGAGAAACCTCTGTATGTGGTCAAGATACTACTGTAGTTGGTCGAGATTTTACTAAGGTGGTCAGTATACTACCATAGGTGGTCAAGATTATTACAATAGATGGTCAAGATACTTCTATAGTGGGTTGAGATACTACTGTAAGTGGTTGAGATACTACAATAGGTGGTTGAGATGCTAATATAGGTGGTTGAGATACTACAATAGTTGGTTGAGATACTACTATAGGTGGTTGAGATACTACAATAGATGGTTGAGATACTACAATAGTTGGTTGAGATACTACTATATGTGGTTGAGATACTACTATAATTATGTGGTTGAGATACTACTATAGGTGGTTGAGAAACTACAGTAGGTAGTTGAGATACTACAATAGTTGGTTGAGATACTACTACAGTGTTCTCATTAGGAACCGGTCGCGTATCGTAATCGTTCTTAAGCCGTCTCCGACTTTAACATGTTTTGTTTACATGTTGCCATTTTGCAATTGTAAAAACAAACTAATTGACACTGCGAATGTCAATCATTGTCCTAAACATGACCAAGATACATAAGCTCCGCCTTTATCTGTTGTAAGCCAATCAGATTGCAGATGATATCAGAAAATTTCAATGTGATTCCACACGAGATGTGTTACAATCAAATACGACACAGCACAACTAATTGGCATATATCTCATAGTCTTATCGGTTTTCATTATAGTTTACCGCCAAAACAACGATAAAGAAAATCAATATATAAAACTGGATACCAAAGACAGTCTTTAACACGTCCGAAACTTTTAGAAAAGTGCAACTTGAAATTCGAAGCACAAGATAATAAACAATCTGAAAAACTGTGAAAAAGAAATGACACAAAAGTTACAGTATTTATTCTTTCTACATATCAACGCAATTATGATTATTGAATCATTTGCAAACTTGACATTGAACGTTCCTCGGCAATAAGTTATAACATGAGGAAATTCTTGTTGAATCTGCAAGGAATCTATTCATCGCAAATTGTTTGCCATTTTCTTGTATAAGGTATTGAGGTGCAAATGCACGACTTTTTAATCTCGGTTTAAACATTGGGCTATTTTCTGGTATTTGCCGTGTTTTTATTATTGGATGGGGAAACCCTGGGATCAAAGTGGATATTTTCTATACAGAAAATATCTACAAAAGCACTTGATAATAAAGTTAAACAAAAGTTTCTACCCACTGACCCTGTTTTTTTGTGGACAAAATCACACTTAAATGGTTGAATTTTTACAAACAAAATACAACTAGGCGTGGTCTAGTGGTAGAGCGTTCGCCTCGCATGTGAAAGTTCATGGGTTCAATCCCCGGCCAGGTCATACCAAAGACTTTAAAAATGGTACTAGAAGCTTCCTCGCTTGACGCTCAGCTTTTAGAGAAAAGTTCTAGGTCTGATCGGCCCGGTGTCATTATAATGTGACTGCGCGGGGTATTATACCATGTGTCTGCGGCATGATACTCCAGTGTGACAGTGCTTAGAATATTGTCTCAAGTAGACACCGTCTCGATATGACTGAAAAATTGAAAACGACGCTAAACACAATACAATAACAATACAAACAAAATAAAAATATAATGCTACTTTCACCACTTTCATATTCATTCAGAAAACCTATTTGTGGTATTAGAGTAGTTGTTGTGATGAATAAAATTAGGATTCAGACTTATTAATAGGAAGTTAGAATGCTAGGTTTAAAAAAAAGGTTACCCCCACCCCAACTTTTATATGCTTTAATGAAGATACAAAAATTTTAATAAAAAAATCGTGATTCTTTATTACTCTTGTTATTAATTTATATTCTCTATATATTATAACAAAACACCATCTTTTATGGTCTAATATACTATATATGATTAAAAATTTTGTAAAATTGTACCAAAATGACAATATTTCAAGTTTTGTGGCGCAAAAAAAATCACCCTCAATTGCATCCAATCTCCCTCATTTCAAAACCCAATCTCCCTCATTGCTTTCCAAAAAGGTTCACATGTATGTGAGAAGGATGCAGATCTTAGTGATGATGAAGATGAGTGGTAGATTGTGAGTTATTCAGTGATCATTGTGCAACTAATAAAGCATAAATACATTATTTTTTTTGTTTTTGAAATTGTCTGTTACTGTTTAAGATGTAAGAATTAATTGAATATATTGAATATATGTCAAGTAAGCTCAGCATGTAGGGTTTGGCATATATTGATTAGACCCCCCCCCCCCCCCCCCCACCACCACACACACACACACACACACACACACACAAAATAGCCCAGAATGCAGGAAATGACGCCTAGGTTTTCAAAAAAATTTAGGTGGGGGGTGGTGGGGTGGCATTCCCCCAAACCCCCTAGCAGGCCTGTTACTTTTATATCTTGGCCTGTTAACCAAATATTTATTGAGGACACTGCTACTGTATGTGGTTGAGATACTACCTTTAGGTGGTTGAGATACTACTATATGTGGTTGAGATACTACTTAAGGTGGTTAAGATGCTATTATAGATCTAAGATGGAATAAAATAATGAATGTGAATGTAAATAAAAGTTAAAAATGTGGAAAAAAGGTTTTAAAAAAGCATGCTGAAACACTTTTCGTATCACCACAAAAACTTTTTTTTTTAGAATTAAGGGAAAAAACTAATTGAGATTTTCAGCATATTAATGCTAGTGATAGTTATCTCCCTTGCAAAGCTCTAGAAATAGTATTATTGTATATAACAACTAAACACCTTGTCCAATAAAAGTCAGAAATGTGAATTGGCTACTCACTTGAGAATGGGTATTTTTGGGGATAGTGAAATGTTACAATACTAATTTTGGTCCTTTAATGTGATTGGTGCAGATGACTGCATGTAACTTTTGTCTTATCCGAAAAGTCAAGTGTTAGAGGGAAGTTTGGTATTGAATTGTCGACTCCCTGGTCATGAAGGCCCTAAACTTTTTTTTTGGGTTGGGGTGGGGGAGGGATGGGTAAGTGAAAACAGTAATGTGATGAGCTGTGTCCAGATTGTTGGATGTGTAGTATAGATTATAAACCTTCTCCTTGACCACCATTGTGACATCATCAATAAGTTAATATGCAGGTCTATTTGTGACGCAGATTAATTATACATGGAAACTGCTGGTCTTGGGTCAAGAAGACGGACTCAACGCATGTTCTTTACAGATGCTGCCAGAACTGGCTAGCTCAGTTTGTAATGCGTATGACTCAATCAAGGATCAGGCCACCATCTCTGTAATCACCGGTCATGGGCATGCATATCCCACCTCCGAATATAAGGGGAAGTAATAAATGACTTACAGAGATGAAATGTGCTGGTCAGCTGTCTAGCGGATCCAAGGAATAAATAATAATTAGGTGCATTGACAACATGATATAACGGAAATACTTTTGAAAAAAAGGTGAATCCCCCCCCACCAGATACTCAGATACTAAGGCCATTATAAATTAATTGCTAGATTATCATCCAAATTTTTCTGAAAAACGGGGAAGGCGGGAGGATTTTATTTTAATGCCCCCCCCCTCAAAAAAATTTTGGGGTGGCATATAGTAATCGCAGTGCACGTCCGTCTATCCGTCCGTCTGTGCGTCTATCCATCCGGTATTTGTGTCCGACTGTAACTTTGTCATGCATAGATGGATTTTGTTGAAACATGCTACAAATGATCAACATAAAATGATAATGACATCTGTACCTGAAAGGTCAAGGTCATAATTTGAGTTTGTTTGACAACACTTTGAGTCTGTGTGAAATTTCGTGTCCGGCCTGTAACTTTGTTATGCATAGATGAATTTTAATGATACTTGCTACAAATGATCAACATAACATGTCGACGTGTTGCGAGTAAGACCCACACCTGTACCTCAAAGGTCAAGGTCACAATTTGGGTTTGTTTGACAACACCTTGAGTCTGTGTGAAATTTCGTGTCCGGCCTGTAGCTTTGTCATGCATAAATGGATTTTAATGATACTTGCTACAAATGATCAACATAACATGACGACATGTTGCGAGTAAGACCCACACCTGTACCTCAAAGGATGGGCGTTTATTAGATAATGGTCACCTGATATTTTACAGTATTATTTCAGGAATGTGGTCAATAAAATTGTTACAGATTGAAAATCTACGTAATTAACAATTAAAAACATGCCAGTCACCTTCATTTCTCACACACCTGTACCTCTTTGTGTCAATTATTCCATTAAACAGACTGATAAGTACAGTAAAATCAGTGTAAGTGGTCACCTCTATGAAGCAGCCACCTGTCTTAATGAAGTATATTTTCTATTTCTTATTTCTATGCTTTCATAGTAAACTAACTTGCATTAAGCACTACCCTGTCTTAATGAACTATATTTTCTATTTCTCATTTCTATGCTTTCATAGTAAATTAACCTGTATTAAGCAACACCCTGTCTTAATGAACTATATTTTCTATTTGTCATTTCTATGCTTTCATAGTAAATTAACCTGTATTAAGCAACACCCTGTCTTAAAAGGCCACTTTTGCTCTTTATCTTGATTGGTTGCTTAAGATTGGTTTGACTGTACATTAAAAACATCTGTTATAGCACAATAAAAATAAATACCACACCAAGACTTTTTCTGTAAAAATGAATTTAATAGACGCTTGAAGGCAAAAGTAGCCAACATAATAAATATTTGTTTGTACTTCATTGCTCCTACCCCTAATTTGAATTTGATATAATAATACGTCATATTAGGAGATGTGACTCATGATAAAATCATACTTTTTATCTTGCCGGGACGAAGTCCAACGAGAGCTATTGCCATGACCCTGGCGGCGTCAGTGGCGTTGGCGTCATCGTCTGTAGACACCCAGGTTAAACTTTTGCGTTTAAGTTTAAGATATCTATGCAACCACTCATTGGATGTGAATGAAACTTCGCATGTGTGTTCACCATCATCAATGAAACACACAGAGACAAGAATCATAACTCTGGATTGCATTTTGGTACAGTTATGACCCTTTTTGGACGTAGACACTCAGAGGCAAGCTTTGTTGTCTTCTGACAACTCTTGTTATAAAATTTGATTTCAGTCTGAATTGACAAAGCGCCCACATTACCTAATACATTGGTTTTGAGACTTGTAGGTCATAAGACATTTGTTTTTACGACAAGAATATAAAACTTAGGCTAGTTTTAAATCTTTGGGAGAGGGGCTGGGGTAAATGCAGTCCCCAGTATGCTAAACTATGGGGTTATAATCCATCCAAAATAGTGTTACTTGTAAATGTTTTGTCTAAATTGACTGAGTTTAAAATTCATAATAATCTAAGATTAAATTATTAAAATTGTTGCATCCAAAATTCAGACTAATGCTGGTTCAAAATATAAAATTCTAATAAAAATATTGCATCAAACATTTTTTACATGGAAATGTGAATCTGATATAGATGAATCACATGACGAGGATAATGAGGATAGCGATGGGAAAAAATAACAATGACTAACCATTCAAGAATAATTGATTATTGAAATTCATCCGGAACATACCAAAATATGAACACATAAAAAATTGTCTGCTGTCAATATTGTTTGTGAAGCCATACTTATTTTTGTGATGTCAGTCTGTGCAGGTGATCGATTCGGCTCAGATTCACCATTTTATTTTTTTGTAAACGGATGTCAGATCTGACTATATTGATTTTAAAACATGAGTTTGGTCATTTGATACAGATACTGCACTCCAGCTATAAGGTGCAATGTTCACTCTTAGCTTGATTGTACACAGCAATTACCTTTTGCAAAATAAAAATGTATATGCAGATTTGGCATTGTTGTTGTATGGTGTTTCGTGTCACTTTCACGATTTTTCAGTGTATCGTGGTGGTGTCTACTTGAGACAGTATTCTAAGCACTGCCACACTGGAGTATCATGCTGTAGATACATGGTATGATACCTTACCCAGTCACAAGTGCCAAACGAGGAAGCTTCTAGTACCAATTTTCATTCTTTGGTATGAAGGGACCGGAGATCGAACCCACAACCTTCCGTATGAGAGGTGTATGCTCTACCCCTAGACCACCCCTGTGGTATATCCAGATTTAAAATGTGGAGTAAAATCTACATATGACCAGGATGTTCATTGATTGTCACTCAGTTGGGTAAATTGTAAAAAGGGTCCTCCTTAGCCAGGTGGCCTAAGGGGTTGTCTCAAGATCACTTACCTCTTACTGCTAAGGTCATAGGTTCTAGTCACGCTCGCACCAAAAAACTTAAAAGTGAGAAAGTTGCCAGTTACTTGTGGAAAGGTAGGGGTTCTACTCAGATTCTTTCTGAGGTCTCCATCCACCAATGATTCTGAAATACCAATTTGTATTTTTAGCTCGTCGGGACCAATGTCCAGGAGAGCTATTGCCATGACCTCGGCGTTGCTGTAGGCGTCGTCTGTAGACACCCAGGTTAAACTTTTGCGTTTAGTTGCGTTTAAGTTTTGATGTTTGCCTCTAATCTCAATCTTTGCATGGCGGTGAGTTTTATCCCTTAGGCGAGCTTTGTTGTCTTCTGACAACTCTTATTAGACTCACTCGTAATTTCAGAACTAGCTTGGTATTATTTTATTCAAATAAATGTTTGTATTTTCTTTAAATCTGTACTGGACCCCGTTTGTTCAGTTGGTAGCGCATCTGACTCAATCCAGGGATCGCGAGTTCAAATCCTTACCCGGCCACAGTCTCATTGATAATTGATAAACATTGCATCTAATTGTCATGTTTGTCATTCAAGTGGTAAAGTTATCAGTTACTTGTGGAGATGGGTGTATCCGTGTACTGCCTGGAATACCTCTCAGTATCCCAGGAAAAAGAGGTTTGGGTTAACTGATTTTCTGTTAACCCTGAATGGCATAAAAATGACACTAAATATTCCAACAGAACTCTTTATACCTGTCTTTAAACACTGAACCTGTTCTTTAATGATGCCGATTTTACATCTCGACTGAACCTGCCTTGCAGACTAGATATTTAATAATAGCGATTTGACATCTCGACTGAACCTGCCTTGCAGACAGGATATTTAATAATAGGGATTTGACATCTTGATTGAACCTGCCTTGAAGATTGGATATTTAATAATAGTGATTTGACATCTAGACTGAACCTGCCTTGCAGACTGGATATTTAATAATAGCGATTTGACATCTTGACTGAACCTGCCTTGCAGTGTAGATATTTAATAATAGTGATTTGAAATCTCGACTGAACCTGCATTGCAGACTAGATATTTAATAATAGCGATTTGACATCTCGACTGAACCTGCCTTGCAGACTGGATATTTAATAATAGCGATTTGACATCTCGACTGAACCTGCCTTGCAGACTGGATATTTAATAATAGCGATTTGACATCTCGACTGAACCTGCCTTGCAGACTGGATATTTAATAATAGCGATAACCTGCCTTGTAGACTAGATATTTAATAATAGCGATTTGACATCTCAACTGAACCTGCCTTGATAACCTGCCTTGTAGATATTTAATAATAGCGATTTGACATCTCGGGGGGATCAATTTCTTGACAATGTCACGACAATCAAGATTGTCAAAACATTGTGGATAGATACAAATGGTTCAATATGGACAGGTGATCAATAGTCAATATTGATATTTATTATTTATCTGCAGCAACATTTGACGTAGTGATAAGCCACTGCTCGTATCAGTCACATATGCCCCTCAGGAATGTCAATTATTCACATTTATTCATATTATCAGCTGGTAGTTCACCACGGCTGACCTTACAGGCGGTGGAGGTGCAAAATTTTTATTTCCGTTTACTCACCTATACCTGGCAGCTACGCTCATTATGTCTGATTACATCGTATAAACATTTTATATATAAATACATTTCTATGGTTTGATGTAATTTATAAAAAAAACATTTTGACATTTAAAATGTAGGACGCAACTTACTATATCTGGATTATTTTGAAAATGCACTCAGCTTAAAACATCTAAATTGTTTCATTAAAAGTGTTGATAGGAACAAAGTAGGATATAATTTAGATACTGTGTTATTGTGTAACATTATCAGAGGGAATATTGGGATAGCGAGAGAATAGCGTTGCAGATATTTTTTATTCTGATCAAACTAAGGTAAGTTGACAATGGAGGGAAAAATCAGCAAAAATATGTCGTTCACCAAATTCCTGGTTATAAGAAAATGCATCTTCTAATATGGCTGACAAATAGGCATAATAATAAGGTGTTAGATGATTATGTGGCTGACAAATAGGCATAACTGTATAAGGTATTAGATGATTATCTAGCTGACAAATAGGCATAACTGTATAAGGTATTAGATGATTATCTAGCTGACAAATAGGCATAACTGTATAAGGTATTAGATGATTATCTAGCTGACAAATAGGCATAACTGTATAAGGTATTAGATGATTATCTAGCTGACAAATAGGCATAACTGTATAAGGTATTAGATGATTATCTAGCTGACAAATAGGCATAATTATATAAGGTATTAGATGATATGTGACTGACAAATAGGCATAATTATATAAGGTATTAGATGATTATGTAGCTGACAAATAGGCATAATTATATAAGGTATTAGATGATATGTGGCTGACAAATAGGCATAACTGTATAAGATATTAGATGATATGTGGCTGACAAATAGGCATAATTATATAAGGTGTTAGATGATATGTGGCTGACAAATAGGCATAACTGTATAAGGTATTAGATGATTATGTGGCTGACAAATAGGCATAATTGTATAAGGTGTTAGATGATATGTGGCTGACAAATAGGCATAATTATATAAGGTATTAGATGATTATGTGGCTGACAAATAGGCATAACTGTATAAGGTATTAGATGGTTATGTGGCTGACAAATAGGCATAACTGTATAAGGTATTAGATGATTATGTGGCTGACAAATAGGCATAATTATATAAGGTATTAGATGATATGTGGCTGACAAATAGGCATAATTATATAAGGTGTTAGATGATATGTGGCTGACAAATAGGCATAACTGTATAAGGTATTAGATGGTTATGTGGCTGACAAATAGGCATAATTGTATAAGGTATTAGGTGATTATGTGGCTGACAAATAGGCATAATTATATAAGGTATTAGATGATTATGTAGCTGACAAATAGGCATAATTGTATAAGGTATTAGGTGATATGTGACTGACAAATAGGCATAATTATATAAGGTATTAGGTGATATGTGACTGACAAATAGGCATAATTATATAAGGTATTAGATGATTATGAGGGGGCATGAGAGTTGTCTGTATCTGTATACTTGTGTATAACTATGGCTGATGTAGGGACTATGTGGGGGCCGGGGAGATGTCTGTATCTGTATACTGGTATATAACTATGGCTGATGTAGGGACTATGTGGGGGCCGGGGAGATGTCTGTATCTGTATACTGGTATATAACTATGGCTGATGTAGGGACTATGTGGGGGCTGGGGAGATGTCTGTATCTGTATACTTGTGTATAACTACGGCTGATGTAGGGACTATGTGGGGACTGGGGAGATGTCTGTATCTGTATACTTGTGTATAACTACGGCTGATGTAGGGACTATGTGGGGGCCGGGGAGATGTCTGTATCTGTATACTGGTATATAACTATGGTTGATGTAGGGACTATGTGGGGGCCGGGGAGATGTCTGTATCTGTATACTTGTATATAACTACGGCTGATGTAGGGACTATGTGGGGGCCGGGGAGATGTCTGAATCTGTATACTGGTATATAACTATGGCTGATGTAGGGACTATGTGGGGGCCGAGGAGATGTCTGTATCTGTATACTGGTATATAACTATGGCTGATGTAGGGACTATGTGGGGGCTGGGGAGATGTCTGTATCTGTATACTTGTGTATAACTACGGCTGATGTAGGGACTATGTGGGGACCGGGGAGATGTCTGTATCTGTATACTTGTGTATAACTACGGCTGATGTAGGGACTATGTGGGGGCCGGGGAGATGTCTGTATCTGTATACTGGTATATAACTACGGCTGATGTAGGGACTATGTGGGGGCTGGGGAATTGTCTGTATTTGTATACTTGTATATAACTATGGCTGATGTAGGGACTGTGTGGGGGCTGGGGAGATGTCTGTATCTGTATACTTGTATATAACTATGGCTGATGTAGGGACTATGTGGGGGCTGGGGAATTGTCTGTATCTGTATACTTGTGTATAACTACGGCTGATGTAGGGACTATGTGGGGGCCAGGGAGATGTCTGTATCTGTATACTGGTGTATAACTACGGCTGATGTAGGGACTATGTGGGGGCCGGGGAGATGTCTGTATCTGTATACTGGTGTATAACTACGGCTGATGTAGGGACTATGTGGGAGCCGGGGAATTGTCTGTATCTGTATACTTGTGTATAACTACGGCTGATGTAGGGACTATGTGGGGGCCGGGGAGATGTCTGTATCTGTATACTGGTGTATAACTATGGCTAATGTAGGGACTATGTGGGGGCCGGGTTGTCTGTATCTATATACTGGTATATAACTATGGGTGATGTAGGGACTTGGTGATGTAGGAACTTTGTAACAGCTCTGGAGGTCAGCCCCAGCTGTCTGGGTGCTAGTGCTTCCTTTTAAACAACATTTCTCTCAAAGAAAGAGCTCTTAAATTGCTCAGTGGTAAATTGCTCAGTGTTAGCACTGTGCACTTCAAAGCAGTTTCGATGGTTCAGGTAATTTGAATTTCTAGTTTCAAAGTTTGGACCTTCCCCCCTGAAATTTCAACCCACCTGTGTTATTCAAGTGAAAATGGTGAAAAATATAATTATACTTGAACCTCTTCACACCCTAAAGTTTTGGGATCCCTCCGAGAGTTACAAAATTTGGATTGGACCCTTGCCTGGTTCTGTCTATTTAGAAGATGCCCTGAGATGTGATGCTGAAATATGTAACACAGTCTAAAATTTTCTTGTTTGGTGAAATATTAATTTGGGCTTGTGTATTTGATGCAAGGACCTTAGTTTCGCATCTTGAATTTGTTATTTGAATTTCGATCAAATTTTGAATTCACTTTGTTCATTGAATTTATGCTTTGTTTCTAAATGTTCATAGTGCAAATGCCAAAGTATGAGAGTGTTTCATAATTGATTTAAAAATGTGGTTGTGTGAATTTGCAAGATGGATATGTAAAGTATGAATTCCTTATGTGAATTCAAAATGAGAAGTTTGAAATTTAAAGTGTTTTTTTAGTGAATAAATTCAATTGAAAGTGAGATAAGTGAAATTAAATTTCAAATTCCTTTTCTGTGAATTCAAAGTATATTGTTTGAAATTCAATGTATGAATTTCCTATGTGAAAATATGAAGTTCAAAGTTGCAGGCTCACTATGTGACTTTGTAATGTGAATTATGAATCCCCCAAGACCATCCTTGTTTCTTTGTTTGCTGTGCTCAAAACCAGTATTTTTAGGGTAGGAGGTAGCTATTTTTTTTGGTCAGATTTAGATATTGCATAGCCATTTTAAAATTAAAAAGGATAAAAATCATGAAAAAAACAACTTTGGGTAGCTGCAACTTTGAGTGAGTCATGGGTAGGAGCATGGCAAACACTTTTTTTTTTAAGAAGTCCCCATTGGTCTTCCATATATAATGCATGCTATACATCTGCCATGAACTTTTGTCAGGCTGAAACATCTCATCATTCATTCATGTTTGTACTTGTTACCATGATACATAATTCAATTAACAAGCGGTAATTAATATTTAATGACTTTATTGGCACGCTTTCATGCCAGCAATGCGCCTCATTGTCCAATATTAACTTATTTGTACATTGGGTGAATCTGTTCCAACTGCGGTTGTTGCTATGGAACTTTCATAAAAGGTATACACTGGCATCTAAGAGGGATTTGGGCATGGTGGCAGTAAAGGGGCAGTGGTATTCACAGAGTGATGGTAATATTGTGTATTCAGAATGTCTTATAAATCCCTTAAATAGTTTTTTATAGTAAATAAAGTAGAATCTCTAAATGTTATTCTACTTAACTAACACACAGTCAGACCTGTGCAAGCAGTCGCCTCTGTTATGCAGCCACTTGTCTTAAGCAGCCACATTTGCTATTTCCAATTTTTATACTTTCAGAGCAAAATCACCTGTATTAAGCAACAACCTGTCATAAAAGGCCCTCATTTACCCATTCCCTTGACTGACTGTTTAAGACAGGTTTACCTGTATTTTGTTGGAATTTACATGACTCCTCCCACACACTGTTAACACTCCAATCGCTCTCCCCATAACCTTCGAAAAAGTCCTTGAACCCTGCATGACACAATCATGATTATGGTCATTCTGCGGTTTCAAAAAAGACTGATCAACCACAAAAATATTTTTGTATAATAAAGAAATTAGCAATATGCCCCGGTTCCTTTGTACACAAATATATTAAGATACAAATTCTTTAAATGTCAAACTGAGGTCATAAGAATATTTTTTGGACATCCATTCTCTGAAACACCTATATAGTCCATAGAAAAAAACAAGACAAAATTAGTCTAATAAAAAGATCATGTTTTATTTTTGAAGTATGATAACAAAAGTAGAAATGACGGTACGTTATCCAACATAATCTGAGGTAAGTCATTTGACAGACATTCACAAATATTGAACTTGACCTGTATTTTGTAATTGTATATTCAGGTACACACGAAATATAAATTAAAAACATTGACTCCTTTAGAACTTATTGTCCCTTCCCAAGTCTTAAAATTGCTGGGCGTTAAAAACACTAAAATATGATTAGGTTTTACATTGTTGGACTCTAAGTCAATGTTGTTGTTGTTATTGTTGTAGACACATGGTATGATATCCATCCAGTCACATTATACTGACACTGGGCTGAACAGACTTAGAACTACTCTTTAAATGCTAAGCTCCAGGCTTCTAGTACCATTTTTCAAGTCTTTGGTATGACCCCACGACCCTCCATATGTGAGGCGGATGCTGTACCGCTATACCACCGCTGCAGTGGACTCTCAGTCAATTATCTCCATAGAACTGTCTAAAACCACTAAAAGGTTAAATTTTATTGGATAATTCTTTCAGGGTCCACTGTGGCAGAGTGGCGGAAAGTGCTGTCTCAAGATCAGTTACCTCTCATTGCTAAGGTCCTAGGTTTGAGTCCCTCTCGCTCCAAAAACTTTATGTGGGAAAGTTTGTCAGCTTCTTATGACAGGAGGGTGGTTCTACTCAGATCCATTCTGAGGTTTCCCTCCACCAGTTAAACTGGATATGCCATATATAACCTGAAATGTGTTGAAAATGGCATTAAATTCCATTTTGAACAGGTTCTATATTGTTGGACTCACAGTCAATTAACTCCAAAAAATAATAACAATAGAATGGTCTAAAACCACTAAAAGGTTCAATCTTGTTTTACAATTCATTCAACAATGAAGGGTTGTTACAAAAACAACTCCGAACTACCAGGCATAATATCAACAATGATTAAAAATAACTTTAATGCCCGTTTTACTTTCCCAGCATATAATTTCTCCCCTGATATCATAGATTGCATTGCATGACTTGAGGGTATGATAATATTTGAGTATCATTTATGGAATTTATTGAATTTGCATGTCTAGGACCTATTCAAGCAATGTAAATATTTATTTGGGATAGGATAATGTGTTTGAATTACGAATTTATATTTGGCAAGTTGTTCATACTAAGTGTGATTTCGGCAACTACTGTAAGGGATTTTTTTAGCGTGTGTGTGTACATAAGGATTGTAAGATTAAAGTAGAAGTATTTGGAGGTAATAAAAGGTATTTAATGAAGAAAAGGCAGTAAAGGTTGGTTATTTAGTGTGTTAAATATCTTCTTTTTTTATGAGGAAATGGGAATGAGGACAGGGAATGAATGGGAGAAAATGTTCTGTGCCCATTACTAAATGATTAGAGAAGGATTTTTTTCTTCTGCTTTAAAAATTAATATTTGTCACTTGATTTTTTTTCTTCAGGCTATATAATTATATTCAGTTTTATTGGTGGAGACAGACCTGAGAATGAATCCGAGTAGAACCATTGTCCTTTGCTAGTAACTGGCAAACTTTCTCACATAAAGTTTTGGAGTGAGTGGGACTTGAACCTCTGGCTTTAGCAGGGAGAGGTAAGTGATGTTGAGACAGCGCCTTAGGCCACTCGGCCACAGAGAACCATATTTGCCACTTGAACGGCTTCATGTTTTGTTTAATTGACTCTCCTGTCATAGAATCAGCAGTGAGAGGTGAACGACAAGAAGACAGTCATATATCAATCCTGACGAAAAATGTGGCCTGGCTGGAATCAGATGGCTACAGACTGAGCTAACTGAGCCATCTCGCACCATATAGTTAAAGTGACACTTAACAGACACTTATCACATTTAGTGACACATTAGGCAACACTAAACAGACACTTATCACATTAAGTGACACTAAACAGACACTTACCACATTAGGCAACACATAAGGCGACACTAAACATCACATACAACACATTGTCCTGACGGTCTGTAAACTACTGATGATGAACAGTTCCGGGATCCTCCCAGCAGAGCCGTCTTAGATGTAATCTCAATATCACATACATCTCACCACTTTCAGCCCAGCTTAGTCCCAAAACTTAATATGAGAAAGTTTGCCAGTTTCTTTGGAAGGAGGGTGGTTTTACCTAGATTCATATTTACCAATAAACTTGGGGTCCTTGGTGGCTGAGTGGTCTAGAGTGCCATCTAAAGATCACTTTCCTCTCGCTGCTAAGGTCATAGGTTTAAGCTCCCAAAACTTTATGTGATCATTGTGGAAGGATTGTGATTCTACTTCACCAATAAAACTAGATATGAATAAATTTATTTATTTGCAGTATACACATTTTGTAATCAGAAGTACTTCCAACAATTTTAAACACAATTTGCTGGAATCATCTGGTTTTCTAGAGAATTTCATTGTACAAAGTAACAAATTGATTTTTATTCCTGAGATGAATGAATGTAAGATAATTGAAAACAAGAGTTTGTGAGATTTTACATGAGCGTTCACAAAATCTCAAACAGTTGCTTCCTTTTCTTTAAATTTCCTTGGTATTTCTGCATTGTATTTATATTGTTATATCATCTGTATTTCTGCATTGTTTTTATATCATTATATCATCAGATACTGTATTTCTACATTGTATTTATATCCTTTTATCATCTGTATTTCTCCATTGTATTTATATCATTATATCAGCTGTAGTTCTACATTGTATATTTTGTGTCTTCAGATCTCTCCATCTGTATCTTTCTACCTCAGGCCAATACATATTTGTATAAATATGCATGGAGTTTACATTGTTTATTGCCAGTATGTGACCTATGTACTCCATGTTAAAATTTCTAATTAATATCTCTATTACCATTGTGGCTTAAATGTTAATTGCATGTCTTACACAAACTCTCATTTACTTATTTTGTTTTTTGAGTACACATGAGTTACCTGGTACTTCCAAATCTGTCTCATCATCTCTCACACACTGTCAGTTGACAGGGCCATGCAGTTTTTGTTGTTTTGTTAAATCTGCAAGTGTCAACAGTGTCCACATATTTACCTCTGTATCCATCATGTCCTACCATCAACTTCACTGCCTGACTCGTATTTCTCCCACCTTCATCACCATCAGCATCATCACCACCTTCATCACCATCATCATCATCATAATCATCATCATCATAATCACCAACATCGTCATCATCATCTTCATCATTATAGGGCTACCAACAGTATCATGACAACTATCATCACCATGTCATTATAATATTTATAGAATATTCATCAGTCGCTCCTACCTCATTTTCATGTAACATTATTATCAACTTTATATAATATTATTTCATTATTGTTATCATTATTTACCATCATCATCATTATTGTTAATTTTCATCATAATCATCTTTATAATAACCATCTTCATCATAATCATCATCATGATAATCAGCATCATCATCTTCATCATAATCATCATCTTCATCATCCTCATCATCCTCATCATAATAATTTTGATTGTATTAATCAATATTTTTACCATCATCTTTATTTTCATCATCTTTAGATATTAAATTTCTAATAAAACACGTAGCTAGAAGTTTAACTATTTTATGCTGAATGGATTATAAATTATAGTTTTCATGTCAAATGGACAGTTTGTTTAAAAATAATCTGAAAATCTTTTGCAATTATGGACAAGAACAAGAACAGTTATAATTTAATTTGTTAATTAAATATCTTTAATTGACGTGAGAAAACCTAATTAAATGAACTAAAACAAATGTGTTAATTTTTTTCTCTTTTTTATTTCTGCTGAAACTTAATTTCAACCTAACAAATATGTATTTCTGTACATTGTAGATACAGGAATGCAACAATATAAAACCAGTAAAGCGCAGGATCATGTTTATGTTACCAAATATTCTCTATTTATTGGACAATCAGATTAAGTTCAGCTCCATTTAAAATAGCTTTGATGTTCCCAGATGTTGATATAACTGCTAGCCCATAGAGCAGATAATCCTGCTATTCACCAAGGGCAGGGAACAATATCTCTGCTACCTCATCAGGTAAATCATACACGGTGTCTGCTTCAGAATGGGCAGATCCAGGGCTTTCAGACAGGGGGGCTCCCAACATGGATTTTGTAAGTCTGGGAGGAGATCCCAAAATTTTGTCAAGGGGGTGTGGTTGTGTGTGTATTGGGGTGAGAGTGGGGGATCTGGTATGTTTTTCAACTTTTTCACCACAAATAGGTTCATTTTATTGATATTCAAGAAAACTCAGGAGGGAGAATCCAGACACATTGTCCCCCCCATCCCCTCTTAATTTGCCACTGTTCAGGATTCAGAAGATAGATTGGATAATGTTTATAGAATTTGGGAATTATGGTGGTTAAGTGGTGGTCTGGTTTAAGTAAAGTGGTTTGTTGATCTGACTACTGCTGAATCTGTTGCTGAAGATGATATCATGGTGATGATAATGGTAGTGGTGATATTGAACATCATTGAACTTAGTACTGACCGCCATTATATAGCTGAAACGCTGTCGAATGGAGTAGAAAATATGCATACAAAGCACTTAGATACGATACAGAATCTTAACATGATACCAGCAATACATGAATCTAACCAAAACAAGGGAGTAAATATACATACCAGTGAACCACCAACTCAACACATTGTTTAATGAAGTTTTGGGGTTGATGGATAAATATGAGGTCATCACTGAGTAATAAAATCAGGGTAAAAAATCTGAATAAAATTGTCAGCGAATGACTTGCCTGGACTACTTACTTTATACTACTTATGAAGCTGCGCAACATCAAAGTGATGTTTTACGAGATTAAGGTAGACACGGCAAGCCCAGTAATCGGATCACACATTCATGTGACAAATGTTTACATTGACAATAGAATGATCGGCTCTTTTTATGCTTCTTTCAATATTGGAATATTTTTTAGTAAATTAATGGTTCTGTAATTACACGTTTTATTTGCCTGGTTTAAACAGCCATGGTGGTCTTGGAACAAGATTTAAATTACATTACGATTAGCTCATCTGACTTCCTGCTTGGTTCTCAGTATTAAGATTGACTGAATATTTAGCATTATGCCATCCAGGGGTAACAGACGACCAGCTTACCTTTCTTCTTTTTCCTGGTTGGGATCCTGGAAAGCCAACCAGTACTCTAGCACACCCATTCTCTACAAGTAAATGACAACCTTCTCACTTGAATCAGCAGTGAGAGATGAATGACAATGAGACGTAATGTCATGTATAAGTCATCATGGAGACTGGTTAGTCTCTGAGATTCAAACACACAACCCCAAGATTGATAGTCAGATGTGCTACAAACTAAGCTAACCGGGCATGACTCGGTATTAAGAAGATAATTCTAGGACTGGTTGACTCAGTTTTCGTATAATATACTGGATGGGTAATCGTACTGTTATTCTTCAGTATATTTAGAGTTGTGTCTCAAGCAGACAGTCATAGTTAGAATTCTTTCTCAAGTAGACACTGTCATAGTAAGATTTCTGTCACAAGCAGACACTGTAATATGTAGAATTCTGTTTCCAGTAGACACTGCCATAGTAAGAATTCTGTCTCAAGAAGACAATGTCAATAGTTAGAATTCTGTTTCAATCACACTGTCATAGTTAGAAATCTGTCTCAAGTAGACACTGTCATAGTAAGAATTCTGTCTCAAGTAGACACTGTCATAGTAAGAATTCTGTCTAAAGCAGACACTGTCAATATTTATAATTCTGTCTCAAGAAGACACTGTCATAGTTAGAATGCTGTCTCAAGCAGACACTGTCATAGTTAGAATTCTGTCTCAAATAGAAACTGTCATATTTAGAATTCTGTCTCAAGCAGACAGTCATAGTTAGAATTCTGTCGCAAGCAGACACTGTTGTAGTTAAAACTTGGTCACAAGCAGACACTGTCATAGTTAGAATTCTGTCTCAAATAGAAACTGTCATATTTAGAATTCTGTCTCAAGCAGACAGTCATAATTAGAATTCTGTCGCAAGCAGACACTGTTGTAGTTAAAATTTGGTCACAAGCAGACACTGTAGTAGTTAGAATTCTGTCTCAAGCAGACACTGTCGTAATTAGAATTCTGTGTCAAGCAGACACTGTCATAGTTAGTATTCTGTCTCAAGCAGACACTGTTGTAATTAGAATTCTGTGTCAAGCAGACACTGTCATATATAGAATTTTGTCTCAATCAGACACTGTCATAGAATTCTGTCTCAAGTAAACACTGCCATAGTAAGAATTTTTTCTCAAGCAGACACTGTTGTAGTTAGAATTCTGTCTCAAGCAGACAATTGTGTCTCAAATAGACACTATTATATTTAGAATTCTGTCTCGAGTAGACAAAGTCATAGTTAGAATTCTGTCTCGGATAGACACTGTCATAGTTAGAAATCTGTCTCGAGTAGACACTGTCGTAGTTAAAATTCTGTCTCAAGTAGACACTGTTGTTGTAAGAATTCTGTCTCAAGCAAACACTGTCATAGTAAGAATTCTGTCTCATTAGTAGACAATTCTGTCTCAGGTAGACACTGTCATATTTAGAATTCTGTCTCAAGTAGATACTGTCATAGTTAGAATTCTGTGTCAAGTAGACACTGTCATAGTTAGAATTCTGTCTCAAGTAGACACTGCGATAGTTAGAATTCTGTCTCAAGTAGACACTGCGATAGTTAGAATTCTGTCTCAAGTAGACACTGCCATAGTAAGAATTTTGTCTTAACAAAAAACCACTGTTGTAGTTGGAATTCTGTCTCAAGCAAACACTGTCATAGTTAGAATTCTGTCTCAAGTAGACAATTTTGTCTCAAGTAGACACTGTCATATTTAGAATTCTGTCTCCAGTATCTGTCTCAAGTAGACACTGTCATATTTAGAATTCTGTCTCAAGTAGACAGTCGTGATAATAACTATACTTACTTCATGAGTCATAGCTTGATCATAGTTATGTGAATTGTTTTTTTTCATCTACAAAAAGAGAATATAATTATCGAAAATTTTATTTGAAAATTCTATTAATAAAGGGTACAGAATAATTATTTATTAAAGGAAAGGTGCCATATAATTGGATAATTGCAAACAATATTTACAATACTCATGTCGTGCACAGTGTTGGACTGCATTATTGCAAGGTCTAGCAGGTAATTCAATATATAATGTCAACTTTTAATTATACTGTATGCATGTTTCGATGAAATGCTGTATGCCAATGTATACAAACTTGAAATTAAAGCAAATGTTACGATAATTGCTGTCCGAAAACATAGGCATTGTAAATTATGCTAATTATGCAAGTTTAATTGCTTCTGTTTGATGCTTTGTTACAAATGTGTATGACACGAGTGCACAATAAAGTTAAGCTTGTAATTAATTGAGATGTCAAAAAATGCACAGTGAAAAACCGGAGCAGTGACGACTTGTTACATAACAAGTGTATACAGACTGTATCGTTAAATGGACATTTGACAATTTTGTTCGCTTGAAAGAAAGGGAATTCAACAATCTTTCAGTTATGTCAAGATAGTGACCTTCAAGTCTTGATACAGTTTTATGTTGTTGTTGTTGTATGGTATTTAGCATTGCTTTCAATAATTTTTTGGTCATATCATGACAGTATTCTAAGCACTGTTACATTGAAGTATCATGTCGCAGACACATAGTGTGATAACCAGCTAGTGACATCAAACCTAGAACTATTCTCTAAATGCTGAGTACCAAGCTTTTATTACCATTTTTTATGACCCAGCCAGGCATCGAACCTATGACCTTCCGCATGTGAGGCAGATGCTTTACCTCTAGACCACCGCTGCTATTATGAAACAATATTACAAGTGGTATCAGGCAAATCATACTCCATATATTCACATTATGAGGGTTGCATGGATTGATTTGTTATATTTGAACTTCCCTTTCTAAATACAGGCTCTTTTCTTAGTACAGGCTATCATTATTGTCATCAACATTATCATCAACCTCGTTGTCCCAGGGGCTTAAAATAGTGGTTTTTACTGAAAGGCCCAGAAGAATTCTAGAAAGGTTTAACTTCACTAATTTACTTT
This sequence comes from Panopea generosa, assembly GCA_029582155.1. Taxonomy (NCBI): domain Eukaryota; kingdom Metazoa; phylum Mollusca; class Bivalvia; order Adapedonta; family Hiatellidae; genus Panopea; species Panopea generosa. Next base: position 42,718,090 of record CM055910.1, on the reverse strand, counting down.
GTGTATTTTATTTTTGATGGGTTCCATTAGCCCAGGTTTTTTGAATGTCATAGAAGCTAGAACATAATGTATTGATATAATTTTCACACTGTTTAATCATTTTTTGATTTTAAAAAGGTCTGATGGATCCAGCTTGAGTTAAATTACAAGGGTCTGACAGTGAAAATGAAAGGTCCCGGACCTTGCACTATTTTTAACCCCTGTATCCTCATTATTATTATTATTAAAATCTTAATTATCATTATTATTATCATTATTATTAATATCCTTATCATGATTATTATCATTATTAATTATCAATATCCTTATCATTATTATAATTATCAATATCATTATTATTTTCAATATCATTATCATGGTAGCCATTAAATAAATGTTCATGTTCTTCGTTCTGAGCACCAAGGGTGTGTGTGTGGGAGTGAGGGGAGGGGGGGGGGGGGGGGGGGGGGGGTGGATTTTCTTGTACTGCTTATAAAATCTTACATATAACCAGTAAGAGGTTCAGACCCACAACCTCTCTCTACCACTGAGCTAAGTAACCCTGCAGTATGAAGGGAAGAGAAAGCTGTGTACTGTACAGCAGAACTGTTAATTGTGTCAAGTTTTCTCAAGTACTTGTATATACTCCATAGCCTGACAGGAGATAATGGAATTAGTGAAAACTTTGAAATATTTAAAACAATTAGACACAGAAGCATTTTCTCACCTTTGTCTCCTGTGTACGTAATTTTAACACCAAAACATTACCTGCTTAATTGATTAGAAATTTTCGAGATAATTACGTGAAAATTTATTTGAACTTTTCATCGTCTGGGATTTTCTTCTATTATTGATTTTAAATTTTAAGAAACACATTTTGTGGAATAAAAGATTGGAGTTTCCTAGCAGGCGTTCAATTTAAACAAGTGAAATTCTTTATTATCAACGAGAAAGTAACCCATCAATGATTGTTTATCTGAGACATTTTTAAAGAAGAGATCATCCCAGGAAGACATCAAGTGTAATGTGTATGTATAAGTTGTAAAATCTTGTTTTACACAGTTTGGCCATGTTAGCTCAGATGGTAGCAAGTCTGACTATCAATCCAGCGGTTGTGAGTTGGAATTCCTGCCCAGTCACAGTCTCTTTGATGATTGCTTTATACATTGTATCTCATTGTCATTCTTCCTTCACTACCTATTCAGTTGGGAAAGTTATCTGTTAATTGCAAAGATGGGTGTACTTGAGGTTAACCTTCAAGGATCCCAGGCAAGAGCATCTGATCCAGGATCAGAGGGGACCTAGGTTCGACTCCTCACCACAGCCATGTGTTATATCCTTGTTTTGACACTTTATTAACATATATGCTTTAAGTACTGGATAGTTATTAGAAAAACACTGCCTGTAATGGGGACATTTAGTCAACTTTGTGTAAATGCCATAAATCACTGCCTGTAATGGGGACATTTTGTCAACTTTAAGTAAAATGCCATAAACACCGCCTGTAATGGGGACATTTAGTCAACTTTGTGTAAATGCCATAAAACACTGCCTGTAATGGGGACATTTAGTCAACTTTGTGTAAATGCCATAAAACACTGCCTGTAATGGGGACATTTAGTCAACTTTGTGTAAATGCCATAAAACACTGCCTGTAATGGGGACATTTAGTCAACTTTGTGTAAATGCCATAAAACACTGCCTGTAATGGGGACATTTAGTCGATGATGTAGGCTCATACCATGAAAGTTTTTAGATTTATATCAGTTCATTAAAAAAAAAAAGATTATCTTAGATGAAATCAATCGTGAGGTATGTTGCCGTGGTTGATTTTATGCTATTTAATTTTTAGACGTATCTAATACTTTGTTTATTTTGATAAAAATGAGGTCATTAAGATATTATTCTATTATACATGAGAAAATAAACTTAAAAATGAGCATCGTAATGAAAATGGATAACAAATATTTTAAATTTTTAGAAAATTACACTGATTTTCAATTAACTCGGTTTGGATGTCTAGTTAAATGCATAGATCTAAGAAGATACTGGCTGGACACAGGGCGGCTGTCCCTCATTTTGTGAGTAGAAGGTTCTAAAGCAAGAGGGGTTTGAAGGGGCAAACCAGAGATAATCTGGGATGAATTTTCATTGTTTTTAATGAACAGTAGACTGCATGATTTATTTATGAGACCCACGATGTGATCTATAATTGAAAAGTAAAAATGTTCATTTTGTGCCAAATTGAACTTCATTATTAAAACAATATATTGTTATTAACAGTATATCAGCCCATACTAGCCAATGGTCAGAACAAGAATTAGCGGTTGAAATCTCCAGCCCCCGGTCCTTAGGTACAGCCTTGTGGACATAATTTGTGTCAAGTAAAGTTTTCTTTTGCTCTGATGAGCATCCACCTCTCTATGTCAGCCTATCAAATTTTCCTTTTGCAGACAAAACCATTGATTTATAAATGTTTAGTAATAAGCAGATCTATTAAAGTGAAATTGACGAACTCATAAAAACTGCCTTAACTCTGGGATAGGATAGGATCTACATTATGATATATTCTCTGCTATATGGCAGATCTATAACCTATATTTTTGTATACTTGGATGATTATATAGCAGAGATATTTGGACATTCATTGTTTTAACTATATGTCACATTAGTAGGTAGTGGTAGTGGTCACCGCAGACTTGCATATTGTAGGTTGTGGTAGTGGTCACCGCAGACTTGCATATTGTAGGTAGTGGTAGTGGTCACTGCAGACTTGCATATTGTAGGTAGTGGTAGTGGTCACCGCAGACTTGCATATTGTAGGTTGTGGTAGTGGTCACCGCAGACTTGCATATTGTAGGTAGTGGTAGTGGTCACTGCAGACTTGCATATTGTAGGTAGTGGTCACCACAGACTTGCATATTGTAGGTAGTTCAATCTTAGGTTGGGTCATTTATTAAAATTGTATTAGAATCTTCTATGCTCTGAGTTCAATGTTTGGAGGACAGTTCCAGGGCTGGATATGGGATGGATGTCAGTATAGTACAACTGGGTATTCAGAGATGTGACTGTGTAGGGTATGACATTTGACTGGGTGGAGTATGGTGACATGTGACTGGGTGAAGTATCATGACATGTGACTGGGTGGAGTATCATTACACTGTGATGACTGGGTGGAGTATCATGACGTGTGACTGGGTGGAGTATTGTGACATGTGACTGGATGGAGTATAGTGACATGTGACTGGGTGGAGTATCTAGACATGTGACTTGCTGGGGTATCATGACATATGACTTGCTAGGGTATCATGACATTTGACTTGCTGGGGTATCATGACTTGTGCCTTGCAGTGGTATTATGACATGTGACTTGCTGGGGTATCATGATGTGATTTGCTCGGGTATTATGACATGTGACTTGCTGTGTAGTATCATTACATGTGATGACTGAGTGGAGCATCATGACGTGTGACTTGGTGGAGTGTTGTGACATGTGACTGGATGGAGTTTAGTGACATGTGACTGGGTGGAGTATCGTGACATGTGACTTGCTGGGGTTTAGAAACCTTAGGTGCACACCAACCACACAGCTAGGCCTCTCTCCTGTGACACTGAGAGGGAGGTGGCCGGCGAATGTACAGTGACATTCCTGGGTGATGATGACAGGCAACTGCTGAACTTTGGTATTTAATTGTTATAAAGTTTAAAGTACTACTACTGTTGTGTTACGATATAGAGATACATGTGCTGGCATGTATGTAGCTGCCAGTAGAGAGGCTTAAATTATATATTCGGAGATTTTGAGGAAATTTCTCAAAATTTTGGATGAAATTTGGATTTTAAATGAATTATAGTGTTTTTGGAAGCTATTTGATGTTTTGAAAATACATTTGGTGGCTTGTGGCTATATTTGGTGTGTTTGAATGAAACTTGGTGTGTTGGATTTTCTGTTGTTGATATGTAAGGATATGAAAAAAGCTTTTTACTCTACCATGTTATTGTGTAGTTTGAAACAAGTGTGTACCACATTGTAATCTCTTGTACCACATAAACGACACAGAGACTTAGTAACATATAATTTTTATTCCTTAGTAAAATCTTTTGTTTCATGTAAAAATATTGGTTCAAAGAGAGACCACATTGTTGAGAGCTACCCACTGGCCAGGGACACATATTCATGAGTGGAAAAGTAGTCGGTGTTTCTTCATAAATTTTGAGAATGGAACTTTTGAACTTACTTTTTGATAAAAAATTGGTTCCTGTTCAAATTAGCACAGCTAATCGGGCCTTTGCTTAGTACTATGCTGCAGATGGTCATAATTTTTATTTTATTTTTTGGACATTGAAATCACCCTGACCTTTCACCTTGATGTAATTGTGTAGACACTTTAAAGAATATTATAAGATGAATGACCCAGGTAATATCAATTGGCAGTTTGTTCTTTTAATATTAGACAGTATTTATCATACTTTTTGTGATTTTTTTTTAGATATTGAAATCACCGTGACCTTTCACCTAGCGGTAGTCTTGTAAAGAATTATAAAGCTACAAAGTGGATGGATGACTCCAGAAAAAATATTTAATTGGGGTTATTTTTTATCGGATTTTGCTGTCGATTCATCATTTCATGTCTCAAAGTAAATTTTGAGGCAGAAGAATCTGGTGTGTCTATTAATTAAAATTATTAGTTCAAGGACCATGACTCTATGATATTTTTTTCCAATGGTTCTATTGATTTTATGTCAGGATTAAAAGAAACTGATCAATTTGATCCCAAAAATTGTAGTGCGTTGAATTGTAATGATCGTGTCTGTCTGTCTGTCTGTCTGTCTGTCTGTCTGTCTGTCTGTCTGTCTGTCTGTCTGTCTGTCTGTCTGTCTGTCTGTCTGTCTGTCTGTCTGTCTGTCTGTCTGTCTGTCTGTCTGTCTGTCTGTCTGTCTGTCTGTCTGTCTGTCTGTCTGTCTGTCTGTCTGTCTTCTGTCTGTCTGTCTGTCCTGTCTGTCTGTCTGTCTGTCTGTCTGTCTGTCTGTCTGTCTGTCTGTCTGTCTGTCTGTCTGTCTGTCTGTCTGTCTGTCTGTCTGTCTGTCTGTCTGTCTGTCTGTCTGTCTGTCTGTCTGTCTGTCTGTCTGTCTGTCTGTCTGTCTGTCTGTCTGTCTGTCTGTCTGTCTGTCTGTCTGTCTGTCTGTCTGTCTGTCTGTCTGTCTGTCTGTCTGTCTGTCTGTCTGTCTGTCTGTCTGTCTGTCTGTCTGTCTGTCTGTCTGTCTGTCTGTCTGTCTGTCTGTCTGTCTGTCTGTCTGTCTGTCTGTCTGTCTGTCTGTCTGTCTGTCTGTCTGTCTGTCTGTCTGTCTGTCTGTCTGTCTGTCTGTCTGTCTGTCTGTCTGTCTGTCTGTCTGTCTGTCTGTCTGTCTGTCTGTCTGTCTGTCTGTCTGTCTGTCTGTCTGTCTGTCTGTCTGTCTGTCTGTCTGTCTGTCTGTCTGTCTGTCTGTCTGTCTGTCTGTCTGTCTGTCTGTCTGTCTGTCTGTCTGTCTGTCTGTCTGTCTGTCTGTCTGTCTGTGTCTGTCTGTTGTCTGTCTGTCTGTCTGTCTGTCTGTCTGTCTGTCTGTCTGTCTGTCTGTCTGTCTGTCTGTCTGTCTGTCTGTCTGTCTGTCTGTCTGTCTGTCTGTCTGTCTGTCTGCTGTCTGTCTGTCTGTCTGTCTGTCTGTCTGTCTGTCTGTCTGTCTGTCTGTCTGTCTGTCTGTCTGTCTGTCTGTCTGTCTGTCTGTCTGTCTGTCTTGTTTATATTAATCCGCTTCATCATTACACTTTACAGATTGGCTAGGTTCAACCACGATTGACTTATCACACGGTCCACATTGTTTGCAGACCTCCCACATGTTCCTTTTTACACAAGTAACATTTTTGTCCTCCCCCTCTTCAGATAGACGTTCTCATGTTTGTCTCTCAGTTTACCATCACTCCACATAAAGACACTTATGTCATTGACAAAATATTTTTATTTGATTTAATTTCCACCTGTTGGATTCCGCGGTATCTGGTTACGTTACCCTTATCTAGTATTTATGTATTTTAAATGACTGTTTAATGTCAGCTGTACCCAGTTTACCAACTGATATTCGCTCACAGTTATTGCTTCCACTGTTTTGCTTAATGATTAAATTAAACTAAAAACATATGTTACATTAAATTGGCTCACAATTAAATTTCCACCATTTAATCAATTCAGAAGAGAGTAATGACTAACAGGTAGTTTTTTTTAGGGGTTGTAAGGTGCTGAATAATTATAAATGCAGTTAATTCTTTAAACTGCTAGGCCAATTTTTGCCAATTAATTCTCTTCTGCCTTTACTCTCAACTCAAAAACTCTTCAAACAATAATATACCTTATAACTAAGGTTTGAAGAGTTGCATCCCTTGTTTGCTATTTTTTTTTGTGCTATACCAGATTATATTAGGTAAATTTTTGCATGACTAAATCTTAGAATTAAACAGATGAAAAAAAATCTACTAGTTGTTACCATCTGTCCTGTTTTTTTTAACTGTTCATATGAAAATTGATCAAAAGTGTTTTGTAGTAGTTACAATTTTCAGTTGTCTTATTCTTATCATGTCTGTTTCCTGTAAAATTCTGACAAAATATACATAGCTTCACACAGTACCAGTACAAGGTGACACAAAGTGCTAATGAGGTCAAGGAGAGTGCACTGCAAACACTTGACATATTTCTGACTTCAAGTTTCATCATTTTTGTAAATAGAACAAGTAATAAAATGTCATTTGTCTAAATTGGCCATGTTTTACAGTGGTATAATCAGATTTACTCATATTATACTTGTAGTGTTACAGATTTGAAAAGAACAGTAAAACAAATTTTCAGTTTTAGAGCATTGGTTGAAGGGAAGTCATGCTGGTAATATTGTTTTATAGAGTTGTCTGGGCATCATGGGTTGTTTGGAATCACAGCTGGCAGTGGGTTGTAACTGGGGTGTAACTATAGGTGACTTGGAACTATAGCCAGTGCAGAAATATAGCTGGTTTGATGGTTGGATTTGGAATTATAGCTAGTTTGGAACTATTGCTTGATTGGCTCTCTAGGAAGTATGTTTACAGATGGCTAGTTGACTAGTTAGGAACTAGAGTAATTTCTGTCTAAAATGTGTTTACAGTTGACTTTAAGTTTTGGAACTATAGCTGGTTTGGATCTTAAATAATTCCTGTTAAGGAGCCGTTTACAGTTTTGGAACTACCGGTACAACTAAAGTAATTCGTTTACAGTGAACTAGTTTAGGAATCCCCGCCCGGCAACAGCCTCCATCACTTTGATGATTGATTACGACATTGTGTCTCATTATCATTCATCTCTCACCGCTGATTTTAGTGGGAAAGTTATCAGTTACTTGCAGAGATGGTGTGTGCTTAAGTACTGGTTAATCTTCCAAGATCCCAAGAAACAGTGGTTAGGTTAACTGATCGTCTGTTAGCCCTCGATGGCATAAAAATGATGCTAAACATTCAATTAATCAATCAGTAATTTTGGAACTATAGCTTGATTGGAACTTAAGTTATTCCTGTCAAGGAGACATTGATAGCCAACTTGTTTAAGGAACTAAATGTACGTTTTGGAGATAGATACAGCTGGCTTAGAACACTAATAATATTTTTGAATAAATTGTTTACAGTTTAGATCTTAAAGCATGCCTGGCTGTTTGATTATATTTCTGTCTGGATAGATGTACAGCACCCTTTCTTTCCATTCCTTTTTTCTTTCCATCCTTTCTTTCAAGTCTCTTTATTTATTTGTTGAAATCGTTCATAAATCTGATTTTTTTAGCTTTGGTTTAATGCTTGTGACTTTATGTGTTTTTCAGGCTGAAGAGTTAAACACTATCATCGGTAATGCCTTCAAAATGGCGTACGCACAACAGAAGACTCGACAGCCAACTTTTAACGAACTCATCGAACAACAGTTGGTAGAACAGAAAGCAAAATTTGCAGAATATCAAGAACAGGCAAATAGAACGTTTCAGCAGAAATTGACAGAGATCGCTACGCCGACAGCCCTTCAGCGGATGGAGATGCGTCGACAGTCGAGTAGCGACGACCTGTCGGGTTCTAGCACGCCATCTTCAACAGAGAAGGATTATATAGTGGGCAAAAATAAAGTTTGGGTGAGTATAAAGTTGTGATTGAACCAGCTAGAATGTTTGTCACATAAAACTTGGCATTGTAGGTAAAATGAATTCTACATGTATTTGTTCAGAACCTAAATACATCAATTCATAGAGTTTGAGAGAATTGGATTTAATTTCAAAATATAATAATAATATCAATAAAAGAAGCAAAATACTTTAATAACCTGCAGAAACAAGCAATGTTAATGATTATTTAACAGAAAGTGACACATTTCCTCCCTCCAATTTTTGTATTTTTGCGCTTCACAAAGTTTTTTAACTACCATATTTATCCTATGTATTGGGACATTCAGTGGTTTGAGATACCCTTATTTTTTCAGAAAAAGAATTATTTTTTCGATAATAAGTTTTTGGGCACCTCTTAATTTTACTTTTTAGACATGGACATTTCCAATCTACGATAATTTGACACATAGCTAACTGCAATTCTCAGATGTAAAATTTGATCCAGGTTTATTGAAAAGGATAGAAAAAATAACTATATGATGCTCCATTTAATGTTAATGTCAGCAGAGTTTGATTGGTGTGAAAATGGTCAAAATTACCTCAGTGTTTGCTATATTTTAATATCTAAAGTTTGAATTTTAAATTTTGAAGATTTCTATGAATATTACATTTTTAAGGAAACCGAATTTTTGAACTTCTTGGAATACATAGGAGATTAATTTGCTCGTTACTATTTTACCTTTGAATATTTTATAATCTTAAAGGAAACTTTGAAATTGCAATTTTTCCAAGCATTTCTTTCATGTTCGGAGGGAAATAATACAAATAAAGTTGTCAATCTTTGCAATGATTCCTAATTTTTCATTCAGTTTTAACCAAAGAGTGTAAGTGACACTTTGGGGTGTCCACTGTTGTTCATGTTTGTTCACATCTCTGTTGCAGGTTAAACTGAGAGAAATATTGTGTATTTGGCCATTCATAGAAAAAAAAGTAAATTTTGAACTTTTCCACACAAAAAAATCTATATATGCTTTTTTGCATAATTGCAAAATGTAATTTCACCCAAATGTTTGTAAAATGTTGTTGTTGTTTGGTTGTCTTTCACTCCTCTAGCTTTGTTAAACTTGAATTAGTAATTTCTTTATTACTTTCATCTCTGATACTCCCTTGACTTAATGTTCGTGTCAAACTCTTTTTTATTTGTTGGTTTACAGACAGAAGTTTGTTTTTCAAACATTATTGGATGGGTGGTTGAACAAGAATGAAAATATAGATCTGAACATTGTTACAAGAAAGAGAAATAGTTTTATTAAGGGTGTAATATAGAGGTGTTTGCCAGTTGCTGGCAGATGGACGCTGGTTCCACTCAGCTGATTCACCAATAAAACTGGATATGCCATATATAACCTGAAATATGTAGACAATAGGATTTAACCTCATTGAATAAATATATTATATATCGAGAGATTAAAAAAATAATAATATAAAGGTCAAGTATGATTATTTTGTAATTTTGAGATTTTAATCTTCATGACAATGATGTACAAATTTTCAGTTTCTTTGAATATTTCCAATTTAAGATTGATATTTTATCTTTAAAAAATAAAAGAATATTGACAATGAAATCTGTAAACCAACATATAAATATTGACTGGCCTTGGGTAACAAAATGTCCAATAAAAAGGGTCAAGATTTGATAGGGCTTCTCAAGAGATAGAAATAATTATTATTAATTATGTGATTAAATGTGATATCAAAATAATTCTGTGATTGTTTGTGATAATATGAATTAATAGAATGTAATTATAAGAGTCTTGTGGTATAAATTAGAGAGATGTGATACTGAATGTGATATAAAGAGAGATGTGATATTGAATGTGGTATAAGTTAGAGAGATGTGATACTGAATATTATATAAATTAAAAGGTGTGATATTGAATGTTGTATAAATTAGAGATGTGATATTGAATGTGTATAAATAAGAGATGTGATATTGAATGTGTATAAATAAGAGATGTGATATTGAATGTGATATAAATTAGAGATGTGATATTGAATGTGTATACATGAGAGATGTGATATTGAATGTGGTGTAAATTAGAGAGATGTGATATTGAATGTGATATAAATTAGAGATGTGATATTGAATGTGATATAAATTAAAAGATGTGATATCAAATGTAGTATGAATTAGAGAAATGTGATACTGAATGTGATATAAATTAGAGAGATGTGATATTGAATGTGGTATAAATTAGAGAGATGTGATACTGAATATTATATAAATTAAAGGTGTGATATTGAATGTGGTATAAATTAGAGATGTGATATTGAATGTGTATAAATAAGAGATGTGATATTGAATGTGATATAAATTAGAGATGCGATATTGAATGTATATAAATGAGAGATGTGATATTGAATGTGGTATAAATTAGAGAGATGTGATATTGAATGTGATATAAATTAGAGATGTGATATTGAATGTGTATAAATGAGAGATGTGATATTGAATGTGATATAAATTAAAAGATGTGATATCAAATGTAGTATGAATTAGAGAAATGTAATATTGAATGTAGTATAAATTAGAGATGTGATATTGAATGTGATATAATTTAGAGATGTGATATTTAATGTGATATAAATTAAAAGGTGTGTTGTTGAATGTGGTATTAATTAGAGATGTGATATTGATTGTGGGATAAATTAGAGAAATGTGATATTGGATGTGATATGAATTAGAGAGATGTGGTATTGAATGTGATATGAATAAGAGATATGGGATATTGAATGTGATATAAATTAGAGAGGTCTGATAAAAAGGTGGTATAAATTAGAGGGATGTGATATTGAATGTGATATAAATTAGAGATGTGGTATAAATTAGAGAGATGTGATATTGAATGTTGATCAATATAGTTGTGTGATGTCAAATGAAATTAGTTCGAAAAACTTGATATCAAATATAATATTAAATAGAGTAATGTGATATCAATTTTGATGAATTATAGTAATTTGATATGTAAAATATCAAATATTAACAAAAATAATGTCAGATTGAGTAATGAGATATCATTTAGAGAAATGTGATATCAAGTTATGAGATGTTGAATGTGATGTTAATTAGTGAACTTTGTTATACGGGCTTTCAAACGGTTTATCCACACTCCCTTCCATGCTCAGGTATGACTGTAGATTGTATGTTTTTATTCTTTATATTTACTTGTAATGATTAATTACTAGTCTACCCACACCCAACTGCTTAAAGTTGTTGTAATTCCTTCCTACTTTCAGTATTCCTTAAGTAGATGTCCCCAGAAGGTACTATTTTCTACTTTTTTTTTTCTCTTCCTTTTTTTCTGTAACTTAAACTTATTATGCTTAAATATCTAAAATTGTAAAGCAACCTGTAAGAATCTTTCATGGGTTTGAGGTTCGGATAGAAATTTTCATCCCAAAGGATAACTGCTCTGGTAGGAAAAAGGCTGTGCCGGGTTGCAGACAAAAACAGTTATTTTAAAGGACGGAATTTTTTTGTCTTAACCGAAAAATCCATAAATTATACTTTTTCTTGCATACCAAACACATTGAATAATTAATTTAATTTGATTTTTCATAGTGCTTTACAAGACGTCAAACCAGATAATTTACATTGCATATGTTTATACGTCATGTCACAGTACGAGGCGGGTAGGAAATGCATATGGCAGAGTGAAAGGTGAAACTTTCGTATGTGGTAAAAATCCTGGGAATCCATGTCTGGTATGCAAGAAATTATAGAGTTAACTTGTTTAGAACAGGCATATTGTTTGTCAGGAAAATATCTAAAAGTTATTATGTCCTTTCAAAATAACTTTTGATCTTTAAATATTTATAACTGCTTTTCCAAAGTTTAAAAAGTTATAAATCATATAAATTATTGAGTGTACTAGTTAACAGGGTGATTATAAGTGTTTCATTGGGGCATCTGTGTCCATTGTGCAGTTTTTGGCGTTCAACCTTATTAAAACCCTTAGCAGTAGAACGTACAATTTTGGCTCTTGTATTTGTAAAGAATGTACAGCTTTACGTAGAACGTACAATTTGGGTTTCTTGTATTTGTAAAGAATGTACAGCTTTAAGTTTTACAAATGCTGGTAGTCACATGGTTTATTATTATATTTATTTTATTATTATATAGTGCTTAAAAGTGTAACCAGAATGTACCTAGGGGTCTGTATAGGGTTGCCTGACTAAACAAGAATATTTATTTTGATTGGAAGGGTGCAATTTGTTATTTTTAATTACATTAATACAATTTACTAATAAGCAAAATTCTCCTCAGCTAATTTTTCAGAATATTCTTTTTATTCAAAGGTTTTAAATGAGTTAAATATACAAAAGTCATTTTTTTAAATGCCTTTTTTATTCTATAAAACAAGATGGGTTTCTTCATCTGAATTTTAAAGTTTATTTTTCTAAGCAATATTTCGAGTTAATGTCAGTTTTATTTTGTAATTCTGTTGATAATAAAACAAATATTTATTATCTTTCCACATGTACATTCACCACCAAGCTTTTACACCATTTTAAGCACTGTGACATTACTTACTGCTTGTAAAAACATATGGGACCAGGGTACCAAGTCCCCAAATAATTTGACATAATAGGTATACAGGGCAAGAGTACCAAGTCCCTTAAAATAATTTGACTTGAATACATACAGGGCCAGGGTACCAAGTCCCCAAATATTTCGACAGAAATACATACAGGGCCAGGTTACCAGGTCCCCAAATATTTTAACATAAATACACACAGGGCCAGGGTACCAAGTCCCCAAATATTTTCACGTAAATACATGCAGGGCCAGGTTACCAAGTCCCCAAATATTTTAACGTAAATACACACAGGGCCAGGGTACCAAGTCCCCAAAAATTTCAACGTAAATACATACAGAGCCAGGTTACCAAGTCCCCAAATATTTAACATAAATACACACAGGACCAGGGTACTAAGTCCCCAAATATTTAACATAAATACATGCAGGGCCAGGGTACTAAGTCCCCAAATATTTCGATGTAAATACATGCAGGGCCAGGGTACCAAGTCCCCAAATATTTCGACGTAAATACATACAGGGCCAGGGTACCAAGTCCCCAAATGTTTTAACATAAATACACACAGGGCCAGGGTACCAAGTCCCCAGATATTTCAACATAAATACATACAGGGCCAGGGTACCAAGTCCCCAAATATTTTGACATAAAGACATTATAACTTAATTGCTAACATGGTTGCTGCAGTGGTTCATTATTATTAATGTTATCATGTCCCATTTATCAATTATGTATAGCACCTCTGCACACAGGCAAATCAATTGGTGTACATGTAGGCTTGAGACTACCCACAGCACAGCAGAAGTCATGCTTTTTACACAAACTGCTTTGTGTTGATTCTATGTTTATTTGAAACTTTTTTTTTAAAAGGGGTTCTGTCATGAGAGTAAATAATGATATAATGTGGTACATTTATTTGTATCTGAGGTCTGTCTTCACTAATAAAACTTGTTGCTATGTAAGTCATTCTAAGCTCACATGAAATGAAAATAAGTTTGTAATGTTTTGTTCTAAAAAAACATGTCATGTGTTGAAAAGTCTTCTTTTAACATAAGATGAGCATTTCAGAGCTGTCTTGGTGCCCTTGTCTACACTTTGATTGTACATTTTTTTGTACATGTATTGCTTTTTGTTCAATTCTTCTGTCCTTTACTTTTTGTTGGTACACATAATTCTTGATTCTAATTGGTCACACATTTCAAGGTAATATTCTGAATTCTGCTCATGTAATGTTTCTGAATAAAATTGTGTCTGTCTGTACACCTCGCTAGTGATGAGCCAATCAATATACAGCTTACAAAAAAAATGATCATCTGAGCATGTCATAATTGAAAATAAAAATTAGTCCCATTGGCTCAGTCGGTAGAGCATGATACTTCATGTCTCGGGGTTGCGGGTTTGATTGCCGGGGCTAACCAACTTAAAATACTGACAGCTGTTTGTTTGGGACTTTATGTACATGGTGCTGTACACCGAGCACACAAAGGAACCAGAAGAAACTTGCGATGGGTTTCTATCTGTATCCTGAACTATCACCAACAAATTTTAAAAGAGTAAAACTCTTCTGGGGGCATCACCCATATGGGAAAATCTGAAACGGATGGCATGTAAAAAAAAGCTTATACACAACAAAAACATAAATAATGTCATTATACATTTCTGTTTATTATTGTAATGATAAGTACATGTAATAGGTGTAATACTGACCAATGGAAACTGGTGTCATGCATTGTAAGGCTATTTAACAAGGCTGTAATCAACATTACTAATTAGTCATCATTTATTAAATTAATTAGTAATGATCATTAAATTATATAGTATAGTAAACAAGTCCAGTTGTTATAATTAGTGTTTAGTAAGCACCAAAGCGATGGTTGAAAGTTTGTTAATTTCAAACTACTTGGTATTCAAATAACCATCTATCATCATTCATCTATCATCCATCATTCAGAAACATTTACAATAATCATCTTTTATGTTTTTGATAATGACCTTATACTGCTCGCCAAAATGACTAGTTCAAAGCATGATGGTAAACAAAACCTTATACATACACTCGCTAAGTGAGCATGTGATTTGACATAGTTATCGTCCGCTGGCCAGGGAGCGTTTTAACTTCTATGATGGTTGATGTTATGAACACAGTATGTTTCTTCCAGGCAAGGAATGATGTCTTCTAGTAATCATTTTTGTTTCAAAATTATAAATGTTGCAGCAGGATCAGTTTAAAGGGAATATATCAGGATTTTTCAAAAAATTTAAATTGGCTAAAAACATTTATTTCCAATAAAGGTCTCACTACACAGTTGAATTTTGTTCTTTGTTTAATGTAAAATAAGGTCTAGGATTTCCCTTGTAAAAAAAGAATTCCATAATTTTTTTTTTCGTAGCAGGAATGTAAACCCACATAAAAATGCACAATAACTGGTAAGTTGACCACGTTGTTTTTTTTAAAAGTGGGTGCAGTGACACCCTGAGATATTTAAAAAAATAAGTCTTCAAATGCTTATAACTACATGCATTTGTTGAAATCCTATAAAAGTCACTTTTTTAACATCAATGATGTCTTATTGCAGTATATGCTATACCAACTTTTGCTCTACTCATCTGCAGCAAGAAATCACAACTTCTATGAACCATTTTGGAAATATTTCAAAACGAAATTACATAGGCTTTGTTTTTAAGCGTAAGAATCATGTAACTGTGGGGAAAAAGGGGCGTAATTGTGTAGTGAGACATTAAATAGCATCCCTATGTATATACTCACTGATCCTGCATTGCCAAAAGGATATTTATTTAAACATGACATAATATTATATTGAAAAGGGATTTCCTAACTTGGGCTATGTGCCTAGGTTAGACTGAAATAGATTTCCCGCTTGAAATTGTAACCTATTTTGTGAGTATTAAATGAGTCACTTGGTTACATTTTGATTTCAGTATGATCTGTTATACAGGTTTACAAGTATTACAGTTAATTTCATCTTAGAAAGTGTCCGAATGACGATATAAAGGTAATTAAGTGCTGTCTATTTTAAGAATGGGGATTTCGTTTCAAGTTTTGCACTCCAATTTAAATATTGATTATGTCACGTTTTGGTGAATTTGACAAACCAAACCATTTGGATTTCATTTATTTATGATAATGAGATGATCTTTATCTATTTTTTAGAATAATTTTATTTTTTTAGACATTTATAGCGCTTTTTTTCTAGATATAATCCCTTTAACATTCATTGTAGTTTCTAAAGGGAAGTAACTCTTTTTGTTATTATTGATGGAAACTTCATTAAGATTAGTTTCCCTTCTTTCATTTTTTTTTATATTTGATAAACAAGTTCCTGTGCTCACCCGTGTGACCACCATCTCTGTTTGTGTTCTTTTTTATGGTCAGCTGACATTTATCTAATAATAATTACAGACTATAAGTGAGCAAATGACTCAAGAGTCAAATGTTAGATATTTGGTAGTCGCAGTGCTCAAGGTAAACAATCTTCAATGGTATGTTGGTATTAGGCTTGGTAATTTTGATTCCACTGTTGAAATTAAACTTTAGGAGACCAAATCCAGTTTTAAATGAAAGTTTGTCAGTAAAACAACTGAAATCTGAAATAGTTTTTAATGCACATCATATAAATAATTTACGGAAAAATAACTAGCAGTGATTATGTTTTAGAAATCTGAACTGATTATTTAAAACAGTATTATTACCTTCTATGTATCCTTAATATTTAGGAAAATGGGCATTGTTCATTTATTTATTGAGTTAAATATGCATTACAAGAATAACACTGCCTTTGTATGAAGGCAGGACTGAGAGATTGATTAGTTTTCCGGCAGAGTGAAAATAGTTGCTATAATCTGACAGCTGCTGTTTCCGATTAAACTATTTATATTACATCTAGAGGAATAGTTTCTCAACTTGCCGGTGACCTAAAACACTTTAAAGCACTGAGGTGTTGGTGTTTTATCTGCAGGAAAGCCTGGCCTGGTTAGCTCAGTTGTTAATGCGTCAGATTATCAATTCATGGGTAGTAAGCTCAAATCCTAGCCAAGTCACAGTCTCCATGATGATTGTTATAAGACATTGTGTCTCAATGGCACTGCTGATTCAAGTAAGAAAGTTATCAGTTACTTGAGGAGATGGGTGTGCCCAATACTGGTTAATCTTCCAGGATCCCAGGAAACAGTGGTTAGGTTAACTGATTGTCTGCCAGCCCTCAATGGCACAAAAATGATTCTAAATATTCAATCAAACACATAATTTATCTGTTGGAGGTTGTCATCTGTTGTCAAGGAGATGGCTTTTAAATATTCTTGTCTTTCCGCTGGGATTTGAACCTTGCTTGGTCCAGAGATGTTATGTTCTTAGTCAGTTACTTGCTGAATAAGGGATAGTAGCTCAGTTACTTGCTAAATAAAGGCTTGTAGTTTAGTTACTTGCTTAATAAGGTGCAGAAAATCAGTTACTTGCTGAGTAAGGACTTGTTGTTTGGTTACTTGCTGCATAAGGTGTAGTAGCTCAGTTACTTGCTGAATAATGGCTTGTATTTTTGTAACTTGCTGAGTAAGAGCTTGAAGTTTAGTTACTTGCTGAGTAAGAGCTTGAAGTTTAGTTACTTGCTGAGTAAGGGATTGTAGCTCAGTTACTTGCTGAGTAAGGGATAGTAGATCAGTTACTTACTGAATAAGGGCTTGTAGTTTAGTTACTTGCTGAGTAAGGAATAGTAGCTCATTTACCTGCTTAGTAAGGGATAGTAGCTCAGTTACTTTTTTTGAATAAGGGATAGTAGCTAAGTTAGTTGTTGAATAAGGGATAGTAGCTCAGTTACTTTTTGAATAAGGGATAGTAGCTCATTTAGTTGCTGAAAAAGGGATAGTAACTCAGTTATTTTTTGAATAAGGGGTAGTAGCTCAGTTAGTTGCTGAATAAGGGATAGTAACTCAGTTACTTTTTGAATAAGGGATAGTAGCTCAGTTAGTTGCTGAATAAGGGATAGTATCTTAGTTACTTTTTGAATAAGGGTTAGTAGCTCAGTTACTTGTTGAATAAGGAATAGTAGCTCAGTTACTTTTTGAATAAGGGATAGAAGCTCAGTTACTTTCTGAATAAGGGACAGTAGCTCAGTTACTTGCTGAGTAAGGGATAGTAGCTCTGAGTAGCTGAATAGGGAATAGTTGCTCATTTACTTGCTGAATAAAGGCTTGTAGTTTAGTTACTTGCTGAATAAGGGAGAGTAGCTCAGTTACTTGCTGAATAAGCGCTTGTTGTTAAGTTACTTGCTGAATAAGGGATAGTAGCTCAGTTACTTGCTGAATAAGGGAGAGTAGCTCAGTTACTTGCTGAGTAAGGGATAGTAGCTCGGAGTAGCTGAATAGAGAATAGTTGCTCAGTTATTTGCTGAATAAGGGCTTGTAGTTTAGTTACTTACTGAAAAAAGGATAGTAGCTCAGTTACTTACTGAATAAGGGCTTATAGTGTATTTATTTGCTGAATAAGGGATAGTAGTTCATTTACTTGCTGAATAAGGGATAGTAGCTCAGTTACTTGCTTATTAAGGGATAGTAGCTCAATAACTTGATGAGTAAGGGCTTATAGTGTATTTACTTGCTGAATAAGGGATAGTAGCTCAGTTACTTGCTGAATAAGGGCTTGTAGTGTATTTACTTGCTGAATAAAAGAAAGTAGCTCAGTTACTTGCTAAATAAGGGCTTATAATGTATTTACTTGCTGAATAAGGGATAGTAGCTCAGTTACTTGCTGAATAATGGCTTATAGTGTATTTACTTGCTGAATAAGGGATAGTAGCTCAGTTTCTTAATGAATAAGGGCTTGTAGTGTATTTACTTGCTGAATAAGGGATAGTAGCTCAGTTACTTGCTGAATAAGGGATAGTTGCTCAGTTACTTGCTGAATAAGGGCTTGTAGTGTATTTACTTGTTGAATAAGGGATAGTAGCTCAGTTACTTGCTGAATAAGGGGGAGTTGCTCAGTTACTTGCTGAATAAGGGAGAGTTGTCAGTTACTTGCTGAATAAGGGCTTGTAGTGTATTCACTTGCTGAATAAGAGATAGTAGCTCAGTTACTTGCTGAAAAAAGTATACTAGCTCAGTTACTTGCTGAATAAAGGCTACATTCTTGCTGAGTAAGATATAGTAGCTTAATTATTTGCTGAATAATGGTTACATACTTACTGAATAATGGATAGTAACTCAGATTCATGTACATGGTCATCTGGCCTTTCTCCATCAATAAAACTTTTATGTTATATAATGATGGAACTATAACCTTTAAAATTCGAGATGATGTTTAACCCCTTACAAAAAGCATCAACATTTTTACATAAATACATCAGCCTTAGAGATGATGGCAGTTATTTGAAAACAAATTAAAAATAATTTTTCGTTGTCTAAATTTGTATTTCAAACTTGTCAGAATGTACCCTCAAACTTAAATTTTTTTTAAAATAATTTTAAAGATAAATATAATCACGTAACTTTATATGACATTTATGGCAAGACTTAGTGATGATTGGTAGCACGCACATGGCATTGGTGCTGTCAATATTAAACACTCTTTATGTTATATTTCCACAGGCTAAGCATGCGGCTGAGCGTGTCCAGCATAGATCGCCCGCACGAGAAGGACCTGCTCGAAGTGACTCGCCAACATTCTCAAACTCACGGACTATTTCCTATCAACAGCAACAACAACAGCAACAGCACAGTTCCAGAAAGTCAGACCCCGTTTTCTCGGCAACAAAGCGAAATTCAACTCCAGTGCAGTTATCACCATCAAAATCAACTTCCAACACAAACACAAACTCTCCAAAAAGAAACTCATCCCCGCATATATCATCGTTACAAAACTTTCAAGTGGTCACCATACGTGAGTCACTAGAAAATAACACAAACAATAATACAAGTCGCTTTAAGGGTTCACCAGTGACCGCCCTGAAGGAAGAGATTGACAGGCGGTATTTCAGTAACGGAGGACTGGGAACGTTAGATTCTGGTCTCGGTTTAGGATTCAGTGATGAAACAGATAATGTCCAACGTCATCAGACATCAAATCATCATTATGATAACGAAGATCAGGTGAGAATTATTGATATAGTTTGGTTTTGTTTACTCAGGTAATTTAGGGGGTGGGGGGTAACTTGCTGATGATATTTTTTTAGTGGCCTTTGAAGTTGTGCAATCAAAACATACACACAATGGAATCTATTTCAGCCCCGAGAAATGTGTGTAGCTATTACACAGTAAATGCTCGCATGAAATAATTTTATTACTCAGAAGTCACACAGGATGTATACTGAAAGGAATAGCTAAATCCCCATACGGCATTTTATGACATTTTATGTACCTGATATTTTATATATTTTCTCAAAACTTATTAACATAATTTTCTTGAAATTTGGACTTTTAGACTACATAAAATCAAAAATTCAAAACTGTTGATTTCATAATGATACAAATTTTATAAACACTACTTGATATCTCATCATTGATATTGGAAATACAAAAATGGCGGGTTAGATGTTCCGTTAAGTAAATATTTCCAGTTACACTAAGATAGACTGCTATGATTTTCAGAAAATAACATTTGACTTGTTTCCTTTCTTAGATTCCTGCGCAAAGTTGGGGGATATTTAAACACTTTAGATGTGCAATTCCCCTGTCTTTGCTGAACATCTGTGAGTCTGTTTACAATTGGGAGTTATTTCTATAAATATATGTTAATATTTTGTAGGAATTTTTTCCATTATACTGATAAATATGATGATATGTAAATTTATCTAAGACTTGGCGATAACATGTATGAGTACAAAATAGGATGAGTTGCATGAATTATGCCCCTTTTATTAAAAAAATGTATTAAGGGTCTGAATATATTAGGGTATATTTCATTATGCTACCCCAAAGGGGGGAAGCATAAAGTCACCGCTTTGTCCATCCATGCGTCTGTCCGTACGTCCCAAAGTTCTTGTCTGGGCTATTTTTCTACAACCTCTGAGGTTGGACTTTTATGAAACTTGCTATGTTTGTGTTCTGGTTCGGAGATTCTTTCACAGAGTTATGGCCCTTTGATACTGTCTGTGACAAAATTCTTGTCCGCGCTATTTCTGTACAACCCCATGTTGGAATTTTATGAAACTTGCTAGGATGCATCATTACCAAGTGCAGATGCACATATTGTCTATGTGTTCAGGTTTGAAGATTTTTCACTGAGTTATGGCACTAATATTGAGTCTGTGACCAAATTATTGTCCATGCTATTTATCTACAACCTCAGGTTGGACTTTTATGAAACTTGCTATGTTTGTGTTCTGGTTCGGAGATTCTTTCACGGAGTTATGGCTTTTGATTCTGTCTGTGACCAATTCTTTTGCACTCTATTTCTCTACAACCTCTGGTTGGAATTTTATGAAACTTGCTAGAATGCATCATTACCAAGTGGAGATGTGCATATTGTCATCATGATGCTATTTTGCTACAACCTCTGGTTTTAATTTTGTAAAACAAGCTAGGATCTGCGCATATTGTCATATTGTTCTGGTTCAATGATTTGTGAATGAGTTCTGTGAAGTGCAGAGCCACATATGGTTCCTGCTATGCAGTTTGGTATTTTTCAACCAAGTAGCTGGTACAGAGTCAAACACTCACTTGGGGAGCATCCATCGGTTCCACCTATATTTTCTTGTTGTTATATTTATATTTTGTTGGTATGTAATTTTCATAAACAGTGTCATGCATTGCCATTTTATAGAATTTGGGAAAGGCACCGAAAATTCCTAAAATTAGGGAAAAGACACATATTTAATTTTTGATGAGAAAAATAATCTTTGAGTTAAGGTAGAGCTTTAAGGTCAATTTGGGAATAAAGAATTTTGCTTGGGAAGACGCTGAATATCAATCACAGTTTAAAAAAAGTGTTAAAAGTGAATATTCATCAAGATTGTGTAGCTTTAAAGGAAATACGGTATAACAGTATTTATCAAAATGTTGGAATTGGTAAAAAACATTTTTTTTCAATTAACCAGCCCACACATACTCACTGATCCTGTCATAAAGATATCCATATAAATTTTAAAGTCAAAATAACATGTTGAAAAGGAATTTCCTATCTTGATCTACACGTCCGGGCTAGACTAAAATTGAGTTCTCGCTTTAAGTTGCAATTCATTTTGTGATGTTTTTAAATTAAAATGAGTCACATGATTTCATTTTGATTTTCAAATTGATCCAATCATATTATTTACATGTAGTAGATTTTGTTTCAACTTTTATGTTGTTGTTGTATGGTGTTTAGCATGGCTTTCAACAATTTTATAGTCATGTCATGACAGTGTCTACTAATGAGACAGTATTCTCAGTGCTACCCCACTGGAGTATCCTGCCGCAGACACATGGTATAATACCCCTGCCAGTCACATTATACTGACACTGGGCCAACCTGACATAGGACTATCCTCTAAATGCTGAGCGCCAAGCAAGGAATCTTCTAGTACCATTTCAACTTTTTAAGAGTCAAAATGACAAGTTTAAGGTTTATTTTTAGGAAGGGGGATTTCTGATTAAAATATTACTTACTGTCACTTTTTGGCTCACTCATTAGTATTTTATTTATTTATCATAATGAGATGCTTTGTATCCCTTTTAGCCGGGCCCGATTAGCTCAGTCGGTTACGAGTTTGACTGTCAATCCAAGGGTCGTGAGTTCAGTCCGTGCCTGGCAACAGTCTCCGTGATGATTGATATACAACATTATGTCTCATTATCATTCGTCTCGCACCGCTGATTCAAGTGGGGAAGTTATCAGTTACTTAAGGAGATATGGTGTGCTTGAGTACTGGTTAACCTTCCAGGATCCCAGGAAACAGTGGTTAGTTTAACTGATCATCTGTAAGCCCTTGCTGGCATAAAGTCACGCTAAATGTTCAATTATTCAATCAATCAATCAATGTATCCCTTTTAAAAATAATTTTAGTTTGGAAGACATTTATAGCAACTTTTCCTGACATATTGCCTTTAAGACCATTGGACATCTTGTTATGCATATTTATTAAATATCGATTTTGACTGTGTGCGTCTGATGACTGATGATAATGGATCCGAACTGTTTGCTCGGGTTTGATGAATAATGATAATGGATTTGGACTGCGTGCTCCTGTTTTTGTGTTTTTTGGCATATCAAACTACGATCCAATTATACTGCTGTTGTAAATCTCATAAAAGTATAACAGTATATCCTCTACGACATGCTTATCAGGCTGGTAGAAGATGTATCATTAAGTTGGGGGAATGGGGAACAAGACGTCTGTCTCTTCTGATCAGTACCAACATTTTATAAAAAAAGATTGACACATTGTCTAGCGATGATTGACAAAGCTTGTTAAAGCTGTTTCAGGAAATAATTGTTTCCGACAAATGGCCCACTTGGAGCCAAACAACGGCACCATAAACTTGTAGCATGTATTGATTCTCTGCCTTTCTTATCGCATTATCCTGTTGTGTTTATATAAGTAGCGGCTGTGCGGCAATTCTCAACCGTGCATTTGCATCAGTTGCTTCTTTTGTCATGTCTAGATTTGACACAAACTTGATTATGAGGAGACTGTCTTCTGTTATAATGTATTACTGTCACATTATCGCCGTGGCAACCGGAGATTCTGTTTAGTTTTCTGTACCCGCAAACATATAATTTAGTTTAGTGACTGACAGGCAATGAAATAAGAAGCTGAAAATTACATTATGTGATTTAAGCCGAAAGAAATGCCTACCATAACTGTACACCAGCTTGTATTGCAGTTGAAGTGAAAATTTAAAAAGTAGGTTAAGGAACGTTACATAAGCATACTGATGGAAAGTGAATTAGTCAAGGTTACTATTTATAAACCATTGTTTGTTGTATGGGTACCGTAAAAAACATACACAGAAAAATATTTTATTGTAATTTCAATTAAAATGTTTAAGTGTAAAATAATATTTTACAGTTCGGTCTCCAAGAGGATAGACATTTTGTACATGTTTCAAAGAAAGTCTAATCTCAAAAACAGCTCAATTTCTTGGATAGATACGCAAAATGACTAAGTATATTGTTACCAAACATTCAAGATGATCTAAATCTGTATAATATCATTTAAATTGAATTGAATTAAAATTGAGTCCATATCCTAGGTATATCATGTAGTTGAAAGAAAGTTTAATCCTCAAGATAATCTACATGTACATTGTATATATCTTAAAAAAATTTAGTTTCCAAGTTGAAATATGTATTTCAAAGAAAGTTCAATCTCAAAGATGATCTAGATGTGTTTACAAATGTTATAAAAATATTTTCATTATCTCAGAGATCACTATAAATTTCAAATAAAAAATTGAATATCCAAGTTAAAATATAATGATATACTTCAATGAAAGTTTATCTCCTATATGATATATATTTAAAAAAGTTAAATCTCTAAGTTGAATCATGTATTTGAAAGAAAGTTTTGATGGTCAGCACATCGTTAACTGAAGAGTCATTTCAATCTCCTAGTTGGGTCATGCAAATAATATTAAAGATAGCAAAGAATGGTTAATTGCTAGATATTTGCAAAGATATTATTGCATAATTATATGAGGAAATAATCTTGTTTTTGTTGGAACCTATGTTTTTCACACTTATTTATGTAGTATTGTAAGAAAAAAATAATATTGCAAGGGAAATCAACCCCATCCCAGCCAAATAAAAAATATATGTTTGCCACAGGAGCTTTATCTACCGCACCACATCGGTTGTTGCATGTTTGAAGTCACCGTAATGTTTATATATAAATTTTTAAAAGTAATAACTGCTATAGAGCATACCTAGATATCTAGACAGTAGAATGGTCTTTTTTTACACATGTGAGTGTTTTTTTTGTGTATTTTTTTATTTTTTTATTATTATTTTTTTGTGATTTTTAGCTCTACTGGCCAAAGGCCAGAAGTGCTTTTTTTTTCGATCTGAAATTCAAAAATTTTTTTAGAATGGAAATGATTTTGCCTATATCTTCACAGAAGCATTATTTGGTGAAGGAGGTTCAGATTTGTAAAAATGAATGGGTTCGACTGACCTAAAGGTCAGGAGGGGCCCTAAAAGGGTAAAAATTGGGAATTACTAAAATCATTTTCTTAAGAACCAGTATGTCAGATTTGTTCATATTTGGCATGAATTATCCCTATGTGTAGGGGTTTGATGGCAGATAAGAATTAAGGGGCTAAATTTATAGGGGCCCTTGGGGTCTTTGAATTTTACATAGGGATACTATGGGAAAACAGAAAATTCTCCTTTTCTTTCATCTTTTTTGAAACCACTAGGCCAATTAAACTGAAACTTCACATGCATGTTTCTGTTGCATAGGAGACTATACAGAAGATTTTTTTTTCAATCTGAAATTCAAGATGGCCACCGTTACTAAAAATAGTCCAAAACTTAAAAAATCTTCTTCCCATGAATGGCCCAACAGATCTTCAAAATGTTTATGTAGTAATGATGACCAACCACAGTATTGTTAGATTTGTTCAAATGGTGTCCCTAGGGTTAAATATGATCCTGCCCCGAGGGTTCAATTACAGGACACATGTCATTATAATATATTTTTTTATTTTTTTTTATAATGGAAATGATTTTGCCTATATCTTAACAGAAGCATTGTAAACTATGGTGAAGGAGGTTCAGATATTGTTTTGTTAGATTTGTTCAAATCTTGTCCCTAGGGTTAAAAATGACCCCGCCCCGATATTTCTATTGCATAGGAGAATTTCAAAAAGTGCTATGGCCACTTTGAGTCAGAAGAGCGTCCTCAGGCCCTCATGGGCCTCTTGTTTTTAAATTATTTATCAAGAGATGTATCCATAAACAATAATTAGTCCTTAACCCTTTACTTCATATAGACACCTTTGGACACCTAATATAGAAGGCTTTTGAATTATTGGGTGAATTATGTTTATATTAACTATTACTCTTGTTATTAATTGATATTCTCTATATATTATGACAAACACCATCTTTTATAGTTTAATATACTTGAATTATTAAGAAATTATGTAAAATTGTGACAAAATGACAAAATTTTCAAATTTTATGGTGCGAAAAAAAAATCTCCCTCATTTCAAAACCCAATCTCCCTCATTTCAAAACCCAATCTCCCTCATTGCTTTCAAAAAAGGTTCACATGTATGTGTCCATCTCTCCTCTCCTCTGGCCATGCAATGTGCTGCAGTGTTTACCAGTCTGTGTCTCTGCAATGGCATTATATGGTTCTGTACTGAAGAAGAACCACAGATCAATGAGTCCCAGCCTAAAACAACAGAGCAGCTGACTGGTACTGTGTAAATAATGGGATTACGGGACTGAAAATGTTATAACAGAAGAGAAGCAGACAAGTTTTATTAGGACAGAAAAAGCAAGACTTCCTAATTACCTTATAAAATATCAGAATATGACATTTAGTGACTCTTTATTGGCAGATTTATCCTCTATAATGTAATTGTGTGTTGTTCTGTTCTCTTATCTCCAACATTTAATATTAATTTGGCTTCTGTTTTGCTGCACTTACATATATTGAAAGACACTTTTTCCGCATATGCATTATCTGCAAGATTCAATTATAAAATAATATAAACCAGTAATGTATATAAAACTTAAATTTTTGCTTATTTTTTGGAGAGAAAAAAAAACGAAGAGCTATTGTCATTGCCTGAAGTCGTTGTCTACCGACGGCTGCCGGTTTAAGTTTTATGTTTAGCTCAGCTATTTTTCTGTTTCTGAATAAACTGCTCATGCTATGGGGAATAAACATCATAAACACTTTCATACTTTTGGCTCTAAAACCTTAGGTTAAAGTTCTTTGTTTAGCTCGTTTTTTATTTTTATTTTTTTTATTTTTTTTTTTTTATAAATCTTATTGATTTTTCAGTAATATTATTGGTTAGAAAACTGATCTACATCACTAAAAAAAGTTAACATCACTTACCTTGATATATTTAGTGAACTTGGTTAATACTTGCATTATCTGGTTAAAGTTTTGTGTTTAGCTCAGTCTTTTCTCTGTTTCTGAACAAACTACTATGTTATAGTGACTTAACTTCATAAACACATTCATTAATGGAGTATGATAAAGACAAGCTTTTGCACCCGCTTGTGGTGTTCTTGTTTATTCTGTTTTGAATCGGTAACAAAAAAGTGCAAAATGTGTTCTATTGATATGATTAACAGCAAATGAAATATCAGTGTTTTAAGCCCACCTGAGACGAAGGCTCGCAGATGGGCTTTTGTGATCATCCAGTGTACGTTGTCTGCCTCGTTTATATCCACTTCAAATGATTTCTTTTGAAACCACTTGTCAGATTTTCAAAAAAAAATTGTGTAAATTATTCTTACATGATTCGAGCACTCTCAAGTTTGTTCACCCATGACCCTGGAGTCATCATTTGCCCCACCCAAAGGGTTTATCATTTTTTTTTCTTCAAAATTTCAAAAATCTTCTTATCCTTAAGTGCAAGGCCTGGTTGTTTGATGCTTTGCATGAAGTATCACCTAATTCTTGTTCAAAGTGATCATTTAATCCTGTCACGCCAACAGCCAACTGTTTCCTGTTAATGCATGATCTTAAATGTTGACCATGTTTGTAAACACAATATGTGTTATATGTTACAGACCCAGATGCCGACCCCAATAAAGATGCAGAATCGACCACTTCCTGCCATACCTCCAGTGGCACCCCAGTCAGACTCTGCTCCGGACCACAGAGCCAGTCCCCGTCTGCGCAACTGGACCAGTCTTGATGACGACGTTATACCGCATCACTCAAGATCAACCATGCAACCGCGTATGCGTGACAGTCCAAAACGTCGACCACAACGACCCCAGAGTGAGGTCATTCTCGATTCCAAGCTACATAACTTGCATAATTTGAATTTAGGTACAAATGGGGCCGACCAACCTGGTGTATATATTTATGGGTTCAAATCTCAAACTCAGAATCAGCTGTCTCAAACTACGTCTCCGTCGCATATGCAACATTCTAGTTCAGCAAATGCTAATTTTACATCAAACTTTAGTAGCAGTAGTTCTATGCAATCGCATCAGCAGAAGCAATTTGCACAAAATAATTATTCACCAAAGATGAACAACTCTAATAACTTAAATTCACCAGCAAAGGGAAGTAATTTAACCCAGACTGGTTATGACAATATGCAAATTTTACAAAATGGACAATCATCTCCACCAATTCGTTTCCAAAATGGAAGTCCATTACACATGCAGGTGCAGCATGGGACATCTTCAGAAACTACAGAAGAGTCGTCGAGTCCAGCAAAAAATAAAGAGAAAGGCGGAGGGTGAGTACTTATGCGATGTTTTAAAGAAAAATCATTCTGATATACAAGGATATTGATATATTAAATCAGTACCAGTTTTGTTTTTGGTCTATAACTATTTTAGATGTTCATTCTCTCCATCTTGGGGCAGACAACTGTAAGTCGTATGATTAAGCAAGCAAAAAGAATATTTTAAAGGAATTGCATTAGGAAAAATCATTAATGATGTTTAAAAAATAAAATTATTTTTGAAATGATACAAAGCATTTAATTATCAGAAATGATTTAAATACAAATGGTTTGATATTTTATCAAATCCACCGAAACGCCGCAGACTTTATTAATCTAAGTAGTAAGAATCCCCATTCTAAAAATAGACAGCATTTATATACTGCTTGACAACCTTCACCTTGTCATTCAAGCTCTTTTTTATATGAATCAAATTCTAGAATATGTAAGCCAGTGTGACAGAACAAATTGAAATCAAAATGAAATCACATGACTTTCTTTAATGATCACAAAATTAGTCAAACCAGGGCTTATAGAGTTAGTTTAGAAAACTGTTTTCAGTACATTATTTTGACATGTTTAAATATACGTCCTCATGGATATACAGTCAAACCTGTCTTAAGCAGCCAGTCAAGGGAAGGAGCATAGAAATGGGAAATAGTGAATGTGGCTGCTTAAGACAAGTGGCTGCTTAATAGAGGTGACCATTTATATAGGTTTGACTGTACAGGGTCAGTGAGTATAATATATAGACATGATATATTAGAAAAATATTGTTTTAGCCAATTTTAAATTTTTTGAAAATCCTGATAATTATACTTCCTTTAACAACTTTGCTTTTTATTTTAAAATGAATTCAAAGAAGAGATCAATAAGCTAGGGTGGGTAACCGAAGTATGCATGAGTGTATTACTAATGTGTTGTAGTCCCAAAAGGCGTGCCCATAATGATTTCATCATAGTTTGGTAGGGCTTCGTGTTTTCACATGGAGCCGGTTATATCATAATCACTGGCTCTGTTATATATCTACTGGTATTTCTACAGTCACGTTGCCTACAGCAGTGGTTATAAATTCCTGGTTTTGACAATTATTATTGTTATAAGTTTCCATTTGCTCCTCATTCTTTATTTATATCTAGTTACAGTCGCAGTTTGGCAATAAAATGTTAATTTACTTACAAGCATTTATCACGGAGATAATGCATTTCTGAAAGCTTAATTGTTTCTCAGCTCATAACATTCTCACCCTGAGTGCATTATTATAATCCAGCGTGTCTATAAAGAACTTTGAATCTTTGAAGAATTGAATTACATCTTTTTAGAATTCTAGTAAAGTATCAAGGTTCCGTGCTTCAGACTTTAAAGAAAATATATCAACATTTTTTTCCACTGACACTAATACATTCGAATACATATATACCCACTGACACCATATTGCTTAATAGAGAATACCATGTTAGTGTCTGATACTATCAACTTTATCAGGTGAGGCTAAGAAAAAAAAACGGGACAATGCTCTGCCGAGTCCTTGTTTTTTTTTTCGTACCGAACCTGATGAAATAATATTAGACATTTACATGGTGTTCTATTTATCATGTCAATAATTCTAGTTCTTTTTTTATTCTTTTTAAGAAGGTTAAAAGTAGTTCTGTCCAGGTAAAAAATGTATAAATATACATAACGACGTCATTAAGTACATATAATGACATCATGTGCCTAATAAACCTATGTTTTATCAGGCAGGCAGTTTAGCAACAGAAATGAATGCAATTGACATGATAAATATATACACAATGACCCCATATTGCTAAAAGGACATCTCATTAAACATACCGAAATAAAATATTGAAAAGGGATTTCCTAACTCGGGTAAATGCCCAGGTAAGACTAAATTAGATTTCCAGCTTAAAATAGCAACATATTTTGTGATGTATTAAAAGAGTTACGTGATTTTATTTTAATATTTTGATACCACTCCAATTTGATATTCAGTTTGCCACTTTTTGGTGGATTTGACATACCAAACTATTCAAATTTTATTCATTAAAGATAATGAGATGCTTTCAATCAATTTTAAAAATGATTTTATGAGTCTCATTACCAGTTTCACCGGATGGGACTATGGGTTTACCCACCATCCAGAAAGATTTCTCAAAAAATATCCAAGCTAGGTAGATGAAACTATGCATGTGGATAGAGGGCAATAAGGAGATAACTGCTGTAGCAACAAGTGTAGTTGCTGTAGCAACAAAGCTCTTCATTGTTCAGAAATGTTGCTAAAAAAAGTATCAACGCTTGGTTTGTAAAACTTTGCATGTGAATTGAGGGCAATAAGGAGATAATGCAGGTCATATTGTTTTTTCAGTTAAACAAAAATTGGGGTTGCTATGGCAACAAAGTAAATAAAATTACAGATATAACATGGATCCTGTGATAACACAAAAAGTATCCAAACTACTTTTGTGAAACTTTGCATGTAAATAGAGAGAAATAATCAAGTAGGTCCTTTAGTTATTTTATCAGCAGACAAAAAATTGTAGTTGCTATGGCAACAAAATTGGAAAAGTTACAGATACAACCTGGATCCTATAACACTAGCTAACATACATTTGTGAAACTTTGCATGTAGATAGAGAGCAATAAGAACATCACATACATTAATTAATTATTTTTTCAGTCTGTCCACATGTCAAGTCTCAAAAATCTGGCTTGCATACTTTTGGAGTTATCTCAGCATTCAGATTTCCTGGACAGACAGACAGGCAATTTAACCATTTTGTTGCCATACCAACCACATTTTTCTCATGGCACTGCAAATCTTATTTCACCATCTACAGAAACAAGTCCTTCAAAACACTATGTGTATGTCAACAAAGTCGTACCTGTAAACCGATATCAGACTTGTGTATTGCTTGCAATACTCCACTGTCTTGTTTCTTGAAACATTTAAAGTGTTGTTGTTTTTTGCTGATATACTCCCTTTATAAAGACACGCAGCATTGTTGATATAGAATCTTAATCGTGTTCATCAATCAGATCTTTACACCCGTCAGTTTCCAGTTACTTGCAAAAGGACTGTGGTTCTACTCAGTCTGATTCAGATTAAGCTGGTCTTCCTCCACCAGTAAAACTGGAAATGCCATAATTATATAACCTGAATTTTGTTGAAAATGGTGTTTGACACCATTCAAAAAAAATTTACACCCGTCAATGTATTACCATATGAAGATGTTAGTCTACAAGTATTACAATCTGAAGCTGAAAATTTAAGAAAACCTTTTTTAGCTCATCTGAGCAGTAGGCTCATAGGTGAGCTTTTGTGATCGCCTGGTGTCCATCGTCTGTCGTCCGTTGTCTGTCGTCTGTAGTTAACTTTAAGCTTCTTACAACTTCTCCTCTGAAAACACTGGGCCAATTTTGATATAACTTTACAGAAATGTTCCTTGGGTGTCCCTCTTCCAAGTTTGTTCAAGCCATCTTGATTGGTTGAAAAAGATGGCCGCCAGGGGGCGGGGCAAGTTTAATTAGTAGAAACTTAAAAAAACTTCTTGTCAGAAACTTCCAGCTCGATTTTAAAATAATTTCACAGAATTGTTCCTTGGAAGACCCTCCACCAAGTTTGTTCAAACCGTAGTGATTCGTCAAAAATATGGAGGCCAGGGGTTTGGGTTAGTTAACTATATAAGCTATAACTTAAAAAAAATCTTCTTGTTAGAAACCACTGTGTCAATTTTGATATAATTTCACAGAAATGTTCCTTTGGTGACCCTCTACCAAGTTTGTTCAAACCATCTTGATTCGTCGAAAAACATGGCTGGCAGGGTCAGGGCAAATTTAATTAGTAAAAACTTAAAAAATCTTCTTGTCAGATACTACTGGCTCAATTTTAAAATAATTTCACAGAAATGTTCCTTGGAGGACCCTTAACCAAGTTTGTTCAAGCCGTTGTGATTTATTAAAAAACATGACCGCCACAGCTAGTTTACTATATAGGCAGCTATAGTAAAAACTTCAAAAGCCTTCTTGTTAGATTCTACTGACCTGATTTCAATGTAATTTCACTGACATTTACCATGGGTGAACGTCTACCAAGTTTGTTACAGCCATTGTGATTCATCGAAAAACATAGTCGCCAGGAGGGAAGACTGATTTTCTTTATATGGATATATAGTGAAAACTTTCTTACGATATCTGATATCTGCTCAAGAACACTATTGTTATCGCACAACTCTTCTACGCATCTGTTACATCTTCAAAACAAATCAAAATTCTAACTACTCGCCCATCTCGTTTTTCTGGAATTTTGAGTGTACATGATTGTATTATAATTTATAATCTATTTAAGTTGGGTGACTCAAGGTCACTCAGGTGAGCGATATAGTTGTTGCTCTTGTTTATAAAACTAATGGAGCCGCACTAGATTTGAAAATATTCGGAGTTTACAGTAATTATACATGCACATGTTGAAACATGTTATTTAAAAAAGATTGCCCCTTTCAAATTCGACATTTTCAGTGCGGGGGTAGAGGTTGGGGTTTGAGTTCAACGAATTTCTTTTGTTTTATTGAGTTATTATCAGTGTGATAAAAATCCATGAAAATATAAATTTGTTTTCATTTTTGACATATTACAGGTTATTATACGGCAACCATATTTTTTTTGTAAGGAAATTTCTCAGATACCAAATGCCCCAGATAAGAATTGACTGAATAGGGTGAAAACTCTTCAAAATTAAAGTAATTGGGGGAAAGATTTAATTGGATGATTTTCACTTAGTAAGTGTACAATAATTGAGTAACACATTGAGAATTGTCTAATAGAAAGTAATCCAAATGCCTTATCTTGACTAAACTATTCTATATTAAATGCACAATATTGTAAAACTGTTGCTGCCTGCAACTCTTGATTTGCATTGTCAGTATTGTATCAAATGTGACTGAACAAACTAGTTTCATCCTGCAATTCAGAATTTCTGGTCTTTATTCATTGTTGACAATGTTAAATAATAGTGTTTATTGAAGAAATTTGTGTTTGGAGCAAAAAGTAACTTAAAATTGTACTTTGATTTGGGTTAGAACATGTTTTTACTTTGCAAGCTGAGATTTTCTCGTGCGTGATCGTTATCATCTAGACGCTTTCATTATTACCTACAAATAATATGCAAACACCTGTATGAGAAGATTGAATAAACTGGTACTCATCTTTTCTTTCACTCTGCTAATAGCTTGTGAGGACCAAACCAAAATAACCAGGAACCTGTTTATCTGGCTGTTTCCTGTTTATCGAAATACAGGAAATGTGAAACAGCTGTTTGAATAAACATTGTACCAACAATGTTTTGCGTGAAAGGAAAAATATTTGCGTAATGGGTATGCTTAAAAACAAAATTGTTTGCGTTTTCCATGAATTTATTAGATTGAAATACGCAAATATGCAGCGTATCTAGAGCACTGAATGCCCATAGGAATCTGAGAGTAGAGCTGCTCTCCTTCCACAAGTAACTGACAGAGGAGGGGGAGGTGGGAGGGGATGCTTTAAAAGTTATTTAGAATCTGGAAAAGTTCAATGAAGGAAAATTAATGGCAAAAAAGAAATAAAATCTGGAGAAACAAATCAGCATTTGTAATATTTAGAATTTAATCTGTTCTCAATCATTAATTTTAGCCTTGAAAGAAACATGCAAATTTGATACTCGAGGGATTTCGCCGTCAAAAGTCTCAGTTTCAAAACTGATACTCTGTCTCCATGGCGATCCCTATGTCAACCGTTTTCTCTTCAAACGTCTTTAAAATTTTAATCACCCAAAGTATGGGTGTTCAATTTCTATGGTGATAACTGTTTCAAAGCCAGTGGCTGCATCTATTCTGTAATTTTCTACGATTCATTACACAAAGTAAAAATCGCCAAACAGGTCTTTAAAGTTAATCAACTTTTGTAAGTATTATACGTTTTTTGTTTGTTTTGTGCATAAGTAATGAATAGGAGATGGAAGAGTCCATTAAAGCACTTGTTATTTAGAATAGTACCGATACTTTCTCACAAATAAATGCTGATGAACTTGGAAAGAAAGAAAGTTATTATTCTGTCTAATTCTTTTGAAGAGTGCTGGGCTAGAAAGTATTATTATGGAAAGTTCACATGCATGTGTCTTGTATTTTGTACATTTTAATTTGTTAGTTAGTTTAAACTTATGTATTATACTTTGATTGTGAAACAAGTTCTTACAACTTAGACAAATCACGCTCAATGTCTTCCTAAGTATAACCAGTATTAAGCATTTGCAGAAAAAGTGTCTTACTCAAGGACACCACACATAGCCATAGTAGAGGATCGAACCTACGACCCTCCTATCAAGGGTTCGGTGCTCTACCACTAGATATCGCACTCCAGTTTAACTGGTTGAGGCTACCAAAGATTGAACAATGGTACTGAAGCATTATTGCTTGGGGCTTAACATTTAGAGGATAGTTCTATGTCTTGTCTACCCGGTGTCAGTAAAATATAACTGGGTGGGGTATAGTACCATGTATCTGTGGCATGATATGCCAGTGTGGCAGCACTTAGAATACTGTCTCAAGTAGACACCATCCTGATATGACTTAAAAATTGTTGAAAGCCTAAATCTGCTTTACTATATGAGTATATGGCAATATTAAACTATTGTTGCAGCCATGAACAAACCCTATTGGCTACGGTGTTGCAGGCTTGAATCTGCGACATTTGGTCATCCAGCGCAGCCATTAATTTTGTGGTGTCCTTGAGCAAGACGTTTTATCTCCGTATGTTTAGTATTGGTTCTACCCACGTTTTAAGAAGTTGTTTCACTATCAATGTAAAATTGATAAGTTTAAAACTAAAACATAAATAAACCTTTCATGACTTTTTTCTGTTCGTATAGAAAAGTCTTTCCTTGAAATTATAAGTAAGAATCCTGACTTTCAGGATCCATTGTAAATGCATTCCCTACTGAGTCACAATTTTCTCTCTGTCAGTCATTGGTACTTACCTTCTGTGTGATTTAAAACCGTACAAATGAAGATTAATTTTTATTTTGAAGCAGTTGCTGTTTGATGATACCACAATCACATTTTCTATTATATAACCAACGTATGGGAGAATAAATCAGGGAGAAGTAATTGTACAAACTGTCATTGATAGATGCATTATGGATTGTGTTGCTCTGAAGTGTCACCCATAATCCCGGCTTCCTAATACCCCGTGTAATGTGATCTAAGGAGGAAAGGAGCAGTATTTTCTCGTTTTATTTCGCAAAATGAATGTTAAATTTATTTTAAATCGGGTTTATTACGCGGAAAAGTAGCACCATTGTGCGCTTGTATTGTAATTTGTCTTGGAAAAATGAATCCATTACGAAAATTTGACTCGAGCAATCAGTATAATAGATCTAGATAGTAAATTTTGTCTGTTAAATTCTTTTAAAGCGCGCATCGATAGATGTTGTCACAGTTTCCTACAGATATTGCTGTTTGGAAAAGAATTCCATATTCATGTTAACGAATCGCAGCTGTCAATTCTATTGACATGAGCTATTTAACTGAAGAGAATGCAAGATTAGCGATGGGTTTATAATGAATGTTGGTGTTACAAGATCATTTAACTCCCCATATTTTTTATGGGTGGCTCATGGTGTTCGTGTTCAAACTGACAAATTTTATCATTGTTGTGACGTTTGCTCATCTGTTATACATTACATTGGTGTAGGCTTACCTTAAAGAGATAATGGACATTTATAAATCATGTGTATATAGAAACCAGTGTCAGTACACTCACCTGGCCTAAATTCTTGAACTTCAGAGGTTGAAATTAAAACTCGACTGAATTAAGCATTGTAATGATTAAATATTGCGTAAAACATTATTTTAGGTGAGTTATTGCATGTTTGCTGTTATTATGTGCAAATGTAATTTGAAAAATTGCTGCTGAAAGTATTTGTAGTTATGTTTAAATTGGTTTTACTTGAATTGAAAAAAATAAGAAATATTGAGCTCAAAGTTGTTCAAATATTGATGAATTTACATTGCTTTCGGGTACAGTCCTTGGGACGAAGTTTAGATATTTCAGGGTCCATAAGTGGCTGCAAGTCACAAGTTCACTTACATCTCACAGTTTAGGTCATGGGTTCGAGTCCAGTTCAGTCCAAAAACTTGATGTGTGGAAGTTTGCCAGTTACTTTTGGAATGACAGTGGTTCTACTGAGATTCATTCTAAATGTCTGCAATTTGTTGAAAATGGCATTAAACCTCATTTCATTTGATTTCCTGAACAAGATGTACCTAGTTTCAAAATATCCCTGGGACCAATCCCAGTAATATTTTCAAAAATAAGACCCAATAATGAAAAGAGAAGCTTTTGGTAATTTTGAAGTTTCTTAAAGGGATTGAAATATCACCAAGTTTATAAATCAAATAACTTTTTGTTGATTTTAATTGTTCAATTAAGCAGATAAGAAATAAATTGTCTGCCTATCATTTAGACAAATGTTTCCAATTTTTCATTTTAAGCCGAATTTGAGATTTGTAATTAGAGCTAGAACGTCATTTCGAAATGTATTTCTTTCTTTGACTTTTAATGGAGAAAACGTTAAAATTAAAAAAAAATAATATTCCGTTGTAATTAGAATAACATATTTCTGAATCAAATAATTTAAAAAACAACCACATGAGATTTTGATATTTCACCAGATTGGGGTGAATTAAGGCTCCAGACGTGTTTAGAAATTTGAAGCGGGATTTATTTGATCGTGGTCACCCATAGCTTTATAGGGTCTCCAGTGGAGAAATTCTAGCCTTTAATAGATGGGTCAGATATCTCAATAAATCACTTGAAAAAAACGGTGTACAGTTTCATCATACCTTGGAGACTCAATTAGTGCTGATTAGAGAATATTAATCATTCTACTCAACCTGTGGTTTTGACACAGTTTTTTTTGACATCTTCATTTTAGGTTAGTGAAATATTTGTTTCATTCAATAAAAAAAATTTGTATCCTGGTTCATTTTGTTGAGCTATTCAAGTAATTTAATCAGAAGTTTAGAATATTATTAGTAATAAATGTTTTATAAAAAGTTTTAATTGGCATAATGGTAAGAAAATATCTTTTTACAATTTAATTTTGGCAGTATTGACATTTATTTTAAATTCTCACAATTTGATTTGTTTATTGCACAGCCATGCCAGTTCATATTCTCCAATGTTGACTAGAAATATAGAAATAATAAAAAAATAGGTAGTAGTCAAGTGACAAATATAAAAGTTGGATTTACAGTCAAATCTGTGTAATTGGTCACCACCTCTATTAAGCAGCCACCTGTCTTAAGCAACCATATTTTCTTTTTCCAATATCTATGCTTTCAGAGTAAATTTACCTGTATTAAGCATCAACCTGTCTTTAAAGACCAATTTTGCTTCATCTCTTGACTGACTGCTTAAGACTGGTTTGACTGTATACTGATATACTGATCCATTTTACCTCGAATGTGAAGTAGGCTCAGAGGGTTTGGGCTTGCTCTTGAGTCTTGAATTCTGGGTAGAACAGTACTGAGTGGATTTTATGAGAGGCAGTCTGGTGTAGCCAGTGTTTGAACCCACGACCTCTTGCATGAGTAGCCAACACTCCATTCACTTCACAGCTGTCGCGTTTAAACCTGTTTGAGCCAAAGTTTGTGCACAGATTTATGTAATGTTTTAAATTATCAGATTTATTATTAAACAGTGAAAAATGACATGGGATTGGTCTAAATTACAACTGTGTTAGCTAAACATTAAATTAATTTAATTTTTTTTATATTAAATGGCATTCTCCATTATAATAATCTGAAATCAGAATAATATTATGTTTAACCCTTTTTGTCATAATTTGCAATTGCAGTAATGGTCTAGTGGTAGAGTGTCCTCCTTATATAAGGCCCCTAAATAAATTAAATGCTGGATGATCATCCCTGCCCTCCCCTTTATATAATTTTCATGTCTCCCTACCCCTTTTTTTTATAATAATAATAAAAAAAATAAAAAAAAATCAAAATAAAATCCTCCCGTCCTCCCCCTGTGTAAGAAAAATTTGGATGATAATCTAGCAATTAATTTATTATGGCCTAATGCTTAGAAGTCATGGGTTTTATCCCCGGAAGGGTCTTACCAATTTGACTTGGAAATGGTACTTAACCATTTACTTCATATAGACGCCTTTTGACACCTCTTATATAGACACCTTTGGACACTTCTAATATAGACACCTTTGGACACCTCTAATATAGACACCTTTGGACAACTAATATATTATTTGGTAAATTATATATATATTTACTGACAAAGTGGAAAACAGCGCAGGCAGTGTTCAAATTGCTTGTTACGAGCAATCTGAACTCTTCCTGCACTGTTTTTCAAAGGCCTTCTGTGATTGGTGCTGGAAAACGCGTATCTCAGGAGTAAAGGGTTAAAGCTTAAAAATTCCTCACTTCTCGCTCAGCATTTCGACTGGTTGTCCCAGTGTTTGTATAATGTGACTGGGTGGGGTATCATAAAATGTGTCTGGTATGGTATTGCTTCTCAAGCAGATGCCATCATCACATGACTGAAAAATTGCAGAAAGCAAAACACAATACATTATCATTATTTGTAAGATATAGTGATGGTTTGCTATTCTTTTTCTGGGAGCAGCCCATAATGATTACATCTAGTCGTTTCTTTTTAGGGTGATTTTAATGCTTAAAGTAATAATATACCTGATGAAAAAAAAATCAAATTAGATCCCAGATGCAAGCTGAGCCCACACATGCAATGCCACATTTTTGGAAATGGAACCTTTTAGATGCCATCATTGATTGGTTGATTTATTTTCTTGTTTCATTGTGTTTGCTCTACTGGTTAGTCACATTTATTGCATTTCTATTGTCGGCAATGTCCTGTTTAACTTCTTTTTTATTTTTGTTTTGCGATTGTTTTCCACACAAGTTTTCGCAGAGGTATTTGTAGTATTTGCTTTAAGATAAAAGTCTCCCGGTTCAGTTTTGGTACAAACCGGGAGAAAAGATTGCGATGTATTGTTGCAATTTTGTTCAAATGAAGTATGTGTTTGAGTTTTATAAAAAGGGAGATGAAGGCATTGTTAAAAATTTGAATAGAAATTAGTTAAGGATAATTTTAGCCATAATTTTGGCATGTAATTAAAATTGAAAAGACAGAATGGAGGATGAGTAATTGATAATTACGGGTGCACACAGGGGGTCGTTGTGCAGATGAATGGGTGTTAACGTTATGCGAACATAAAGGTTATACGAGGCTAAAAGGATGAAAAATTCCAAGCAAGGGTGGTGTTATGTATAGAGTGTTGGTCACTCACGCCAGAGGTTGCGGGTTTGATACCCAGCTCAACCCGGTGTCTCTCATAAAATAACACTCAGTACTGGTTCTACCCAGGAAGCGGACGCGAGAGCGGTTTATATAAGCTCTGAGTTATATAAGCAATCAAGCTAAAATAAAATATTATTAACTAAAAATTCCAGACTCACTTTTAGTGTACAAAAATAAAACAAAAATACATCAACCAATGAATAATAAGTTTTAGCAAATTCTACCATTCACCCCCCATATTCAATATATTCAATACAACTAAACCACAGTGGGCATTTTTTAGCTATCATGTATTTTTGACACCCCAAAAGCACAGGGTTGGATAATTTAGCCACAACAATAGCCAAGATTATGAAAATGGACATGACACCCATTTATGGAGATTTCCGTCCCTCTTCCGAGATTGACTGTCAACCAGTCCTATTCTAACCAGAATTTGGCACAGAAAACAATTTTAACCCCGTTAAAAATATAGAGCCTGTATCATTTTACTTTTATCCTGGCCTGTGTGTCGATAATCAATGTAAGAACTTGACAAAACATTTAAAGCCAGCAGTTTTCCGAGTTCAAGATATCTAACATACTTCTCACAACCGAGGTTGCGGGTTTGAGCCTAGTTTAAAAATAAATTTTCCAAAGATTTTAAATGGGAGAATAAGTTGTTTATGTCAGTGATACAAATGCCCGTAGACCTCTCTCAATATGTGACGAACCATTTATGATTTCTTGCAGTATAAACAGATATTTTTTTTAATGGGGTTTAACGCCATTTTCCACATGTTTCAGGTTATATATGGCATATCCAGTTTTATTGGTGGAGGAGGACCTCAGAATGAATCTGAGTAGAACCACCGTCCTTCTGCAAGTAAATGGCAAACTTTCTCACACAAAGTTTTTGGAGCGAGCAAAACACGAACATACCACCATAGCGGTGAGTGATCTTGAGACGGTGAGAGCCACGGACAACCCTCTAAGCATATAAGGAAAGTCTTCTGCAACTAAGGTCCAAACGCTTTACGAGGGAAAGTTTGCCAGTTTCCACACAATATAAGGTCATCTTCAGCCAATAAGTCTGTGTGGTTCCTCTGCAGAAGGGTAGGAACTCCCCAAATGGGTGTCACATGTTCATTTTATCATTTTCGTTATGTTCATTATTGTGGTTAAATT
This sequence comes from Panopea generosa, assembly GCA_029582155.1. NCBI lineage: Eukaryota > Metazoa > Mollusca > Bivalvia > Adapedonta > Hiatellidae > Panopea > Panopea generosa. The sequence continues at coordinate 42,677,483 of CM055910.1, read as the reverse complement.
ACCAACCCCTGTGTGGTTCCAGGGAGTGATGACAAGAATAAGATCACTATGGCTCATACATGGCATAAGAAGTGACAATTTGAATAATACAACAGTTGCTGAAACTGTGCAGTTCTGCAGGTATCAAGGTTCTAGGTTCGTTCTGTATATTCATTTGTTGAAGTGTTTTTGTATCTGTACGTTAAGTTGTTGGGGTTTTTTCACATGTAGAGTGAACCTGGAATCTTCCTTCCTGTTGGCATTGATTAACCTATAATATGTTAGCAAGTCATAAAATGCCATTCATTCTTTCATTCATTCATTCATTCATTCATTCATTCATTCATTCATTCATTCATTCTTTCATTCATTCATTCATTCATTCATTCATTCATTCATTCATTCATTCATTCATTCATTCATTCATTCATTCATTCATTCATTCCTCTTCCAGTAAAATAAAATGTGATGCTAAAATAATATAACCTATATAATTAAAGTATTAAAATGGATAATATGCCCTTTCCATGAAAAAATATGAAACGTTTGCAGCAAAATTCAATTTTCAGTGATTTTGAAACATTAACTCCTTAAACAGTGGCAAAACCCTAATAAAAGTTTCTACAAATATTCACATTTGTTAATTATTTATTTTTCTGTAGGAAAAACAGACCAACCTCATGATTATTAAATCCCCTGTGGCTCCCATTCAGTAATGTTTTAATTATGCGACAATGTAAGCAAAGAGAATGGAAAACACCAACTAATTACATGTTTTACAATGGGTGACAAAGGTCACAGGTATGCAGAAGTGAAGTCGTATGCGTTTTCTGTTTACCAATTCAGTGAAACTATCCACTTTCGTCGACTTATATCGAATAAACAAATAGGAATAATTTACTGGGGCGTGAGTCACATTTTTGGCCAGGTATTAGAGTTATTCAGACGATTTTGTGTCATCCTTCTCTTATCTTTTGCTTATATGTTTCTGTCGACACGTCACAAGTCGGCAGATGAAACAGTCAATTTGTCGGGAGACTTTGAAGTCCGAAATGAATGTGCTATTGTTATTTAATTTTCATATGGGAATTTTTAATCATGAAAATGGGAAATAGCAGGTAAAATTAATTTTAAAATTTATTCTTACAAAAAAAATATATAAAAAATAAATAAATAAAAAGCCTTTAGCTATTTGTAAACATTGAAAGCCAATTATTTGATATGTCTGACAATTTATTATTTTTTTTAAAGTAAAACATTAGATTAAAAGCCCAAAACCCTTTATTCGGAAATATAAATTACAACTTTGATGTATCTTGAGTCATTTTAATAAGACAAACTAATAATCACGTCTGCAATCTGCAGTCTGTACTCAGGGGAAATACGCCTGAATATCAATTGATATACATAATATAATATAAAGTCAAAGCCCAAAGACGAATAATCCGTGAATCACCCGTCATATCTCTCAGACAATCTTTCTTTTTGGACAAATCTGTTAGTGTTTGTGGGGTAATCCTTACAATTATTGTTTCATCATAGGTTAGGGACACGAGGTTGGGATAGTCGATAGAGTTGGTCGGCGATATATTTCTGTAATAGCAAGCGGTTAACCTCATAATTGGAAACTGTTGTTCCGGCCAGACTGATTTTATTTATTGGTTTACAGATTTTTTTCCTCAATTTTTTTGTGGGTGTTTTTGAGTTGCATCATGTCAAACTGGGGTATCAAACCTGCAACCTCTGGCAATCTACTACAAAATTGACCCGTTTTTAAAAATATTGGAAATGTGGTCGAAAAATAAAAGTAACTGAAAATTCTGTAAAAGCAGAGCAAATTAATTCATTACGAATAAAAGACTGCAGCCAGATTTGGTTATTATCTAGGTTTGAGAGTTTAGTTTATACTAATTCATGAAAGCCCGGAGCGTATAAAAACCACTTTCTGGGTAGAACCAGTTCTGAGTGCTGTTTTATGAGAGGCATCTAGTCGAGCTGGGGATCAAACCCATAGCCCCATGGTGCTTTGAGAGTTTAGTCCTAATTGTAGGATAAAAGTTTTTTTTTTAAAATGGGAAAAATAATAGTATAATGGTGAATAGCGTTAACCAATAAATAAATTTAAAAGTCTGGCCTTATTCATCAAATTACAAAAATCAAAATCTATTAGCTAAACATCGTTACTTAAATAGTTTCATACAATTTGATGTAATTGACTCATCAATGTCTATTTATACTGGCTTACGATGTTTCCATTGCATAACCAATTGTATATTATGTGTCCGAATTCCTTTGTCCAGTGCTTTATTTAGGGATAAGTTTGTTAGCATAGGCAACTTTAAATCGCGGTCTTAAAATTCCTTAATAATGACAGGTTGATGGTTGTTTGATTATACGTGTTGGTCAGTAACTACGACGTAAACATGGCCTCAGATTTAAGAAAATAATTTCACTACTGATTATTTTCGAGTGTGTTCTGTTGGGCAGTTAAAATATAAACAAGGACACGATTGACAAGCGGGGAGATTAGGGAAACATCGTGACAACAGTGGCTAAGCAGTCAAAACCATTCAGACTAAAATCATCAATTTTTTTAAAGTCTAAGAAAATAATAAAATTATTTATAGATTTTCATCCAAATGTTTCAATATAGGGGTTGTGGGGCACTTTTATGTTTTAGATTTAAAAAAGCAAGTATCGTATAAGCCATGAATCAATATGTCAAAAAAAAATAGATCTTGATAAAAAAAATGGCAATCTGGATAAGGCAATAAATTATGTTATTATGGGTAAAACAAATGGTGGTCTGCTCGGATAAAAAAAATCTAGGAACTTATTCATTATTACCTATGATTCGGATTTTAAAATGTTACAGAATTTAAATTTTTATAATAAGCATTTTATAAGATATCAATTACATGACATTGTTCTTTTCAGAATTTGTGGATTTTAAAACTTGAGCTCAAACTGAAAAGCAAAAAATGATTATTTTTTTTTAAAGTAATCGAAAATATTTTTCATAAAAAAAATGTGATTTTCAAATAGAGTACTTCTCTCTTCATTCCAATAATCTAGTTAAGTCCCACGTTTGTGTTTTTAATCCTTCTGTTTCTGATGTAAAACGGTACTGATTACACGAATTTCACTTTCGTTTAATCGTATTATTGACAGTAACTCAAATTAGTGTTTGGGTATTTTAATGGCATTCTAGCAGTAATTTTCACTGGTCTGGTGAAGTGAGACGGTATTTTCTGATTAAAGCATCATTGAAATTGATTTTGTAAGAAAATGTAGCTAATTTGTTGAAATTGTTTGAATCATGAATGAAATTAATTTTCTTAAATTTTCTTGAAGCAGATTGAGTTATAGTTAAACATAGTATTTAAATAATAATATTTACTGTAAAAGAATCTTTAAAATTTATAGGTTAAGATTGAAAATGTAAGGCCATAATAAATTAATTACTAGATTATCATCCCTGCCCACCTCCTAATTTTCATGCCGCCCGACCCTTTTTATTTTCAAAAAAAAAAAAAAAAAAAAATTGTTTTTAATGCAAATTATAAATTTTAATATTTGGAGTCGTGAGTTTCAGACTGGCATATAAATTCATGAAATTTTTTGTGTCGAAAAGCTCTCCAAATAGCTGATTAATTTTATTTGTTCAATTTTCTTAGAAAACTTGTTTTAAGCACATATATGGTATAATTACCATTGTATACTGTGGAAGTGATGGGGATTTACTCAGATTCTCAAGCTGGACCCAGTCAGCTCAGTCGGTAGCATGACTGACTATCAATGTGAGGTTTGTGAGTTTGATTCCCCGCTCGGCCACAGTCTCCGTGATGATTGATATATGTTATCAGTTACTTGTGGAGATAAGGTGCGATCGAGTACTGATTAACCTTCCAGGATCCCATTAACTGGTTGTCTATTAGGTCTTGATGGCATAAAAATGACGCTTAATATTCAATCAGTCAATCAGATGCACAATCTCAGGTTTTCCTTCGCCAGTAAAACAAATGGCCATATGTTACATGAGATGTGTTGAAAATGACGCTTAACCCTATTCTAGACCCAAACTTGAGATCCCTTTTATTTATTTAAAAAAAAACACAACTAAACACACCCTATATTTTATTTAAGAGAACCCACATTCTCCTTCCCTCAGCTGCAGCTGCGGTGGTCTAGTGGTAAAGCATCGGCCTCGCATACAGAAGGTCATGGGTTAGATCCCCGGCCGGGTCATACCAAGACTTGAAACATGGTACTAGAACCTTCCTCGCTTGGTGCTCAGCATTTAGAAGATAATTACAGGCTTAGTCTTGACTGCCTGGCGACATGGTTGGGTATCATACCATGTGTATGTGGCATGATACTCCTGCTTACGAATACTGTCTCAAGTATATAACTGAAAAATTGTTGAAAGCAACGCTTAACACCATACACCCAACCTGCCATCTCCTTCCCTCAGCTACTAAAGTAGTATCAACCTTAAGTTGTCTTAATATTTCAGTTTTGCGATGGAGAGATACTATTACTGAGGCGAGACTTTTAATTCCCAGAATTCCCTTGTTGCTCTTACAGACTATATATTGCTATGTCTCAATTAAGTCATGAATCTCAATTAAGGAAATCAACAAGATCCTTGGAGATGACGTTTTGCAGTTTTTGAAATGAGGCAAAATATCCCGATGCACAGTCCAAATCAAATATGAAGCAGGTGGAATTTGAGCCTGTGACATTTTGATCTGGAGTCTTGCACTTTTAACCCTTTACTCCATAGATACCAATCACAGAAGGCCTTTGAAAACAGTGAAAGAAGAGTTCAGATTGCTCATAACGAGCAATCTGAACACTTCCTGCACTGTTTTTCACTCTGTCAGTTAATATAAACATAATTCACCCAATAATTAAAAAGCCTTCTATATTAGGTGTTCAAAGGCGTCTATATTAGAGGTGTCCAAAGGCGTCTATATTAGAGGTGGCCAAAGGCGTCTATATTAGAGGTGTCCAAAGGCGTCTATATAACAGGTGGCCAAAGGCGTCTATATTAGGTGGCCAAAGGCGTCTATATTAGAGGTGTCCAAAGGGGTCTTTATTAGAGGTGTCCAAAGGCGTCTATATTAGAGGTGTCCAAAGGTGTTTATATTAGAGGTGGCCAAAGGCGTCTATATTAGAGTTGGCCAAAGGCGTCTATATTAGAGGTGTCCAAAGGCGTCTATATTAGAGGTGGCCAAAGCCTTCTATATTAGAGGTGTCCAAAGGCGTCTATATTAGAGGTGGCCAAAGCCTTCTATATAAGAGGTGGCCAAAGGCGTCTATATTAGAGGTGCCCAAAGGCGTCTATATTAGAGGTGTCCAAAGGCGTCTTTATTAGAGGTGTCCAAAGGCGTCTATATTAGAGGTGTCCAAAGGCGTCTATATTAGAGTTGGCCAAAGGCGCCTATATTAGAGGTGTCCAAAGGCGTCTATATTAGAGGTGGCCAAAGCCTTCTATATAAGAGGTGGCCAAAGCCGTCTATATTAGAGGTGTCCAAAAGCCTCTATATTAGAGGTGTCCAAAGGCGTCCATATGAAGTAAAAGGTTAAGCCATTGCATTTATATAGCACTCTTTCACTCAGACTTTGTAACAGATCTGTTGGGTTGATGGATTTACATGTTAGCATTATATAGATATCTTCTAATGGGGTTTATCACCATTTTCAACAAATAACAAGGCTGTTATATGAGCATATCCGGTTTTATTGATGGAGGAAAACCTCAAAATGTATCTGAGTAGAACCGCCATTCTTCCCAAACAAGCGGCAAACTTCTCACATAAAGTTTTTGAATGAAGCAGGACTTGACCTCATGATCTCCGCGCGGTTAGAGGTAAGTGGTCATTGGAAGACAGAGCCTTGAACCACTTGGTCACGGAGGACTCTTTGCATTTTATTTAGCGGACACACAACCCTGTTGAAATGTGATTTTACTCTCGTATACATCAAATCAGCCTTTACACCTTTTAATGTCCGGGTCCTCATAGGGATCTACAAAACTGCACGTTAATTACTGGTTGTAAAACCTACGCTTCTGGTATGGTACAGCACAGATGAGGTGAAGGCTGGCAAGCGGTATTTTCATAATAGTTATTTTCAAAAGGAGAATTTCATTTCAATTTCACAAATCCAATTAAATTAAAATTTTTTTATCACTTTTGATTGATTTCATATTCATATTTTAAATTTATATTTTATTCATGATAATAAATCTTTCATTAACTTTCAAAATGACGTTTCTTTAAGAAGCTTTGTAACTGGCCATAATAAATTATTATAATTGCTAGATTATCATCCCCGTCCGCCCCCATAAAAAATATATAAATAAAATCCCCACTGCCCTCCTCCCTCTACATCAGTTTTTGTTTTCATTCTTTTCCAAATATGTCATTGTGGACACAGTTGTAGTTTTTATGTAAAGTAACTTATTATGTAATGAAATAGAAATAAAGATACTTCAAAAAAATTGAAGTGTTTGCTTGCGTGCTGTTGTCATTATATCTGTGTTTGATGAATGATATACACAAATACATAAAAGCTATTTTATGTTTGATTGTGAGGTAAAGTGTAAAAATTGTTTATGTATATTTTATGCCAAGTCATTTGGTTCTTGTCATGTGATTTTTATGCTGATATATAAATGTGTGAATACTCAAGCAGCCTGCTCATATTATTCACAAATACTCTGCTATAAGTGTGACTACGCAAGTAACCTGAGTGAGTAACCCTGATGTAAGTGTGACTGCTGAAGTAGCCTGATTGAGTAATTCACAAATACTCTGATATAAGTGTGACAACTCAAGTAGCCTGATTGAGTAATTCACAAATACTCACTCTAATTATTGTGACCTAAGTTATTATAAATTATGATGATCTAATAAAACATGAATTTTTTTTTGGGGGGGGGGGGGGGGGGGGGAGGGGGGGGGGGGAGTAGACAGCCAACTATTTCATCATATTTAGTTTTAACCTCAAGGTCCCAGACTTCACACCCATAACAAGTTTTATTGTTTACACATAATTTATTACCGTATATTTCACTGTTACATTTTATGTACTAATTTATGAATGACTTCAAGGCATCCTGGTTTGTGTCAGGTGTTCAGTTGTTTTCGTCCTGACTGACTCTTTTTTTTCTGTTCACTGGTGTTCCGTCACTAAGCTAAATCTTGTGCCAGGTTATTTTTTTTATAAAAGATTAACAGTTACCGAAAAACAACAAAGTTTGGACCAAAAATAAAAAAAAATGGCAGTTGGGTTTTTAACATTGGAGAGTGTGTTAAGTGTATCACATTATAGACCAGAGTGATTTAAATATTTTGTGTAATGGCTGAAATTCTAATTGTTTAAATTGATACCCTGGGGGCGTTTATGAAATATGAAAGTTAATTATTATTAAAGAGATAGCAAGCAAACTTCACACACATTGGATATAATTTGAATTGTTTGATAGTACTGGTAATCGTAGGTTATTGTTAGTTCGGCAGTGATTTAAGAAGGAGTGTATATTTGTAGTTTTGTGTTCATCACCAAGATGGTTCAGTATTTCAGGTAATTGTTGTTTTATAATCATTATGTTGTATTGTTTGAATATTTAGTGTCATTTTTATGCCATCAAGATCAGTTAATCTATCTACTCTTTTCTGGGATCCTGGAAGGTTCATCAGAGGTCAAGCACACCCATCTCTGCAAGTAACTGATAACTTTCCCACTTGAATTAGAGGTGAGAGCAAAATGACAAATAGATGCAATGTCATATATCAATCATCACGGACACTGTTACCGGGCATGGATTCAAACTCACGACCCGCAGGATTGATAGTCAGAAGCTCAACCGTCTAAGCTAACCGGATCCGGTATGCTGTATTGTAAAAAGATTGTATTTGTGATGTCTGGCTCTTTTGAAATATTTAAGTGTTTTGTCTTTTTTTTTTTTAATGGGGGCCATTTTAGAAGTAGAGTTGAGGAGATGGTCAATGTATTAAAAAGATAAAAACTCAAAATTGTTCATCAAATTTTTGTTTTATGTGGTCTTATACTCATTGCAGTTCTAATGAATCTTAATCAGACGGCAGTGTTCTCAGGTAGGAAAACCATTATCAATAAATAATTGATATTCCGCAGAGAAATTGTCCTTAAAAAAACACCACAAACAAAATGGTGGGCTAAATCTGAACAGATTGGTCTCGGCAACATCGTCAAAACAGATCGCTCACAGAGAAATTGTTCTAAAAAAAAAAAACCCAAACCAAGTGAAACCATCTTTAAACGAGTTTATACAGCAAAACGGGAGAACAACGGCCTTAAAAGTTTGATTAAAATGCACAATAACCACATTGGTAATTTGTACTGCAATTTCAAGATGGTCTCTTCAAGCCAGATACATCTGTCTGTGACAGTATATATACGTCATATTGACTGGCTGGCCACTTATATTCGTAGTTACATCAGCAATGTCTTTATTTTCCAGAATTACAGTATCTTGTACATAATATGAGGCTGGGCCAGACGTTGACTTTATATAATCATCCACTCATCTGATTGTTACCAACTTTGGTACATGATATCAATTGTCCTGATTATAGAGACTGAATGACTAGAGGTAGTAGACATGATTGTGATAAAATAACGACCAGTCAGCCTACCAGTACAAGTTACTCCTCTGTGTGTGGAGGTTACTGATGTCATATGACAATACAATATGTTGTTGCTGTTTAAGTTGTTGTTGTTGTTGTTATTTTATGGTGTTTAGTGTTGCTTTCAATAATGTTTTGGTTATATAGCAATGGTATCTACTTGAGACAGTATTCTAAGTGCTGCCACACTGGAGTATCATGCTGCAGACACATGGTATGATACCCCACCCAGTCACATTATACTGACACTGGGTCAGCCAGATTTAGAACTATCTTCTGAATGATAAGTGCCAAGCGAGGGAGCTTCGAGTACCATTTTTCAAGTGCTTGTATTACTCGACAGGTGATCAAACCCACAACCTTCTGCATGCGTGGCAAACACTCCACCTTTTGACCACCACTGCGCTGACAATACCTGTATAACACTATGTACAAATGTAATGATTAGAGCAAAGTTATGAAATCAAAATCTGCAACAATATTTCCATAAAATGTCATAATTGTTTTTAACAACTGTCAAAGTACTCTGGAACGCCTGACCCATGACGACACTGTAACATATAACGCTTATAAAAATTCCATTAATGTAACAGCCGACCTCCCTGACAGTAAATTCTTGGTCCTGCGGTAAATGTTTTTTACCGGTGGATGTGGAATGATGGTCCTGAATCCCAATGTTTTACGTGTATTTTTAGATTTATTGCGATTTGAAAGAAAAATTTGTTAAAAGTGACTTGAAGCATCTTTATACAATAGCTATATATCATATTCCCTGACACCTTCAAAATGGCACTCATTTGTCCGCTGTATAATGAGACTTTACAGCGGCAGATTGGAGAATTTAAGGGAAATTTGATTAAAGACTAGTGTGAAAAAGAAAAAGCAAAATTCTGAAGGACATGGAAAATGATTTTTATTATGATACAATATACAATGCAATATGATACAATATACAATGCAATATGATACAATATACAATGCAATATGATATAAACAATTTAAACTTTTTAGATTTTTTGACATGAATACATTAAGCCATTGTAAATTAATTGCTAGATTATCATCCAAATTTGTCTTAACCCTTTACTCCATAGATACATGTTTTCCCGCACCAATCACAGAAGGCCTTAGAAAACAGGGCAGGAAGAGTTCAGATTGCTCACTTCCTGCACTGTTTTCCACTCTGTCAATTAATATAAACATAATTCAACCATTGCTGATATGTGGTGAATTAATGCTTTCAATATTAGAGGTGTCCAAAGGCGTCTTTATTAAGTAAAGAGTTATAAAAGGGTTATGGAGGATTTTATTTTTTGTGAGTTTTTTTCTTATTTTTTTTTTTATTTTTTTTTTAAATAATAATATTTTTTTTATTTTATTTTATAATTTTTTTTTTTTTATGACAACAAAAGGGTCGGGCGGCATGAAAATTAGGTGCGGAGTTGATAATCTAGGAACTAATTTGTTATGGCCTAATATAAATTTGGCAAAATACCACAAGTTACCGAAATATGCAAATTAGTGTATCATCGGACTTGAACCATATGTCAGATTACTCCAAACACCTCGTTGACCTTGCCTCAAGCTCCGCTGTTAACATCTCTTCATCATGGTGCGTGACAAATCTCTTCTGATGGCCGACATCGGTTCAATTATAAAAATTGAATTGTTGTTCCATATTTTACATGCTTTGGTCAGTCAGAGGTCATTAGATATTTGTGACACACGGGAGTGGACGTGAAATGTCATTAATTCGACATTAATGGACACTTTTAAATGCTTTAAGTGGCATTTTTATCATGGATACAATGGGCCATGGCTTCATTTCAGAGAGGTGGAAATACAAAAAGTTTAATTCGATCCATGCACAGTGCTTCATGATAAATGAGATGCAAGAAGACTTGAAAACGGATTTTGTGGGCACATGATGATCCTATTAGGTATAAAAATTCCATTTAACACCAGAAAACAGCTGCCATTAAATTAAAAGTTTGAGATATATAAATTCTAAAAGATGAATAAATATAATATAAGAATGTTGGATGATAATATATAATTTTATATAAAAATGTTGGAATAAAGATTTAGTAAAGTAGGTCCAGCCCCAGGGCAAAACCATGAGACCCAGGGACATGCAATTTATAATAAGGTCCCATATACATTCATAATCATGCTCATAATTTGTTTCCTAGTGCTTCCTATATTGAGAAAAAAGATTTTCAAAGTTTATCTTGAATTTGACTGTCCCAAAGGCCGCATGCAATTCACAATTTTGATTCACCCTTAGGTATCAAAGCTGCATACAACATTTCATTACGATTGAGCTTACGGTTTTTAAGAAGTCGAAAATTGTTTATGGATGGATAACGCACAATGGATGACGACGGACAAAAGGCAGACAAAGTCTCAGGTGACCTAAAAATTAATTATGATGATGGAACGTAGAAATTTGGTTATCATAAACAGTCATTCTAAGGAAGACAGAAATGCTAATCAGAGATGTCATAATGGGGGGGGGGGGGGGGGGGGGAGTCTGTTTACAGAGATGATTTGTTGCTCTGAACACACTGCTGAAAGTGGAATATAGAAAATTAGGACATTTTTATGATAGAAGGTGGGCTTTGTGTTGATGTAATAATATTCAATTAATCGGAAGTCTCAGACAGCTTCTCAGACTAATCAGCCTAATTGTATGATGTAAGCGTAACTTTAGTTCAGCCAGAGTGTATAATAAAGGTTAAATTGCATTCCATTGGGATCACCTAAATAATTCTCAAATTATACCAGTTCCTGGTACTAAGCATTTTTTTTTATATAACCAGACACATTTTAAAACAAATTAAAGATCCAGCAATATATTCGGCTAAATGAAAAAAACTCACCGCTGAGGTCGCAGATTCGAGTCCCACTCACTCCAAAAACTTGATGTGAGAAAGTTTGCCAGTTACTTGTGGAAGGACGGTGGTTCTACGCAGTCTTGAGGTCTTCCTCCACCAGTAAAACTGTATATGCTATTATATAACTTGAAATGTGTTGAAAATGGTGTTAAACCCCATTAAAAAAAAAAATAAATAAATAAAAGATCAATAAAGACTAAAAACAAACCATGGATTGGGATAGAAATATGCGGACTGAATTCATTGGTCAGTTTCTGATTTCAAACCCACTTTCGATACAAAAAGAATTATGTGAGAAAGTTTGCCAGTTACTTGCAGGAGAACAGAGGGTTGGCTCACAATCTTCTTCAGCTAATTAAACTACCTGTCATAATAATATGTATTAATGTGTTGAAATGGCATTAAACCTGATTAAGAGCTTTGTTGTTTTGCTGACTTTGTATTTGTTAAAGTATGGTAACCAACCTGGGAAGTAGTTCTATTACATATTCAGTGTTTTACCTTCAGTAGGACATAATTTACTTGTACCATCTGAACCTAATGTTAACTGGACACAAAATGAATTTGTTGCCCCCCACCTCTCCCCACACACACATTTTTTTGGGTGGCATAAAGTAATCGCAGCTTCCGTCCATCTGTCCGCCCCTCTGTCCTTCCATCCAGTATTTCGTTTCCAGCCTGTAACTTTGTCATGCATAGATGGATTTTGTTGATACTTGCTACAAATGATCAACATAACATGGTGATGTGTCGCGAGTAAGCCCCACACCCATACCTCAAAGGTCAAGGTCACAATTTGAGTTTGTTTGACAACACTTTGAGTTTGTTTGAGATTTCGTGTCAGGCCTGTAACTTTGCATGCATAGATGAATTTTAATGATACTTGCTACAAATGATCAACATAACATCATGACATGTCGCGAGTAAGACCCACACCTGTACCTAAAAGGTCAAGGTCACAATTTGAGTTTGTTTGACAACACTTTGAGTTTGTGTGAGATTTTGTGTCGGGTCTGTAACTTTGTCACGCATAGATGGGTTTTATAAATAATTGCTACAAATGATCAACATAACATAACGACATGTCGAGAGTAAGACCCAGACCCATATTTCAAAGGTCAAGGTCACAATTTGAGTTTGTTTGACAACACTTTCAGTCTGTTTGAGATTTTGTGTCTGACCTGTAACTTTGTCATGCATAGATGGATTTTGTTAATACTAGCTACAAATGACCAACATAACATGACGATGTGTTGTGCGTTACACATAGAATCCCACTTCAAAGGTCAAGGTCACAATTTAACTTTGTTCAATAACACTTTCAGTCTGATTGAGATTTTGTGTCAAGTCTGAAACTTTGTCACCTATGGATAAGTTTCAAAAACACTTGGCTCAGTTCATCAGCATGACATTACAAAGTTTCACGTTTAAGACCCACATGTGACCTCAAAGGTCAAGGTCACACTTATAGTTTGTTAGACAACACTTTCAGTCTGTTTGAGATTTCTTGTCCGATCTATAACTTTGTCATCTATGGATATATTTTAAAAACACTTGGCTCAGTTGATAAACATGACATAATTGAGTGTCAAATGTAAGACCCAGAACCTTTCCTCAAATGTTAAGGTCACACTTTCAATTTGTTTGAAATTGCGTGTCTGGTCTGTGACTTTGTCTTTAATTTGGCTCAATTTATCAAGATGACATGACAAGGTGTCATAAGTAAAACCTAGACGCTCTCACACTTTGAGTATGTATGACAACACTTTGAATCTGTTTGAGATTTCAAGTCTGTCCTTTAACTTTATCATACATGGATGGATTTCAAAAACACTTGGCTCATTTTATCAATTGATCAACAATTGATCTGTAACTTACATTTAGGGATTTTAAAATAGCTTGACACAAGTGATCAGCATGTCATGATAATGTTTCACCTGCATTTAACTGTTGAAATACCCAGACCATTACATCAGATGTCAAGGTCAAGGTTACACAAAGGTCAAGTTCATGATTTAATGTAAAAACACACACATGAAATTGCATGTTTAGTCTGAAACATTAGTCCATAACTCTTGATATTCATGGATACATCGCTACCTATTATATCATATATTGTTATTTTTCACAGACCATTTTGGGGGGATGTGACACTTAACTTGTGACATTTCTTGTTTTCTAGGAAGAATGAAACGACAATACTGCACTGAGAAGCATCAACAATTGAAATGATACATAGCCACTTTTGAGTATTGATCTATTCATTTATGTTTGGAAATTCATAGAATTTGTTTGTTTGTGCAATGGTATGGCACCACATGGCTTTCAAATTTCCCTCAGAGGTGACATTAATTGCAAACTACTAAAACAAACAAGGACTGGCTTCTGTGATCCTTCCCTTAGGTTTGTTTATTGGGACTTTGTTTTTAAGACAGATTTTTTTTTTATCTGTCGACAGTCTTTTGAAGCTAGACAATATGCCAGTTTGATAACACACTGAACTGCTATTACCAGTGCCTTGAGGTTTCCTGGCTTCAAATGGTATTTATGACATTACGATATTGTAACTTTTGCATCTATTGTTGTTTTGTTTTTTTGGTTTTGAAACTGTTTCTCGTTGTTTATAAGCTGCTTCTCCATGTGTCCTTAGTTTGAAGCTTTTTATCATTGTGTATTAGCTGCTTTCCCATGTGTCTTCAGTTTGAAGCTGTTTCTCGTTGTTTATTAAATGCTTTTCCATGTGTCCTTAGTTTGAAGCTGTTTATCGTTGTTTATTAGTTACTTTCCAATGTGTCCTTAGTTTTAAGCTGTTTGTTGTTGTTTATAAGCTGCTTTCCCATGTGTCCTTAGTTTGAAGCTGTATTTCATTGTTTATAAGCTGCTTTCCCATGTGTTCTATGTTTGAAGCTGTTTCTCATTGGATATAAGCTGCTTTCCCATGTGTCCTTAGTTTGAAGCTGTTTCTCATTTATAAGCTGCTTTCCTGTGTCCTTAGTTTGAAGCTGTTTCTCATTGTTTATAAGCTGCTTTCCCATGTGTCCTTAGTTTGAAACTGTTTCTTGTTGTTTAAAAGCTGCTTTCCCATGTGTTCTATGTTTCAAGATGTTTTTTGTTGTTTATATGTTGGTTATAAGCTGCTTTCCAATGTTTCCTTTGTTTGAAGCTGTTTCTCATTTATAAGCTGCTTTCCCATGTGTCCTTAGTTTGAAGCTGTTTCTCGTTGTTAATAAGCTGCTTTCTTGTTTCCTTAGTTTGAAGCTGTTTTTTGTTGTTTATAAGCTGCTTTCCCATGTGTTTTATGTTTGAAGCTCTTTTTCGTTTATAAGCAGCTTTCCCATGTGTCTTAAATTTGAAGCTGTTTCTTGTTGTTTATAAGCTGCTTTCCCATGTGTCCTTAGTTTGAAGCTGTTTCTCGTTGTACATAAGCTGCTTTCCCATGTGTTATATGTTTGAAGCTGTTTCTCATTGGATATAAGCTGCTTTTCCATGTGTCATTAGTTTGAAGCTGTTTTTCATTTATAAGCTGCTTTCCTGTGTCCTTAGTTTGAAGCTGTTTCTCGTTGTTTATAAGCTGCTTTCCAATGTGTCCTTAGTTTGAAGCTGTTTCTTGTTGTTTATAAGCTGCTTTCCCATGTGTTCATAGTTTGAAGCTGTTTCTCATTGTTTATAAGCTGCTTTTCCATATGTCCTTAGTTTGAACCTGTTTTCATTATTTATAAGCTGCTTTCCCGTGTGTCCTTAGTTTAAAGCTGTTTCTCATTGTTTATAAACTACTTTCCCATGTATCCTTAGTTTGAAGCTGTTTCTCGTGTATAAGCTGATTTCCCATGTGTTCTATGTTTGAAGATGTTTTTTTCATTGTTTTTAAGCTTCTTTCCCATGTGTCCTTAGTTTGAAGCTGTTTCTTGTTGTTGTGTTTATGTTTGAAGCTGTTTCTCGTTTATAAACAGCTTTCCAATGTGTCCTTAGTTTGAAGCTGTTTCTCTTTGTTTATAAGCTGCTTTCCCATGTGTCTTTATTTCAAAGCTGTTTCCCATTGTTTATAATCTGCTTTCAAGTGTGTCCTTAGTTTGAAGCTGTTTCTTGTTGTTTATAAGCTGCTTTCCCATGTGTTCTTAGTTTGAAGCTGTTTCTCATTGTTTATAAGCTGCTTTTCTATATGTTCTACGTTTGAAGCTGTTTCTCGTTGTTTATAAGCTGTTTTTCCATGTGTCTTTAATTTGAAGCTGATTCTCGTTGTATAAGCTGCTTTCCCATATTAGTTTGAAGCTGTTTCTCATTGTTTATATGCTGCTTTCCCATTTGTCCTTAGTTTGAAGCTGTTTCTCGTTGTTTAAAACTGCTTTTCCATGTGTCTTTATTTTAAAGCTGTTTCTCATTGTTTATAAGCTGCTTTTCTATGCGTCCTTTTTTTTAAACTGTTTCTCATTGTTCTTTTAAGCTGCCTTCCTATGTGCCTTATTTTGAGGCTGTTTCTCGTTTATAAATTGCTTTTCCATGTGTTCTTATTTTTTTTTGTTTTCAAGCTACTGTTCCATGAATTTTCTCAAAAAAACGTTATTGGAAATAATTATTTGTAATGAAGTATTTGATTTTTTATTTATTTTTTTTTTTGTCTCTTTCGCTCCATTTTGATCCATGACCCATGGAGAATAATAATAAAAAAAAATCCTACCTACCAACCCATTTTTTTTTCCAGCATGTCACAGGAGACAAAAATATTTTTTTCATTTGGCCTTATTACTGTTTTCATATCAAGTTTTATTGTTGCAGAAAGCTTTATATAACTTCGGTTCATCTGTAAAATATGTAATACAGAATTACAATATTCCATTATGTCATTATTATTTCCATTTTCATGGAATGTTATTCATTTATTTCATTTATTATATTTATTCACATATTCGAACAGTTCTAGTCTTCTTTGTATGAAAGGACTCAGGGGTAAACATTCAAAGGAATCTACCGCAGTGGGCAGTATTATTAAACATTCTCGCACAATTGAATGCAGCAAGTGTTGCGATATATTGTCAATGATTACTATAGTGAGATACCAGTCTGGGAGCCCTTTCACCGCACGCACATACCCGATCACATACCTGTCACGCATGGTGACTTTCCTTTTTTATTTTACAGCCTTTTAAAACCTGAAATCAAAGTATAGTGAAATTTACATTGTGGTTTATAACTGAAGTCAGGACCCCAGTGTGGTGATTGAAATGGACGATATATTGTAGTTGTGGGTTTATATGTCAAAGTGTTGATTTAATTTTGACATGAGAATACTTAATAAGTTTTTATTACTTCTATTAACTTGATCTGTGGATTTTAAACATTTTATAAAAGTGTTGATTTAAAAAATTTACATCAAGATAATGACCGGTGTGTCATTCCTCACCTTAAAGGGAATACAGAATGTGCAGTGTGTTTTTGATTGAAAGAAATGTTTGGAATTCCAAATCTTGATAAACTGAGTTTAATACTTTGAGTAATGTATTTATAAAACAGGATCCATCATTCTCACCCGAGCAGCAACTCATGCATCTGCAGACTTCCCGAATATCTATCGGTGCCAATTTTTGTTTTCTCCTTCGATGATTTTCTTATCAGATTGTTCCGCATTGGCATCTTCTGTTGCTTGGATCTTGTTGGCAAAGTCGTTTTCCGGGTGATAACATACTCTGGATGCTGGTATAAAATTAAAAAAAATGAAAGGATTTATTTGGGAAAATATATGAAAAAAAAAATGTTTTGTCAATTTGCTGCCTGATTGAGATCACATTTCATGTGTTTTCATAAAAAAAAATTCTAAAAATAAACAAAACTAAAAGGAATTGATTAAAAAATAATTATTTGATTGATTCAACTTGGATTATGAATTGAACATTGGATAACAAAGTCACGCAGAAATTAATTAATGAATGCCTATCAGCATTCTGTTACCTGCTTATTAATACTTCACAAGAACGTGTGTCAGAATAAAAAACCTTATTGGAATACCATCCGTAGTTGATTACCTCACGAAACAAAACGACATTTAAACAAGTACTTGTATTATTCATCTGCTGTAACCACACCTGGTAGGTATTGATCTGCCGACAATCAAATTGATTTTACGGTTAAAGCGTGCTGTCTTGTCTTCTAATTAACTAGATGGAACACTGCAGTAAAACAAGTGCATCATTTTGTATTAGGACTCAGCAGATATAGAACTCAAGTTTGTTTAGGTGGACACTTTCTAGTTATGATAAGTTGTTAGAAAACATTTATTTTTACTAGGTTAGTAAAAGAAATGGCATATACAGTGTGACTGAAAGAAGATATTTGACACAGCCAGGTTTTGGATATGGGAGATCAAGTTTGGATCATCGATTCAATCAGATTATTTTTTTGATATAAATTATGTGATTTGTCAATGTTGTCAAGGGCTCTTGAAAGTGAAATGTGAATTTACTGATATTAACAAGATTTACAAGTTGATCTGAACGTTGGATTATTTGTGTTTTATGTGTTTTTCAATATTGGAGAGTCAGGTGTATACAAAGTGGCGTCTGCTTACTAGCATGCGACAGATGTTCACAAGGTGGATCGTGAATTTTTAATATTTTTATGGGTAGATGATTCCGTTGATAATTGTGAAAGAGCAATTCTAGGCACAGGTATTGTCATTTCATAGCCCGGCTGCCAAGGCTTGGCTGGAAAACCGATAATCTTCCGTATAACTTGTTATTAACTGGTGATGTTATAAAAAAGAAAATTCTAGCTAGGATACTAGTTTATTAAATGCGACTAGGATTATTTTTGTGTATCATAAATAATCTAAGCTGAACTGAGAGACATAGTGTTGACAAACTGTAGCGAATCAGCACAAAGCAACATGTACGAAAAAAAAAGTTAAAAAAAATGTAAAGAAATTTTTTTTTGTCTACACCAATTGGCATCTTTTGTAAACTGACATTTTGTTATCTGTTTAACTGTTAAAACTCAAGTTACCTCACATCAGAGCAAATATTTTGACAGAGTTTCACAAGTTGAGACTAACCGACTGATAAGAATTGACGGATTTTGGCAAATTGGCTGAAAGGTGAAGAAAGTCGTTAAAGGAATTTTGAAAAGTGTTGAAACTGATAAACAATTCAGTGCTGATTGTGGATTGATAAACTTAATATGTTGTTTGTCTCGTAAAATATTGACGTAGTTAACACAGAGTTATCTGTCACTATTAGCATGGATTTACCGACACGATACTGTCAGCTCGATGAAAAAGTGTTATTTTATTTACAATATGGAAATTAAGTGAGAATAAAGTGAGAATGCCTAAGAATTATTACTATGATATGACAATATTTAAACAGTGGGTTGACCGAAAAATGCGCAAAAAAAGTGTGGGACAGTTTGTGAGGTAAGTAAAAGTCGTATTTAAAGTGATTTTCTAGAATATTTGTGTTGGTTATTAATTATATGTATTAAAAAAAATCATTTACCTTTGAGGTCGCCATTCCAATTATAATAATCATATAACATGGTCTGTGAATTTGAGGGAGTGGGGTGGTTAGTGGAGTGGGGTGGGGGTTAATGATTTTGGAGAAAAAAGTTGTTTTTGAGTGAAAAAATATTAACTTCACAAAATTCTGCGATTTATTGTTTAAAACTAAATTTCCTATCATTTTAATCATTTTCAGAAGGGCTCACCAGAACTTCCTCTGTTACTAACTGCAAAGTAAAAATATCTCAGATTTCATATTCAGAAATAAATTAAAGAGTTTTTAAGTTGATCAAAGTAAATAAATTGGAATTGCGTTATTTATTGTTGGTTATTAGTCACACATGGGAGACCCAGCATGTTGGAATGTGTAACCTCTTGTTATAGAGTCTGTGTTATTATTATTATTTATTATTATAATATTTTTGCATTGAGTAACCTTTCTACCTAATCAATGCATAATTGGTCCTGAAAAGTGTTCAGAGGACAGACTCTGAATCGGGGTACACAGAGCTACCCAGTTTACATATCTCGGCGAAACAAAACCGCGTAGAAAATATATTTAAATTTCCCAGGTAAATGACTCAGCTGTTGTATTTAATCAACTAGAGTGAGATTGAAATGCAACCTCCGTGTCTCTTCTCCATTTCTGTTTGGGTAATAGAGCCTGAAATTAAAGCATTTTTCATTATCGATCGTAATCTATGAGTGATCGCCTCGCTGATCAAATACTGAAAATATTTTCTAATACATTCACAAGGTGGTGAATATTGCATATTGTAAAAGTTAAAATTTATTGGTGAAGCTGAAAATTAAAAAAAAAATTGTTGAAGGAGTGAATTAAGACAGAGTAAGGGGTATTGATTTCGAATGATTGAAGCTATAAAACAAATTAAATTGCATTCCTACATCCATGCATTCTCAGTTCTATGGGAGTTGATTTAGATCAGAGATGCGTTTTGCATTTTAATGTTAAAAGTGTATAAAGGTTAAAGAGGGATGGTAGTGTACTGGATTAGAATGTTGGCTGTTCATACTAGAGGTTTTGGGTTTGATCCCCAGCTCCACCCAGCGCTTCTCAACGACACGGTACAGGTTTTACCCAGGAGGCAGACTTGAGAGAGGTTCAGAAGTTATAAGTTTTGAGCTTACGTAGCAGTAGTTATAATAAATTAGTATAAGGCCACAATAAATTAATCACTAGATTATCATCCCCATCTGTCCCTTAATTTTCATGCTGCCCCGACTCTTTTTATTTTCATAAAATTAAAAAAAATAATATCATTATTTTTATTTTTTTTATTTTAAAAAAAACAAAACAAATTTAAAATTAAAAAATAAAATCCTCCGGATGATAATCTGGCAACTGATTGATAATGGCCAAAACTAATGTTAAATACATGACGCAATACAATTTTGATATTAATGATTATGTGATTAAAACTTTAAGGAAAATTATAAATCATCATGTGTAGTAAATTATTTTAAGACAGTAATATAATATATAATCAGTGGTCAATGAAAATGGTCATTTAATTTGATATTTTCAGTCTAGCATGGTGTCACTGAATGATTGCTAAAACACAGTATATTTCATACAATCAACTGGACTTGTTTAATCAATATTGTTGTTTGTGCATGGTTTAAGGTGCTGTCCTGAGACAATTTACCCCTCTTTGTACTGAGGTTGTTGTTTTAAGCCTAGCTGGGTCCTTCATGTGAGAAAGGTTGCCAGTTATTTGCGGAGGAATGATGCAGTTCTACTCAGATTTGGGTAAAATTGAGTCTGAGGTCTCCTCCAATAATTAATTTGAATGCCATATACAGTAAAAATTTGAATATAAGCTGCATTTTTTTTTAGTTTTTAAAAGGGAAAAAAACCCACTATAAATGTATTAAAAAAAAAAAATTATTAAAAAGGATAAAAAGCATCTAATCATCATCATTAAATAAAATCTGAATGGTTTGGTATGATAAATCCTGGTGACCAAAACGTGACAAAACATTTAAATTGGAGGGGGGTAAACTTGAAACAAAATCCACATTCTTAAAATAGACAGCACTGTGACACTGCATATTGTCATCCTGACCATGTCTTAACCATTTATTCCATAGATACACGTTTTCCCGCACCAATCACAGAAGGCCTTTGAAAACAGTGCAGGAAGAGTTCAAATTGCTCGTGATGAGCGATCCAAAACACTTCCTGCACTGTTTTCCACTCTGTCAGATAATATAAACATAATTCACCCAATAATTTAAAAGCCTTCTATATAAGGTGTCCAAAGGTGTCTATATTAGAGGTGTCCAAAGGCATCTATATGAAGTAAAGGGTTAAGATGAACATTTTTTTTTAAGAAATGTAAACCTGTATTAAAGATCAAATTGAAATCAAAATGAAATCACATGAAATCACCTGACTCGTTTATTATGTCTCAAAATTTTTTTTTAATTTTAGGCGTGTAGCCCAAGTTAGGAAATCCTATTTTAATATATTATTTTGGCATTTTTAAATAGATATACTTTCAGCAATACGGGGTCAGTAAGTATATAAAGGCATGACATATATTATTAGGGGGAAAAAGTTTTTAAAATTTTGAAAAATTCTGATACATTCCCTTCACGGTCTTTAACAGGGGTACTTATTATACTAGAGTATAGAAAAATATATAACTGTGTTATATATACTGAATTTGATGTTATACCTTATTTGATATCTTTTAAAAATTATAACTTACGATTTTATGTTCAACTGGATATGCCATTATTATAGAACCTGTCATGTGTTGAAAATAGCGTTAAACTACATTTAAAAAATGGAACAAAAAAAAGGTTTCAAGTTCATATCTTTTACGAGCAGTGAGATAAACAGTAATGATGTATGTGTGCATTAAGCCGCAATTGTTAATAATACACTCGGCGATATAACATATCCATTATGAGCGTTTTATCGCAACATTGTACCATCAAAGCTGTTTTGAAATCAATATGTAATAAATCACATGGGCTGGACAGCGTATGCAATCGCAGAGTCACTTACACGTTTTTTTCTTATAAACAATATGACACACAGTGATAACAGTGAAGTATAATCCATAAATAACCATTAACCACTGTAAACTTGGTAACCATGGAAACAAAAACATATTAATGATGTTATCAGGGTAGTTAGTGATTTGTCTCTTTGTATAGCCGAGATTATGTTATTGATCAACTTGGATGTAGATTTATTGTCCAGTAGTCAGATATTTCTCTTGTTAGTCATAATGTAAAAATAAAAAAATCTGTAATTTTTAAAAAAAATAAAAATTAAAACAAATAATCCATTAATATCAATGATATGTCAGTCAACCTGAGGTCATTCATGGCTGCATGGTCTTTGGTGCTATCATTTGATGACCTTTCACTGCTGAGGTCATGGGTCTGAGACAAAAAGTGTGACGTGAGAAGTCTACCAATTAATTAAAGAAGGACTATGGTTGTACTCTGATTCATTCTAAAAGTGTTTTATGAACCTACCTTAAATTCAGTAAGTTTTGAATTAAATACAATAATTTACTTCTGAATGGGTTAAAAAATATACTGAGAACCAAACATTGTATACCATTCTCAGATGGTGGCTGATCTTGGTGTACATTATTCACATTGAAGTGTACATTTGACTTCAGTAATATTTTGTAGACTAACGCTAGACGTCTTGCGTATTGAGTAACACTTATTATATAGACGTCTGCTGGTTGCAGTCTTAGTGCTCTTATTTGTTACCAAGTCAATGATGAAGAAATAAAAATATAATCATCTTGGTAAAGTACAATTCATTTGTAAAACAAGCAGAAGAAATAAAATAAAGTCCATACATCATTTACAGTCAAGTAGACTGTTTTGTATTCGATGAAGATAAAAAAAAAATCTGACTGTACTGTGAAAAGACATCCTGGGAGTGATCCCATATCTTACTTTTGTTCTGTTTGTAAACACATACGTTACCTCTGTCTGCTGGCTCTGTGTTTTTCTGATAACAGACAGTTCCCCCCCCCCCCCGGTGTCATCCCCTGATGGAAAACAACAAGTGTCTCCACTGTTGATGTAAACTTTTTATTTGTTTGAAATGTTCAATAACCTCAGGCGCGTGGAATATTTGCTTTTTATTGACCAGGCTTTAATGTGAAATTCATCGCCATTTATCAGACACTTGACCTGCGGAGTTTACATTCCACGCATATTTAGGTAGCTGTACAAGGAATATAAACATGGTATTTTCATCTGTTCCACCTGTTTGTGAAATTTTGATGTTTAAGGTGTTTTATGCTAAATCCAAATTGACCTTAATTGGCATAGGAAGGGTCAAAACTTGTGGGATTCTGCAGAAATATAGGAATATTAAATGGTTTCTGCTGCCTCAGAGTTGCCGGGTCCAATTAGCTCAGTCGTTAGCACGTCTGACTATCAATCCAGGGGTCGTGAGTTTGAATCCCTGCCTTGGCACAATCTCTGTGATGATTGATATAGGACACTGTGTCTCATTATCATTCGTCTCTCACTGCTGATTCAAGTGGGAAAGTTATCAGTTACATGCGGAGATTGGTTGTGCTCTAGTACTGGTTAACCTTCCAGGATCCCTGGAACCAGTGGTAAGGTTAACTGATCATCAGTTAGCCCTAGCTGGCATAAAAATGACGCTAAATATTCAATCAATCAATCAATCAATCAATCAATCAATCAATCAATCTACCTCAGAGTTAAAACATCCTAGCTTCATTGACTGGGAATTTTTATCTTTATACCCGTAAACAAAGTTTGACTGTGTCAGTCTGTCGTCAGTCTGTCGGTAGGCCGGTCGGTCTTCTATTGCAGTTTTTGACTTGAAGCTTGATACACCTGATCGACAACAAGTATAGATGTGTGTGATGTAATTATGTGTTATTGGCCTTGCTTTAGTAAAATTGCTGTTTTTACAATATTGCAATTATCGCAGCAGCAAAATGGCTTAGATTGGCAATTTTGCATGTTATTTAAATTAATTTCACTGACAGTAATAATTATGGTTATATATCATTTCCAGCTATGTTTGTAATCGTGTATTTATATCTTGAAAAAAGAATGTAACATTAAAATATTTATGTATTAAGTTTCATTTAAAGAAGAAAATTAAGGACTTGTGTCTATCCCAGATTGTTAATCCCAATAGTTTATTATACTACAAGAAAAAGATTTGGCTTTCAATAAAAAAACTTTCAATAAAAAATCGTCAAAATTAAGCCCTATTAACATGCTTTCTTTAATAATGAAAGAAATAAACTATACTGAGATAACCGTAATACGTCTGTATTATGAAAGCATTTCATGGGTGTATCCAATATAACTACTTGACCATGAAAAAATCAATTTTGTTAATTTGTCTGAAATTTCAATGACTTGTATAATAATTTAAACATTATTTGTATACAATCGTATACTCATTAAATGAAATGTATCCATAATTCTTACATTGCTGACACGTCAGCGATACTAGTTGCAAACAGTGTAGACCCATATGTGAGGTAACTCCCTGACAGTTCAGATTTGTTGTTGTTTATGCATGTGAACACCCCTCATAAATCATAATGGAATGGTCCAATATATAGAACAGAAGAGTATATTATGGAAATTTAGGAAGTTATAATAATTCACAGTCTGTGAAAAATAGATATAGTCCGAGACCCAGTCTATAAAATTTTTGATTGGACTACACAAATTTTCCAAGCAGTTATAGTTAAACTGGTGTAAGCAGTCATCTCTTTTAAGCAGCCACTTGTCTTAAGCAGCCATATTTGCTATTTCCCATTTCTATGCTTTCAAAACAAATTAACCTGTATTAAGCAACAACCTGTCTTAATATGCTACTTTTGACTGTTTAAGTCAGGTTTGACTGTAGTCCTGTTGGACTATCTATATTTAAAGAAACTATCAGATCTGATTAAGATGGTGAGAAGAATTGGCATAATGTCTTTGCTGAAACTGAATCTGTTTAATTCATAAAGATCTAAGAAAATATAATTTACCTTAAATGCAATCTTACTGTTTCCTGTTATTTATGGACTATATTTACTTATGATTGAATTTGTACTATTTATTTTTGGAAAACCAATAGTCTAGACCAAAGGACTAATTTTTTTATCTCCAGATAACTAACCTCTCACCGCTAAGGTCATTGGTTGGAGTCCCGCTCGGTCAAAAAAGTCATGTGAGAAAGTTTGCCAGTTACTTGCGGAGGAAAAGTGGTTCTATTCAGATTAATTCAGTGGTCTTTCTCCACCAGTAAAACTGACTATGCCATATATATATCCAGAAATGTGTTGAAAATGGTGTTAAACCACATTCCAAAATAAAAAATAAAGATAAAAAAATAAATATTTTCACATATAATTTAGCACATGCAGAATTTTTTTTCCATATTAATTCATGAACAAAATAAATTCGAGTGAATTTGATTTGTTAATGTTTGTTGTGAAATATTTATTCAAGTAATGTATTGTCGATTACACCATTATTCCATGTTATTTTGAAAAAAATCCATTTACTTAAATACAATGGAAATTTTATATCAATCAGTTTAGTACACATATTTGAACATTGAAACTTGAATCAATATTTGTATAAAACGTAAAAATCAATGTCTTCCTGAATAATGATTTCTGATTTCCTAAAAAATGAAGACTTTTTAATGAAGAATATGCGTATAACAGATTGTTTGCTGATCAAAACGTCATTTTCAGACTAGGTTTTGTAATCTTGTGTATTTAGCAGTGATACTTAATTATGTTTGGAGATTATTAATTTTGAAATGTATGCACATTTATTTCGAATCATTTCACTCATTCATTATTTTTGTTTGTCAAAAGTGTTTCGCCAAGCCATTTGTTATGCATCTTAATATTTGCAAGGTTTTTATTGTGCTACTGCATTTCTTTGTTTTTTGCGAATATAATTGTTGTCAAATAAATTGTCAATGCTTTGATGATATTTTTTATTCATTTCTGGAAATAAAATCATTTCAAAATTTGAAGATACGAAGAAATTGATAAATTGACCTTAAAGCATTTTTTATTGTAAGTAATTTTTGTGAAACGCAGCCGAGAGCAGTATTTTTGGAATGGCTTGATAGATTAGATTTAAATAACTTTCTGTTTAAGTGTTTACCACCTTAGTGTGATGTGTCCTGCAAGGATTCATCTGTATCGTCTAAGTAACTCGGGAGTTATTGCCCTTGAGTTGATGAAATTTACATTTTTTTGGTCTATCTTGGCCGATAAATTTGTAATATTTGGTCTGACTTGAATAATTGTTGGTATCAATGTGTATCCCCATAGTTTGGTGTGTTCAGCGTGTAGCATGATCAACATTATCTCCATAGTCACTCCAGAGTTATTGTCCTTGTTTTTATTTTTTGTTTCTGTGTATATTTCAGGTTGGAGTCACTGATGGGGTTAGACAGAAGTCATATAGAAGATGAAACCCTCCGCCATTCATCATGGTACCAGGCCGGCATACCACGGTAAGATCATAATTATCATACTCTTATTTAGAAGTATTAAATAAGGAGTCGCCAAAATTTTATATTGTTTAGCATTTTTTTTAAATATGAAACCTAAGAATTTTAAGACTGATGTTGATGCAAAATTGTAGGAATTGTCAATGTGACTTAAAGACAATGATGTATCCGGGGGGAATATAAAATACTAAGTTTGAAATTAGCATTATAAGCTATTTTATCATTTATAACTAAATTCTACTGATTTCGTGTTAAAAATGTGTCAAAATAAGACATAAAAACAATAATTTAGAGTTGAAATCAAAATGGAATTCAATATTTAAAAATAAGAAAAATATCAATCTGAAAATTTATATAGCAATTTTTTTTACAAATGTTATTAACGGGTTTTCTCAATGGCTGTGTAGTGTAAGGTTTGTCTATAGATCACTTCAAAGATGACAGTCATGGAAGTTGACCTGTTTCTAACAGCGCGATCATGATTCAACTCAGATTCCTGTATATGGGTATGAGATCTTCAACAATTAAACTGGAAGCCTAAGGCCATCTTAAATTAATTGCTAGATTATCATTTTTTTTTATAAAAAAACATCAAAAATTTTAAAAATAAGAAATAAAGAAAATGTTTGATATAAATGTAGCAATTAATTTATAATGGCCTTATGTAACATATCATGATTGTAGAGATAAATAGAAACTTTATAATTTTAAGAAGTAAGAATTGATATACTGAAACAAATCGACATTTTAGAAAAGATAGCATAGAAGATGATCGAGACTAGACTGTATATTTTGCCAAAGTGTAAAAATCAGAATGTATGCGATTTTTATGGCACCCTGCGCCATATTATATTGTATTGACCTGAGGTACCGAAACAGGAAATAAAAAGCTATCTAAATACATAGGCTGGCCTCCATAGAGGCAAGCCAAAAAGGAAATACTGTATTGTTCATAATAAATGTCCTGTCTTATAGAAAAAAAAGATTATTATACTGTACATAATAAACATTCCTGCTCTGATAAATGCACCCCCCACTCCCCAAAACGATCACATGAATAGTAAAATCTTACATTGGGTTTGAATTCTAAATATAAAAAAAATTGATTATTTTTTTATTTATAAATGTCTCCCTCAGCTAAATGTATATTTATGTAAACCCGGATAGTTGTGGAATTGAAAAAAAGTTGCTTTATTAAACGTGTCCCATTTCCAAAATGTAAAGCACCTGGGAGCATTTATCAGGAACAGTACAGTAGTTTATACACAATAATTTTTTTAATGGGGTTATCACAATTTTTAACACATCTAAGGTTATATAATGGCATATCCAGTTTTATTTGTTGAGAAAAACCTCAGAATGAATCAGAGTAGAGCTACCATCCTTCCACAAGTCACTGGCAAACTTTCTCACATATAGTTTCCAGTACGAGTGGGACTTGAACCCATGACCTTAGCGTAGAGAGGTAAGCGATCTTGAGATAGAGCTTCAGACCATTTGGCCACGGAGGACCCCTTCGCTTAATTGTTAAGTAAGCTTAGAGCTTATATGAATTGCTGTCGATGACTTCATGACTTAATGATTAATACTATTTTTACAGTGATGTTGCTCTGGAGATTTTACAACAGGAAGACATCGGCTCGTTCATTGTGCGGGACAGTTCAACGCACCCGGGCTGTTATGCACTCTCTGTACGTGTACCAAAGTTTGAAAACCCAACAGGGATATCACACTATCTGATTTTAAAGACACATAGAGGTGTCAAGTTAAAGGTATGTATGTTTTCTTATTAAGAAATGTTGGAGAACTCTCTATTGGGATATCCCACTAGTTGGGTTAAAAGTGCGTAATTTGTGATATAAGCATCCTCTCCTTTGCAATAAATGTAATATTGTGATCCCTGTTTGAATATTCTGATCTCTGCTTAAATATCCTGATCCCTGTTTAAATGTTCTGATTTCTGCTCAAATATCCTGATCCCTGCTCCAATATTCTGATCCCTGACTGAATATTCTGATCCCTTCTCAAATATTCTGATCCCTGCTTAAATATTGTGATCCCTGCTCAAATATTCTGATCCCTGAATAAATATTCTGATCTCTGCTTTAATAGTGTGATCCCTGTTTGAATGTTCTTATCTCTGCTTAAATATCCTGTTTCCTGACTGAATATTCTGATCCCTGTTCAAAGAATCTGATCCCTGAATGAATATTCTGATCCCTGCTTGAATAGTGTAAAACATTCTGGCAGGAACATTCAGAAAAACATCAGTCCACTTAACTTGTTATGGATTAGCCAAATTAAAATACAGCTTACAAAAATGTGATTTTAGATGCTGTAAAACATTTCTGTTTCTAATTTTTGTAACAATACGTACATGTGACTTCTATCATTCAATGTAAACTTGCATCATGTATTGTGAGGCTATTTAACAAGGTTATATCAAGGTATGACACTCAGTAAGTAACGAGTAATTTCATGTTGAGCAACAACATGTGACTGCTATTGCCCAATGAAAAATGGTGTTATGGATTGAGAAGCTATTTAGCAAGGTTATAGCAAGATATGACACTCAACAAGTCAGAAGGTGATATAATGACCAAGATTTATTCACTCTATATTGACTCCTTACACCATGTTTTTGTATTGCAGGGTCTGGACAAGGAATGGTCTAGTTTACCTTCGATATTAACTCATCACAACATGTTTTGTATTGCAGGGTCTGGACAAGGAATGGTCTAATTTACTCTCAGTATTAACTCGTCACAACATGTTTTGTATTGCAGTGTCTGGACAAGGAATGGTATAGTTTACTTTCAATATTAACTCGTGACAACATGTTTTTGTATTGCAAGGTCTGGACAGGAAGGGTCTAATTTACTCTCAATATTAACTCGCCACAACATGTTTTTGTATTGCAGTGTCTGAACAAGGAATGGTCTATTTTACTCTCAATATTAACTCATCACAACATGTTTTGTATTGCAGGGTCTGGACAAGGAATGGTCTAATTTACTCTCAATATTAACTAGTGACAACATGATTTTGTATTGCAGGGTCTGGACAAGGAATGGTCTAATTTACCCTCAATATTAATTTGTCACAACAAATTTTTGTATTGCAAGGAATGGTCTAATTTACTCTCAATATTAACTCATCACAACATGTTTTGTGTTGCTGGGTCTGGACAAGGAATGGTCTAATTTACACTCAATATTAACTTGTAACGTGTAATTGTATTGCAGGGTCTGGACAAGGAATGGTCTAATTTACTCTCTCTAGTCACACATCACTCTGTGATGCCGGAGATGCTCCCATGCACACTTCGCTTGCCACGCGATACAAACAATCCAACATTTAAAGACAGTGATAAAGATGAAAAAGATGAAGATCCGGATTATCAGAGGCTTGCAGACTTTTCATCCATGATGGAAGCTTTAAAAAAGTGAATTTTGTGCGTGTGTTTTTTTTTTGAAGAGTACAGCACATAATGATAAATCAGTCTTTCAAAGGCAGATTGCTCGTCGCAGATGAACAATTTGTTGTGTAGATTAACATAACATCGTAACTATGATCTCCTTTATATGGAGGCTTGCATGTTAAATTTCAAGGTGACATTGAAGCTTTATAAAAGCTTTTTCCTGATGTATGTGAGCGATGTTATTGGAAGATTGCTGATATTTTGAAAGCGTCTAGTCATCCCAGCTGGAACATGTTCTTATATTGAGTATATTTCTTCGGATCATCAGTGTGCATGTTGTTCGTCAAATCTGTTGGGCAAAGATGTTTACTGTTATGAGTGATCCTCGAGACCCTCGCCTATAGTATCAGCCATATTTGTGTATTTAAAGGATTAAAGGGACACACAACAATGTCAAAATCAACTTTACTTTCTAAGATGAACATTTTCCATTACTCAATGACTTTACTCATGTTCACCAAATTAAGGGTCTGGAATAATTTATTTTCATATTTGTGTCATGTAGTTGTATCATTTTCAGAAAAAATGTTCAGTGAAAATTTATCAAAATTACAGTGTGTCCCTTTAAAGAAAGGAAATCGTAAACAAAGGCCTATGTCGTGCAAACTGTTTAATGTATAGTCAGATAGTTGAGAAGAAATGTATGCAATGTGTTTAACAATACCATGCATAAAAATGCATGTTTAAAAAAACAGTTTTAATATTGTTATAAAAAATTTAAAAAAAGACAACAACACATATCCCCAAAAAGGATCGAAAAGTTCATGTACAGTTTATTTTTCTTGTCCTGTTACAGCAACCATCAATCCATCCACAATTTATTTGGAAAACTGTTAATTATTAAACATCACTATATTTTATGGTACATGAATGATATTCTTTTTGTTTTGTGAACTATTTTAAAAAAAAATTGGTACATGAACTATAATTATGATACCTGAGCTATATTTAATAGTACATTACTTATATTTTATGGCACATGAACTATATATATTATGGTACAAGAACTATATTTTATGGAACATGAACTATATAATTATTGTACATGAACTATTTTTTTTTTTATACATAAACTATATATGGTACATGAGCTATATCTTATGATACATAAACTATATATTATGGTACATGAACTATATTTTATGAAACATAAACTATATATTATGGTACATGAGCTATATCTTATGATACATAAACTATATATTATGGTACATGGACTATATTTTATGGTACATAAACTATATTATGGTACATGAACTATATTTTATGAACACCACATGCAATAACAAAAAATCTTATGGACAAATAGTAAGAAACTGTGATTGCCGGAGTCATGGTAAGTTATGTTAATTACAGAGTGTCATTGTTTTTGTGAGAGTGTTCACACCTGAATTTATATTTATTATAAATTAATATTTGTTCTGTATCATTTTTGAAGATATTAGTTACCAAACAAATATAGAGTATTGATTCTATTAGTTACATCAACACAAACAAATCAATTAAGATTTGTAACTGAAGTGTCTGCCATTGTCTTCAGGGTATATAGGTAATTATAAGAAATATGTATAAATAATTTCCCTAAACTTGTTAACTGATTCTCATATAAAAGCTAAGTAAGGTATCAAAGGAATAGTTTATCAAATTAGTTTGATAATTTTGTTAATATTACTATTTTATGAATTTAATATTTGTTTTTGGTGTTGAATTGGTTTATTCTTTCCTATTTTGGGACATCCTTAAAATAATACTTGTTTGCTGTGCCCCAATCCAATATTTTTCATGTGTGGAGGAAATTAATTTTTTTTTTTCCAAGATTTTTGATTTTGAATTGTCATTTTAAATAAAAGTGGACAGAAGTCAAGAGAAAAAAAAAAATGCTAATAAACGAAAGTCAATAAAAACGGTTTGGGTAGCTGCAATATTGATTGCGAAGGGTAGGAGCACGGCAAACAATTTTTTTAAGAACAGCCTTGAAAACAAATCTGAAATATCGAGTCATAAAATTGAAGAAAAGAAATCTGTTAATTTGTATGTTTCTTTCCATTGTAATAATTTATGATAACAAAGAAGTGTGTTTGCGGGTTGCATTATAATCCTCCGTGCTGTTATGAATCATCAAAATGTGACAAAACAGTTGTTGTGTACTTATGAACAATTAATTTATTGACCAGTATTGTGTAGTATTTGTAGCTTTTGGTAGTGGCTATATTTATTCAGGGACTTCAAGACAGAAGAATGTCTTTTTTATTGTAGATGAATCACCAAGTATAAAGGGAGGTAACTACAAAGTAAGAAATATGTAAAGGGAAATAACTACAAAAGTTTTTGAAAAGTGTAAGAAGGGAAGTAACTCTTACAATAATTGTTTAATGACAGAAGCAGTTCTGTTGAGTTATCTGTGATAGATGTTAACAAAGGTTTTTTTGAAGTTTTATTCTGAATTGTCCTGTGTATCATTGTTAAACTGTCTAAATGTGCTTGTTGTTAGATAGTGGCGTATTTCTTGTTGGATGGATTAAGATCGTCCTGTTACAACTGAATATAAACAAAAACAATTATGGACATTGTTAGACTATAAACCTTTTGACCTCCATGGCCAGTTAGTCTAAGGGCTGTCTCATCCATAATCATTTATCTTGTACCACTATGGTTGGGAATTCGAAACCAGCTATGAAAAAGTGTGTCAGTTGTGGAACGACATTGGTTCGGCTTGTATTTATTATGAGGTCTCGTATAACCTGTAAAGTATAGAAATGGATGTTAAACTCTATTTTTACACACTTGAATGATTGATGGCGAGTCTTAAGTAAGCTGGCAAAAATTGTAATAGTGTCCATTACCTTCAGTTTGTATGGTTTGATGTTATTCGGATATAAAAAACAACAACTCGAAATTATCAAATGTATAAAACGAAGAAAATAATGTATTTTGTTAAATTCATTTATGATAATGAAAGTAAAAGATTGAAAAAAGTTCTACGTGGTAGGATGGTTTAAGGCCTTTTTGAGAAAATTTGCTAGCTATTTATGGATTAAAAATGAGTGGTTCTACTCAGATTCGTTCTGACATCTTCCTCCGCCAATGAAACTATATGACATATAAATTATAACATGTCGTGTGTTGAAAATGGCATTAAACCATATTTAAAAAAAAACAAAGAAAAAACAACGATAACCAAACAACAACAGCATTTAAATGAATTCTTTATAATATATTCAAGTTGTGTTTAGCCTCAATATGATAAAGTAAAACTTGATTATTTACAGATTAGTATCCAATGTTTTATTTGTATGTCTTTCGTCATTTTGTTTGTTTTGGAGATGTTCACTTTTATCATAAATATAGAAAAACATTGTGCTTTGAATTGATGAAAGTTTATAGAAAAAATCTAAATGTATCTAATTGATAAGAGAAATACAAAACGGCATTATGTCATTTTGAACTTTTTAATTTTTTAAAATAGTTATAAACATTATATTCAGTTTAAAGGTTTTTTATATAAACTGAATAAAAATGTTTTTAAGAATTTTTCAGTTTTTAAATGTTTGTAAAGAAAATAGAAATTTAATTGTTCTACAAGCTTTATAAATTGTGATATATGTTACTGTTTTATTATGTTATTTTAAAAGTAATATACAGTCATACAAACTGTACCCTCCAATTCTTTAATATAATTCTACAGGTGTTCCAACTGTACCCTCCATTACACTATAATTCTAGATGTGTTCCAGTTGTACCCTCCATTACACTATAATTCTCGAGGTGTTTCAACTGTACCCTCCATTGCACTATAATTCTAGGTGTTCCAATTGTACCCTCCATTACACTATAATTGGAGAGGTGTTCCAACTGTACCCTCCATGACACTATAACTATAGAGTTGTTCCAGTTGTACCCTCCATTACACCACTAAAATTCTAGAGGTGTTCCAACTTTACTCTCCATTACACTCTAAATTAAGGCTGTTCCAATTGTACCCTCCATTTTTCTACAATTCTGACCTACCCTCCATTTTGTAATAACAGTTCTTGTAACCAGTTAATGATGTCTGCATTTTTACCACGGTTGAATATTTGTATCTTGCCCATGTTGGAGTAATGTATAAAAACAAAATGAGGTTAAAGTTATATAATTTGACATCTCAATATTGGTGTGGCAAAAAGACAATGATGAATTAAATTACGCAAGAAAAGGAATCATTCATGGCTTTTCTGTTCGGATAGAAAACTCTATCTCAGGAAAGAGTGGTAAGGTTAACTGATCATTTTTTTTAGCCCTCGATAGCATAAAGTGATGCTTAATGTTTAAACATAACCAAAAAACACTGGCTTAATGCTATTGTTCCGACAACCACTGGACAGTTAGTAATATGCTATACTAAACAGCTTGTAAACAGTAACATTTCTAATTTCTTAAATTATTTTTATAAATAAATGATCTAGGGTTTATAGTTTACTATTCCAGTACTGGGCAGGACTATTTATTATGCTTTAGTGTTAGTTTTGTTTATCCAAGTAATTTTGTTTTGTATTGTTGTATCCTCTAAGTGCCAATTTTCTGTTAAGTACATTTTTTTTTTTATTTGTGCAAAAGATGTGAAAATACATTTTCGTATTTCATTACATTATTGTAAACTTTGCATTATTTGTTTTTCATTATCTGATGAAGTTTATATTGTAATTGGTGAAACAAGTTTGGACCACTTAACAGTCACCACTGAGGTTGTGGGTTTGAGCCCAGTTTAATTGTTTAGTCCATGAACATTTTATGTAAGGGAGATCTTTATTTTTATCTGAAATGGTTTATTTTATAATTGTTATAGCAGTTTCGGATCACTCAACTGCAACCATTGAGGATGTAAGTTGGATATATTGTAATCTTCATGCATGTTAAAGAACGAAATGAATATATAGATAATAAAAGAACAATATGAGTTAAAGTTTTCTGAACGCCTTTGTCCATGGAGATGAGTGTCTGTCGACATGAATTCCCTCGCTAATGGTCAAAAAACAATTTTTTACTGAAAACTACAGAAAATTTAAGTCCAAAAGGGCATTTACTCCTGTAAAATTTTACTGAAGTTGACAAATATCGAACTGGATCTGTATTTTATAATAATACAGCTACATACAAAAAATATTAATTAAATAGATAGAAGCCAATTATACATATAAGTACATACACAGACTTGGTACTTCACTGGCATGTGTAACACTTAATAAAAATGAGTTGCATTAGACAGGAAATGTGACTTTCAAGAACACAAATATTGAATATTGTAATTTTCAAATATCAATGAATATGAAAATGTGTTTTCATGTACGAATTGCCCAAATTTGTAGCGACATTTTTCTAAGTAAATTGGAAAACAGTGTTTAGTTTGTGGTCAATATTAATTTTGATTTTCTACAAAATGAGAGGTCTTGACTCTGCATATAAAATCTCTAGTATTCCTTTATATTTTTTTGCCCTTAACATGGATATTTTGAAGAACGAGTTGAGAATTGACTCTGTATTGGCCATAGACATAATTTGCTTTTACGAGTCTTTGAAATCCTTTCATGTCGTATTAAATACAAAAAAGGAAGATGATAAAAACAAAAAGTTGAAGTTGAAGTCCGGAGTATACTTACATTAATGTTTGTCTAGCGGAGTTTTCCATTACTTGGATCATTCTTTTACTGACCTTGATATAGACCTGGATATTTAAGCAATATAGACCTGGATATTTAGGCAATATACACCTGGATATTTAGGCAATATACACCTGGATATTTAAGCAATAAAGACCTGGATATTTAGGCAATAGAGTCCTGGATATTTAGGCAATATAGCATCTGATGACGACTAGTGGTTACTTGGCTCAGTCTGGTCACCTGACACATGGAGAGTGTTGATGCTAACTTCAGACCTTCATCCTGGTCATGTGATCAAATTGCCAGAATCAGTAACCAGTGAGTGATGTAAAAGATGAAGTGATATCACCAAAAATTGTTTTAGGTATGTTTCAATTACTCGGAAACAGTATTTATAGGTGTATTAAGTTAGGTGGTGTTACTAAATGCTGGTTTCACATTTGCTTGGTACAATATAAAGTGCAATTAGCCAGGATGGCATTGTTTGTGTTTATGTTCTGTATAGAACATGTATATTTGCATGCATGGGAGTTTACTTGGTATGGTGTATCGACCTTGTCTTTACCATACTGTATTACTTGGTATGGTGTACCAATTTTGTTTTATCACCTGAGGTTATTTTGAAGTCTGGTATGGTGTACAAACTTTGTTATGACCAAACTGCAAGAACTACAAGGTATGATGTACCCAGCTATATATAACATAAGGTTTTAAATTTGTCTTCTATATGGTATGGTGTACCAACTCTGCCACATACATGATTTATTATCACCATACTGTACTAGCTTGTATGGTGTGCCAATCCTGTCATCATCTCACTGTCCTGTAATAGAAGAGTTACAAAAAGATCCAAAAACAAATATGGAAATGTCCAGTTTAGAAAAAAAATGTCAGCAACTTTACGGTTTACACAGTAATAAACAATTCAAATTTCACCTTACTTTTATAAAGTGAACCAAACATTTGATGACATTTTCTGTAAAATAATTGTTTGTTATTTTCAGCAATACCTGATTGTATGTTGTTTCTTGCCTGACATTATATTTCATGTTATTTATTTTATTTAGAAAAAATACAGAATTATTTCATCCCCACCCCTTCCCTCCATACCCTCCCCTCCCCCTAAAATTAGATTTAATTACAGTGATCTAGATAGTTGTCATGGATACCGGTAACCTGGGTGGTAGTCATGTGACTTCATTAATGCATGTTCTCTCAATCAACTAAAAATTTTATTGCCATTTGATTTGCGGTATTCCAATTTAAATCTGTGAAAAGGTCCTGGGTGCCAAGTGGTCGTATGTACCACCTCAGGATCACTTACCGCTGAGGTTTTTGGTTCAAGACCAACTCTTTTCAAAAACTTTATGTGAGAATATATTAAATGAAATAATAGAAACTTACAGGTTGTGTTGCAGTGCATTCATCAATAGTGAATACAATTTCCAGTTGGCATTGTTGCATTTTTATATAAATTTGTTTAAGTCCTTCCACGTGTAGGGAAGTTGATGATAATGTTGTTGTTGATTTATCAAAACATGGGATTGTAACGTTTCCATGGAAACCAATTTCATGGTAATTCTCTCATGAATATAAAAGTTTTATTGAAGAATTGATAATTAAAATGTCATATTGAGTTGCTATGTTTGGCGTATTTGTTTGACTATTTGCATAATTTGTAAGGTTAACAGAAATGAGATAAGGTATAAACATTAATACATATCATTATTATTTTTGATATCTAATGATTTTATTTTTGTGTTCGATTGCATTGCATCGATTTATATTTTCTTCTTTTTTTTTAAATACAAACATTAGCTTTATCAATTGTTTGGGGGGATTTTATTACTAACCAAAAACCAAAACAGCAGTTCTGAAGTAAGTTGAAATGTTGGATAGTTTGTTTTTGGTAATTGTTTACAATACTTGATATCATGTCTGGGGTTTCTCTGTGGTTGAGTGGTCTAAGGCACCAGCTTACATCTCACTTCTGAGATCATTGATTCGAGCCTAGCTCAGCCCCTGGGTTCTATATAAGAAAGTGCAAATTTTGTGTGGAAAGACAATGGTTTGATTCAGATGTACATAATTATATAAAAATATATATATATCGGAATTCTTCTTCCACCAATTAAATAGTTTCAATATACATATATTATATATAACCTGTAATGTGTTGAAAATGGTGATAAACACTATTAAAATGAATGAGCCTATCCTGTGTTAGCGGTGATGTCCGTTGATGTATGTGGTTGGCATGCAATAGCTTTCAATTTTATCTTTTGAAGTGACACAAAATCATTTTTTTAATGTTAGATCACAGAATTGACTGAGATAAAATATATACAATTTATTTTTGTATTAATTTAAGTCATGAGGGAGACAACTCTTATATAGCATTAATTTTTAACCACAGAGTTGTCATTCTTTATGATATTTTCCCCCACACTGCAAACAAATAGAGGTTAGAATTTATTTAATATAAGGGAGATGACTCTTTAAAGCATAATTTACATACCATTGAGTTATCAATCTTTGAATTAAAGTTGAAGTATGTACTTGATTACCAACATATTAAGAACTGAAATGTTAATTCATATTATTGCATGATGATGTAAATGTTGCCATGGAGATAATATTATTTTAACTTTATTTAATTTTATTTTTTATAGAATTCCACACCTGTTATATATTGGTTATATATGTGCATAACAGCTACAATTACATTTAAATTGTTCAAAGTAATGGAAACTTAATTAACTAAGTTTTGAAAAAAAAATATTTGTAGACAGTCTAATACTTAATCATTTAAGTTTCATACCGCGCCCCTCCCCCACTCTCCCCCACCCCCAGAGTATCGAAACATTTATGTCATTGTGTTTGTGAAGTTTTGTTGCAGTTTATGTTGATTAATTTGTGACTTTAGATTGTGTTTATTCTCATTTTTCTTGCCCAAAAAACTTATGAATAAAATGCTCATAAAAAAAGCCTGCTTTGTTGTACTTGACAAATCCAATAAATATACACTCGTCTTAAAATGTCAATAATTCCAGTAACTCTATTTATAGTTGCCTCTTATAGTAAAACTGCATATAGCTGTCGTCAATGGGTGAATACGGTATATAACGAATGATAGCCTTATACGAGTAGGATCCAGCTATGGATGTATGACTACCCGTATCATACGAGTAGTCATGAATCCGTAACTGGATCTTACTCATATAAAGCTATCAGTTCTTTTATGTATATTGGCCGTCCAGTCCAGATGTGTTGCGTGTAAAACCATGATATATATGTCATGGTTGACATCAATTCTATTGGGTTGGTAGAGTCCTTTATATTGTGTCTTAGGGTTAGCATTGTAGCTAGGGGCACTAGCCATAGTCTGGTCTGTACATTTATGTCTGGTTGTTCACAAATAATCAACTCCATATATATATATCAATCATATATTGTGAATGTGCATCTGAAAAGATCCCAAAAATCATAAATTATGTTGTGATTTCAATTATCTCCCTTTATGAAATAAATACATATAATTTCACTATCTTCATGATCCACTGGGTTTCTATGTAGCATGTGAGCAGTCCTGAATCCTTAACTATATCCTACTCATATAAAGCTATCATGTATGTAAATTGTCCGTCCAGTCCAGATGTGTTGCATGTAAAACCCTAGTATATAAGTCATGGTTGATGCCGATTCTATTGGGTTGGTAGTAACGGTAGAGGCCTTGATGTTGTGTCTTTACTTTGCATTGTAGCTAGGGTATCACACCATAGTCTTTTCTGAACAATTTACAAATAATTATCTCCATTTATATATATATAGATTGATATCATACATTGTGAATGAACATCTGAAAAGGTCCTAAAAATCAAAAATTCAGTTGTAATTTCAATTGTGTCCCTTTAAATTTTTTTATAATTATATGTTTTGTACTTCCCTATGTTAGGGAAAGGTACCTTACATGGTATTGATTTTGAGGTCAGTCAGTTAAAGGTCAAAGTTACTGTTACTAAAAATAGAAAAATGGTTCATTTGCTAACTTAACTTTCCTTTGAAATATCCTGATTAAATTTCATAAATTAATTCACTAGCTTGCAGTCTATCAAAAGAATGTGTTGCTCTTTTTAAGGTCATTCTGTCCACGTCAGAATCAGTCTAAAAAAAAAACCATCTCAGTTAAGTAACTTGAGTTTACATGTCCTTTAAAGGACTGTGGGAATGTGTTTAAGCTCAGGACTTTTTGAATGTGTTCAAGCTCTATACTTTTTGAATGTGTTTAAGCTCAATACTTTTGGAATGTGTTTAAGCTCAAGACTTTTGGAATGTTTAAGCTCTAGACTTTTGGAATGTGTTTAAGCCCAATACTTTTGGAATGTTTAGCTTAATGCTTTTGGAATGTTTAAGCTCAATACTTTTGGAATGTTAAAGCTCTAAACTTTTGGAATGTGTTTTAACTCAATACTTTTGGAATGTGTTTAAGCTCAATACTTTTGGAATGTGTTTGAGCTCAAGGTTTTTGGAATGTTTAAGCACAATACTTTTGGAATGTGTTTAAGCTCTATACTTTTAGAATGGATTTAAGGCTCTCAAGACTTTTTTAATATTTCAAACTCAAGATATTTGAGATGCATTCAAGCTCAATACTTGTGACACATCAGATGTGGTTCAAAATAACAAAAAAAAACAGCAGTTAAAGTTTTGTCAAACATATATATTTCTGTTACATTCTTAATATTAATTCAAAATAAAGTACAAACACTTGGGCGAGACTTGCAAAACTAAGGCAACAGCGAGGCAACTACAGTTGGGATCAAAATTTGTGCCATAACTAATGCAACAGCCAGGCAACTACAGGTGGGATAATAATACGTGCCATAACTAATGCAACAGCCAGACAGCTACAGTTGGGATCAAAATATGTGCCATAAATAATGCAACAGCCAGGCAGCTACACATACAGTCAAACCTCTATTAAGCAGCCACTTGTCTTAAGCAGTCAAATTTGCTTTTTTCCATTTCTATGCTTTCAGAGTAAATTAACCTGTATTAAGTGACAACCTTTCTTTAAGGGTCCCTTTTGCTTCTTCCTGTAACTGGCTGCTTAAGACAGGTTTGACTGTATATATGTAATAAAATTATGTACAGATGGGTTTGTTAAGCAGTCATGTGTACAGCTGTCAGAAAATATTCAAATAACTGCTACATTATTTTGTCAAGCTGGTATGAAAATTATTTCTACCTTCTAGTAATTAGTAACTCGCACCACTATTATCTCCCTTGAGTACTCCTGACGAAGGAGGTAGAAATAAAAACTTAATTTCTCTTTTTCTTCTTTTTTCAGGGCTTTGTATTGTAGCGATTTATTTTTGGTTTGAACCTCATTGTTGGTGAATAGTTGACATATTATTACTCTGGCAATTGATAGGTGTCACAAAAGGAATGAATTTAAAAAAAACACCCAGGTCAAGGTTGCCTTTCTTTCCTTTATAATTGCATATCTTGAACCAGTGAAGAATTTGAGCCCAGACACATGCTGCAGATTTTGTTTTTTCACTGTGTTAAATGTTACAATGGAGTCCGATGGGAAATGTAATAGTGGTGTGAGATGTAATTAGTCCATTCAATTTTGAGCACACGTCATTATAGATTGATATTTACATGGTCAACACTCGTAACTTTATTAAAGGAACACAAGCCAATATCGACACATTTTATTTGGCACTGTATCTGAAAATAATGTCTAAACATAGAAATTGAAGTATATGAATTCAGACGCTTAATTTTGTTTCTATTTTGGAAAGGGGCATAACTGTGGTTAAAATTTTAAAGACATTCCCTTTTGCACATTTTTCATAATCTATGATTAAAAATGTTAAAATTGTATTTTTATTGCATTAGTTACATTGATATGAAAGAAACGTCTCTGAATCAAAATAATTTTGCCCATATTACTAAAACTATTTTGGAAAGGGGCGTAACTCTGGCATATGCTTAAAAGACATCCACATTTGCACATTTTAGGTAATCTATGACAAACTGTGTCTAAATCTCTAACTGTTATATCAATATGACAGAAAAACTCAAAATAATTTTGCTCATATTTTTTCTTAAACTATCGAGACACCACTAGTTTTAAAAAAAATGATTAATATTTGTTTTAAATATGAAGTAATAGGAGGTGATACTTGACAATTTCTGCCATCAAATGGTGACAGGTTCATAGCTGTGTATTAAAAATATCTACCCAATACATGTTCATGAGTAAAATTTATTTCAGTATTGTGGCTTGTTCCTTTTGTATGGTCAAAATTTGTAGTTGGGTGAAAAATCTTTCTTCTTTAATTCGGCTTACTACTGCAGTTTAATGACATTTTACACACATTTCAAGTTTCATACATGACATTCAGTGTTATTGATGAATTAAGATATCTGAGCAAAGCACTGCACTGTCCTATCACAATTAACTTGTAAACTTTTTAACTATATCCTATTTCTATTAACAGTTTCCTGATACACCAGTAAACTGAGAAACAAATATTTCATTTGACTATGTTGCATCTTATTTGTTCATTTTTTAATTTTTGTTCATAGTATCATTCAAACAACAGTTCGCATCAACAATCAAAATATCTTACTAAAACTATACTAAAACACTCATGTGTTGGATCGATTCAATTGTAAAACAATGTATAATAATTAAGTACTGGCAGTAAATTTAAATTTAACAATAATTAGTAAAAATCTTTTGATCATATACATTAACCAACACATCTTCATCATCACATGTCCGTATCAATGGTAATTTGACCATATCTATGGAAGCATGTCCGTAACTATGGTAACACCTTGGTCACCAGACAGCACACTTGTTCTTTCTGTTCATGAAGGAACCTGGTTTGCAATTCCAAGCTGTGGAGAACTCCTCAAAGTTCTGCAGTGGTCCATAAACTCTGTTAAAGATAATATTTGTACATTACTACACCATGCATATCATTTACAGTTTCAAAGTATTCATGTTTCGCAAGCACTCAACATAAAAAAAAACAGCATTCTTTTTTAACTGTTTTAACACTTTCGTTTTTTAATGTTCACATGCCTCAAACCCCTATCTGACATCATTATCAATGATAAGCCAATGGAAACGAGCCTATCAGTCAAATTAAGGTCTTGATGTTGATCAGTCATTTGAAACATTTTCCAATTAACAAGGTATATAATTATTATGTATGCATATTCAATTATT
Source organism: Panopea generosa (assembly GCA_029582155.1). Taxonomy (NCBI): domain Eukaryota; kingdom Metazoa; phylum Mollusca; class Bivalvia; order Adapedonta; family Hiatellidae; genus Panopea; species Panopea generosa. The sequence goes on along the minus strand of CM055910.1, from coordinate 42,634,543 downwards.
TTTTCAGTTAATCTGAACTGACCAATCACATGTGAGAATAGATAAAAGCAAACAGCTCTACTTTCATCAGGCATGTGCACCAATCTGAACTGGCCAATCACATGTGAGAATAGATAAAAGCAAACAGCTCTACTTTCATTAGGCGTGTGCACCAATCTGAACTGGCCAATGGTGTATGAGAACAGATAAAAGCAAAATAGCTCTACTGTCACCAGTCATGTGAACCAATCTGAATTGGCCAATGGTGTTTGAGAACAGATAAAAGCAAACAGCTCTACTGTCACCAGTCATGTGCACAAATCTGAACTGACAAATGGTGTGTGAGATAGATAAAAGAAAACAGCTCTACTGTCACCATTCATGTGCACCAATCTGAACTAACCAATCACATGTGAGAACAGATAAAAGCAAACAGCTCTACTGTCACCAATCATGTGCACCATGTACCATTTCATTGTGATAACAGTGTTGTTTTGAACCAACGTAAACCCTTTACTTCATATAGATGCCTTTGGACACCTCTAATATAGACGCCTTTGGACACCTCTAATATAGAAGGCTTTTGAATTATTGGGTGAATTATGTTTATATTAACTGATAGAGTGGAAAACAGTGCAGGAAGTGTTTGCTCATTAGGAGCAATCTGAACTCTTCCTGCACTGTTTTCAAAGGCCGTCAATGATTGGTGCGGGAAAACGGGAATCTATGGAGTAAAGGGTTAAATCATTATTGGTACAGAGATTGTCAGTGGATTGTTTTCTTGTTAAACATTTTTAATGAAATGTCAATTAAATGTCACAGGTAAATACAGGAACTGGCATGCTCAATAAACACATCAAGTGACACACTCGATGAAATGAAAATAAATCTATTTGATTTGATATTACATGTATTTTATTTAATAATTCACTGAAATCAACAATCTCCTGGGTCCTCCTCAGCCGAGAGGTCTAAGGTGCCATCTCAAGATCTCACCTCTCACTGCTAAAGTTGTAGGTTCAAATCCCATTCACTGCAAAAACTTTATGTGAGATAGTTTGCGAGTTACTTGCGGAAGGATGGTGGTTCTACTCAGATTCTCAGGTCTTCCTCCACCAATAAAACTAGATATGCCATATATAATCTGAAATGTGTTGAAAATGGGATAAAATTCCCATTCAACAATTTCTCTCTATGAGAATAAAGTCAATGGCATTGGGTTATGTGTGTTAATCATGAAATCAATGGCACCAGTGGCATAGCTGACTTGCACATTAATTTCATTCTTTTTTTTTTTGGTTTTTGCGTTGTGGTAAACCCATGTTTAAACATTTTTACGATCGTTTATATAATATTAATGATGTCAGTAAATATAAACTAATAATTGTAACTGAGTTGAACAGTTTCCATAAAAAAAACTACATTTGTTTTGTGTGAATTCTGTCAATCAAATTTGGACCTTTTTCTGGTGCAATTTTCACAGATGTACACACATGCATTTGTTTGTGGGATTAAAATCATTTCTTTAAACAAAAATAGATAAAGCTTGGAATAAAAAAAATAAGCACTCGCCAACGCGTTTTTTTCCTTACCTCACCTTATAATTTTTAGAATATCAAACACTAAAATAGTATTCTCTATATACCTCCTGGAAATTCCCCCAAAATGCAGGATAAGCCTGATGACCACCCCCACCCACCCTAGAACGCTTGCACATTATTTTAGAGTCAGCTACGTCACTGGACATGAGGCAATATTTTGGCCCGTATTCAACGAAAAGGTGATTGTTTATTAAATAATGGTAAAGCATCACAAGCAATGTCCACATGCATTATATCAGAGCTCTTATACATAATATACACATTTTCCCTTATATAACTAATGCATTTTCCCTGTTCCTGTGGGAGCCATCTTGAAAATTTAACAACATGAATTCAAGAGAAGTCAGCATATTGGACAAATAAAGAAATCCAACACTCTGAAAGAGATATTAGCAAACAAGAAATGTGACCATTAAGTAGATAGATCTATCTCTGCAGTGGTGAATATAAAATGGTAATTATGTTTGACCTTTATAGAATGTGATCTTGACCTTTGAACTACAGACCCGGATCTTGCACATGTCATGCCATCATGTCATGGTGATTATTTGCACCATGTTCACCTAAACTTATAACAATTTTAAAAAATACTTAAAGTGTCATGAAAACCTCAAAAGATCAAGAGTACTGACAAAAGACAAAAGTTATCCAACATGAGAGCAAATGGAATAAACTGCAACTTTTTTAAGTAAATAAATTGTATTCTTTCATTCTGGAATTAAAATAAATAGATAAACAACAAAAATTAAATTCCCTACAAGATATGGAATGACACAAAATGTCAGATGGATGAACAAATGAACAGATGGATGGTTGGATGGACAAACGGACGGACGGGCGTTGTGATTCCTATATGTCTCACTTCAGGGACACAAGAAAATGGCTTATCGGGGGATGATTCAAATTCATTGTGTGCTATCTCTGAGCCCACCTGTAGTGGTCATGGTACAAATGAAGAATTGTTGAGTATGGCAGTAAACAATAGATACATGCATTTACACTGCACCCTTAACAAAAGCATGAAGATATAATATAAATAATATAATCCACCATTACACCGTTATGCCTCATACAAAACTTCCCAAGCATAAGTTCGAGACTATACCTGTACGGATTTAAACTATGGACATATGACAAGATAGAAAGTATTTTTTTCTTCGAACGATCTTTCCCGCACCAAATCTGAAAAATAGTGCAGTCAAATATATTCAGTATTGTCTCTGCTTGGACGACAGGTACAGTCCCACTGCCCACTGTCACGTTTTAACCACTGCATGTTGAACAGTTTGATGAGGGAATAGATGTTCTCTTCTCATTACCTGATACACTCAGTGACCACAAAAGTACCTACCTACCTGTATTAAGAAATGCTTCTAACATATTCAACACAAAATTACCTGTCTTTAGCAATACTTCCCACATATTACACACACGTACCTGTCTTTAGTTATACTATCCACACACTACACACCTACTTGTATTTAGCAATCTTATCCACACATTACACACACCTAACTGTCTTTAGCAATAATATCCACACATTTTGCACACCTCCCTGTATTTAGCAATACTAACCACACATTACACACACCTCCCTGTATTTAGCAATACTATCTATAAATTACACACACCTACTTGTATTCATAAATAACACACATGTATCTGTATTTAGCAATAATATCCACACATTACACACACACCTACCTGTATTCATAAATTACACACATGTACCTGTGTTTAGCAAAACTATCCATAAATTACACACACCTACCTGTATTTAGCAATACTATCCATACATAACACACACATACCTGTATTTATCAATACTATCCACACATTACACACACATACCTGTCTTAAGCAATAATATCCACACATTACACACACATCCCTGTATTTAGCAGCATTATCCATACATTACACACACACCTGTATTTATCAATACTATCCACACATTACACACACATACCTGTCTTTAGCAATAATATCCACACATTACACACACATCCCTGTATTTAGCAGCATTATCCATACATTACACACACACACACACCTGTATTTAGCAATACTATCGATAAATTACACACACCTACAGCAATACTATCCATGTATCTGTATTTAGTAATACTATCCACACATTACACACACCTAACTGTCTTTAGCAATAATATTCACACATTACACACACCTACCTGTATTTAGCAATACTATCCATACATTACACACACACACACACACACACCTGTATTTAGCAATACTATCATAAATTACACACACCTACCTGTATTTAGCAATACTTTCCATAAATTACACACACTTACCTGTCTTTAGCAATACTATCCACACATTACACACACCCTACCTGTCTTTAGCAATAATAATCACACATTACACACACATGCTTGTATTTAGCAATACTATCCATACATTACACACACCTACCTGTATTTAGCAAAACTATCCACACATTACACACACCTACCTGTATTTAGCAATGCTATGAGGATCAGTCCTGATGCGTTCAATTTTTGCCTTGTTTCGCATTTTATCACACCATACCTGTATATGTGACACAGTTAATAATAAAGTTTTACAAAGAAAAATGCATGATTTTGTGTATAATGTCTATGGCATACTGTATACGCTCTACTCTAATAAAGGTTCCCACCCATTTTTTAGAAAAATATGAGCATCGCAAATGCGTTCAGATACATGTTTTTATTACAATTAATGTTTCAAATTTATGATATAAATATGGCAATGTTCATGTATATAAATTTCATCTTTGGTAAATAGTTTAAACTTATTTATTTTACTTGACAAGTTATTACATTTTAGTCAAATCACGCTCGAAGTCTTCCTGGATAGAACCAGTATTAAGCATATGTGGAAAAGGTGTCTTGCTCAAGGACCACACACATAGCTGTGGTGGAGGATCGAACCTATGACCATCCGATCATGGATTCGGTGCTCTACTTATTTTATATATATATATATATATATATACATTTATATATGCAAAATTGGACTGTTCCATGTAAAATCAAAGGATGGGACACACTATAAAACCACCCACCTCCACCAAAGTATTTAAAAATTACTGGTCGTAACAAAATTATTATATCCCGTACATCAGTTGTATCATAATATGTTAGTAACTTGTATTTTTAAATAATTACAGTAATGATTAAGTTGCTGAGCTGTAAATACAAAAAGAAATTGACAATTTTTCAATCATTTGAAGGTTATACATGGCATCAAGAACTTATAAAGAGAAGGAAAAGTAACTAATTTTGATGTCATGAATGCTCTCATATTCATGCAAAATCTTACAAAATCTCGTTTTCAAATATCCTTACTTCCATTCATCTCACAAATACAAATTAAAATTATTTCTATGCACAAAGGAATTCTCTACAAAACCAGACTATTCCAATGAAATTGTGTTTTAAATTATACTTATGGTTATAAAATTGGTATACTGCAACTAAAAAATCAAGGAAAGTACTGGGGTATATGCAATTTTGCTTCAAACTGCAATATTTTAAATTCAAAAACAGATTTCGTGTTTAAAACAGTATCAAACATCTAAGGTTACATACACCTCACATTTTATGTAAAACAAATCAGTTGCCTGTGAAATTTGAATGATTGATTTGCCAAATTATAAATTCTTTGTACGCTATTTTAAAAAATGTTTAGTAGAGAGATGCAAGTTTCCTATCCTTCTATATAAGTCCTTGATTTAGTAGACAGATGCAAATTTCTTATCCATCTACATAAGTCCTTGATTTAGTAGACATGCAAATTTCCTATCCTTCTATATAAGTCCTTGATTTAGAAAAGAGATGCAAGTTTCCTATCCTTCTATACAAGTCCTTGATTTAGTAAAGAGATGCAATTTTCCTATCCTTTTATATAAGTCCTTGAATTAGAAGAGAGAGATACAAGTTTCCTATCCTTCTATATAAGTCCTTGATTTAGAAGAGAGATGCAAGTTTCCTATCCTTCTATATAAGTCCTTGATTTAGAAGAGAGATGCAAGTTTCCTATCCTTCTATATAAGTTTTTGATTTAGTAAAGAGATGCAATTTTCTTATCCTTCTATATTAGTCCTTGATTAAGTAAAGAGATGCAAGTTTCCTATTCTTCTATATAAGTCCTTGATTAAGTAAAGAGATGCAATTTTCTTATCCTTCTATATTAGTCCTTGATTAAGTAAAGAGATGCAAGTTTCCTATCCTTCTATATAAGTCCTTGATTAAGTAAAGAGATGCAAGTTTCCTATCCTTCTATATTAGTCCTTGATTAAGTAAAGAGATGCAAGTTTCCTATCCTTCTATATTAGTCCTTGATTAAGTAAAGAGATGCAAGTTTCCTATCCTTCTATATAAGTCCTTGATTTAGAAGAGAGATGCAAGTTTCCTATCCTTCTATATAAGTCCTTGATTTAGAAGAGAGATGCAAGTTTCCTATCCTTCTATATAAGTCCTTGATTTAGTAAAGAGATGCAAGTTTCCTATCCTTCTATATAAGTCCTTGATTAAGTAAAGAGATGCAAGTTTCCTATCCTTCTATATTAGTCCTTGATTAAGTAAAGAGATGCAAGTTTCCTATCCTTCTATATAAGTCCTTGATTTAGAAGAGAGATGCAAGTTTCCTATCCTTCTATATAAGTCCTTGATTTAGAAGAGAGATGCAAGTTTCCTATCCTTCTATATAAGTCCTTGATTTAGTAAAGAGATGTAAGTTTCCTATCCTTCTATATTAGTCCTTGATTAAGTAAAGAGATGCAAGTTTCCTATCCTTCTATATAAGTCCTTGATTTAGTAAAGAGATGTAAGTTTCCTATCCTTCTATATTAGTCCTTGATTAAGTAAAGAGATGCAAGTTTCCTATCCTTCTATATAAGTCCTTGATTTAGAAGAGAGATGTAAGTTTCCTATCCTTCTATATTAGTCCTTGATTAAGTAAAGAGATGCAAGTTTCCTATCCTTCTATATTAGTCCTTGATTAAGTAAAGAGATGCAAGTTTCCTATCCTTCTATATAAGTCCTTGATTTAGAAGAGAGATGCAAGTTTCCTATCCTTCTATATAAGTCCTTGATTTAGAAGAGAGATGCAAGTTTCCTATCCTTCTATATAAGTCCTTGATTTAGTAAAGAGATGCAAGTTTCCTATCCTTCTATATAAGTCCTTGATTAAGTAAAGAGATGCAAGTTTCCTATCCTTCTATATTAGTCCTTGATTAAGTAAAGAGATGCAAGTTTCCTATCCTTCTATATAAGTCCTTGATTTAGAAGAGAGATGCAAGTTTCCTATCCTTCTATATAAGTCCTTGATTTAGAAGAGAGATGCAAGTTTCCTATCCTTCTATATAAGTCCTTGATTTAGTAAAGAGATGTAAGTTTCCTATCCTTCTATATTAGTCCTTGATTAAGTAAAGAGATGCAAGTTTCCTATCCTTCTATATAAGTCCTTGATTTAGTAAAGAGATGTAAGTTTCCTATCCTTCTATATTAGTCCTTGATTAAGTAAAGAGATGCAAGTTTCCTATCCTTCTATATAAGTCCTTGATTTAGAAGAGAGATGTAAGTTTCCTATCCTTCTATATTAGTCCTTGATTAAGTAAAGAGATGCAAGTTTCCTATCCTTCTATATAAGTCCTTGATTTAGAAGAGAGATGCAAGTTTCCTATCCTTCTATATAAGTCCTTGATGCACTACTATGACTGTAAGACAAAATAAAATTAATCAAGATATCATGTTGTATTTTTGTAAAACTGACAAACATGGTCATCTGAGTTTATTCATTGAACTATGCTAAGGCCATTTTAAATTAATTGCTAGATTATCATCCAAATTTTTCTTAAAAACAGGGAAGGTGGGAGGATTTTATTTTCTATTTCATTTTTAAAATTTTCGATGCATTTTTTATAAAAAATAAATAAATAAAAAATTATGAAAATAAAAAGGGTCGGGGTGGCATGAAAATTAGGGGGCAGGTGGGGATGATAATCTAGCAATTAATTTTTTATGGCCTAAGAATTATTGATAAACTAGGATAATGACATGATACAAGATTTAGGAGATTAAAATAGTCTTATATGAAAATATTTCCCAACTTTAGTTTTAATGGCACAGGCACTTAAATTTAAGCTGAATAAACCACAACTGGCTGGCAGTGAGTTTTATGGCATTGTACACAAACTTTCAAACAAATCCTAAAAAAATAAACGTGACCCTTATGGAAAATGCATCGCCTTTGTGGGTGTTTATTCTGGGGTATACAATGTTTGGTGGGAAAAAAAAGAAATGCATTTGAAGAACACTGTCACATTCTCTCAAAAATATTACACATTCAACACACTTTTTTGCTTCAAAGGTGCACTTGACCGTGAACAACAAATTTTGCACATTTGGATAACCTCAACATTTCTGTGAAGTCTAACTGATTTACCTTATGTAGTTTTACAGTAACATTTTTTTGTGACATACATACATACATCTGACCTTCAAAAACAACCTTGAATTCATCAACATAACTTTCATGCATAATATGCACTTTGACACTGTCCTTGACATATCTGTGAAGTTTAATGGATTTACCTGCTGTAGTTGTCAAGTAATAGCTGAAATACTATTTGTGATTTACGAATTTTATTCTTTTTAAAAATAACCTTGACATTGAATGTACAAATCTGAGTTTTGAGTTTGATGCAGTGAAAGATTAAATTAAAGTAATTACAACAGAAACAAATCCCGCTCAAAGGAAGGAAGGATATAAACTTGAATCAAGTTTTCATGGAATAATTGTTTTCAGGTTCCATTAAAAATAATAAAATGAAACCTAAAATTGTGGGCACCATAGAATTTTCTGGCTGGGGTAAAACCACATCTGAAAACTAATTTCTTCAGGAAAGGCATGCATTGGATGATTTGAACACATGTCAGGTGTATAGCTAGGTCGGACATGCATACAGACATTAATTTGTTCACCTTTATATGAAAATCTGCCAGCATGGTTTTGCTAACTGATATTTCTGTTACTTTCTTTCATATTTTAATAACTGAATATAATTACATCTTCTTCTATTTCAAGGACTCAGATATTTTATATAATACATAGATATAGAGTATTCCGGTTCACAAAGTGTCCAGTTTACAGAGTGTTCAGTTTACAGAGTGTCCAGTTTACAGAGTGTTCAGTTTACAGAGTGTCCAGTTTACAGAGTGTTCAGTTTACAGAGTCCGGTTTACGGATGTTAAACTGTATATATATTACAATATTGTCCTTTTATCCCCTTTTTTTGGTACAGTTGACCTAACACAAGTATGACTACAGCTCCGCCTGCTGTCCATGTGGCATTGTTTGTACAAGTAAATACAATGTAGTGTTTAATTAGACATCGTTGGCTTGTCTAAGGAAAATGATGGCGTAGAAACCAATATTGATCGCTGATTGAATTATCAGCTTATTTGATTGACACCCTGCACCAGGTCAATTTACTTGCAACTACATGTATATATTTAGAGACGAGGTAGCTATGGACTTGCATGTAAAATAACAAGTGTAAAATGCATACATTTTTAGTAAATATTCTATGGAAATGTTTGAAGATCGACTACAAAATTAATGATTTGGGTATATATTGAATGAAAGCCTTATTCCATGCATACATATATGTTTAATTCAAACTTATTTATTTAAACAAGTTATTACAACTTATACAAATCACGCTTGAAGTCTTCCTGGGTAGAACCAGTATTTAAATAAATGTGTTGCTCAGGACACCACACAAAGCCATGCGAGAGGATTGAACCCACAACCCTCCAACCCTGGACCACGCGCTCCACATATATGTTTGTAAATACACACAAGCAGATACAACAATAAACATATAACAATAAAATAAACACACATGAATTTTAATCTTCACTAAAGATGACAAGATAGTAATAGTGTCTATCACATGACTTACCGGTGCAAAAGTTGTAATAAATTCTGGACAATTTTTTTATATTAACCTAATGTAATATCAATACTGATTCAACACTCGGTGGTTTCTGTATAACTCGGCTCTCATATGTAAAATGCTAACCTACTTTCTGACTAGGCAGAATACATGTATATCAATGACAACAATTTGCCACAGTAAAATGAAAAATATTTGAGATGTTACATAAAAAAAAAAAGTTCTAAACTAGTAAACAATATCTGGCCATAACGTAGAAGTATAAATATATAAAATAGATATAAACATAACGTATTAATATAAACATTAGATATTAATATAAACATAAAAATAGATATAGACATAATGTATTGATATCAATACAAAATATAGATATAAACATATTATATTAATATAAACATTAGATATCAATATAAACATAATGTATTAATATAAACATTAGATATCAATATAAACAAAATGTAGTAATATAAACATTAAATATGAATATAAACATAATGTATTAATATTAACATAAAACACTATGTATATACCTGCGCAGCATTTAAGAAGTACAGTTGATCGCTATTGTACGGTAGACCTGGTAGTTTTTTCTCCTCCTCTCCACGTTCTGCAATCCATTTTCGGTATGCCTTGATAAGATAAAACCAAACTTATTTCATTAAAAAAATAATAGATTAGTTATGGGAGTTCTTTGTTGTAATAACAATTTTAGAAAAAAACATCGGCGGGCCAAATTCACAAGTCAGTTGGTGTTTAATGTGATATACATAAAGTTCTATCACTTAAAATTGCAACATATTTTGTGCTGTATCATATGAGTCACGTCATTTCTTTATGATTTCAATTTGATCCGTTATACATGTTTACATATATACATACATAGTAAAAATGGTTTTATCTTAGAATGACGATATGAATGTCATCAAGCAGTATTCAAGTGCTGTCTACTTTCAGAATGGGGATTTTGTTTCAAGTTTACCACTCCAATCTAAATATTGATTTTGTCATGTTTTGGTAGATTTGACATATCAAACTATTTGGATTTTATTTATTAACAATAATGAGAAGCTTATTATACATTTTAATAATTATTGTATATTTTTAAGACATTTTAAAGCATTTTTTCCTGATTTACTCCCTTTAAAATGAAACTGAATATAACTGAATTTTAACTGAATATACTTATATAGAAAATAAATATTGGTTTCAGTGAAAAAGTAGTTTATATCACATAATTTATGGTTCAGGAATGTAAAAAAACCTATGACATGTATAGAGGATCTTACATGAGTGCTTATTTATTATTGAATTTATTAAACGAGTTTGAAAAAAAAAATTATACGAGGCTCTGCCGAACATTATATCATTTTTCCAAACAAGTTTAATAAATTCAATAATAAATGAACATGAATGTAAGATTTGTTATATCACATAACTCACGAAAAGTTTACATTTACCATTTGTTTAACAGATCACTTCTATAAGGAACAAGAAAAAATCGGGCACATTTGTTTCCGTAAGTCATCATATGATGTAACATCTCAATTTAACGTCAATTAACCATGACAAATCAATGTCATTTATATACTCTGGCATATTTACATATGAGAGCTGAGTTATAAGGGAAAGAACGAGTGATGAATCGGAAGTTATATTACACTAGGTTAATATCAAAAATATGTCATGGGTTCATTCTCCTGCACTATAAATAATCTGATAAATTTGATATCAATCACTATCAAGTCACAGTTTGACATTTTCCATATAACTCGACTCTCATACATAAAATGACAAAGAGCTTTCCAACTCGCACAAACTTTAAAGTGGCATCTGTTTAGCGTGATAAAATGACGTTATTTTTAGACGTTTTGTAATACGAGGACTGACGGAAACTAATATGCACATTTTTTCCCCATTCTTTATAGAGGTGATCTGAAAAATAAATGGTAAATGTACCAATTTCCTGAGTTATGTGATAAAAAGAATCTTACATTCATGCTCATTTATTAAACCTGTTAGAAAAATAATATGATGCTCAGCAGTGCCTCTCATAATATATGTTTGCAAACTCATTCATTAATTTAATGATAAAAAAGCATTCATGTAAGATCCTCTATAACCAGTGAGCACATGAAATTTGTTCACAAAGTCACAATTGAGCATGCAATTTTTAGGGTTCATGAGTGAAAACTAATATTTCACTGAAAAACACAACACATTTTCATTTTATTCTATGATTAAAAACAGTGAAATTACAATTTATAATTTCACTATTTCAAACAGAAAATTTAAATTACTATAAATCATTCACTATGAAATAATTCATCAAATAAAATTGTGTTTACCTTGTAGCTTTCTTTAATACCGCCATTGTCAGCAATATTTTCACCCTGGGTGTTTATTCCATTAAGCTGTAATGAAATTAAATAATGAAATTAAATAATGAAATTAGATAATGAATGTATCCCTCAGAAACATAATAACTTTAGATATTAGATATAATGTTATCTTGAAGAATAGATCTCCTCTTCAGTGAATGTAGCTATCAAAAACACAAAAACAAATTTCACGCAAAACCTAATTTTTTATTTTATAAGCCCTTATCCCAAATGCATCATTCCTGGTAGTGTTTTTTTTCAGGGTATACAATATTTGGTAAAATAAACCAGAAACATATTTCAAAAAACATTTTTTTTTAAGTTCAATGCATTTGCCATAAGTAGTTTTACAGTAACACGTTTTGTGACTTACAAACTTTTGACCTTCAAAAGTGACCTTGAATTCATTAACATAAATTTGATGTACAACATGCATTCACATTGTCCATAACATTTCTGGGATAAAAGTCTTTATGTGAGATAATTTGCCAGTTACTTGCAGAAGGATGACGGTTCTTCTCAGAATCATATTGCAGTCTTCCACCACCAGTAAAACAGGATATGCCATATGTAACCTGAAATGTGTTGAAAATGGCATTAAACCCTAACCGTAAGGGGAAAGCAACAAACAACACACCTCACTCCCTCTAGCACCAGATTAAAGGGAGTATATCAGGAAGAAATGCTAAATTAATTTTAAAATGGATAAAAAGCATCTCATTATCATCAATAAATAAAATCTGAATGGTTTCGTATGTCAAATCCACCAAAATGTGAAAAAATCGATATTTAAATCTGAGTGGTAAACTTGAAATGTAATTCCCATTCTAAAACAGACTGTGGTTAAATACTGTTTGAACACCTTTGCATTGTCATTCTAATTTTTACTTAGGGTAAACCTGTATAAGGGATCAAATTAAAATCAAAATGATGGCATGTTTTAACAGATATTCTTAGGCAACACAGGGTCATTGAGTATATATAGGCATGCTATACAGTCGAAACTCGTTATCTTACTATCGCTTGAATCGATATTCCGGTAATGTCGATATTTTTTGCCAGTCCCAACTTTTCCCCTTCTTTGCTTCTATAAATAAACTCCTTTTAACTTGTTATTGTCTCTGACGATACTCCGGATATCACGATCCCAGTTTTAGTCCCTGATTGATCATTTAACTCCTTTAATTGATTGTTTGTCTCGATATATTTATTGTTAACATAATACTGTGTGTTTTTCCACGCCGTGTGCCATTTTTCACAGTTTGTTTATGACGCAACACCAATTACCGGTCAACGACAAAGGTGTCAGTTTTAATGACTTACAGAACGTTGCAAACATTGTGTCATCGAATTGGGTGATTGCATGTTAATTTGGTTTAAATATCATTTGATTCATTCAATCAGCCTAAACTTATATCTCACACTGCCGAGAAATTCGAAGAAGGACCCGGATACAAGCATTCATCACGACAGTGTAATTCTACTGCATGGACCCTAATTTGAAAGTACAATTGACGTGTGACACTTATATGTGCTGCTTTAATTTGTTTGTAAAGGTTTGATTACAGATTACAGAAGCGAACTGAACTGAACAATATGTTCGCTTTTATCGTTAGCTGACAGATTAAACACTTTCGCGAGCTGTTTGAGCGTGTTTAATTACGTGACTTAATGGGAAGTGAAGGGACAACGCCGAGTAGACCGATTTCTGTATACTTTTCGTTCGTTAGCTCACCGTTTGCATTTATAAACGAAGTAAACATGTTTAACCGTGCTGAACACAGCCAGTTGATGGAAATAAATATTGATTTTGAGACAAAATATATGTCGATATTCGGATATCTCGAGTTTTTTTGACAGTCTCTCCAATATCGAGATAACGAGTTTCGACTGTATTGGAAAAAAATGTTTTCAGTCAATTTTAAAGTTTTGAAAAATCCTGATATATTCCCTTTAAGCAATAGTCTGTGTGTGAGCCAATCTCATTAAAATCATATCAACTTTAGCTTCAATACCCTACGCACAGTAGATCTGATGGTCACACAAAGAGGGTCACCTCAGATTGACCTTTTTGCCAACCAATCAGAGCATTGCTTTCAAGATTTTGAAAGTGAAAGTAGAAGTCTATTTTTACCAAAGAAAAATCTATATTTAGCTATATAATGTTGATTATCACACGTTTATAATTTTTACAACAAAAACATCATGGCTGCGCCCATGACAAACTTAAAAGATTTTCAGAAATTTTAGAAATTGGGGGAAGATACTGGTACATTTTTTATTTATACAACATAGGGCGATCACAAGTGTATTATATGCAATTTCTCTTTCTCGAATGTCGAGTGTATCTATCAACGTCATGTTGTAAATTTCAATAAATACGGATGTATCGATTAATCTGATTGGCTGAATGGCTACGAATATTAATTACATGAAAGGTCAATCTGAAGTGACCCTCTATGCATGGTTGTCAGATCTACTGTATAGATTATTGAAGCTAAAGTTGATCTGATTTTAATAAGATTGTGTGCGAGCGATACTGAATGGGATCCAAAATACAAGAAAAAGGGTTAATGCCATTTTCAACACATGACAGGATGATTGTGTATGACATATCCAGTTTTATTTGTGGAGAAAGACCTAAGAATGAATCTGAGTAGAATCACCATCCTTTAGGATGTTACTGTCAAACTTGCTTATATAAAGTTTTTGGACCAAGCTGGACTTGAACATACAACCTGGTAGGTGATGAAATAATGAGTGGTAAATGCATGGTCATTGGAGGGCAATGTCTTACAATCTTTGCAGCACAGGATGGTCAAAATTCAAGAAATAATAACAACACTGAGTCTGGCCAACAATGAAACAAATTTTGCAATAATTACTGTCATGTTTCCGGTACCCGGCACAGTAAAGTTGCTGTACTGATCAATGATGCACTGGGCCCGTTTCTTGAATTTGGCAGCATCTGTATCTGACCACCAGGGATTGAGGTGCCCCTCCTTGTCATACAGACGACCTACAAAATACAACAATGGGTCTTATATAATCATGAAGGGGAGATTACTCATTGTGGAAACAAAATGGCTAAAATGGCCTTAATTCTGTCCTGTTTTAACCTATCTATAAGGCCTAAACTAAATATTGTTTGTTTGCCACTTCTGATGGCCCAACACAATGCTGCTGATCAGATTTTTTGTTTGGGGAGGGGTGGGTGAGGGGTCCAAAATTTGAATTTAGTTTATTTTTGTTCAAAATATTCTTAATCAGTACCTGTCCTTTAAAATATTTTCTGATTGATCATAAAAAGGTTTACCTACCCACTTAACCATCCCAAAAATGACAAACAAACAATTTTTAAGAGTTGTGTTATCAGGTTCAAGTGATATTGATTTAAACATATTTTATTTCTACAACATATTTTATTTCATGTATTAAAAGAATACAAATAATTGTTCACAATAAGGACCAGATACTGACTGAGACCCAAACAAAGTTCACCGAGACTGAGTCAAAGTTCACCAAGGCAGAGTCAAAGTTCACCGAGACTGAGTCAATTAAGTTCACTGAGACTGAGTCAAAATTCACCGAGACTGAGTTTCTCATAGCCTGATCTGGATCTACAGTGATTACTAATACATAACCAGTCTCGTTGTAATACACTTACCAGTGTATGCTCAGTAATGTCAATATCCAATAAAAAATGCCTATGCTTTAAAACCTATTTATATTTTACATTGATTGTGAAACAAGTTATCAACTCGCAGCAGAGCCACTGACATTGTTTACAAACATTTATTTAAATCTTGTATAAGTGAAGGATACATTTAAAGTTGGCAAATTATTTATTTTACTTTGATTTTGAAACAAGTCCTCAATACAACTTAGACCAATCATTCTCTATGTCATCCTTGGCAGAACCGGTACTCAGCATATGCGGATAAAGTCTCTTGCTCAAGAACACCACACATAGCTGTGGCAGAGCTTTGAACCGATCACCTCCAATCCTGCTCACGCCAAAATTTGTGGGTAGGACTCCCAGCTAGACACAATGCGTTTCAATAAACAACACTCAATACTGGTTCTACTCAGGAAGTGGTCTCATTTATGCCTTCAGAGCAAATTTACCTGCATTTAAACAACAACCTGTCTTAAAAGGTCACTTTTTCTCATTCCCTTGACTGGCTGTTTAAGACAGGTTTGACTGATTTTGACAACTCAAGGGTCATAACTCCATATATCATTATCAATTTAACTAGTTCAAGGAATTTTCTATCCGAGATCTTTTTTGTTTATATGAAATATGTACAGCCATTACCTTGATCATCAAATCCGTGGGTAATTTCATGTCCGATGACGTAACCTATCCCGCCATAGTTCAGGTATCTGACATAAAGAAAACAAAATGATGCTGAACAAAAATGAGAGTCTATATCATACATGTATATATACAGTTAAACCCATCTTAAGCAGCCAGTCGAGGTTTGGAGCAAAAGTGGCCATTTAAGACAGGTTGTTGCTTAATACAGGTTAATTTGCTCTTAAAGCATAGAAATAGGTAATAGCAAATGTGGCTGCTTGAGACAAGTGACTGCTCAACAGATGTGACTGCTTACACAGGATTGACTGTACTTAAAAAATTATTTTTTAATGACAGTTATGTTGTATAAAGTAATATATGAAAATTTAGACAACTTTCATGTCAATTTATTTTAGTTTGATCTCGAAAAAAGCTCTAAAGCATATATGAACTGCTTTTGAGACCACTTCCTGGGTAGAACCAGTGTTGAGTGTTGTTTTTGAAAGGCATCGGGTCTAGCTGAGGATTGAACCCTCAATATTTGGTGCGAGTGGCCGACACTCTATCCACTGCACTACCGCCCTTTTTTTAAAAAATTAACCAGACAGCAATCTTTAAAAAATTTGGGTGCAATGTTTGAAGTCATTTATACCAAAAAATCATTGTAATAAATGGTAAATAAAAACTTACGCTGGCTGATCTTTAGTGTAAAATGGGGGCTGAAGAATGGCTGCTGGAAAGGCTGAAAGCAGACAATTTATTACTTATACATAAGTTAGTAGATGTACACGTCTCACTACAGAGCTGCATCCCTTGTCAGTGACAGAAATACAATTCTTATGCCAAATTAAAGCACTGCTTTATTTGGTTGATTATATTATCAAAATGGTTAAAAGATATGAAATATACAGAGATGAGGCAAAACTGGATCAACAAGTAATGAGATGTACATATTTGATTTCAAGAAGCAGATGAATTTTTAAACAAGCATGGATTACTTTTTGAAAAATATTGAAGTGATTGTCTCCACTTTATTGATAAAATTTGTGCATTTTTATGTGCAAATATATTCCTACCCTAGAGGACCAGTCTTGCACTAAGCACCTACTATCGTTTTTTTTTTGTTTGAATGGGGTTTAATGCCATTTTCAACACATTTCAGGTTATATATGACATCCAGTTTTATTGGTGGAGGAAGACCTCAGACTGAGTCAGACTGAGTAGAACCACCGTCCTTCAGCAAAAAACTGGCAAAGTTTCTCACATAAAGTTTTTGAAGTGAGCGGAACTCGAATCTACGACGTCAGCGGTGAGAGGTAAGTGATCTTGAGACGGCGTCTTAGACCACTCCACCACGGAGGACACCTTTGTTTTTCATTCATAGAGAGACCCAAATGTCAATGTCTGCACTACCAAAATATGCAGTGGAAAGAAGCAATTATGTATCTTTTCTGTCCAGTGTGTATGCTGTTGACAAAGTAAAAGTAGACTTCCGAAATCTTGTATTCATACCCCAATCTCAAATATGTTTACAATTCAGACATGAACCTGCTTTCAAAATGTTCAAAGAACATCAATAACGTTATTAAAATAAACAAAATGAGTATTAAAATAAGGCAAATGCATTTTTAAAGAAGAAGAAACAAGGATTATTTATAACTGCCATTATGCAACTAACCCACAGAAGCATTTCCTGTTTCCAATGGTGGTGCTATACCTACACGCATGCATGACTTTAAATAAGCTCAAGAAAACATATTTATCATGCTTTGTCTACAGATAAACAATCATATACAGTCCAACCTGTCTTAAGCAGCCAGTCAAGGGAAGGAGCAAAAGTGGACTTTTAAGACAGGTTGTTGCTTAAAACAGGTTATTTGCTTGGAAAGCATAGAAATAGGATAGTAAATGTGACTGCTTAAGATAGGCGGTTGCTTAATAGAGGTGACCGTTTACACAGGTCTGACTGTACTTTTATCAAGAGATGAAAAGATATATTGATTGTTTTATTCGAGTTCCAACTACAAGAACCATCCTTCCAGAAGAACCTGACAAATATTTTTACTCGCAATATTTAGAACCATGCTGGACTTAAACCTACGGCCTTAGGGGTAGGAGGTAAGTAATCATGACACAGCACTTTAGACCGCTTCCCAAGCAAGGTTATAAGCAAGACCAATTGATGAGATAAGATGTATACACAGTCTATACTTACTATAGTGCCGGGCTCGATTAGCTCAGGCGATTACGCATTTGACTATCAATCCAGGGGTCGTGAGATCGAATCCCTGCCCAGCAACAGTCTCCATGATGATTGATGTATGACATTGTGTCTCATTATCATTCGTCTCTTACTGCTGAGTTAAGTGGAGAAGTTATCAGTTACTTGCGGAGATGGGGTGTGCTTGAGTACTGGTTAACCTCCGGGGATCCCAGGAAACAGTGGTTAGTTTACTGATCGTCTGTTAGCCCTCAATGGCATAAAATGATGCTAAATATTCAATCAAACAATCAAACTATACTTACTGATTTGGTTTGTTTCTGGATTGTAGTAAGCATTGACCAAGGCGGCTGCCATATCCCACCTGGAATCAACACAGACATGGTTCACACACAACCAAGCAATGGTACATACCATAGCATAAACGGCATTTTACATTGTAAGCATGTATCAAATATTTGATATTGAATAATTGATATCACCTATTTGAAATGCATGAGTGATATCACCTATCTGAAATGAATAAGTGATATCACCTACATGTAATTGAAATGAATAAGTGATACCACCTTTTTACAATGAATGTATGATATCACCTTTTTGAAATGAATGTGTGCTATCACCCATTTGAAATTAATGTGTGCTTTCACCAATTTGACATGAATGTATGATATCACCTATTTGAAATGAATGTGTAATATCATCGATTTGACATGAATGTATGATATCGCCTATTTGAAATGAATAATCAATCTAGGTGTAGGTACTGTGAATACAATGAAAAATGCAGCAATGTGAAATGAGAATGTGACAGAGTGCCAAACAATGTACACATTGTAAGCAAACATGTCAGCAGGACACAGCAAACTTAGCGTTTAAATAAATCACACAAATACATGTGTATAATTTCTCTGAAAATACAGAAATAAAGGAAATAAATATGAGTTCACTGGGCAATTGAAGGATCTGTAATAATACTCTGAATGAGAGACAAGTGACAAGGAACATGCTATACTACAAGTTGCTAGCTCAGAGGCTGACCTAAATACTGTAAGTCAAAACTATAACAGTATAAAATAGGAGCGTATAGTCCAGTGGTAGAGCATGGTAGAACCAGGATTGGGGAGAGGGGGCGGGGTGGAGGAGAGAGAGTCATGGGTTTGATCCTCCGACACAGCTATATGTAGTGTCCTTGAGAAAGACACTTTATTCGCATATGCTTAGTACTGGTTCTGCCAAGGAAGATTCTGAGCATGATTTGTCTTAGTTGTAAAATCTTGTTTCACAATCGATGTAAAAACATATGTTTAGTTAATGGTTAAAACAATATCAAAAACTCACTGGGAATAGTCGTATGACTTTCTCAGTTTGTTCAATTGACGAATTACAGAAGCGTCTCCCAGACTGACGAGACTCTGGAGGGGATCGCCGACAGTTATGGTCACCTGAAAATATAATCGTCATATGTACACATGGTATTTATGATTGCCATAGAAACATTAATGTACACATGGTATTTACAATCGCTATAGAAACATTTAAGTTTCATAAATATTAAACAAGAAGATATGTAGTTCTTATAGTTTCTTGCAAAACTGGAAAAAGAATAGACGTAAAAAACAGTTATTGAACAGGAAAAAAAGGCGTGTCTCCCAATGGCAACATATAGATCCTCATGTGTCTGCAATGCTTACAACAGAAACAAAAACATCAAAGAGTATTTATCACCCAGCTGAAACAGAACATATTCTGTATTTATATAAAATGGAACATGTAATGTATAAATTTAAAAGTGATATCATCTATGTATAGTCTTGTCAAGGTCTGGCATGGATATTCATGACCCAGAGGCATGATCAACGATTAAACACACTGTGAGTAAACTATCGCCACTGTCCTTGAACTTCGTCTGTTTGACTATGGTAGTATCACTGGGTATGTAAAATATACATTTTTACTCACCTCTTTATATTTTTCATTTAATGCTGTACCGTTGTAGACCATTTCTGGGTATCCTATTCTTGGATCTATAGCATCAGCCTGAAAAAAACAAAACAAGACAAGGGTTTATATTGGAAATGGTATTTTCACCCTTGCTGAAAATGCTTTAACATTTTATTTAATCATTGTTTTTGGACTATTTCATTATTTTAAAGGGGTGTTACCAAAAATAACAATTTATTGACTGATGAGACACAATGTCTATAAGAATCTTACATGGGTTTGAGGTTTGGAAAGCCTCATTCCAGCGAATACAGTTATCCCTCGTGATGGAATTTTCTATTGGAACCGAAAAAGCAATGAATAATTGTTTTTCTTGCATGCGAAACACATTGTATAATTATTCTCACTTAATTCATCATTATATTTCTTATAACGTTTACTTTTAAAATGTTAAATTATATGATTTATGTCATAAATTTTAAACGTACGTCATAAATGATTCTAACGTCACAGCACAAGAATTTGATTTCAGCCTGAGGGTGAGATAAAAATATCTAACCACGATAAAAATCAATATATCCTTATCCGGTATTCAAGGATATCATATTCAGACTAATGGGGTGCGGGATTGTTCAAGTTTAAAATGCTTAAATTAACTTCCGTTATTCATTCTGTTTTAATGTTTGGAAAAATAAAAAGTGATTACAATATTTTATAAGACCTCTCACATAACTATTCTTATAAAAAAAAAATAGTTTTAAATTTTTGTGAGATATATTGTTAGTGATCTTACATAATGACAATATGATGCCAGTAAACTCACAATCACGAACAATATGATTGGTCTATTGGTAGAGCATCGTGTAGCCTCAAATGATTCACTGTGGGTTCGATCCCTAGCCATGGCCATACGAGGTGTCCATGAGCAAGAGACTTTATCTGCATACGCTCAATACTGGTTATACTCAAGAAGACATTCAGCATTATTTGTTTCAGTTGTTTCACAATCGATGTAAAATAAACAGGCCGTAAGGTTCTGTATGGTATCCAGCTTTCTTGGCTGAGGAAGGCTTTATATTCAATCTGATTAAGTCCTTCTGTAAGTAACTGGCAAACATTTCTCACATCAAAGTCACCATGCAAGTGTTTTTTGTTTACAATATGTTTGAAATTTCTCACCTTGGCTTTCGCCGTTGCTTTTGTAGTATTCTCCATCCAAGGGAGGTCATCAATCATCTCCTTGAAGGATTCGCGCAGCTTTCCAACAAGAATTAACACCTGTTGTTTATAAATAATAAAATCTCTACTGGTGTCAGAGACAAATAAAAATGTAATAAAATCTCTACTTGGTGTTAGAGACATATAAACAAGTAATAAAATCTCTACTGGTGTCAGAGGCATATATAAACAAGTAATAAAATCTCTACTTGGTGTCAGAGACATATAAACAAGTAATATAATATCTACTTGTGTCAGAGGCATATAAACAAGTGATAAAATCTCTACTTGGTGTCAGAGGCATATAAACAAGTAATAAAATCTCAACTTGGTGTCAGAGGCATATAAACAAGTAATAAAATCTCTACTTGGTGTCAGAGACATATAAACAAGTGATAAAATCTCTACTTGGTGTCAGACACATATAAACAAGTAATAAAATCTCTACTTGGTGTCAGAGACATATAAACAAGTGATAAAATCTCAACTTGGTGTCAGAGGCATATAAACAAGTAATAAAATCTCTACCTGGTGTCAGAGGCATATAAACAAGTAATAAAATCTCTACTTGGTGTCAGAGACATATAAACAAGTGATAAAATCTCAACTTGGTGTCAGAGGCATATAAACAAGTAATAAAATCTCTACTTGGTGTCAGAGACATATAAACAAGTGATAAAATCTCAACTTGGTGTCAGAGGCATATAAACAAGTAATAAAATCTCTACTTGGTGTCAGAGACATATAAACAAGTAATAAAATCTCTACTTGGTGTCAGAGGCATATAAACAAGTAATAAAATCTCAACTTGGTGTCAGAGGCATATAAACAAGTGATAAAATCTCTACTTGGTGTCAGAGGCATATAAACAAGTAATAAAATCTCTACTTGGTGTCAGAGGCATATAAACAAGTAATAAAATCTCAACTTGGTGTCAGAGGCATATAAACAAGTGATAAAATCTCTACTTGGTGTCAGAGACATATAAACAAGTAATAAAATCTCTACCTGGTGTCAGAGGCATATAAACAAGTGATAAAATCTCTACTTGGTGTCAGACACATATAAACAAGTAATAAAATCTCTACCTGGTGTCAGAGGCATATAAACAAGTAATAAAATCTCTACTTGGTGTCAGAGACATATAAACAAGTCATAAAATCTCTACTTGGTGTCAGACACATATAAACAAGTGATAAAATCTCTACTTGGTGTCAGAGACATATAAACAAGTAATAAAATCTCTACTTGGTGTCAGAGGCATATAAACAAGTAATAAAATCTCAACTTGGTGTTAGAGACATATAAACAAGTCATAAAATCTCTACTTGGTGTCAGAGACATATAAACAAGTAATAAAATCTCTACTTGGTGTCAGAGACATATAAACAAGTAATAAAATCTCTACTTGGTGTCAGAGGCATATAAACAAGTAATAAAATCTCTACTTGGTGTCAGACACATATAAACAAGTAATAAAATCTCAACTTGGTGTCAGAGGCATATAAACAAGTAATAAAATCTCTACTTGGTGTCAGAGACATATAAACAAGTGATAAAATCTCTACTTGGTGTCAGACACATATAAACAAGTGATAAAATCTCTACTTGGTGTCAGAGACATATAAACAAGTAATAAAATCTCTACTTGGTGTCAGAGGCATATAAACAAGTAATACAATATCTACTTGGTGTTAGAGACATATAAACAAGTCATAAAATCTCTACTTGGTGTCAGAGACATATAAACAAGTAATAAAATCTCTACTTGGTGTCAGAGACATATAAACAAGTGATAAAATCTCTACTTGGTGTCAGACACATATAAACAAGTAATAAAATCTCTACTTGGTGTCAGAGGCATATAAACAAGTAATAAAATCTCTACTTGGTGTCAGAGACATATAAACAAGTAATAAAATCTCAACTTGGTGTCAGAGACATATAAACAAGTAATAAAATCTCAACTTGGTGTCAGAGACATATAAACAAGTAATAAAATCTCAACTTGGTGTCAGAGACATATAAACAAGTAATAAAATCTCTACTTGGTGTCAGAGACATATAAACAAGTAATAAAATCTCTACTTGGTGTCAGAGGCATATAAACAAGTAATAAAATCTCTACTTGGTGTCAGACACATATAAACAAGTAATAAAATCTCAACTTGGTGTCAGAGGCATATAAACAAGTAATAAAATCTCTACTTGGTGTCAGAGACATATAAACAAGTGATAAAATCTCTACTTGGTGTCAGACACATATAAACAAGTGATAAAATCTCTACTTGGTGTCAGAGACATATAAACAAGTAATAAAATCTCTACTTGGTGTCAGAGGCATATAAACAAGTAATACAATCTCTACTTGGTGTTAGAGACATATAAACAAGTGATAAAATCTCTACTTGGTGTCAGAGACATATAAACAAGTAATAAAATCTCTACTTGGTGTCAGAGACATATAAACAAGTAATAAAATCTCTACTTGGTGTCAGAGGCATATAAACAAGTAATAAAATCTCTACTTGGTGTTAGAGACATATAAACAAGTGATAAAATCTCTACTTGGTGTCAGAGACATATAAACAAGTAATAAAATCTCTACTTGGTGTCAGAGACATATAAACAAGTAATAAAATCTCTACTTGGTGTCAGAGACATATAAACAAGTAATAAAATCTCTACTTGGTGTCAGAGGCATATAAACAAGTAATAAAATCTCTACTTGGTGTCAGAGACATATAAACAAGTAATAAAATCTCTACTTGGTGTCAGAGACATATAAACAAGTAATAAAATCTCTACTTGGTGTCAGAGGCATATAAACAAGTAATAAAATCTCTACTTGGTGTCAGAGACATATAAACAAGTAATAAAATCTCTACTTGGTGTCAGAGGCATATAAACAAGTAATACAATCTCTACTTGTGTCAGAGGCATATAAACAAGTAATACAATCTCTACTTGGTGTCAGAGACATATAAACAAGTAATAAAATCTCTACTTGGTGTCAGACACATATAAACAAGTAATAAAATCTCTACTTGGTGTCAGAGGCATATAAACAAATGATAAAATCTCTACTTGGTATACAATGCCTAACACATTTAAGAAAATGTTCACATGACATTAGATCAAACTAAAAACAAGGTCCAAATGAAAGAGAAGAATGTGCCCATGTTGCATGTGACTGATGCCATGTACATGTATTTGCTATGGGTCAGATTTACCAATTATAAGTAATCCAGCAAAAAACAATAAACAAAGTTTAAAGATACACAATTTACTTACAAAGGAAGAATCTTATCTAATTAAATTACAAATATTCTTACATCCAACTCACAAATGTCAATCCAAATTAAAATGTCCTTTACTAATAATCTGTCCAGTATGGTAGTAAATGCAGGGCTCACCATCAGTCTATAATACGGGGTATACCCCTTTATAGTAATACGATTTTCTAGAAAGTTCTCAAATCCAGAAGTTTCCAGATAATTTCTCCCAGAATGTTCCATGTTCTAGTAAGTTCTAAAATCCAGAAGGTTCGGGATGATCTTCTCTAAAATGTTCCATTTTCTAGAAAGTTCTCAAATCCAGAGTGTTCCACGATTACGTGAGTCATTACTTTACACAGCCCATTACAGCAGACGAGAAACTTCGAGAAACAAGATCAAGGTTGAATCAAAATATAATTAAACTACATAACAAATCCTCGATCATAACGTAATATATAAACACTGCATCAAAAGACTGATTGGCAGTTTGAATGTTTAAAAGCCAGTAATCTACTCAGTGCTATTTCTATTGGCCAATCTTGATATGAGGCAGAGCCTTTTGAAATTTGAAATAATATCCAAAATGGATCGTCAGAACGTTGCAAAAAAAACAACAACACAGCATTTTTTATGATACGACTTTTTGAGGGGTATTTTCCTGTAATGCTTCAATTAATCGTGAATTCACTATAATTGGAAGCCTTATTAAATTTTCTGAGGGAGGTTTACAGGTATTAGAATCACTGAGGTTCAGTGAGGGCCTTTACCTGTAATTGATATGACTCTCCCTGTACTCAGGACCAGATGCTTCACACATCCTCTCTAATGGATGGCATGCTTTTAGGCATCTTGCTTGAATAAAACACTGTGCGACTAAATTTAAAATAAACCACCACCCTGAATTGAATTTGGAGCAACTTGCAAGACATTAATGGAGACTTTACTTGCCTGCCTGCCTGCCTGCCTACCTGTCTGTCTGTTTCTGACTGTCTTCATGTCTGCCTGTCTGTTTCTCTCTCTTTCTCTCTGTCTCTCTCTTTCTCTCTCTCTCACTGTTTTACTTACATCCTGTTTGGCTTCTTCTTTAAATGACTTCTCCACAAAGAGGCGTCCGGCAACTTCTGGCAAGCTGCTTGTGACCCTATCTCCACAAGACTGCCAGCGCGGAGGCTTGCTGGCCGTACCTGTCAGCACCTGATATAGTATATGATGACTGCACCGTAAATATGAAATCTCGTACCATTATTGGTATTAATAAATACAGTCAAACCTGTCTTAAGCAGCCAGTCAAGAGAAGGAGAAAATGCAGCTTTTTGAGACAGGTTGTTGCTTAATACAGGTTAATTTGCTTTGAAAGCATAGAAATGGGAAATAGCAAATGTGGCTGCGGAAAACAAGTGGCTGCTTAATAGAGGTGGCCACTTACACAGGTTTGACTGTATAATAATGACACATACAGAAAAAGTTTTATTTCAGTTGTTAAGCAACAAAGAAATTCATTTTTAAATTTTTGTACAGGTCTATATTAAATAATAATAAAAAAAGGAAAATGCTGCAAAATAAAACAAGTAAATTTTCATATGCAAAACAAACTACAGATTCTGCATTTGAAAATGTTCAAATTATTAGATGTAAACCATCAAAACAGCACAACAAAGATACTGTATTTTTACAGTTATGGTTTTGTCCAGAAAATCTGCAAGGCTTTTTTATTACGCTTCCACCCCCCACCCCCCTCCCACATCCCCATTTAACATTACAAGAAAAAAAAAAACTAATTTTATCTAAGGTCAAATAACCTTCTTTAGGGGGAGTAGTATGTTTATTTTTAGCCGTAGTCTCTATTTTGAATCAAGAATGTTGAATTACTATGGATGATAACAAAAGAATAGAAATCTGAATGAATACCACCCAAGGAAGCAGTTTTATCCACTGTAATGGAAAGAAAACAATTTTGAACAGTTCTGGTTCTTAACATTTCATCTGTAACACTTGGCAGGTTGACAGTGACATACATCTGCATCCTTTAACCCTTTACTTCATATAGATGCCTTTGGACACCTAATAATGACGCCTTTGGACACCTCTAATATAGAGGACTTTTGAATTATTGGGTGAATTACTTTATATCAACTGGCTGAGTGGAAAACAGTGCAGGAAGTGTTTTCAAAGGCTTTCTGTGATTGGTGTGGGAAAACGTGTATCCATGTAAAAGGTTATACAAGTGAGTAAGCTGGGTCCTATCCGAATTATCTTCTTTAAGAAGACTGGGAATGTTACAAAAAATGCAGGGACCTGTTTCATTAACGTTCGTAACTTTTCAAACTTCTTAGTATAAAAGTTGAAGTTACGAAAACAAATCTAGATATTCATTTAGTGTTTCACTTACATCATTTTATGAGCTTTCATAAGTCTTGTAAATAGTATTCTTTTTAAAAAGTGCCAAAAATACAGCATATGTGTCACAATCTTTTAAGACTTACAAAGTGAAATGGGCTGCATTTTTAGAGTATTGAATTTAGAATCTACCCAGCTTATATAAATCCCTCTCAATGGTAGAAATGCAGGTGTTATTGTGAATTTAAATTAAACTGCCATACTTTCTAACTCAACTCGGGCTGGACTGGTGGGATTAGGAAGTTACCAGTCCATGTGAAATTTTACCTTCTGGTACTTCAGTTTGATGTCTGTAAACTCCTCAGGTAGGTACATTGTTTTAGATATTACTCTCATACAAATCAAATAGTTGGCCATTGCTCTGAAAATAAATGAATATTTATCGAAATGATTGTGTTTGTAATTTCACAATTATCGGAAAATTGAACTAGTGTAGCATAGGAGGAATCATAAATACATGCATAAATGGTGTTGGCCATTAGGTTCGAACTAGTCAATGTAAGTTTTTGCAAAGTGGGGGATTAGCTTGGTAGGCAGACTACACACTAATGAATTTATGATGGCACACACAGGATCAGTCTAACTTTAACAGCCATTCCTGGTTAGCTCAGTTGGAAACTTGTCTGAAAATCAATCAAGGGGTTGTGAGTTTGAATCCCCACCCAGCAATAGTTTCTGCGATGATAGTTTCCACCACTGATTTTAGTGGGAAAGTTATCAGTTACTTAAAAAGATGCATGGTGCTTGAGTACTGGTTTATCTCCCAGGATCCCGGGAAAGATGGGTTAGGTTCATCTGCCCTCAATGACATAATAGTGAAGATAAATATTGAAAACAAACATCAAATTTGTAAACAAATTACCTGGAAGAAAATGAATTTATAACAGTTTCCAGTTTATCAAAATAGGTGGGAGCCATGACAATGATCGGTTCTGTCCCCGTAACCGTCGTTCCAACAATCTGCATCATGCCTTGTAACAATTTTGTCCAGTCTGCCTAAAAAAGTAATAATTTAAACAACTTTTATTCTTGATTTAAAGGAATAAATACGTTTATCATAAGATTATGGCATTACAAGCTTAAGGTTAGGTTAGGTGTTTGTTTTATTAGTTGGTTTAAAGATCCCATCATTTCCATTTTTGTCATATGTTTTTATTTGTTATCATTCTCCATTTTTTCTTAGTTTTGTATAATCAAATATTCACTTAAGTGGATGCAGGTCCTCTGTGGCTGAGTGGCCAAAAGTCAAAATCACTAACTTCTCACCCCTAAGGTCATAGGTTCGAGAACTGTTCGCTCCAAAAACTTCATGTGAGAAAATTTGCCATTTACTTTTGGAAAGACAGTGGTTCTAATCAGATTCATTCTGAGGTCTTCCTCCACCAATAATACCTGGATAAGCCTGACAAGAAGGCTTTTTTAATATAGCTACCTATATAATAAACTAGCACCTCTCTGTGGGGGTCATGTTTTTTAACAAATCACAACAGCTTGAACAAACTTGGTAGAGGGTCGCCCAAAGAACATTTCTGTGAAAAAAAATTTAAAATCGAGCCAGTAGTTTCTGACAAGAAGATTTTTTAAGTTTTTACTAATTAAACTTGCCCCGCCCCCTGGCGGCAATGTTTTTTGACAAATCAAAATGGCTTGAATAAACTTGGTAGAGGGTCCCCCAAGGAACGTTTCTGTGAAGTTATATCAAAATTGGCCCAGTGGTTTCAGAAAAGAAGTTGTTAGAAGCTAAAAGTTAACGATGGACGACAGACACCAGGCGATCACAAAAGCTCACCTGTGAGCCTTCGGCTCAGGTGAGCTGAAAATAAATATAAAATAAAATCCTCCCAATCTCCCCGTTTTAATGAAAAATTTGGATGATAATCTAGCAATTAATTTATAATGGCCTAACTCATTTCAGTGAAATTCATGCTCAGTTGTGTCTTATCAATTACTCGCTTTTGCCAAACTTGTATTCAGTCTTCCTTTATATGTCATAATTTTTACTCAGTGTAATTTTGGCTCAGATTTATAAAACTGAATACTCACAACAGTGAAATATGTACATGTACTAAATTTCATGTTATCTAAAACTCACTCCAGTGAAGTTATTACTCAAGTCTGCAACTGTCATTTTGTTGTAGAGTTTCTCTGGATCCCGTCTTTCTTCCTTTGGTACTGTAATCTGGGAGAAAAAACATGTGCACATTAAACACAGTGGTACCAGTCCTGGCCCTGAGATTAAGTTCTCACTCAAATAAGTTCTGGCTGACTCATCTTGACCCTGATATTAAGTTTATGCTCAACTGATTTCTGGCTGACCAGTCCTAGCCCTGAGATTAAGCTCTCACTCAAATAAGTTCTGACTAACCAGTCTAGGCCCTGAGATTAAGTTCTCACTCAAATAAGTTCTGGCTGACTAGTCTTGGCCCTGAGATTAAGTTCTCACTCAAATAAGTTCTGGCTAACCAGTCTAGGTCCTGAGATTAAGTTCTCACTCAAATAAGTTTTGGCTAACCAGTCTAGGCCCTGAGATTAAGTTCTCACTCAAATAAGTTCTGGCTGACCAGTCTTGGCCCTGAGATTAAGTTCTCACTCAAATAAGTTCTGGCTAACCAGTCTAGGCCCTGAGATTTAGTTCTCACTCGAATAATTTCTGGCTGACCAGTCTTGGCCCTGAGATTAAGTTCTCACTCAAATAAGTTCTGGCTGACCAGTCCTAGCCCTGAGATTAAGTTCTCACTCAAATAAGTTCTGGCTAACCAGTCTAGGCCCTGAGATTAAGCTCTCACTCAAATAAGTTCTGGCTAACCAGTCTAGGCCCTGAGATTAAGTTCTCACTCAAATAAGTTCTGGTTGACCAGTCCTGGCCCTGAGATTAAGTTCTCACTCAAATAAGTTCTGGCTGACTTGTACTAGCCCTGAGATTAAGTAAATGCTTAACTGAATTCTGGCTGACCAGTCTTGACCCTGAGATTAAGATTTCGCTCAACTGATTTCTGACTGACGGTCCAAGCCCTGAGATTAAGCTCTCATTCAAAATAGTTTTGGCTGACCAATCCTGGCCCTGAGATTAATTTCTCACTCAAATAAGTTCTGGCTGACCAGTCCTAGCCCTGAGATAAAGTTCTCACTCAAATAAGTTCTGACTGACCAGTCTAGTTCCTGAGATTAAGGTTATGCTCAACTGAGTTCTGGCTGACTTGTCCTGACCCTGAGATTAAGCTCTCACTCAAATAAGTTCTGGCTGACCAGTCCTGGCCCTGAGATTAATTTCTCACTCAAATAAGTTCTGGCTGACCAGTCCTAGCCCTGAGATTAAGCTCTCATTCAAAAAGTTCTGGCTGACCAGTCTTGGCCCTGAGATTAAGTTCTCACTCAAATATGTTCTGGCTGACCAGTCTTGGCCCTGAGATTAAGTTCTAACTCAAATAAGTTCTGGCTGACCAGTCCTAGCCCTGAGATTAAGCTCTCATTCAAAAAGTTCTGGCTGACCAGTCTTGGCCCTGAGATTAAGTTCTAACTCAAATAAGTTCTGGCTGACCAGTCCTAGCCCTGAGATTAAGTTTATGCTCAATTGAGTTTTGGCTGACCAGTTCTAGCCCTGAGATTGTGTTCATGGTCAACTGAATTCTGGCTGACTTGTCCTGGCCCTGAGATTAAGATTATGCTCAACTTAGTTCTGGCTGACCAGTTCTAGCCCTGAGATTATGTTCATGGTCATCTGAGTTCTGGCTGAACAGTTCTAGCCCTGAGATTGTGTTCATGGTCAACTGAGTTTTGGCTGACCAGTCCGAGCCCTGACGTTAAGTTTATGCTCAACTGAGTTCTGGCTGACCAGTCCTAGCCCTGATGTTAAGTTTATGCTCAACTGAGTTCTGGCTGACCAGTCCTAGCCCTGAGATTAAGTTTATGCTCAACTGAGTTCTGGCTGACCAGTCCTGGCCCTGATATTAAGTTTATGCTCAACTGAGTTCTGGCTGACCAGTCCTAGCCCTGATATTAAGTTTATGCTCAACTGAGTTCTGGCTGACCAGTCCTGGCCCTGATATTAAGTTTATGCTCAACTGAGTTCTGGCTGACCAGTTCTAGCCCTGAGATTGCGTTCATAGCCAACTGAGTTCTGGCTGACCAGTTCTAGCCCTGGTGTTAAGTTTAAGCTCAACTGAGTTCTGGCTGACCAGTCCTGGTCCTGAGATTAAGTTTATGCTCAACTGAGTTCTGGCTGACCAGTCCTATCCCTGAGATTAAGTTCATTTTGTGACAGAGTCTACTTGAAACAGTATTTGAGTGCTGCCACATTGAAGTATCATACAGCAAACACATGGTATGATACCTCACTCAGTCACATTATACTGACACTAGACTGACCAGACCTAGAACTATCATTTAAATGCTGAGTGCAAAGCGAGGAAGGTTTTTACTACCATTTTTTAAATGTTTGGAATGACCTAGCCGGGGATCGAACCCATGACCTTCCACATGCGGTGCATACACTCTACCGCTAGACCACTCCGCAATTTTCTTAAACATAAAGTTGCTGACAGTTACACTAAGAGATTAATATTTACATAAGGAATATTGTTCATAGATGTAAATTGGTTTCAACATTGTTGTGTGTCCTTTGGGTGTATACAATATATATTTTATCATATTTCACATATAAATACACAGGTACAAAGTAGAAATACCCGAAAACAAGCTTGATAAAGCTTATGTAAATCCATATCCATCAAGACATCAAAAGGTGATATGACTAGTTGTTAATTTTATTTTTTCTGTCATTTTAATAAAAGCTTTGTTACTTTGTCAACTTCCATAATTACATTTGCCATCTGTATCTCCATGTTGACCATTTCTTCAGCATCAGCCTTGGCCGTGTGAGCATCAGCACCAAAGGCAATTGCAATTTCTTCAATCATTTTCTGATAGGCCATAAGTGTTGTGTCATTGCGTTTTTTTAGATAATAGTCTCTGCTTGGCATTCCCAATGTTGGCTGATCCATCTGTTTTGAAAGTGAAAAATGTTAATAGTTTCTATTTGGTATTCCTGATGAGGGATGATCCATCTGTTTTTGAAATGAAAAATGAGTTATAGAAGAACTCAATGAAGGATGATCCATCTAATTTGTAATTGAAATTGAGTTAATGTCTCTATTTGGCATTCCCATAGAGGGTTGTGGCAAAATCGATATGTAAATTAGAGTGGTAAACTTGAAACAAAATCCCCATTCTTAAAATAGACAGCTCCTAAATACTGCTTGACGACATTTACATCATCATTCAGACTATTTATAAGAAGAAACAACATTAACTACATCTAAACCTGTTTATCTAATCAAATTTAAATTAAAATGAAATCATATCAATCATTTAATAAGTCACAAATTATATTATATATTGCAATCTTAAGCGGGAATCTATTTGAGTGTAACCTAGGTGCGTAGTCCAAGTTAGGAAATCCTATTTAATATATTATTTTAGCATGTTTAAATATACAATGTAAACCCTTTTGGCAATACAGTAAAACTCCACCTAATGACCACTCTGATATAAAGACCACCTCGCTATTACGGGCATTTATTTTAGGGATGGATTTTTTCCTTCTTTATTCAATGGTCGTTAACTCCGATAATACTGGCACCCTGCTAATCCGGTATTACGACCACCAAATCTGTCGCAAACACAGTCTTTGTTCTTTTTTCCAATTTGTGGTTGTAATTAAAGGTGTGACGTTTTCAGGTAAACAAAGCCATAAAGGACACCGGAGAGAGTGTTGTAAAAACAAACTTTGTGGTCGATAGAATATGCAACCTGTCAAAAAACAATTGGCTACGAAGAATGAAAACCAGTAAGTTTGCATCTTTTAATTTGTTAATTGTTATTTGAGTGATATCGATGGTCTTAATGATGTGGTGAATTGCAATTCTAAATTTTACTGTAAAAATAAAACACGTCTGTAAAAACGGAAAAACAAAAATAGAATGAATTTACTTTTAAAGAAAATGATACTCTTATTACCGGTAATGAGCAATTTTATATGATGATTAAGAATGAAACTGTTGTTACAATTTTTATATTTTTGTGACATCTCACTGTTTTCTTTTTTGTTTTCAGGGTCCTGACAATGATGAAATGAACGTTTAAATACATTCATTGATAAGGATAGAATTCCATAAGTGAAAGGAAACAACCCTACTAAGGACCCTACGAGAAAGACTATATCTACTCAAGCATAATGTTAAAATATTTTTTGTGTTGTCTTAACTTGTTATTATATTATGTATGTAAATAAAAGATAAACCATACAACATATTTATATTAACAAAATAAACAATCCATAATTAGAAAGGATTTATTTTTTTATTATTATTATCATTGGTATAACAGTAAATCCACACATATGCACAATATAGTATACATCCATTTACTATTACGGCTACAAAGGCCTGCAACTTTTGCCAATAACTCTGGACCTCAATAATAAGACCACCCTGCTATTAAGACCACTTTTGCCAGGTCCCAAAGGTGGTCTTATTAGAGGGGTTTTACTGTATATATATATTTGAAAAACAATGTTTATAAACAATTTTAAAATTTTGAAAATTCCATAGATATTCCCATTAAAGTATGAAATTACTGTTATACTCACAGCCAGGATATAATGTTCCGGGTTCTTGGAATCTTGCATCACACCAATATCAATAAATGGTAAAGAGTTAGTTCCCCTCCTTATAAGCAGCAGAAGATCCTCAAAGTTATACTGAGTTACATTCCATTTACCGCCTGGGCTTGACCCCATCACTGGCCACCCAGAAAGGTCCTCCATATATTTATGAATGTAAGTAAGACCCAGTTTCTCAATTTTTTCTGAAACAAAAATGTAACAATTGTTTACATGAACTACAAAATTTTATTTACATTTATATTATACTGGTTATACCTGTTACGACGAGTCTAAAACTTCATCAACCAAATAAATGATGACATCAATAATAAACAGTAAAAGAGTTACTTTATTGTCCTGAATAATCCTTCTAAAAGTTATTTCTTGTAAATAAACCTTTGAAAATTTTAAAATCATGAAAAAAAACAAAAACAGTTGTATTTATGATATGCAGTCAGCCATTTTGATTTTTCCCTATTAAACATATTACCGCAAATCGGCCATTCAGAAGGCCAGAAATGATGTCATCAGGAAAAATACTGGTACTGGATTAAACTTTCAACTAATATTAAGCAAGTCTTGTATGAAAAATATAATAAAAGATTAAAATCAACATAAACAGTGAGTTTGTACATTTAAGAATTCTCGCACTGTTTCTAGTTTTGTTAAAAAGACGGCACACAAGTGTTGACCCCTCCTAAGAAATATTACTTGTGTACAGTATTTTAAATGGACCAATCCATTTCAATTGTCACACTGTCAACAAGTGAGGAATGCTTAGTCTGCATGTGTGAGATATTGTATTAGGTATGCATGGGCCAGGCCTAATTAGCTCAGTACTTAGCGTGTCTGACTGTCAATCCAGGGGTCGTGAGTTAAAATCCCCACTCATTATCATTCACATCTCACTGCTGATTCAAGTGGGAAAGTTATCAGCTACTTGCGGAGATTGGGTGTGCTCGAGTACTGGTTAACCTTCCAGGATCCCAGGAAACAGAGGTTAGTTAACTGATCATCTGTTAGCCCTCGATGGCATAAAAATGATGCTAAATATTCAATAGGTATACATGAGATGTAATTTGTTTACATTAACAATATTTTTTAAATGATTTACTATCAAATATGCTTAGGTCTCATTACATGGTTGACTTTGTTCTTTATTCTATATTAAACAAGTTGGCAGCTTTTAAAAAGCATCCAATGGTTAGGTCTTATAAAGGATGTGGCAATTTAAGTGAATGAATGTGTAAGTTTATTTCCTTGTACAGGGTACTAAATACACAGGTGATACCAAATCCCGACAAGGTTCTGGCTGACACAGCGAATTCCTGGCTGCAGGTGTGCCTGATAGTAACTTTGGTGTTTATATGTACTGATCTCAATCATTATGTATTGCCATTTGCATATTTAAAAAGAAACTTACCTTATATTTTGGCTAACATACTAACTGCTATGTTCTATACAATGTACTACTGTGACAATAATATATTTTAAAATAATTTGTATCCATATTTTAAATTATTTTAGGATATATTATTTTTAAAAACAACAGTTAAAAATTACTGTTTTCCCAAAGTTTGCGCATTCGGCGATATATCTGATTCTGACAACATGCTGAAAATATGTCACACCGGTAAACTATCTTTATATTTCTGTTGTATCGAATAAAATAAATAACTGTAGCTGTTTATCTTTGTTATTACTTCCATTGTTATGGGTTCACCATAATATAATAAATGAGTAAATACATTGTTATTTGAAAATTATTTACATCAACTCGGCAGGAATCTGTCAGAAAGGGCAATAAATTGTCAAAAAAGTTTCAAGACCTCATTTAAGCAAGGAGTTTTAGAAAATTCCTTGATTTAAGGCATACCGGTAATCATTTTTTTTCCTGATTAAATATGCAAAGAACAATTCATAGTGATCTCAATTCGTGCATTAAAATGTCACAATCAATTATTACACACACCACATTTGAATTTTCCTTTTATCCTGAAAGTGGTTGGAACATGACTAGGTTTTTATTATCAACAGCAGTTTGTACATTCCCATGATGCACTGTTTAGAAAAACAATGGCAACCTCCATGTGGCAAATGCCGTGTTTTTAACATGTGATCATGACGTTTCAATATGGCAGCGCCCTGAGTCAATTTTTTTTAACTGGCCCTTATATAAGGTTCGGTCACTCATGCGACCTAACCAATAAGATCTCAGATTTCTACAGTTAAAATATTTCCACATAAAATCTTTTTTTAAAGTATTTTATTTTCATAACAAGAATGTATCTACACATAAAAATGCACAGTAACTGGTGGATTGACCAGCTTTTTTTAAGAATAGTGCAGTGACACTTTAAGATTTTTTAAAAAAGAAGTACTCAAATGTTCATAAATAGATGCATCTGTTAAAATCCTATGCAACTTACAAGTCACTTTTTCAACACCAGTGACGTAGTATCATTTTCGGATACCCATGCGTAATCCATTCCGATACCCTCCATTTATCACCCATGGGATATTACACTAGTTTTGCGTCGTTTTCTACCAAGTCATAACACAGCGATATGATTGGTTGCTTCACGATTTCATGAAAATCAAAACGCTAGTTTCATGCTAACACCGTTTTGATAAGATGTTAACGTTAGCTGTATTTTGTTCTGTTCAAATGAAAATGACACAGATCTAGCGTAATTTCCAACAGGTGACGTATGGAGAGTATCAGAATTGATACCCGTGGGTATCTGGAGATGTTGCAGTATATGCTATGCTAGCTCTTGCTTTAGTCATCTGCAGCAAGCAAACCAAATTACATAAACCTTTTTTGCAAGGATTGTGCTACCATGACAAAACATGGCACAACTGTGTAGTGAGACCTAACATGCTCTCATTTTAATTTCATTTACCAAGGTTACTTTTGTTATATGTTTGCATGAACTACATTTAACTCCATCAGACTCATTGATCATTTTGACAAATATTAAAATGGTTCTAGTTGAGATTCATTCATTTTATTCAATGTGAGATTTCTTGCATATAAATAAGCTCAGAGTTTTATAAATTGCTCTTGAGTCCGTTTCCTGGGTACAACCAGTACTAGGTGTTGTTTATTTGAGGTCATCAGGTCACAACCTCTTGGCGTAAAGCTGTATCTACAACACCATGTTTTATTGGAGCTAAATAAATATGGCTAACACCAATCCTCTGCATGAATTCCTGCACTTTCGTGAAAATATAAAAGTATGATAGCCTTACCCTCATCAGCGCACGCCTTGTAATAGTTCCGGGCCTTAATTACTGCCTCAGGGTCTTCTGCCTTGTTGTCTACTTCCAGCACGGCTACAAATGAAAGTTTATGTTAAGGGTTCAAATGAAAGTTTATGTTTAGGCTACAAATGAAAGTTTATGTTTAGGCTACAAATGAAAGTTTATGTTTAGGCTAGAAATGAAAGTTTATGTTTAGGCTACAAATGAAAGTTTATGTTTAAGCTAGAAATGAAAGTTTATGTTTAGGCTATAAATGAAAGTTTATGTTTAGGCTACAAATGAAAGTTTATGTTTCAGCTAGAAATGAAAGTTTATGTTTAGGCTACAAATGAAAGTTTATGTTTAAGCTAGAAATGAAAGTTTATGTTTAGGCTACAAATGAAAGTTTATGTTTAGGCTACAAATGAAAGTTTATGTTAAGGCTGCAAATGAAAGTTTATGTTTAGGCTACAAATGAAAGTTTATGTTCAGGCTACAAATGAAAGTTTATGTTTAGGCTACAAATGAAAGTTTATGTTTATGCTACAAATGAAAGCTTATGTTTAGGCTACAAATGAAAGTTTATGTTAAGGCTGCAAATGAAAGATTATGTTTAGGCTACAAATGAAAGTTTATGTTTAGGCTACAAATGAAAGTTTATGTTAAGGCTGCAAATGAAAGTTTATGTTCAAAAGAAAGTTTATGTTTAGGCTACAAATGAAATTTATGTTAAGGCTTTAAATGGAAGATTATGTTTAGGCTAATGAAAGTTTATGTTTAGGCTACAAATAAAAGTTTATGTTTAGGCTATAAATGGAAGTTTATGTTTACGCTATAAATGAAAGTTTATGTTTAGGCTACAAATAAAAGTTATGTTAAGGGTTCAAATGAAAGTTTATGTTAAGGGTTCAAATGAAAGTTTATGTTTAGGCTACAAATGAAAGTTTATGTTTAATGAAAGTTTATGTTTAGGCTACAAATGAAAGTTTATGTTTAGGCTACAAATGAAAGTTATGTTAAGGGTTCAAAGGAAAGTTTATGTTTAGGCTACAAATGAAAGTTTATGTTTAGGCTACAAATGAAAGTTTATGTTTAGGCTACAAATGAAAGTTTATGTTAAGGCTGCAAATGAAAGTTTATGTTTAGGCTACAAATAAAAGTTTATGTTTAGGCTACAAATGAAGGTTTGTGTTTTGGAGATGCCATATGTTACCTATTGTGTGTTGGAATTGCTATATGATATGTAACGTTTGATATGTCATATGTATTATGTTATTTGTTGGATATGCCATATGTAATATATTATGTGTTGGATATGTCGTATGTAATATTTATTGTGTTGGATCTGCCGTACGTTAATTGTTATATGTTGGATATGCCGTATGTAATATGTTATGTGTTGGATATGCCCTACATAATATGTTAGGCTACAAATGAAAGTTTATGTTTAGGCTACAAATGAAAGTTTATGTTTAGGCTACAAATGAAAGTTTATGTTAAGGGTTCAAATGAAATGAAAGTTTATGTTAAGGCTTTAAATGGAAGATTATGTTTAGGCTACAAATGAAAGTTTATGTTTAGGCTACAAATGAAAGTTTATGTTTAGGCTACAAATGAAAGTTTATGTTTAGGCTACAAATGAAAGTTATGTTAAGGGTTCAAATGAAAGTTTATGTTAAGGGTTCAAATGAAAGTTTATGTTTAGGCTACAAATGAAAGTTTATGTTTAGGCTACAAATGAAAGTTATGTTAAGGGTTCAAATGAAAGTTTATGTTAAGGGTTCAAAGGAAAGTTTATGTTTAGGCTACAAATGAAAGTTTATGTTTAGGCTACAAATGAAAGTTTATGTTAAGGCTGCAAATGAAAGTTTATGTTTAGGCTACAAATAAAAGTTTATGTTAAGGGTTCAATTGAAAGTTTATGCTTAGGTTACAAATGAAAGTTTATGTTTACGCTAGAAATGAAAGTTTATGTTTAGGCTACAAACGAAAGTTATGTTAAGGGTTCAAATGAAAGTTTATGTTAAGGGTTCAAATGAAAGTTTATGTTTAGGCTACAAATGAAAGTTGATGTTTAGTCTACAAATGAAAGTTTATGTTTAGGCTACAAATGAAAGTTATGTTAAGGGTTCAAATGAAAGTTTATGTTAAGGGTTCAAAGGAAAGTTTATGTTTAGGCTACAAATGAAAGTTGATGTTTAGGCTACAAATGAAAGTTTATGTTAAGGCTGCAAATGAAAGTTTATGTTTAGGCTACAAATAAAAGTTTATGTTAAGGGTTCAAATGAAGGTTTATGCTTAGGTTACAAATGAAAGTTTATGGTTTGGTGATGCCATATGTAACCTATTGTGTGTTGGAATTGCTATATGATATGTAACGTTTGATATGTCATATGTATTATGTTATGTGTTGGATATGCCATATGTAATATGTTATGTGTTGGATATGTCGTATGTAATATTTATTGTGTTGGATCTGCCGTACGTTAATTGTTATATGTTGGATATGCCGTATGTAATATGTTATGTGTTGGATATGCCCTACATAATATGTTAGGCTACAAATGAAAGTTTATGTTTAGGCTACAAATGAAAGTTTATGTTTAGGCTTCAAATGAAAGTTTATGTTAAGGGTTCAAATGAAATGAAAGTTTATGTTAGGGCTTTAAATGGAAGATTATGTTTAGGCTACAAATGAAAGTTTATGTTTAGGCTACAAATGAAAGTTTATGTTAAGGCTACAAATGAAAGTTATGTTAAGGGTTCAAATGAAAGTTTATGTTAAGGGTTCAAATGAAAGTTTATGTTCAGGCTACAAATGAAAGTTTATGTTTAGGCTACAAGTAAAAGTTTATGTTTAGGCTACAAATGAAAGTTTATGTTAAGGGTTCAAATGAAAGTTTATGTTAAGGGGTTCAAATGAAAGTTTATGTTTAGGGTTCAAATGAAAGTTTGTGTTTAGGCTACAAATGAAAGTTTATGTTTAGGCTACAAATGAAAGTTTATGTTTATGCTACAAATGAAAGTTTATGTTAAGGCTGCAAATGAAAGATTATGTTTAGGCTACAAATGAAAGTTTATGTTTAGGCTACAAATGAAAGTTTATGTTAAGGCTGCAAATGAAAGTTTATGTTCAAAAGAAAGTTTATGTTTAGGCTACAAATGAAAGTTTATGTTAAGGCTTTAAATGGAAGATTATGTTTAGGCTAATGAAAGTTTATGTTTAGGCTACAAATGAAAGTTTATGTTTACGCTACAAATGAAAGTTTATGTTTAGGCTACAAATGAAAGTTATGTTAAGGGTTCAAATGAAGGTTTATGTTAAGGGTTCAAATGAAAGTTTATGTTTAGGCTACAAATGAAAGTTTATGTTAAGGCTACAAATGAAAGTTATGTTAAGGGTTCAAATGAAAGTTTATGTTAAGGGTTCAAAGGAAAGTTTATGTTTGGGCTACAAATGAAAGTTTATGTTTAGGCTACAAATGAAAGTTTATGTTTAGGCTACAAATGAAAGTTTATGTTAAGGGTTCAAATGAAAGTTTATGTTAAGGGTTCAAATGAAAGTTTATGTTAAGGGTTCAAAAGAAAGTTTATGTTTAGGCTACAAATGAAAGTTTATGTTTAGGCTACAAATGAAAGTTTATGTTAAGGCTGCAAATGAAAGATTATGTTTAGGCTACAAATGAAAGTTAATGAGTAGGCTACAAATGAAAGTTTATGTTAAGGCTGCAAATGAAAGTTTATGTTCAAAAGAAAGTTTATGTTTAGGCTACAAATGAAAGTTTATGTTAAGGGTTCAAATGAAAGTTTATGTTAAGGCTTTAAATGGAAGATTATGTTTAGGCTACAAATGAAAGTTTATGTTTAGGCTACAAATGAAAGTTTATGTTTACGCTATAAATGAAAGTTTATGTTAAGGCTACAAATAAAAGTTATGTTAAGGGTTCAAATGAAAGTTTATGTTAAGGGTTCAAATGAAAGTTTATGTTTAGGCTACAAATGAAAGTTTATGTTTAATGAAAGTTTATGTTTAGGCTACAAATGAAAGTTTATGTTTAGGCTACAAATGAAAGTTATGTGAAGGGTTCAAAAGAAAGTTTATGTTTAGGCTACAAATGAAAGTTTATGTTTAGGCTACAAATGAAAGTTATGTGAAGGGTTCAAAAGAAAGTTTATGTTTAGGCTACAAATGAAAGTTTATGTTTAGGCTACAAATGAAAGTTTATGTTTAGGCTACAAATGAAAGTTTATGTTTAGGCTACAAATGAAAGTTTATGTTAAGGCTGCAAATAAAAGTTTATGTTTAGGCTACAAATAAAAGTTTATGTTTAGGCTACAAATAAAAGTTTATGTTAAGGGTTCAAATGAAGGTTTATGCTTAGGTTACAAATGAAAGTTTATGGTTTGGTGATGCCATATGTAACCTATTGTGTGTTGGAATTGCTATATGATATGTAACGTTTGATATGTCATATGTATTATGTTATGTGTTGGATATGCCATATGTAATATGTTATGTGTTGGATATGTCGTATGTAATATTTATTGTGTTGGATCTGCCATACGTTAATTGTTATATGTTGGATATGCCGTATGTAATATGTTATGTGTTGGATATGCCCTACATAATATGTTAGGCTACAAATGAAAGTTTATGTTTAGGCTACAAATGAAAGTTTATGTTTAGGCTACAAATGAAAGTTTATGTTAAGGGTTCAAATGAAATGAAAGTTTATGTTAAGGCTTTAAATGGAAGATTATGTTTAGGCTACAAATGAAAGTTTATGTTTAGGCTACAAATGAAAGTTTATGTTTAGGCTACAAATGAAAGTTATGTTAAGGGTTCAAATGAAAGTTTATGTTAAGGGTTCAAATGAAAGTTTATGTTCAGGCTACAAATGAAAGTTTATGTTTAGGCTACAAGTAAAAGTTTATGTTTAGGCTACAAATGAAAGTTTATGTTTAGGCTAAAAATGAAAGATTATGTTAAGGGGTTCAAATGAAAGTTTATGTTTAGGGTTCAAATAAAAGTTTATGTTTAGGCTACAAATGAAA
This sequence comes from Panopea generosa, assembly GCA_029582155.1. NCBI lineage: Eukaryota > Metazoa > Mollusca > Bivalvia > Adapedonta > Hiatellidae > Panopea > Panopea generosa. The sequence goes on along the minus strand of CM055910.1, from coordinate 42,592,287 downwards.
GTTTATGTTAAGGGTTCAAATGAAAGTTTATGTTTAGGCTACAAATGAAAGTTTGTGTTTAGGCTACAAATGAAAGTTTATGTTAAGGGTTCAAATGAAAGTTTATGTTTAGGCTACAAATGAAAGTTTATGTTTACGCTACAAATGAAAGTTTATGTTTAGGCTACAAATGAAAGTTATGTTAAGGGTTCAAATGAAAGTTTATGGCAAGGGTTCAAATAAAAGTTTATGTTTAGGCTACAAATGAAAGTTTATGTTTAGGCTACAAGTAAAAGTTTATGTTTAGGCTACAAATGAAAGTTTATGTTAAGGCTGCAAATGAAAGATTATGTTTAGGCTGCAAATGAAAGATTATGTTTAGGCTACGAATGAAAGTTTATGTTAAGGGTTTAAATGAAAGTTTATGTTTAGGCTACAAATGAAAGATTATGTTAAGGCTGCAAATGAAAGTCTATGTTTAGGCTACGAATGAAAGATTATGTTAAGGGTTCAAATGAAAGTTTATGTTTAGGCTACAAATGAAAGTTTATGTTAAGGCTGCAAATGAAAGATTATGTTTAGGCTACAAATGAAAGTTTATGTTTAGGCTACAAATGAAAGTTTATGTTAAGGGTTCAAATGAAAGTTTATGTTAAGGGTTCAAATAAAAGTTTATGTTTAGGCTACAAATGAAAGTTTATGTTTAGGCTACAAATGAAAGTTTATGTTAAGGCTACAAATAAAAGTTTATGTTAAGGGTTCAAATGAAGGTTTATGCTTAGGTTACAAATGAAAGTTTATGTGTTGGATATGCCCTACATAATATGTTATGTGTTGGATATGCCATATGTAATATGTTATGTGTTGGATATGCCATATGTAATATGTTATGTGTTGGATATGCTGTATATAATCTTATTTGTGTAGGATATGCCGTATGTAATATGTTATGTGTTGGATATGCCATATGTAATATGTTATGTGTTGGATATGCCATATATAAGCTGATATGTGTTGGATATGCCGTATGTAATATGTTATGTGTTGGATATGCCATATGTAATATGTTATGTGTTGGATATGCCGTATATAAGCTGATATGTGTTGGATATGCCGTATGTAATATGTTATGTGTTGGATATGCCATATGTAATATGTTGTGTGTTGGATATGCCATATATAACCTGTTATGTGTTGGATATGCAGTATGTAATATGTTATGTGTTGATACTTTCAGATCAGTATGCAAATTTCCTAGTCTTTTTTTTTAAATGAATACAGACCATAATGCTGCCCTTCTTTTTGTATGGATAAACAAATGTAATTGATCTGTAAATTTGCAAATTACTTCATAACTTATGGTGCTACTTACATTTCATTATGACAGACACATCATCCCTGAGCTGCGTGAATGTACCAAACGACCCTTTATCTTCTGGAATGACATGCCTTTGCAGCCATTTTCCACATGCAAACTGGTAGAAGTCTTCACATGGGTCAGCGGTGGTGTCCATCGCTCCGACCACACGTGCAGCTTAAATCAGATATCAATATCACAACACGTACAATGATGTCAGTTACTTGTTTGTATCTGTAGTTTAATTGATATGTTATAGAAATGTTGATATGTTATTTAATTTTCATTGATTGTGAAACAATTTCTTACAACTTAGACAAATTACGCTCAATGTCTTCTCAGGTTTTATCAGTAACATGTGTAAGCATATGGAGTGTTTTGACCAACATCACACGGTTTGAGACTTCAGCACATGGTCCAAAAACTCCCAATACATTAACAAGTGTCAATGAAATAATTAAACATTTCAGTGGTTACTTGTCACAGAATGTTGTTTTTGAATGTTGTTATCTGAACACAGGTGACCTTGACCTCTGAATGACCTCCCCCCCCCCCCAAATTGTCACAGTGGTCAGTCATCACTAACTGAGACCTGTTCCAATGGAAAAATCCACGGTTAGTAGTACAGCTTCTAAGTAGTAATTGCAAACATATCACCAACTTGTCATAAAACTTTAATTTAAAATATTCTTCAAAATCTGACACAAATAGCCTTGACTTCAAGATTGACCTCAGATTGACCTAACCTGACACTTACAGTGCTCCTCCTCTTACTAAGAGCCATTACCACATGAGATTTCATAATGACAGGTAAAGCATTTATCTAGTTAATACATTCATATTTTATTCTGAAGATATGACAATATTACATATTTACAAACAATTTTGTCAAATGGATTGGAATGAAAGAAAGCTTTTAGAATTCCTCTCTGCTTAATACAATACATGTACAATCACACAAAATAGGATGGTTGGTTGGATTTGAAATCGTAACCAACTCTGTTTTCAAAATGTGATCCAAAGTGACCATGACCATAGCTAGTAAGCTTACCAACCTGCAATAACACATCCTTCTGTCTGGCAGACATCATCTGAAAAAAGTTTTTTTTTGTTATTATCTTAAATATCTGACTAAAATAACATGACACATTCAAACATTTCTTAAAGGGACACACGACAATGATGACATAGGATTTTATTCATGTCAATAATTGCACCTATGAATGTATAAAATATATATTGGAATCAGTCATCAAGTGTCTTAAAATAGAATTTATAAACATTTTTTTATGAAACTAGTGAAGCCTCACAAGTTTTGAAAGCATGAGTAAAAATCTTTTCCTTAATTCTTTTATCTACAGTACAGATAAAAACATCCAAACTGGTGAAAAAATACATTTGATATATTTTTTGCCATATATGAAGCCAACTATGTAAAATATGATGTCTTTCATCAATTTACAAGAGTGATGCCCCTTTCCAAGATGAAAAATGATTTATAATCAGAAACACAGATACAGTCAGTAACAAACATATAGTCAGTAACATACATATAGTCAGTAATACACATATAGTCAGTAACGTACATATAATCAGAAACACACATATAGTCAGTAAAGTACATGTAGTCAGTAACGTACATATAGTCAGTAACACACATATAGTCAGTAATGTACATAAAGTCAGTAACACACATATAGTAATTACATACATGTAGTCAGTAACATACATATAGTCAGTAATACACATATAGTCAGTAACGTACATATTATCAGAAACACACATATAGTCAGTAACACACATATAGTCAGTAATGTACATAAAGTCAGTAACACACATATAGTCAGAAACATACATGTAGTCAGTAATGTACATATAGTCAGTAACACACATATAGTCAGTAACATACACATAGTCAGTAACATACAGTCAGTAACATACATATATTCAGTAAGATATATATAGTCAGTAATGTACATATAGTCAGTAACACACATATAGTCAGTAAGATATATATAGTCAGTAATGTACATATAGTCAGTAACATACATATAGTCAGTAACACACATATAATCTGTGATACATGTATAGTAAGTAACACACATATAGTCAGTAACACACACATAATCAGTAATACATGTAGAGTTAGTAACATACATATAGCCAGTAACATACATATAACATACATATAGTCAGTAACACACATATAGTCAGAAATACATATAGAGTAAGTAACATACATATAGCCAGTAACATACATATAGTCAATAACATACTTATAGTCAGTGATACATGTATAGTAATTAACAGATATATAGTCAGTAACACACATATAGTCAGTAACATACATATAGTCAATAACACACATATAGTCAGTAATACATATTGAGTAAGTAACATACATATAGCCAGTAACATACATATAGTCAGTCACATACATATAGTCAATAACACACATATAGTCAGCAATACATGTACAGTAAGTAACATACATATAGCAAGTAACATACAAATAACATACATGTAGTCAGTAACACACATATAGTCAGTAATACATATAGAGTAAGTAACATACATATAGCCAGTAACATATATATAGCCAGTAACATACATATAGTCAGTAAGACACATATAGTCAGTGATACATGTAAAGTAATTAACAGACATATAGTCAGTAAGACACATATAGACAGTAACATACATATAGTCAGTAATAAATGTATAGTAAGTAACAGACATATAGTCAGTAACAATCACATATTCAGTAATACATGTAGAGTAAGTAACATACATATAGTCAGTAACATACATATAGTCAGTAACACACATATAGTCAGTAACATACATATAGTCAGTAACACACATATAGTGAGTAATACATGTAGAGTAAGTAACATACATATAGCCAGTAACATACATATAGTCAGTAACATACATATAGCCAATAACATACATATTGTCAGTAACATACATATTGTCAGTAACACACATATAGTCAGTAATACATGTAGAGTAAGTAACATACAACTTCAGTAACACACATAAAGTCAGTAACATACATATAGCCAGTAACATACATATAGTCAGTAACATACATATAGTCAGTAACATACATATTGTCAGTAACACACATATAGTCAGTAATACATGTAGAGTAAGTAACATACATAGTCAGTAACACACATAAAGTCAGTAACATATATATAGTCAGTAACATACATATAGTCAGTACTACATGTAGAGAAAGTAACATACATATAGCCGGTTACATACATATGTAATGTACATGACAATGTAACATAAATGTAATAGGTAATGTTCATCTGATAAATATCATACATGTAAAAAGTAATATACATGCAATGTGTAACGTATCACGTGACCCTGAGTACGATTTTAGTTGCACTTAGTTTACCTCTCTACAAATTCGTGAATATATAACTGCATACATTATATACATACACAGATATAGTCAACATTACAACTCACCAGAATTTGTCTGTGTGGAGGGACTCGGGGTTGTTACGCCTGCAATAAACAATTACGTCATATTTTAAATCAGCTCATAAACAATGCCAATCTACCCTAACATTGACATGTAGACAACATCACAGTCAACCGCACACCTATCAAAACTAATAACATAAACATTATGTAATCATAGACATCACCCTTTACAACCCAAACAATCTGGTCAAAGTTTCGCTAAACATGTCATCTCAACTTTTTCTTAGAATACAATTTTTGAAATTTTGTGACTTTATTTACATTGTTAATTTTATATGTTATCCTTTACGTATGAATCAACATTTGTTCTGACTACATATATGTGCACTGAGGGACGCAAAACTCCATTTAAGCATGTCTGGGATGAGTGGGGTAGACGCATCAACCACCGTGTAATGGTTATGAGCTTTCGCACACCTTGGGTCAGGAGTGGAACAACATTTCTCAACACTGTATTGTAAATACTGTGCTTTCAACGAGGCGGGTATGTGTTGCATGCATTGCTGTAAATGGTAGTTATACCGCTTGGTGATTTAGAGTTTCGCTGTTCAAAGCGTTAATTCTCAAGGAATTGATCATTTTCCGATTGTTCTGACATTTATGTACCTGACACTTTATGTATTTTCTCTAAAAATATCAAAGCAATTTCCTTGAAACCCAAAAGTGGCGGGTTAGCTGTTCCGTTAAGTATATATAAGTATATGGAAAATATCATTTTACAAAAACGTCAATATTGTGGTAAACTAAAATTGTCTTCACATCGAATAAACATTGCCGGAAAAACGTCAACGTAGACACTTGGCGGTAATTGAAAGAAAATGTACTCTATGTCAACCAGATGAAATCGAAGACGATTATAAATTATTCAGAATTCAATTAGTGAAATTAACCTAAATAGTTGTATCGCCATCTGACTATGTTCAAATGCACTGACGAAATAATTGTATTCAATAAAATGTATTTTGTTTTAAAAGTATTAAAGCAAACATCAAATATAGGCCTATACGTTTTCTAACCGTAGCGTATGCTTGATTGTCTTGTAACTCTATCATATATCTAGAGTTTATCCTCCATCTACGTTGAGCTAGACTAGTTGCACTAAGCTCTGGATAGTTATGAACACTCTCGTTTTGCAGTAATAATAATCCTAATAATAATGCTATATTGAAATGCAAAAAATAAAACATTCGTTCTGTTCTGTTCTGTTCTGCTAATCAAAGCTCTGTCACATATTCAGTACGATAAGAGTGAACGTGTGAGAGAAATAGATTGTTTGAGTTAAGACAGTAAAACACGTTTTAAATTCAAATATATTAAACGCATTTTCAATTAAAACAGTATTTAAACAATGTTGAAGGGTCCATACGTAGGAAAAAATCACATAAAGAAGATTATAACATCACGAGGCAAAGGAGTGCGATTACATCCGTGACCTCAGTATTTGATCATGTGTCAAAAATATTTTGAGATGTGTCCTCTGGACAAGTACAAATAGCTGTTAAACTATACCAAAATTTAAGTATATATCGGTATTGTAGAAACGGAGGAATTCTGGGTAGCCTTGATCTATATGTTACAACAAGGCTGCATTCAGCACCGTCAAACAGCAAAAACGTGTTTTGCTGCCTGGTTCCCTAAAATGATCGCGTGCTGCGTGTTAATTTGAGGTTTGTGCCGGTGTCCAGGAAAATATGTAAGCACTAACGCAGCCATGATCTCAGCGGAATATTAGTTTTTAAAAAAAACGCAAATAAGATAAGATAGCGTAAGGTAGATTTTTAGGACATCATTTTGTCTATCAAGCGGCCCATTGCGACAAAAATGGACTCAAGACGCTCACCTGAGCAAGAATATTAAGAATACATTAATTAGGCATTTTTTACAGTTCAAACAGGGTTCACTGGTCTAATATGATTTCAATGATTATTAAAAATTTATGCCCTGGTGCGGGACCTAAATCTGACCCCAGGTCATGATTTGATCGAACTTAGTAGGAATCATGGCCTTATGCTACATATCGATATCTCATCCCCAGCATTTCTAGTGTCAGAGAAGTTTTTTAAGTCAATGCCGAACGACAAACGGACGGATGGACGGACGGACGGACAACGGTTATAAGAAAATAAATCCATGTTCTGACTAAGCCTTTGCTCATGTAAGCTGAAGTATACAACAAAACCGGATTCTCATTTTATATATTCGTCACAGGTGTTTATTTCAAAATGACATCAGACAGGTATGAAATACACAGGATGAACGATGTTTATCTACTTTCTCGTTTCTGGAGCGATTTCATTGGCTGAGGAAGTAAGTTAACATTTACTGACGGTAATGAGGTTATACGTAAAAGGGAACGTTCTATTTTGAAACATATGATCGATTTAATTGGCTGAGAAAGTAGGTTAACATTTAAACGTAATTACAACAAAAAATATGTTTATTTAACATTATTGGTACATAAATGCTGCATGGGTGTGGGAAAGTTTTAAATATTTAAATAACCCACTTAGTATTTATTGATTAAAATATTTTAAGGTGATGGCTTAACTTTGGTTTAAAATAATTATTATAATTATTGACAATATACATACCAAAACTCCGACAAACCTAAATCTACATATTGAGTTTTGTCTAATTAACTGTATCTCACACACCCTCCAAATATAATAAAAATTACATGCAAATGATTTATTGACCAAAAGTTGGATAGTGAGCAACAACCATATCCATTGCTCCTACGTCGGTGCTACCAATGTTTTACTATTGAAAATAAAGTTTAAAATGTGTTGCTTATCAATATGTAAATTTTTAATATCTGCTCTGTAAATTCCCCCAAATCAGACCTTTGCGTTAAATATACAATGTTTATGTAAATAAGGTTACATTGTCGCGAGATTATCAACTAACGCCTGAAGGGCAATTCCGTCATTCTTCGGTAAAGGGCAAATCAGGGAATCGTGAGATTCTGAACAACGCTCGGTTATTTCCGTCAACATTCGAATTCACGTGGCGGCAATGGTTGCTCGTTGTTCCGGCCGGTTCAGCTTTAAAAATAATTCAATGGAGAAGTCACCAAACTAGTTTAATAGGGTTGATTTTGTAAAAAAGGATGATATGTCCACCAATTGACCATCTGGTTTGTTTACTCAAATTTGGGGTCAGTATGTTCACGGGACTTAAATAAAGATTTCCTTACCCTCAAACAAACAATTTAATTCAATAATAATTCATTTTAATAAAAACATGTCGAGAATAGCATTTTAGAAGATAAACTAAATTTATTATTAAACAAAGTTATTCCCCTTGATAAAGGTTTCTCCATTTGTTTTGACAAAGAAAATTATGTCTGCCCAATAATGAAAAAGTGAGTCGAGAGGAAATAGTAAGTATCTCTTGTTATTTATACTCATTCATTTTAGCTCGATTGTGAAGAAAGCTCAGAGCGTATACTTATGCTCTCGAGTCCTCTTCAATCCTGGGAAGAACCAGTACTGAGTGTTGTTCTATAAGAGGCATCGGCTCGAAGGGGGATCGAACCTACAGCATCTGGCGTGAGTGACAAACACTCTATCCATTACACTACTACCCCGCTTCTTGTTATGTAATGGTAACTGTGTTCCTTAATATTTTTCTACATTGATTTATCAAAGATACACCCGACTGAACAAGTCTGAAAACCTGAAAGTCTAATGGATAAAACAAATTAAATTACCGAAGTAGAATATATTTTTATGTACAGTCAAACCTGTGTAAGCGATCACCTCTATTAAGCAGCCACTTGTCTTAAACAGCGACATTTCTATTTCCTATTTATATGCTTTCAGAGCAAATTAACCTGCATTAAGCAACAACATGTCTTAAATGCAACTTTTGCTCATTTCATTGAATGATTGCTCAAAGCAGGTTTAACTGTAATTTACAAATAAATAATAGCACAAGATATACAACAGTGAAAACCAGCTCAGCCGCATTACACAGTTGCTTAGGAAAACAACAGAACTGACCAGACATCATATTGTTATGTATTAAGGATTCCATATTCAAATGATTGCCCAAAATGCCACTGGAGACTGGTTAGACGACAGTATCTTGCTAGTGCCTAGTGTAGGCAAATGTATCTTCAGCCGGTTGTGCAGATTCATTTCTTAAAGCGTTACATGTTTAACGGGCAAGAGTGATGCACGTCAATTGCAAGTATGCAGCTTTCACCACAAACGGATAGGAATCGTCTGCAGATTTGCAACGTTATCTTGTACGCATTTTTTTAAAATGCGTTGTCTCACACATGTTAGATTTTGTGGTCCTGAATTTACTCTTACGTGTGTCAGAAATCTTTGGTTGGTGCCAAACTGTTGGACATGGTCTAGAGATATGCCTTGGTTGTGTCAGAGTATACAAGTTAATTGCATGTGCGCTGTTTTCTTCAGGACTGGTGTGAAACATTTTTCGTACCTTGGCTGACTTGGTGTTCTCCAGGTCACATTGATTGGTGCCAGAATGCTGACCAGGGTCAATAGAACTGAATAAGTTGCGTCAGAGTGTGCTATTTTATGCCAGATGTTTAGGTAATATCTCTACGGCTACTCGATGTATGTTAAATAAATTGACATGCAAATGCATTTAGAAATAGGGCCTACGATGTTCTGGGCATTAAGTGACTGCCAATGCCCCAACCACCCCATATCATCATGACGCTGCTGATGCTGATTTCAATGAGATCGATGTGTGGTTCAGTTGGTACACACGTCTGCAGATCCAGTACTGGTCAGTATCAATAAATTTGAATTGATAAGTTTGAAAAGTTCAGTCTATACAAATGCCATGATTTGTTTCCCTGGGACACTCAGGTTACGCTCGACAGTTTGACTATACAGCTTAAAAAAGCAGTTTTTATAGTGACAAAATATAATAAATAAATACCCATTGACCTAAAAACCAATGGAAGTCTTATTAAAAATCCTTCCGCGTTGGGTGGTCTCAGGGTCAGAGATAACACATTGTTATCATGGCTAGCATTTCTAATACGTGACCAAGAACCTGGACCAGATCACAGTTCCCATGAACTAGTTAAACATGAAATTAATCTTACAATCAGTGTTATTTTTCATATGTGGCAGCCATTTTGACAATGGCGGCCATTATGAATAATCTGAGATGGGTCCATAACCAACCAAAAATCTTCAGTAAGATATATTTTACTTATCAACGTGAGAAAGTCCATAACCTTGCGTAATACATTTCGTTAAAATAAAATTTTATTTCACATTCATCTAATTTTTTTTCATATGTTGCGGCCATTTTGGAAAATGACGGTTATTTTGAAAAAATCTGACATGGGTCCATAGCCAAAAATCTTCAGTAAGATATGTTTTATCCATATGCCAAGTGTGTTGCTTTTGTCACAACATGCACAATTTGCCAAAATATTTCTTGAAAATCTGCTCCACTATTAGTCTTAATCATCTGCAACGCTTGCTTTTCTAAAAGACACACGTTTGTCTTTTAGAAAAGCATTCGTCGCAGATGATCAAGACTATGTTTTACCAATCATGTGTAGCAGCACGATCTCAGTCCCTGTAATTCAATCCACATTGAAGGCATGATAAAAAGCAGAACGCAGTCTACTTTCAGTCAAACGGAGTGATCCGACGAACTCCACAACAGGTGCCCGTTTCGTTAAAAGAAATTCTGCTACCTGTACCTTGAACGTGCGTTGAAACTAACGATAAATGTTGTCTTTAGTGTGAGTTTGTCAACGGGTGTTAGAGACATGCATGGCAAAATACATATGCTGTGTACACAAGCTACAGACCCGCAGCTTAAAAGTTCGCTGATCAATCGGGTGATAAAACACATGTGATATCGCAGCATGTAAAGTGTAGTTCATAAAACATTCTTGTCCATCATTTGGTTCAAGCAGTTCATTAACATATTATCTCAAGTTATATCTTGTTCAAGTCTGGTGCGAAAAGAAATAAAAGTCCATAAACAATGATAAAATGCAACATAAAGCTACAGTATTATGCAATGTGTTATAAACTGAGACATACCCGACTTTTTCCCCCATTAGTATAAGATAATGTTGAGACAGCAGTTTTGCAAAATATCTGCACGCTGCAAATACGCAAGACTGTGTGCAGACCATTAGTGTTTTTGGAAAGAAATGCATAACTCGAAAAAAATAGTTTGAAAGGCATGTCTATTTCGCAAAGTCAAAGTTTATACAAAACTAGCGTAACCGCACGATATTTACACAAAACCAGCGTGGCAGCACCAGTTTTACACAAAACACCAGTTTTACACAGTACTAGCGTGGCAGCACCAGTTTTACACAAAACACCAGTTTTACACAATACTAGCGTGGCAGCACCAGTTTTATACAAAACACCAGTTTTACACAATACTAGCGTGGCAGCACCAGTTTTACACAAAACACCAGTTTTACACAATACTAGCGTGGCAGCACCAGTTTTATACAAAACACCAGTTTTACACAATACTAGCGTGGCAGCACCAGTTTTATACAAAATTAAGGTGGCAGCACCAGTTTTACACAAAACACCAGTTTTACACAATACTAGCGTGGCAGCACCAGTTTTATACAAAATTAAGGTGGCAGCACCAGTTTTACACAAAACCAGTGTGACAGCACCAGTTTTACACAAAACCAGCGTGGCAGCACCAGTTTTATACAAAATTAATGTGGCAGCACCAGTTTTACACAAAACTAGCATGACCGCACCAGTTTATTACAAAACAAGCGTAACCGCATGATATTTACACAAAACCAGTGTGACAGCACAAGTTTTATACAAAACCAACGTGGCAGCACCAGTTTTACACAAACTAGTGTGGCAGCACCAGTTTTATACAAAACTAGCGTAACCGCACGATATTTACACAAAACTAGCGTTGAAGCACCAGTTTTACACAAAACTAGCGTAACCGCACGATATTTACACAAAACCAGTGTGACAGCACCAGTTTTATACAAAACCAACGTGGCAGCACCAGTTTTATACAAAACTAGCGTAACCACACGATATTTACACAAAACAAGCGTTGAAGCACAGGTTTTACACAAAATTAGCGTGGCAGCACAAGTTTTACACAAAACTAGCGTTACCGCACGATATTTACACAAAACCAGTGTGACAGCACCAGTTTTATACAAAACCAACGTAGCAGCACAAGTTTTACACAAAACTAGCACGGCAGCACCAGTTTTATACAAAACTAGCGTTACCGCACGATGTTTACACAAAACTAGCGTTGCAGCACCAGTTTTACACAAAACTAGCGTGACCACGCGATATTTACACAAACAAGCGTGACAGCTCCAGTTTTATACAAAATCAACGTGGCAGCACCAGTTTTACACAGAACCAACGTCGAAGCACCAGTTTTACACAAAACTAGCATGGCAGCACCATGAACATGCATCTGAATAGAACCACCAACTGACAATCTTTCTCACATTAAGTTTTTAATTACTGTTTATGATGTGATAAGGAAAGGACCGAATCTAAGTTGCAAGAACTTGTGATACAACCTATTTGTTGTATACATGTATACTTATTGGCAATTAAATATGTTTAAACTATTAAGTTTTCGGCCGCAGTTGGGCTCAGCTCACCTCAGTTGAGTATTGTTAAAAAGTCTTACCTGTTCCCTGTTGCTGCCCTTTACCACTGGCCGCTGGGCGACACGTGGTTTCTTAAAATATAATCAAACATTGTCAACACTAACTTGTGTAGATAATAATACTCTCTTCCGTTCTTATTCGTTGACCACTATATCATCAGTTACAAGGAATGTAAGTCATAACTTACTGACTAACAGTAAATGTGTCAAAAAAATGAAACAGACATTTAATTTAAAATATTTCAAATACCATATAGTCGACTCTAAATATATCTATTTTACCTCAACTGACACACGTTCGGATAACCATGGACTTGTATAGAAGGATAGGAAACTTGCATCTCTTAAATGTTGATGAAACAGTACACGAAGGATTCATAATTAGCAAAATAATCATTCATAATTCGCAGGCAACTGATTTCTTGTACATAAACTGTTAGTTGTATGTAAACTTATATGTTTAAACATGTTTCGATCATGAATTAAAGATATTGAGTTATAAAGGAAAATTTAACATAATTTGTCCTTATTTTAGCTGCAGTATACACATTTTGTAATCACAAGTACTTCAACAATTTTAAACACAAATTTCCGGGAATGGTATTGTTTTAATGACAATTTCATTCTGCGGTGTAAGAATTTTGATCTGTGTTCCTGAGATGAAAGGCAGTTAAGATAATTCAAAACGAGATATTGCGAGATTTTGCGTGAAAACGCAGAGCGTTCACAAAATTTTAATCAGTTGCCTTTCCTTCTCTCTATAATTCCTTGTTGTAACCAAAGAATTATTGCATTTGCCTCTATATTTTTGTACGACTTTGACACATTGCGCTGGAAGTTTACCTGGGAAGAGCCAGTATCTTGCTTTATGCAAATACATTGTCTTGTCCGAGGACATCACGCATGGCCGTGGTGGGGGATCGAACCCACGACTGTGTAATCAGAGGCCCGAAACTCTACCACTAGACCACGTGCCCCACATATTATAAATTTGAAGGGTAGTTCATCATATTTATATTATATATACAATTTCCGGGATTACCGGACTCGCCCCTAACGGTTTTAACGGTCATAAATGTTAAAATGTTGGGTGGGGATGGGGTTAACGATTTAGAATTTTTACGTACCCTGAAGTTTTGCGTCATCTTCCTTCACTTTCAGAACGGTAAAAGCCAAAACTATTGCCAAGGCAACTGTGGCAAGAGCAAACAGGACGACCAAGAATACCAAGAGTCGTGTGTGCGGCCGCCGGTAGGTCACATCGCCATTGGCAACGCTCTCTGAACTGAAATAAATAAAAGTTAAGTTTGTTTAAATTAGTTAAACATAAATAGAACATTTGTTTAAACCTATACTCGGCAGTGCTTCAGGTGGAATTAATCGACAATGCTGACTTCAAATGGTGACGGTTAACAACACTCAGTACTGGTTCTACCCAGGAAGCGGGCTCGAGAGCGGTTTATATAAGCTCTGAGCTTTCATCGCAATCGAGCTAAAATAAATTAGTATAAATTAAATAGTGAGGGTTACAAAACAAAAGTTTAGATTTCTCAAATAATATCAAATTATTTTATTTCTCAATATGTACAATTAATATAGAACCACAGCGGTCGTCTAGGAGTAGAGCGTCTGCCTCGCACGCGGAATGTTAATATTGTTGTATTGAAAAAGTGTCCTTTTTATTGCCTATGTTTTTACACATATCGTTTAAAAAACACTCTAAAAAGTGTTTGTTTGTTATAGCGTCACCCCTATTGAAAGGGCCAGCCACACTGGGAGTGTGAGACACCGGCTTCATTTTTGCGCAATTACTTCCCGAAAACTATCCTTAATAGGCGTCAGGCTGTTATACATTCGATAACCATCAATTTAACTAGCTGCTGGGTGAGTAACCGGCCGCAACAACAACAAAAAAACAAGTGCTTCCACTGGGATTCGAACTTTCGACCTAATTGTCCTTTTTATTGCCTATGTTTCGTCACATATCGTTTTTGAATTTAAAAATAAAACGAACACTGTATGTTTCTCACATTTCTTTCTTTAGAAAATATATCCAATTTATTATTAGTATCACAATATAATAAACTTTTAGTTGTATAAAAGTTCTTATAATAACATTAATGTTTTAATCATTTATTTATATTATCAGTTATAACAGAAATACACACCCCATTCCATATTTCATTGTGACCTATTTCATATAAACCATCGAGAACGACTATGTCTCCGATAGCTTATTCAAGATTATATAAACAAGAGTCCCAAGATGGACCTAAGTCGCTCATCTTGTTTCACATGTCACTTTCTTTCAAACTTATCATAGTTATTGATGAGAAAAAAATATCTGTTTTCTCATAGCATTTCCATGAAAAGTGAAAGTCACTCTACTGGGCTCCAATGAATACTTTTCCCTAATTTCAAGCAGACTCCTTACATACTAGTATCTGAAAAAAAACTCATACAGCGATAGAAAATTCCGATCTTATGTATAGGTAGGCATTTACTTTGAACAAAAATTGACTATTCACTATTTTATCCCTTTTTTTTATCCCTGCCGGCTTTTTATGGATATTAAATACCCGTTAAAAGCCACGAGCTCAACTGTTATGACCCGACAATATTCCAGACCTCAAGCTATTTGAAATAATACGTAAAATAGGTGAGAAAAAACAGTATTATCTGTTTTCCCATAGCATTCCTATGTAAAAATCAAAGTCCACTTACGGGAACCCAGTATACCCTAGCAGCCCTTTTATTTGAACAACTTTGAAACCCCTATTGCTAGGGGACATTTAAATCTGGCACACTTTGAAACCCCTATTGCTAGGGGACATTTAAATCTGGCACATCACTGCTGCTCCTTTATTTATATCAAATCCCCTTTAAAGGACCCTGCCTCAACTGTTATATTTAAAGGGATTATATTGGGATATTACTGTCAATTCCCTGTCCTAAATACACACGCCCAGCATGAAGATACACCTATAACTTAGAGATATACGCGTCTAAAGTGTCTAATTGCATAACCTCTTTATTACAAACATCGAGTTTCTGAAGCCACGTTTTCGTTTTTGTTTACATTTGCCAATTTCAACGAACCGCTTTCGGGTTTTCGATCAATCATCGGATAACATCGTGAAGACTCGTTCCCAGTCGCGTTTTCGAGAGTTTAAGGAGTTCAATGTAAACATTGCGCAATACTTTACTGCGGGACGTATTAAAGTTTTGGCCAATATTCAATTACTGTTAATTTGATAACTTTCAAGTAAATAAAGGTTATACGTCAATACGTAAGCATTATTTTGTGTACAATAACAATCAAAAAAGAGCAATTGATATTGCATTAAAAGGACACAATATTTTGCTGTTAGGCTCTCTTTTTTGATTGTTATTCATTTTGACAGTGCGAGAATATTTTGACAAACCAGCGCGAAAATTCACGTAAGGATGTTTACCCTTTTCAGCTTGATGATTAGTTAATTGGGGATATCCAACAGCCAATCAAATGACTTCTTTCAAAAGACAGTTTGAATGACATCACGTGACACAATATGGCCGGCTGAAACCCTCATCCCTGATGAACGAGGAATTTATCTTGATTTTTACTAATAGCAACCATATCCCACGGGTATTGCTGTTGGTGAGTACTAGTTTTACAATTATAAATTGAATTCTTTCAATTCTTTGCCTTGCCACAGTCGAATCACGTAGTTTACCCTTGTAAAATATGACGGCGATCGTGTACGCGACCTTGTTCGACTAAACAAAAAATACAATTTTCGAGGTGATCGAGCATAGATTTCTCAGCTATCGTGCATACTATGTGTTTGATGTTAATGTATATGGGTAGATAAATGTCTTAGCTCAACGTAGCTACAAGGAAAGTGTATTTAACTTCGCTGCTATAAATTTTATTAGGGCGAGAACGAGTTGAGGGGTGAAATTCGAAATCGGTGAGTTCCACCCCTTGTCTATATTTACACTATATATAACTAAAAATACGTGCTGGCCCCCTTTGCGCGCAAGCGTTCACCGGGCCGATTATGAGTTTTCGGCCCGGGCCGATAAGCGATAATCAGCGCGTGAAGGCAAAAACAGGCTTAAAACACGCCCATTCTTGTTACTATATATAGTAACATGTGTATTAAAATAGAAATAATACCTCAAATAGAGCAGAAAAGCAGAATTTTCCGTTTTCCCGTTGTATGTAAAAGTCCTCTCTGAGCCCTAATCAATCCTAGCCCCTTTATTTGAACAAATCTAAAACTCCTATTTGTAGGGATCATTTATACCAAATATGAATGAATTTGATTTGACGGTTCTTGAGAAGAAGATTTTTAATGCAAACTGCCCTGTGTTAAACTAACATATCCCTCTACAAGGAAGGACGCATGAAACTTCGCTCCAGTCTTCAAAGTTGGTCAACTTCGTGATTATTGTATTGAACTACGATGATGATGATGATGATGATGACCAGTCTTTACAACCGCGACGGATGTCTCTGCTTTGATGATTGGTAGAGACATCTATTTTAAAATTTCATCGATTTTATGCTCTTAACGTGGCCCTTGACAGGATCGTTTTGATTTCATCAAGAGACCAATAACCAGCGGTACAACATATAACATGATAGCAACACTCACATCTATAGGGACTTCAGCTCCACAACAGGAATTCAGCCGACTTGGGACCGTTGAAAATGGAACGACACTGAGAAAATGGTGTGACTTAAAGTAAGATAAAACTGATTTATGTTATCGTGACAAATGACCGAAGCCAGTTTCTCGGTAATCCGAGACTTCAGTGACGTCAATTGAGATTTTGGTAACATCAGAATGAATGTAAACAGACCACCGGGGATGAAAGCGTCGGAAGATATATACCCGTGACTAGCGCCGACTTATGATTTAATTCGATATAAATGTTGAGCTGAAACATCCCTTTATGTGTTCGTTCGTAGAAATCAGTCACGATTGTTCAGTAAGAAATTGGCAATACGTGCCAGTGTAAAAAATGCATATTCAGAATCGATGCAACAACTCGCACATAGATATAATTTTCGACACTAGACAAAAATGAACCTTTCAATGCTTTCGAGAGAAAAAAATATAATTTGAACTCGAGTAAATAACTCGAACACATCTATATTTTTTTTATGACAAAAAAAAATTGAACTTACTTCGTGTCGAGAGAATATTCAGAATTGTCTACCAGCACCCTGTTATCACTGTACCTGGCCCTCAGTCGCGTGACCATGCCCCTGATTTGTTTCGAGGCCATTACTAGACAGTGGCCATTATATTAGTGTCATCGTTGACATGCCACACACGGAAATGTAAACAAACCCTAGTCCAGTGTAACCTAATAACCAATACACGCCACTACGTTAGTACACGGCAGTAACTCGGCTATGACACATGTTTATTGATTCAATTTCCTCTCGCATTGCAATCAATATAGCTATGGAGGAAATAAGTTAAAAAAATGAGCTAGAGAAGAATTTGAAAATTTGGGCCATATATTGTTAATATGTCTCTATATTACATAATGCATGTGTATAGGTAGGTTATAGACCATGTAGTGATCTTCTAACGAATTAAAAGGGAATATATATATATCATGAAAAAATGCAATAAATGTCTAAAAAAAAATTAATCATTTTGAAATGGATAAAAAGCATCTCATTATCATAAATAGATAAAATCCGATTGGTTTGGTATATCAAATACACCAAAACGTGACAAAATCGATGTTTTAACCGAAGTGGTATCCCCGTTCTAAAAATAGACCGTATATATCGTTATTCGGACTCGTTCTAAGATGAAACAAATTTCACAATGTATGACGGATCAAACTGAAATGAAAATGAAATCCCGTGACCCATTTAATACTCACACACTTCGTTGTCATTCTAAGCGGGAAATCTATTTTAGTCTAACCTAGGCGCGTAGCCCAAGTGAGAAACCTCCTTTCAACATATTATTTTGGCATGTTTAAAAAGATATCATTTTCCGTTTAATAAGTTGTTGTATGGTGTATAGCGTCGCTTTCAATAATTTTTCAGTCACGTTGCAACGATGCCGAGACAGTACGTTATACTGTATTTTATGGTGTATGATCAGGGTCAAAAGCACACAATTTCGATTAGATATGGTTATTTGCTACTAGCGCTTCAGAGTGCAACCAGCTGATATCATACATGTGCATACATTTATTTATCATTCAATATGATCGTGCAAATATTAAATTTTTAAAAAATATTTAAACTTCTTTTACTAATAATCATATCATAATTCTATGTTTATGAAATAGAAACATCTTATGGTGCCTACATTTTCAATATTCATGCTTTTTAAATCCACCTGTACTGGTCGCGCTTTTAACGCTGAATGACCGATTACCGCCAAATGTGCGCGGTATACCCGTGCACATACACTAACTCCCTCTTTCGAAGACTGTTATACAAGAGAAAATAATTTTCTTCTAATTCAAATCTTCAAAAGAAGAAAATTATATTTTTCAATATCGTGTAGTATCATAATAGCTCTCTGTTCAGTAGACATTCAGTTCAATGTTCAGCAGACAGTCGCGTAATTTGGGTATGTAATGTTTACGATTCAAAATGCTATGGGACACAAATTAACCTTATTGTGTAAATATTTGCAGGGTATGTTATTGAATAAGTGATGTACGTTGAAAACTAATTCAAAATGTTATGTTAGTAACTAGCTACTTGATAAGATGAGATGATCATGGACACAATGAACAGAATAAATTATATTTGATACGAGTATTTCAAAGGTGTACAGTTTAGAGATTGTATCTAGACTTCGTATTTAAATTTTATATGCAATATCTCATGTTGAAAATGTAGTTTTATGTTAAAATGATGTGTGTTTTTCTCAAAGGCAAATAAATTACTGTATTCATAATCAACGTAGATTTATACAATTAGTCTTTATTTACACATGCATAATTAAAAAAGTATTGACCTGCCATCTTATACAGTATGTTGAAAATGGTGCATATTTATAATATCTAACAAAATCAAAAGCAAATTGCTTTCCAATGTTACATTTCCACAGTTTCAATAACTGTGATGTATGAACAAACTGTTGATATGTTTGTACAATGTGCGACACAAATTATCAGGTTTACCGTGTTTATGTGTATTTAATCAATACTTAAACGTAAGCATATACATATTAAGTATATATTGTTTATGATAAATAACCCTAATATTGCTATAAAAAATGTGAGTTGTTTGTCTAAGTTGTTTCTTGGAGATAGCTGGTAATGTCGTAGTCATAGTTGTTGTCATGTAGCTGGTGATGACTAGATACCCGTAGATGAACCAACAGACGAGCTCAGTAATCTGGTTAATTGTAGTCATATACCGGATTGAAATCCAACCAACTCGTCGTTGGTTTCGTACGAGAGACCAGTACAGCCCATGTTGAAATGATGATAAAAGTCTTGTTGATAAGATGGTTCACGTCGAAAGCCACGTTAAAAAACATAAAAACGATGATATGTTCATCAAAGTCCCTCCATATAGAAGTGATGGGACCGTGACCAACTTAGAAGACTGGAGCTTGCCAATGAGACGTCCTTCCCGCTCGACAGCCGCGTGAAGAGTAATGATGATGCAAATTCGCAAACAATTGTTCTTTACTTTAACGGTTTTAATTTAAACCCGACATTGTCTTCCACCAGGAAATAGATGCGAATAATTTCATCTTGTTATCAAAAGAAAATTACTCAACTGCGACAAGAGGTCATAAAGTCACAACCCCTCAACTTTATGACCACAATTAACACGTGCTATCAAGGAATTATATATCACATATACGTTGTACATTGATGAGACTGAAATATAGGTCCTTGTGTTGTGTACAGTATGGAAAACAGCAAAACAGTTATCTTAATAAAATTGATTGAAATACAAGTGTTTTTAATAAGTCAGAAGCAGGTGTTGAATATTTATTAGTATAAATGTTTGTATCAAATTCAAGAAAGTTTTATAGCTTATAAAGTGGAACGAATAAATAGAACTGGTAAATATCTTCGTGTACATTTATACATTTTTTTAAAAAAAGAATAAACAGTTTTGTGCTTTAACGACTTAGTATTCAATTGAGTTGTTTTAAAGAGTAATTGATGAATGAATTTCATTCGGTAACTTGTCGCATCCAACTGATTTACAACTGTATCTCTAAATTGATGCTTACTTTTATAAAGTTATGCTTATTTAGAAAGTAAAACATGTATACTGGTATATGGATTTTTAAGAGTTGGAACCTCTAATTGGTTAATGTTTCAATAAAACATTATTTTTTTTTAATTTGAGTAGCCTAACATTTGTGTAGTGAAAATACTTTGTCAAAACAAATACTATCATTACTCCGACATTTTAAGTTTTCAATCCATAATACATTTGAATTCTGAGCAAAACTGTTTTATAACTTATCAACAATTATATCAGCTTTACTTTGGTAATATAATTATTAAATTCAGACATTATTTCAAAAAGTTATTTAAGAAATGCTATGGGTGCCATCCTAAATTTGAGCTGTGTGTATTCGATTGTCGTTAGCTTCCTCCGATCTCTGCAACGATTTTGGAACGAAGCTTCGGATTGGCTAATCCCAAAGACCTTAGTACAGCGGTATGTTGATAGCGGTGCATCGTTAAAATATAGCGGTGGACCGATAAAATATAGCGGTGCACCGATATTACATAGCGGTGTATCGTTGAAATATAGCGGTGCACCGATATTACCGCTATATAACGGTACATCGATATATTGTAAAGATGGACCGCCACTTTTAACGGTGCACCGATATATTTTAACGGTGCAACGGTATATTTTATCGGTGCACCGTTAAAACAAATATAATAGCGGTGCACCGGTACCGGTGCTTTTGACCCTGATCGTACACCATATACCACACTGGAGTAATGATTCCCCACTAAGTCACATACTGACACCAGGCTAACCAGAACTAGATGCTGAGCGCCAAATTTGGAAGCTTCTAGTACCATTTCAAGTCTTTTTTATGACCCGACCGGGATCGAACCCACGTCATTCCACATGCGTGGCAGACACTCTATCACTAGCAAGAGTTCATTAATTCTTATGAGCACAAAATGTAAACTCATTTATAATTTATAAAAGGAAGAGTGTTATTTTAAAGCGAAATCACCCCCAGCCACAAACTACATAAAGTATCCTTCTCGCAACCCCTCACTCCCTCCTTCCCTCATCACCTAAGTAAAAGTGTACATGTAAAGATAAACAAACAAATGTAAAATGATGATTAATCATCAACGAACATGAACACATACACACAGACGATCCTTTTTTCCCTTGTGTTCAGTCGACTGCATTTACATATACGTCAATATAAAGCTTGACGTGATTACTAGTATATCCGTTGTTAATACGTTAAATTAATTAATGCAGTCATGTAGGTAAATTTTGTTACTAGTATATCAAGGATGGAATAAACGGAATGATCAGCTATTTAAAGTAGAGATAGAGATTTCAGTATCTGATAGTAAATATTCCACCATTAACAATTGAATGGACTATAACGCCATTTTCAACACATTTCAGATTATATATGGCACATCCAGTTGTATTGGTGGAGGAAAACCTCAGGATGAATCTGAGCAGAATCACCCTCCACAAGTAACTGGCAAACTTTTTTTACATAACTTGAAGATTTTGGATCGAGCGGGACTCGAACCTAAGACCTTAGCGCTGAGAGGTAAATGATATCGAGACCGAGCGTTAGACGACTCAGCCATTGTTCAAAACTACCACATCGACAAGACTGCGGAGAAGAGTAACAGCACGCATGGCTTCCTTCGACGCAAACTGCACATCGACAATAAAGAGGTAAATATACGGCCTATAAAACACTCATGTGACCAAACCTGGAGTATTGTTCCACAGTCTGAAACCCGTACACCAAGGATCAGAAACATTAACTTGAGATGGTACAGAGAAGACCTGCCAGATAAATTATGTGACATATATATCACAATACCAGCGATCTCTCCTCCATGCTAGACAACCTGAGATGGGAGACATTAGAATCCCGCCGGACCAAAGCCCAGCTGACCATGATGTTCAAGATTGCCAACGACCTTGAGGACAGTCCCTAGTGTTGCTGTGCCGGCCGTGGCCACTGTAACTGGAGAGGACTGGGTTGAGGAGACGCAAACGTAGCTGGACACACTGTATTCTTATTTCTACCTTTAAATTATCCAACCTCTTCTGACTGTCTTGTTTCTGGTATAACGTCAGTGTTCTGCATAGTAAAAGCTGGTGTACCTCAGGGCTTCGTCTTAGGCCCGCTTTTATTTTTTATCCCCCGCCAGCGCTCGTAAAGCGGAGCCGTCCGTGCATGTGTCTGTCTGCGTGCGTGCGTCCCCTGTTGTAAGCACCGTATCTCCTTCAGTTGTCATTGGAATTTTAAATAACTTGGCACAAATGTTCACTAGGACAAGACGATGTGTCATGCGAACGACTTGGGCCTGTTCGTCAAAGGTTTAGGTCATAGCTCAAGGTCAAGTGTTTGGAAATCCAATGTATACACTGTGTTTCCTCTTGTCCAGACCGTATCTTCTTTAGTTGTGATTGGAATTTTAAATAACTTGGTACAAAAGCTCACTAGGACAACACGATGTGTCATGCGAATGACTTGGATCTGTTCGTCAAAGGTCAAGGTCACAGATCCGTCCGTCCGTTCGTTGCTGTCCGGACCTTATCTTATTTAGTTGTGGTTGGAATTTTAAATATTTTAACACAAACGTTCACTATGACAAGACGATGTGTCATGCCAATGACTTGGGTCTGTTCGTCAAAGGTCAAGGTCATAGCTCAGTGGCAAGTGTTTTAAAATCCAATGTATACACTGTGTTCCGTCCTGTTCGGACCGTATCTTCTTTGCTTGTGATTGCATTTTTTTAAATAACTTGGCACAAATGTTCACTATGAAAAGACGATGTGTCACGCGACGGACTTGGGTCTGTTCGTCAAAGGTCAATGTCACAGCTCGGTCCGTCCATCCGCTGCTATCTGGACCTTATCTTCTTTAGTTGTTATTTGAATTTTAGATAACTCGGCACAAATGTTTAACTAGGACAAGATGATGTGTTATGCCATGATGGGAATGACTTGGGTCTGTTCTTCAAAGGTTAAGGTCACAGCTTCGTCCGTCCGTCCACTGCTGTTCGGACCGTATCTTCTTTAATTGTGGTTGAATTTTGAATGAACTCGCACAAATGCTAACCCGCCGAAGACGATGTGTCATGCAAATGAGTTTGGTCTGTTCGTCAAAGATAATTTTTCTTTTGGTTTAGGGTTATAACTTACATATTTATGGTTCGATTTAGAACATCACACCATTGCTCACTGGGACAAGACAATGTGTCATATAACAGTCGGCTACGTATTTCAGTTTGCGGCATTAACATGTGATTTATGTGCTCGGCGACTTTTTCATTTTGCATTATATAAATTGGATCTATCTAAGTGAATATTGTTAAAAGTTTGCCATATGTATATTTCACTGTCATATAAGTTCATTATGTAGCTTGTCCTCGTGGGCTTTGAATCCATTTGGAATCTGTTGATTCGTTACATGGTGTTAAGCAACGCTTTTAATAATTTTTCAGTTATATCGCTATGGTGTCTAATTGACACAGTATTCTAAGTGCTGACACACTGATGTATCATGCCGCAGCCACATGGTATGATACCCCACCCAGTCACATTATACTGACACCGGTCTGACCAGACCTAGAACTATCCTCTAAAAGCTTTTAGTATCATTTTCAAGTCTTTGGTATGAACCCGACCGGAGAGTGAGCCCCCGACGGACGCTCTACCTCCAGACCACCGCTGCTGAGTAAAACTACCAGACTATCAAGAAACGATGCATAACGCAAATGTAAAAGCATCACAGTATATTTTTCTCACTCCTTAGTTCGTACTAATTAATTTACTCACCTCTCGCCCAGCCGGAACGACTTCATTGTGAATAATAACACAGAGTGGACCTCGCACTTATCTACTTTTATATTTTGAGCAAAGTCCTTTTTATCACAAAAGTATTAATTATGCCGTGCAACTAATGCATACATATGTCCTTTCTCAAACGGAATCCACGTTCACACGCACGTAGGTATTGTATATACAATGACATGCAATACCTACTTATTACAACGTATAACCCGTGACAATCACAAAAACTGCATAATATACAAAATAGTTACATTACATATGCGGATCCAGGATTTCCCTACGTGTTCGTAGAATTTATCAAATCAGATGAGACAAGTGTCTCAATATGTGTGTGCCGGTATGGGGGTCAGGTAGGGGAGGTTGATGCGGAGAGAGAACTTCCAGTGCACACAAAGCGGAGTCCCCCGAGGGTTTGGAGTGATATTTGGTGTGCGTTTGTGCCTGTTCACCAAAACAGGTGTAAAGAGTTCCCTTTCCATTGCGTCTCATACCATGTGAGTGGCTATGAGCGTGCGTTTGTATATATAGGTACAGACGTATAAATAGTATCAGCTTTCTAAAACCGAAGGAAATAGTTCCACATTTGAGTTCCGTGAATCGCCGATTATTCTACTTTAGTTTGGAGATGCTTAGACCTATTTTCTATACGTTGTCATAGTGTTACTGTATATTTGATTAATTAATTGCTCTTTTGGTACTCATCTATCTAATAAGCCAAGCGGATGGATACATAACCGATTGTCGCCCAGGCGACCCCGAGTTCGAATCCCGCGGGCGGCAAATATTTTTTTGTCATTTCACTAGCAATACTATTTTTTTTACAATACTCTATAAACGACTATCCTATAAAATACATGTAGGTTACAAAAAAAGAAAAAAAAAACTATTTGCCATACATGAATAGGGCTTATGGATTTATCTTTGCACATATCTAGCAACGATTTTTGTTGTTTTTTATGAATATTATTTGCATAATTGATCTAGGAAATCGCACTTTTTAAGATCGATATATACATATACAGTATATTGACTCTGTGTTAACGATGTGTTGAGCGTCAAAACTTCTTTGAAATAAATGTCAACTTCGATATCGAACATTTGAAATACAGTCTAACCTGTCTTAAACAGCCAGTCAAGTGAAGGGGCAAAAAGTTGCATTTTAAGACAGGTTGTTGCTTAATACAGGTTAATTTACTCTAAAAGCATAGATATGGGAAATAACAAATATGGCTGTTTAAGACAAGTGGCTGCTTAATAGAGGGGATCACTTACACAGGTTTGACTGTATATATCATCTGGGAGATTAACTTTCTGTGAAATTATAATTCAACTTGACTATTCAATTTTGAATTAATTTTAAACTTTTTTATAGAGATATTTTGTAAAAAAATGTGCATGCATCTTGATCATCTTGAAAATTGGGCTTTCTAAGAAATAGAGAATTTAGCTTGTAGACTGAACATTGATGATATTTACAACGCATAATACGTCGGTTATCTTGGATATTGGCCATTCTTTGATGCATTATTCAACTTGGAAGTTGGACATTCTTAAATGCATTATTTAACTTGGATATTGGACATTCTTTGATGCATTATTCAACTTGGAGATTGGACATTCTTAAATGCATTATTCAACTTAGAGATTGGACATTCTTTAATGCATTATTCAAATTGGAGATTGGACATTCTTTAATGCATTATTCAACTTGGAGATTGGACATTCTTAAATGCATTATTCAACTTGGAGATTGGCATTCTTAAATGTATTATTGGACATTCTTTAATGCATTATTCAACTTGGAAGTTGGACAGTCCTAAATGCATTATTTAACTTGGATATTGGACATTCTTTGATGCATTATTCAACTTGGAGATTGGACATTCTTAAATGCATTATTCAACTTAGAGATTGGACATTCTTTAATGCATTATTCAAATCGGAGATTGGATATTCTTTAATGCATTATTCAACTTGGAAGTTGGACAGTCCTAAATGCATTATTTAACTTGGATATTGGACATTCTTTGATGCATTATTCAACTTGGAAGTTGGACAGTCCTAAATGCATTATTTAACTTGGAGATTGGACATTCTTTGATGCATTATTCAACTTGGAGATTGGACATTCTTAAATGCATTATTCAACTTAGAGATTGGACATTCTTTAATGCATTATTCAAATTGGAGATTGGACATTCTTTAATGCATTATTCAACTTGGACATTGGATATTCTTAAATGCATTATTCAACTTGGAGATTGGCATTCTTAAATGTATTATTGGACATTCTTTAATGCATTATTGGACATTCTTTAATGCATTATTCAACTTGGAGATTGGACATTCTTAAATGCATTATTCAACTTGGAGATTGGACATTATTTAATGAATTATTTAACTTGGAGATTGGACATTCTTAAATGCATAATTCAACTTGGAGATTGGACATTCTTAAATGCATTATTCAACTTGGAGATTTGACATTCTTTAATGCATTATTCAACTTGGAGATTGGAGATTGGGCATTCTGTAATACATTATTCAACTTGGAGATTGGACATTCTTTAATACATTATTCAGCTTGGAGATTTGACATTCTTTAATACATTATTCAACTTGGAGATTGGGCATTCTTTAATACATTATTCAACTTGGAGATTGGGCATTCTTTAATACATTATTAAAGTTGGAGATTGGACATTCTTTAATGCATTATTCAACTTTGAGACTGGACATTCTTTAATGCATTATTCAACTTGGAGATTGGGCATTCTTTAATGCATTATTCAACTTGGAGATTGGACATTCTTTAATGTATTATTCAACTTGGAGATTGGGCATTTTTTAATGCATTATTCAACTTGGAGATTGGGCATTCTTTAATGCATTATTCAAGTTGGAGATTGGGCATTCTTTAATGCATTATTCAACTTGGAGATTTGGCATTCTTTAAAGCATTATTCAAGTTGGAGATTGGACATTCTTTAATGCATTATTCAACTTGGAGATTGGACATTCTTTAATACATTATTCAACTTGGAGATTGGACATTCTTTAATACATTATTCAACTTGGAGATTGGGCAGTCTTTAATACATTATTCAACTTGGAGATTGGGCATTCTTTGATACATGGGACGTCAATATTTGTTAAAGTCTCATCCGAAAGACTGATAAGTATTTTCAATTGGAGGAGCAGGTGATCGAACCTGCGATCCCTGAGTTCACAGTCTAAGGCCTTAACCACTGGACCACTAGTCCATCCATACAGTACGGATGAGGAGTGTTCATATGTGCCGCAATGCAGAAAGTCACTTTAGAAAATTTCTAGTTTTCTGCATTTTTATGACGCAAACACGGTGGTTGCACGATCAACATATATGTTACATTGTAAAGGGTTATTCTGAAGTAATCCGATATAGTGTGCACTTCAGGATTAGCCTTAGAGCGCGTCATTACGAACATTTCGCGAACAGTCTGAACTATTCCTAGTCTGACACAAGTCCACGGCTAAGTATCCTGATATCACATCTACTTGTTATATCAAGATATATAAGAATAATCAAATACTAGATAAAGCTATTAAAGTCGGATGATGTGCTTTTTAATTGTGAATATAAAAGTGCATATGAAGATTGTGCAAATGGGAAAATAAATAGGTTATCAAGTGTAAAATATATGTTACATAACTATGGGTTTATGTATGTTTGCGGGATGATCCAACTAATGGTATAAATAAAAAAAAATTTCAATATTTCGCCAAAGAGTAAAGATTGTTTTATTCAAAACTGGAATGCAGATCTCATATCAAATATAGTTCTCAACGTTTTATACAGAAATGTAAAATTAACTTTTGATTTCTCAGAAAAAAATGTGTACGCCTACAGTGCTCAAGTAAGCTACGCTCCCCGGTTTGTATGGATTTTGTCAATGTCAGGTTGAATAGGAATTGTTTGTTTTTTGTTTTAATCACTAACTGCTATAGCAACCATTTGTATTCATAGCCACTGATCGTAGCAAAGCTTACCAGGGCTTATGTTTAATTGTTGAAACATGCGACATCAGTCATGTGATGTTTTTAATACTGATCAATTTTCAACGGTTTTGATCAGAATTTAATGTTGAAATGTGACCCGGCTCAATTTTCAACATTGAAAAATAACCTTGGTGTCATTTTTCAACGGGGTCAAAATTTAATGTTACACCGGCCTTGTCTTGTTCCATACATTGAACTTTTCAGAGATATGACTCGGACATAGCACATCCACAATGATTTTCAAAATATATAATTTTATTACAGTTTTATACAGCATTATCGTGCATGCATTGTGTCAAACTGTATTGAAAGCCCAGCACATGTGAATAATATATCAGGTTTACTTTGATCGTATATCAGAATTTTAACGAAAATTAACGATAGCACAATCAAAAACTACCACATCCTTATTAAAAATTACAACATCAAAATCGCGACGGTGTCTACTCGAGTCATTATTCCAAGCGCTGCCACACAGAAGTATCATGCCGAAGGCACATGGTATAATACCTCGCTCAGTTACATTATACTGCCACACAGGAGTATCATGCCGCAGGCACATGGTATAATACCTCGCCCAGTCACATTATACTGCCACACAGGAGTATCATGCCGCAGGCACATGGTATGATACCTCGCCCAGTCACAGTATACTGCCACACAGAAGTATCATGCCGCAGGCACATGGTATGGTACCTCGCCCAGTCACATTATACTGCCACACAGGAGTATCATGCCGCAGCCACATGGTATAATACCTCGCCCAATCACATTATACTGCCACACAGGAGTATCATGCCGCAGGCACATGGTATAATACCTCGCCCAGTCACATTATACTGCCACACAGGAGTATCATGCCGCAAACACATGGTATGGTACCTCGCCCAGTCACATTATACTGTCACAGAGGAGTATCATGCCGCAGGCACATGGTATGGTACCTCACCCAGTCACATTAAACTGCCACACATGAGTATCATGCCGCAAGCACATGGTATAATACCTCGCCCAGTCACATTATACTGCCACACAGGAGTATCATGCCGCAGGCACATGGTATAATACCTCGCCCAGTCACAGTATACTGCCACACAGAAGTATCATGCCGCAGGCACATGGTATGGTACCTCGCCCAGTCACATTATACTGCCACACAGGAGTATCATGCCGCATGCACATGGTATAATACCTCGCCCAGTCACATTATACTGCCACACAGGAGTATCATGCCGCAGGCACATGGTATAATACCTCGCCCAGTCACATTATACTGCCACACAGGAGTATCATGCCGCAGACACATGGTATGGTACCTCGCCCAGTCACATTATACTGTCACAGAGGAGTATCATGCCGCAGGCACATGGTATGATACCTCGCCCAGTCACATTATACTGCCACACAGGAGTATCATGCCGCAGGCACATGGTATAATACCTCGCCCAGTCACATTATACTGCCACACAGGAGTATCATGCCGCAGGCACATGGTATAATACCTCGCCCAGTCACATTATACTGCCACACAGGAGTATCCTGCCGCAGGCACATGGTATGGTACCCCGTCCAGTCACATTATACTGACACCGAGCCGACCAGACCATATCTCCTAAAGGCTGAGTGAACCCTCGACCTTCCGCATGCGATGCGGACATGTTGGAATAGACTTAGTGCTTTTGTTCGATTTTGTTTGAATGTTTTAGCGACTTGTTATGCGATCGTAGGTTAACATACGATCAGTTAAACTAACCACTCTTTCCTGGATTCCTGAAAGGTTTCTACATCAGAATGATAATTAACCACATCACAGGAACGGTTCCACAACACAACTAAAATTACCGTAAAAGAAAAGTTTAGTTTTTTATATATATATTTATATATCATTACTGATCAACCAACATCAAATCATTAAGATTGCATCATTGCTTAAATTTACTTCTTGTTCATAAATAATATTTTAAAAAACCCACTTACTTATTAACAGTCATGCTGGTCAACTCAGTTTGTTTCACGATTTTAATCTAGGCCAATTAATCCGTGAAGTAGTCACGTGACTGGTATATCTGTCAACCCAAACACGCGTAAGATAACTCCGTCATAGCAAATTGAATGACATAGGCGAACACCACAATATCATAGAAATGAAAATATTTACTGACGGTTTGTTGTTGATCGTTATTTGTTCAAATAAAACCCACGAAGCGGATTTCAGACATGGCTATCACCAGACGACCAAAATGGAAACTTCTGCTGCAGGTTACTTTGTAAGTGGAACGACTTACTTAAAAAGACTGACAGGTTAATATTTATTGATATACACGGATGAAAATTCAGGTGCCACCTTAAGATTTTCTTTTATAACTTTTTGAAAGTTTGTCTGAATTTAATAAGTTTGATACCAAAGTAAAGCTGACGAAAATGTTAACTTTTTTCCAATTATCAACCTTCTGAATTAAAATAAATACGCGTTGAAAACTGAAAAATGTTTATAAAATATAGTGTACTTATTTAACATGAGAAAATTATCACAAAAATATATGTAAGCGTAAAATTTGTTCATTTTTTAAATATAAAAAAAGAAAAGTTTATCAGCTTATGGAACAATCAAGCCCTTTACGCGAACTATCATGCCTTGAACCATTTACAAGAGTTATGCCCCGTTTCAAAATAGCAACTAAAGTATTAAACTAAGGGTTTGTCACAATTGCCGTGTGTTCCTTAAACAGAATTTGCGTACTGATCGCTGATTATGCGGTGTAGTAGCTGTATGTGTAACGTACACGTTGTACAGGGTGATCATAAGAGAGACTATATAGAAAAGTTATAAAATAGTAATGTATGTAAATTATATGGTTGGCATGATTGGAGATATTTACTTTTAAACTGCAATAGATAATCTGATTGTTTAATAAAACTTGATCTGAGATGGAATTCCAATGATAATGATGATGATGATGATCATGAAAAGAAACTTTATAATTACAAGTACTCCAACAATTTTAAACACGTTGCTGGCAATGGTCTCGTTTTGTGGAGAAAGAATTTGTATTTGTATTTCTGAGGTGAATGGAAATAACGATATTTGAAAACGAGATTTCGCGAGATAATAAGTGAATATGCGAGCGTATAATATAATAATAAATAATTATAAAAAAAAAATAATTATGATAATAATGATACTACTACTACTGCTACTGCTACTGCTGCTGCTACTACTGCTACTGCTACTGCTACTGCTACTGCTACTGCTACTACTACTACTACTACTACTAATAATAATAATAATAGTTGTAATAATAATAAATAATTATAACAATTCATATGTAAATAAAGAGAGAAATGACATATGCATATCAAAGCTTATTCTAATTGCTGACTTAATAATATTTCAGTTGATAAGTACAAGCCCACATTGCAGTTAATACGTATAGTACTGTTTACTTGATCACGGCTGAAAACGGATTTTACTTAAGAAATCTAGGTCAAAGTCATTTAGCGGTGTTGATCCAGAACTACTGCAGTCTAGTGTCGGAGATACAGATGACCAACACGGCGTAGAAAGGATTGCAGTCGTGAAACAGACGTTGTTATTGTTAAGGTACTGTGTTCGAAGAAACGTTTACATACATAAATATGGCATTATCATAAAGTTAGCATACTTATATTGAATGATTTTCTAATATTTTTGTGGCAAATATTTAGTTTGCGGAGGGAACGTGATTTTTTTTCCCTGATAGTCCGTTTCCGGCACCGGCCGGACCACAGGGTATTTCCCCACTCTGGTATGTAAACAGAAAGCACTAATGTATACGAGAATTTTGAACTGACATAAAAATGACAATGTTCTTCAGAGTGGCTGTATGACTCAAATTACTGCTATTTATTACATTTGATTGATTAGTATTCCGTTTCAAACGCTGATGATTAGAGTGCCAAAATCAAACACCGCCAAAACTTTTTTTTAAATATGGAAATAAACTAAGACTGAGTTTTCCCTCTCTTTTAATTCTCCGTTAGGTGAAAACTGTTTTTCAGAAATAGAATGCCTTTGACGTTTTTGGTCGTGCAATACCTTAAATGATTAAATTTCAAAACGCCATGATTTAAAGTTTAGCAGAGTTCATCCTCCACACCGTGAAACAATAACACTCTCAGCAATCAATGTCGTTTTATTAATTTTGGAAGTCATTGATGTGTTTCAATGCAATTCTCAATAATTACGTGTGTAGAAAAAAGCTAAATGCATATATATTTTTTAAATGTTTTATTTACAATAAGTGCATATGAACAGCATAATTTTCATATACCAACATGGCGCTTCCGATCGGGTCTGTTAAATAGCAATGTTGGGAAAGCCACAATTGAGCACGTGATTGGTCATTGCTTCAACTGAAAGTTTGATGACGTCACAGCTAGTAAGCGCTCAATTGATATGCATTGTGGGACAGGCATAGAATTCCCTGTTTATTCAATAGGATAATAGATCTGATTCGGGATTATCCGAATATGGAATAGACCAGTGACACTGGATAGACTAAACATGGCGACAATATGTAAGTAAGTAAGTAAACATTTTATTATAGTAACATGTGTACATGTAACATGATATACATACATATAATTTTAAACAACACACCCGGTAAGTAAATAAGTAAGTAAGCAAATAAGTAAAACACCCCCAGTAAACACAAACGGGCCCATATATACCAATTAGGTCAATTCCAACACTTCCGACTGTCAATTAGTGAAATAACATTGTGTTTTATATGGGACCATTTATCATTATAATTTAAAATTATGCAGTGACGCTGTGTGCTTTTTAATCTATTTATATACAGTCAAAACTTAGAGTAAGCAGTCACCTCTATTAAGCAGCCACTTGTCTTTAGAAGTCATATTATTTGCTTTCCCCCATTCCTATGCTTTTAGAACATATTAACCTGTATTAAGCAATAACCTGTATTAAAAGGTCAATTTTATTCCTTCCCTTGACTAGCTGCTTAAGACAGGTTTGACTGTACATGTATAATTTTATATTAACATTGTCGATGCTTTTTGTCTCCAGAAAACGGTAATTTCCTACTTAAACCGGAAGCCATGATCATGTGGTTGGCTGCCATGTTGGTGTTGCCAACATGCATGGCAACTATATTAGATCTGACGCATACTTACGACGAGAAAGTCCTTTACCCACCAGTGGGACCACACGGGGCGGATGGTTTGTTTAATTTTACAATCATGCAGAGAGGATGGGATAAAACACTGAACCAATGGTACGTGCAAAATACACATGTAACGTAACATGGAGAAATAGCCACTGCCTTGTTTGTGTACATTCATGTATACTGAACGGAACAGCTTACCCGTCACCTTATATTTTATGTACCTAACATTTTATGTACCTGGCATTTTATATATTTTCTCAAAAAGTAGCAACGTAATTTTCGTAAAAGTTGGACTTGAGTAAGACAGAACATTTATGCTATGTAACATCATCACTTACGTGTCTGTTAATATCACTATATTGGCGAAGATATTGGACATAATATATTGGCGGGTTAGCTGATCCGTTCAGTATAGTTAGTCATAAATCACAACTAACGGCACCGTTGCAAATTATGGTCTTCTCTTACTAAAACTGTGTTGGACATGGTTAACAAATCACACCATTATATAGTTAAGAGAACACGAGAATACAGTAATTTACAACCAGAACACGGTCTGTCAACGCTTGGTCTGCACAGTCTGACCTATGGAATTAAGCGGAAACTTATGTTCCTGCGAATATCGTCAGTACCTTCAGGCACTATTACTCAACAGATGTTTCTATATATTTAGTTTATCGGGTCCAGTTGTAGGTTGCATCGAAGCTTCACACCTGGTATTTATTAGTCTTGATCATATGAGACGCTTGCTTTTCTAAAAGACAAACGTCTTGACAAGTCCGGCCGAGAGTAAAAATAACGAAAATCGGAAAACGTTTTTGATTTGTTGATTCAAACAATTGGACTTCCTCGGAGATTTCCATAGTATTTCAAAAGAGTATCGTTTGGATGTTTATTTCTACATTCAATATTTTATATTACTACATATTTTCTATGACAAAGATCTTGTACAATAAATATTATATCAAAACCATTGCAGAGGTGTGTTTGTTTCAGCCAATCAGATTTTCTTCCAAAGCCAAACGTTTCTTCTGCACAACTTGTCAAGACGTTTGTGTTTTAGAAAAGCAGGCGTCACATACATGATCAACACTAGATATTTGTGACAATTACCAATAAACTGCCTATTATCTTTTGTGCATCAGAACAGATTTTGCTTTATTTAAACTAGTCGATACCGCTATACTATCGTCTATGCTTATTTACACGGACTGATCTCAAAGCTGCCCAAAAGTTTTTGAAACCTTGGATTGAGGTTTCTCCAAGAGGGCCGGGCTTATTGTTATCTTTTATTGTATGTTCTAATCTCCAGTAAAAAGAAATAAAGAATTTGAATTGAATTGAATGTTGAGTATCAAAAGAAGACACAGAAATATGAAACTTACCTTTTTTTTGTCGTATTGATTTACATTCATAGCTTATATAATTATGTTTAAAATCGAATTGCCGGGCCCGATTAGCTCAGTCGGTTAGGCGTCTGACTATCAATCCAGAGTTCGTGAGTTCGAATCTCCCGCCCGGCAACAGTATCCGTGATGATTTATATACGACATTGTGTCTCATTATCATTCGTCTCTCACCACTGATTCAAGTGGGAAAGTTATCAGTTGCTTGCGGAGATGGGGTGTGCTCGACTACTGGTTAATCTCAGGAAACAGTGGTTAGGTTAACTGATCGTCTATTAGCCCTCGATGGCATAAAACGATGCTAAATATTCAATCAAACAATCATTAAAATCGACTGACGGTCATAATGGTTAAATATGCATACTTTTATTGTGTTTTTGTTTCATTGATCTTTACTGTGACTTACTAACCAACTTTTAATCAACTGCAGTTACAGTTAAGTCCTATGACATGTGTAAATGCCACGGCAGTGAAGCTGGCCACACGTGTCAAGTTCAGTAATGTATACTTTACTTTAAAGCGCCTTGTGTCCTGTACTCTGTTATGTACGGAGCTGAATAAATTTTCATATGCCAAACAGAGGTCATTTCATATATCTATAGACACGATGCGATATTATATACTGGTAATCAACAAAATAACTCAGTTAAGGACCATGGAATTTATTCAATACCTTTTTAATGATTAAAAACCAGTTTTAAAATATATGGATAGGATATGACATAAGTCTATATGTTTGGGGTGACCGCGGCGTGGGATAGTGGTAGAGCGTCCGCCTCGCATGCGGAAGGTCATGGGTTCAATCTCCGGCCGGATCATACCAAAGACTTTAAAAATGGTACTAGAAGCTTCCTCGATTGGCACTCAGCATTTAGAGGAGAGTTCTAGGTCTGGTCGGCCCCGGTGTCCAGTATAATGTGATTGGGTGGGGAATCATACCATGTGTCTGCGGCATGATAGGTATATGCTTATGAATAAATAATTTACGAAGAAATTTCATGTACATGTAACGCATTTACATTTAAAACTAATATAGGTTCCATCTTAAATTAACTGTTTTCAGCAAAAAACTATGGTTTAACAACGTACACCGGATATTGCTCTAAAATGGTATATTTGATAAATTATATGAATGCTATTAATATACATTTTTTAATTGAAAAGGCTTATGAATAAATGATTTACGAAGAAACATACATGTTCATTTAATGCAATTACATTCAAAATTAATATAGCTTCCATTTTAGATTCATTGTTTTTAGCAAAAATGCATGGTTGAAATATAACAACTTACACCGGATATTGCTTTAAAATTATAAGAATTTATCGATAATAATTTTGATCAACAAGGCACGTTAAATCTAATGTATCTGATGTTTGTTACAACAACAGAATACATAATGCAGTTATCAAAATACTGGTCGGAGAACATATCACATCTACTTAAAGTATGCAGAGGTAGAAATAAAACCGTTTGGTTCGTTTCAAAACTAAAATGCCTTTTATTTTTATTTTTATTTATTTTTTGCCAAAAATACAAAAAAAAACAAAGCCTAACACAATTGTCATTGAAGCTATACTCAGGGCAGTTAAATATGTTCTGGGTCAATACCAAGTGCATAATTATAAACTCAATACCCAGTATATATGTTCGTTTCTGTCAAATTTTTCAGCCATTTCAATGTATACACCTCTGAAATTTGGCATACTTATTTTTTTTGTCTAACTTAAAGCAACACATCCACGTTTGAACTTTAAAAAAAAAATTTAATTGAGTTATGAGCACATTTTCCATACAAACATATGATCAATTAGCTGTATATGAGCATATAAACACAATCCGGAACAAAATGATGCCCAAATTATAATGCGTGACTAACACTTTATAAAACAAGCGTGTAACTCACCCGAGTAAAAAAAAATCGTCAAAATGACTTTCAACGCAGGTAAAGTAGCCCACGCACTAAAACGTGAAGTTTTTTAATACTACTCGCATAATTCAATTTGAAGCCAAGTTGGAATCCTCGGCAATTTAAAAATAATTTATAAAGCGTTTGTCACGCTTTATAATTTGGACATCTTTTTTTATAATTCTAAAGCGTTCTGGATAGTGTTTGTCAGCACATATACAGCTCACTGACCATATATTTATGTATGGGAAATGTGCTCACAACTCAATTGAAAAACTTTTTAAAAAAGTTTAAACGTGGATGTGTTGCTTTAATAAATAGTTCGATTCAGACTTTTCAAACGTGGAAACAACACAACGTTATTGAATGAATGCGTACATAGCTCCCAGTTATGAATTGATTAATTTGATAATCAATCACGAATTTCATCATTTCAACACGTGTTTGATTTGTTCCGTTTATTTCAGAGCATTTCCCACATCGGTCAGTAAATAGTCACATAATTTTTAACGTGTAGACAAACAGTAGATATACCGTAATGATTAAAATTATTCCCAATTATTTTTCTTATCATTTTAACGCAATATCCTGTGTACGGTGTGCCCACCGTGTTTTTCAATGTGTGTTTCAATTGGTTGTTTTTGTACGCTGATAGCTAACACTCCTTCCTGCTGTTATGGTATAGTCTTTAACAATGTATTGATATGTTGTATAACCCCAATTTATTCGTCCGTCCGTCCGTCCGTTCATTCATTCATAGGTTGATACTGGATTCATAGAACAATTAAACAATGTATTCATTGATCGATTCATTTATTCACTCATTCATTCAATCATTCATTTTTTCGACATTCATACATAACACATCGTGAGAAAGTCAAAGTTTACAATAAAGCGTAACATAAGGTGTTGTATATCTTGAAAGGCTCGAGTTTAATAGATTTGGAGTGTTTGAGCACGGGGGCACACATATGGACGCGCCAGCGCACTGTGCGGAAGGGCATAAACATTTGCACGAGGTGCCGGTTACGCAATTCATCGGCCCTGGTGTGATGATCGACATGACGAAGCAGGCGGAGACAGATGAGGACTACCTGATGACTATTGACGATATAAAGGTAAACTGAAACACTACAGGTAAACTCAAACACTACTGAAACAACACAGATAAACTGAAACACTACTGAAACAACAAAAGTTAATTGAAACACTACAGAAGAAATACAGGTAAACTGAAACACTACTGAAACAATACAAGTAAACTGAAACCCTACTGAAACAATACAGGTAAACTGAAACATTTCTGAAACACTACAGGTAAATTGAAATACTACAGGTAAACTGAGACAACACAGATAATCTGAAACAACACAGGTAAACTGAAAAACTACATGTAAACTGAAACAACACAGATAAACCGAAACAACACAGGTAAACTGAAACAACACAGATAAACTGAAACACTACAGGTAAACTGAAACAACACATATAAACTATAACAACACAGATAAACTGAAACACTACAGGTAAACTGAAACAACACAGGTAAACTGAAACACTACAGGTAACGTGTGACTGAAACACTACAGGTAAACTGAAACAAGTTATTAGGTTATAAGGTGAAAAGATTGGAGGTGAGTTTGTGGGTGTGAGGTGGGGTGCAATCATCAACTAACTGGTATGTTTTAAAAATGTTTTGTTTTTGTTGGTTGCCCATTTTATGATTTTATGGACTTAATTAAGACTTGGGGACGTTTCATTTGCGCATTAGTTTTGCAAATTTTAAAAAGAATACTATTTACAAAGCTTATGGATGTTGGTAAAATGATGTGAGTGAGACATTTAAATGAATTTCCCAATTTCCCAATTTTAATAAACTAAGAAGTACGTAAGCTTACGATTGTTAGTGAAACGGGCCCAGGGGCCTTACATGATCAATAATTGGAATCTGATACACAACTGAAAGTCCTCCAATTACATTTATAGGTGTAATATAATCTTAAACAAAAGAACTTCAATTGTACCAGATTACATTAGACATATAATTAATTTGATAATAATTATTGGGCTGATATATGCAAGGCAATGCGAAGAGTCGAGATTATCCAGAGACGGGACGACACTATTTTTCTTGAAGAATTAAAAAGAAAGTTAATCTAAAATATACAGAAGTATAATGTTTACTGTTTTGCAGCTTATCAGTACATAACCTAATTATATAAAAAAGACAGATCTCGGGTGACATAGTTATTTTGCACTCATGTAATGAATGTTTAAATAAAGGACATATGTTATCTCTGACACGTGACTCTCATATAGGTTAAGATTGTTACCCTAAACTGTGCATATCCATGAATGTATGTCCGCTCGGAACTATCCATGTACGAACATATGTCAGATACGCCCGCTCGGAACTATCCAAGTACGAACATATGTCAGATACGCCCGCTCGGAACTATCCATGTACGAACATATGTCAGATACGCCCGCTCGGAACTATCCATGTACGAACATATGTCAGATACGCCCACTCGGAACTATCCATGTATGAACATATGTCAGATACGCCCGCTCGGAACTATCCATGTATGAACATATGTCAGATACGCCCGTTCGGAACTATCCATGTATGAACATATGTCAGATACGCCCGCTCGGAACTATCCATGTACGAACATATGTCAGATACGCCCACTTGGAACTATGCCTCTTTGGCATGTTTTATGTGGAACAAAATACCAATGGCATGCTATAGTATATTTTTCTAACATCTCACACCACTTTTATATTTCATGCAGGGTAACCAAGTGACAGTGAAAAGTAAAATAATAGCACGTCTTTGAGCTCAAATTCTTTAATAGTCCAAGGTCTGCAATTATAATTAAAAAACAACATAACAGTTCAGGCGCATAACGTGGCAAACTCAGTTACTCTACTGAGTAACATTTGAAAATAAAGTCTAACAAATCAAAAATGCTAAAAAGTCGAATAAAGCAATAAAAAATGCCCAAATGGGGTTTAGGCATAGTGGAAAGTGCATACGTCATGATGTTGCAATGTTTTGAGCTTTAAATTTCAGAAAGCATTACTTTCTATCGGCGATCTATATAAAGTTATTGTGGATTGCACACATTAATTTGTGCCGTATACCTGTTCCTCCATTGTGCAAATGCGCTTTATGGCTGTTTCAAATGAAGGTATCCGTATGAAATGTTTACTTCCCGCTACATTTCAAACTTTGACAATGACCTCCGTTGCCAATCCACCGTATCCAGATAATTATTAAACATGCTGACGACATTAGCATCGAAGGCAATGTGAAACTTAAGTTGCTGACATCAAAATGGAACCTAGCCTATCCAAATACCTTTCCAAGCAGGAATATATTGCAGCTGATGAGGCAAAGGTGATCGTTGCACAATTTAAGGGGGGAAACGGAATGATGCAGAGGTCTGGAATGCTTTGTACACAAAAGCTGTTGACCTGGTTACTTCGGTGGGAGTCGAACCGTCATTCCAATGCAATGCAATCGTCCGAATGCATCTGCCTCGTCGCCTCAGATATCTGGAGGATATATATATATATATATATATATATATATATATATATATACAGTAAAACCAGTGTAAGCGGTCACCTCTTTTAAGCAGCAACCTGTCTTAAACAGCCTCTTTTACTATTTCCCATTTCTATGCTTTCAGAGCAAATTAACCGGTATAAAGCAACAACCTGTCTTTCAGCACACAGTATTTGATTCCATCTCAAGTGGGAACGCTTAATGGGGACCTCATTAAAACATTCATGGGAAATTTCTTCCAGACGTAAATGTATTTGTTCGAGAGGTACTTAGATGGAGGACCATATGGCTTGCAGTCGTTCCAGAAAGGCAACCAAATCTCTGGAGGAAGCCGTCACCATGGCATCACTTGGTCTTTACGAGGATGTGAGGCTGTACCTCGCAGTTCTGCTATCAATGCCTGTCAGCACACAGCCTCAGCAGAGAGATCGTTTGGTACAATACGACGAGTCAAAACGTACCTGCGTTATACAACGAGAACTGAACGTAGGTCAGGACTTGCGTTAATGGACATATATTGCGAGAGGGACATCAGTGCCGAGTTTCTAGCGACGAGTCCTGCCAGGAGAAAGGAACGGAGATTGGCATTAATATTTAAGGTGTAAATGCTAAAAAACATGAATGCCTACAAATGTGTTATGATTTTTTTTTCTCCAAGACGTTGTATTTCCATTTAAATTATGAAACAATTATTTTGCTCTATCCGATTGAGTCTGTGAGCTGGTATTTTGTCGATAAAACATATAGATTTAAAAATGAAAAATAAAGTTTTAAAAGGCCACTAGAAGCCACCATTTAAATTTGATTTCCAAAAGTTTCACAGGGGTAGGCCAAAGGAACCTCATATCCTCCCACACCATCCCCCTGAGTAACTTCCAAAATGGTCACGCTACGCCTCTGCAAATATCACTGGTTGTGTTAAACCTATCAATTAACAGTCAATTAACAGTAATGATATGTAAACAACCGGCCCTGATTCAATATACAGTCTAAATCAAGACATAATTAACCAGAAATCTCGGTCTGCAGCACTTAATGGCGATAGGAGTGCGTGTGTCCTGAATTAAACAGATGATATGCGATAAAAGATAATTTGAATTATAGTTACTCGATGCTAACACTAATGATGTTGTCCGCTGACACGAGCGCGTGTGTGTGTGTAAGTATTCAGATGTTCACGTTTATGAGTGCCTCATAGGCCTCTCTCAAATTATATGCATGCCAGACATTCCATTATCCAAGCGAGGTTAGGA
This sequence comes from Panopea generosa, assembly GCA_029582155.1. NCBI lineage: Eukaryota > Metazoa > Mollusca > Bivalvia > Adapedonta > Hiatellidae > Panopea > Panopea generosa. The sequence continues at coordinate 42,550,411 of CM055910.1, read as the reverse complement.
GCTCATCACACTACCAGCCGATTAGCAGACGACTATATAACTACATAGGAAAATGGCTACACCCCTATCAACTTGGGGTGATATTTTGAGACATGGACAAAATTGTTTTGTTCCATTTTGGATATCAGATAGTAGATCAGATTTTTCACTTGATGTTCATAACATTATTAAGGGACCAATGTAATAAACAAATCGTATAAAGCAAAATAAGGCGAGAAAGAAGACAACATTGCATGTAAGTTATCACGTTTACATATCTATCTATTATTGTTATGAATTTTAAATATCTTATTATTGTTTGTTTTTTGTTTGAAATAAATACAAACTTTAAAAACATCTTATTTTTTCTTTAATATATGCATAAACCGCAGCATGTAACAACACATCATGTTTTATAAAGAGAGAGAAGAGAAACAATTTGTGTTACCGTATTACGCCTTAAAAACATAATTTTATAGACATGTGAACATAGTATTATATAAAACAATTTATTGTCAATATTTAGAATTTTGAATAATATTTGTATCTTTTGTTATAGTGTGGGAATGGACTGTATGAATAAATCCAGCACTGTAAACCAGAAGATAAAACCAGCACTGTAAACCAGAAGATAAAACCAGCACTGTCAGACAAAAGAATTCAATCCAATCAAAAGTATATTGATATGCTGGAGAACATAGGGAAAACATGGAAAACATGATGACAGAGACACAAAAAAGTCAGAAATATAGTCTCCATAAATTGGTACACCTGTAAATTATATATTTGCAGGGCTGAAGGCTTCGAAACAGTTGGGTCTACTCTGCTTCTGTCTGTACAACTGATATGTGAAGTAAATTATAAGCTTTATTTAAATGTAGACATTTGTTTTAAGACATACTTGTAACAAGATGAGTTCGAACATGTATATTAAGTAAATAAAACGTTAATTGCCTTTATTTTATTTTATTTTTCTCATTATTTCTCTGTGATCTGTTACACTCCTTATTATGTCATATCCACTCCCCCAATATTATTTTTGTTTTATAAAAAAAAATGAAGAGATGGATTTGAACAAAAATAAAATGGTTAACTGTTCTGTTGTGTTCTAGACAATGGACACTTATATGAGTACATATGGTAAGGCACACATATTCATGGAACCTGACATTATACAGACGGTTTGTATCCCTTCTAAATCACTCTCAAAGAGAGGTGTTAATTAGCCTTAATCTTCAGTAATGTTTACACAGGTCAGATGTGACCCTTTCCTCCCTCCCCCACACCCCTGAGAACTTGTAAATACATTCAGTTATCAGATCATAAAACACGGTTTAACCAGTATAGAAATACACGTGCTGAATGATATAAAAACTTAATTTTCATATTATGAACTACTTAATCAAATTATTAAATATTGTATTTTGACCTTTACATTAATTAAACTGTCAACAAATTTAAATTAACAGATGTAGTCAGACTTATAACTCAATTATTATCCGAGACAGTCATGTAATCTCTGAGTATGCTAGTGTTGCTGTAAGATAGGACGTGCTCCTAACCTCGTTCTGGCGTAGATATGCATATTCATGAGACACTATTAAGAATGGTCTATAGAAGATTGAATTTATTCAAATTAGTTCTTTTAGTAATAAAAGTCTTTATTATTATTAATATCCAGGCCCTCCGACAGGGGTCCCGGTTCTCTGGATCTCTGAAAGTAATGGCCATTGATCCCCAAAAGTAGTTGCCATATTTCCCCAAAAGTAGTTTCCATAGATCTCTAAGATTAGGCGTTTGATCCCTAATTCCCTGAAAGTTATGACTAATGCTCCCCAGATCCCTAGAAATAATTGGTCATGTTTCCAGATCTCCAAAACCCCTGGGATTGCCTCATTATTTCTTTTGGATATTCTTATATAGTTAAATAAATTACTATGCACCTGTTGCTTAAAATATATTGTATTTAGATATGAGATGCATGTCATCATTTGAACTTAATTATAAATATTCTCTAATCCATCGTCTCTAGAACTGGGAAAAAGAACACGGTGAAATTCCACAAAACGCCATTGTTATGATGAATACTGGGAAGCACAAATTATATCCAAACCGGAAGTTATTTTATGGAACAGATACCCCGGATGACGTGACGACATATCATAACCCCGGCGTGCACCCGTCTGCAGCAACATGGCTAGTACACAATAGACAAATAAAAGGCAAGTGGTTGTAATTATATATAACTTGGTTGATATAAGAACACAGGCGCCACTGCGCATGGCAGTAATATATGACATACGCAGTTACTATGCCAAAAATACATGTAATTCTCAAGTTAAAATGGCGACATTTGACATATAAATATACATGTATACATGCATACATAAATTATCTGCTTTGTGCCTTATGTGAGTGTCGATCATGCATTTTTAATATAAAAAAAGTGTAAAACAGAAAAATCAATATGTAATTCTGAAGTTTGCATGTCGCTAATTAGCAAAAGAATGTATGCGTAACGTCAGATGTTGTATTTTAGTTTACTAGTTTAGTTTAAACATATTTTATTTCATAATTTTACATGAAACATTTAAATACACAATTCGAATACTACTTAGGTGGCAAAAAAAGAAGTAAAAATAATGAGTGTTTCTCTATTTAGTCGCCTTGTTGTAATGCGAGTATCATGTTTATTCTTGGGTTGAGGTGTGGGTGGGGGCCTATATGCGCGCACTATAATTATTGAATATAAACCTATTCTTGTCCCTTTTGCAGCGCTCGGTACAGACTCACATTCTTGTGACCCGGGTCAGAATCACAACCGAAACCTCTGCCACTTGGCGCTGTTGCCAAATGACGTCATCTTGTTGGAATTTGTCGCCAACCTTGATAGAATGCCGCCTACCGGTTCAACTATTTTTCTTGGACCGATAAAAATGCGTGACGGAAGTGGGGGACCAGTCCGGATATTGTCGATCTATGGCGAACATTCACTTGACAATTCTGTGACTTCCGGTGTAGAAATGGCGGGATGTTTCACGTGTTTGACCACGATGCTGCTGGCAGTACTGGCACGTGTGCTTGTATAACATAGTGTAAATTCTATCAATAATAGAAACACATGTGTAGATAAAATATTTGTTCATATATCCAATTGTAAAAAGCCTAATACATGCTTGTAAAGGAATATGGTGTTATCGTTTTGATCACCTTAGCTCAGCTGCATTTATTTTCAAACCGATTTACCGCCAGAATACGTAAACCTGATTGGATAGAACTGTTAAACCCACCGCCATTCAGCGTTACCCCTACGTCATCCAACGTTATCTCCACAGCCTCCTTCGGAAACGTTTGGACACGGTGAACACGAGAGTCTGTATACGTGTAGTAAGTTTTCAGTATAATGTTTATCCAATCAGCCTGCGTTAAATTTCAATATATGTATGCAAACACAGACGTGTCATCTGTGTTAACAAATAAAAGCGACACAATTTTGAAAATTGAAGCGATTCCATTGGTTGTCAAATGAGGTTTTTAGTTCAGAAAATGGTTTACGTCGTGAGCGTACACGTGACGAAGTGCTTTATTTGCATCTCATTAAGTGGAAAAAAGCATCAAACTGAGACGCTTCATTCGGCTACTTTCGCCCAGACATTTATATAGAACTAATACTCGAACTAAGCCCTGCTTTATTTACATTTCCGACGACAAGTAACTTCGCCATGAGTCAAGTACAAACGCTTGCTTCATTTGCCTCCTATTGAATGGAAGAATGCCAGTTGGCTGGGACATGTTATGGTTAAATTTTTATATTTTATTTCGGCTGTGAAACAAGTTCTTACAACTTATACAAAGCAAGCTCGAAGTCTTCCTGGGTAGAACCCTGTACTAAGAATATACGGGTAAGAGTGTCTTGCTCGAGGACACCATACATAGCCGTCGGGGAGGGGATCAAACCCGCGACTTTACATTAATGAAAAGAAAACGCATGTCTTACAATTGTTCGTCTGTACAAGATAATATTATGTTCGTGTCTTTCTGGTCTATCAGAAATATATTGATCCATGCAGATTGACATTGCAAAATCTGAAGTAATAGTCTTACATAAACACGCCTACTAAACGCACACCACTCGTGCAACTTCCGGTAGGCCTACAAAATTCGCGTATCCTTAAACAAGACGTGAATGGTAAAATGGTCGTACGTATCAACATGGTTGATTTCTTTTAAAATCTAAAATCATAGTTTGTCCCGTTTTTTTCAAGCCCGAAGCATGTTTGAGGACACACGAATTCTGTGCCGGAAGTTACATGTATGGCACATGCGCACGTTTAGAAGGCGGTTTTAATGTAACAATATTGATACCGAAAAAGCATATATTTCTTACCTTTCATGTGTTGTTTTAGGACACACGAATTCTGTACCGGAAGTTTTATGCATGGCACAGGCGCCTGAATCATACTAGCGTTCAGCACGTATGTCAGAGATATATAATATAAAGGCAAGATGGAAAGTTATAGTAAATATATTTGAGCTAAACATACTGTTTATCTTTCTCCGTTTAATCAGCGGGTCCATCAGTGATTATATATATATGTAAACGTTTCTTTTAATAGTGTTGGTTTTGTTAATATATTCTCGTTTAAATGAAAAACTCCCTCACACGTGTTTCCTGTCAATTACATATTTGTACTAAATATTCTAACTAATATACTTATATAAAAGTATAGTCTGAAATAAATTTAAAACAAAAAATGGTTAGTTGTTGTATGCGACATATCCAGAACTAGGTGGAGGCAATGCACTATCAGTTTGAACAATTTTCTGTACATTGATTTGTATATGCATTTTCTCAAATGCTGTTTCTGTACTTCGTATTTGTGGTGATCTACTCTAGATAATGCATGTTGCAAGATAAGATAAGATGTTATATTTCCTCCAATCGTATAGAACATAAACATATACATTTTAAATGACAGCACATAATTACACAATTTAACAAACCATAGTAGTATATCATAAATACAGTATGTACATGACGATATAGGAAGTGAGCATTATATTTTCTTGCTGGCGGAAGTAAAAACTAATCAGGCGCGCGTATCTCATTAGCTATGTATATGCGACTAACTACTGTATCGTCACTATATTCAGCTTGTTATGGCCAAAGGCAAATACTTTTGATTGATTTTGTCAATAAACGTGATATATTTTAAAGTTTCAGTGAGATGAAAACACACACAGTGACTTTAACAAGTAAAGCCATATGCCATGGCAACCGTGACGACGGAATTTGCGTCATCAAGTAGTGCAAAGTTCAAACAGTGTCTATGCTTCTCGATATACCAATATAGTACCACCATTGGAAAAAGGAAGTGCTTCCGTGGGGTAGTCGCATAATGGCGATTATAAATAATCCTTGTTTCTTATTCTTTAAAAAATCATTTTCCTTATTTTAATGCTCATTTTCTTTATTTGAAGAACAAAATGTGTGAAAAAATGATATACTTCCGCTTCTCAAAATTTTCCCCGCCACACTCCGACAGACCCCGACATATCCTGATTCAGGCCTGTTATACCCCAGTGAAAAGGCAGGGAATTCCCTGTCTGTCCCATAATTCAAAGTGCACGAGAGCGTTTGACATAATATAATAACAATAACGGTCGTCTTCACATTTCCCACTACAGGAACGTTATGCAATGCATTCGATCGGTTGAGGTTTAAAAGTTAATAGAGGAAACATTTTTTAATTAAACAATTTAGAGTGTTTCTTGCAATGAATGATCGCCGATGATTTACGTCGTGAAAGTTTTCCCCAAAGGCAAATTCCTGTAATCGGCGTCTTCCTACTGTTGACTAGATAGTAACCAATCAGCGGATGTCCTTTTTAGTTTTAATCATATTTTATTTCCATCTTATTTACAGCAATATTAATTACGGCCCTCTCCGTAATATACCACAAATAATTTAGAAAACATGACATGACGTTACACATGATAAAAATATATTCTTAAAACAAAATAAAAATAAAATACCCTCAGCAAATCCGTTAGTAACAATTGAAACGAGGTCCTTAGCAGGGAAGACTAGGTTCGTTTCCACACTTTAATGTAACAGCATTTTCTCCACGTACAGACGGACGTTTTCAGTGTATGAAAACATAATAATATATTACTCGTATCTCTGCTTTTACTCAAACAGCATGAAATCATTCACTTTCGTTTACTACATCAATCTTGTTTTTCAATCCATTCTATTTTGTCTGGATCATTTCCGTCGGCCATTTTCTTTAAAAATGTTATATACATGATCGCAAGACGTAAAATTCCTATTCTCGACATTCTTTTTTCAAATGTCAAAGTTGGCAAACATTCGCGTAGAGACTTGAACGCGTCTTTAAGGTTGACCATCCTGCGTTGTTCTCTGACGTTGGCCGCCTTGCGCTGAGCTAAAGTCGGATGTCGTCTGCGGTAGGCTCTTTCGTAATAACCGGAAGTTAGTTTATAATGTCGTCTGCTGTACCAATGTGCATGTGACGTAAATCTCGTGCGACGTCTTTGTAAATTATTAACCGTGCAGCTGTATGGTTGGTAATTGTGAGTATTATTAGGCAGACGATACGTCGTTTTTACATGTTGCAGGCTAACATTTGGATGAGGCGGATTCTGTGTGGATCCCGTTCCTGGAACGGTGTTGAAAGAAGGAATGTATCTTCCGCCAGTAGTGTACGAGATATTTAAGCATGTTTTGCGATCGTTAACAGCAGAAACTTCTAGATTGCACGATGGTTGTGTTGTTTTAGGAGTTAAGACATCTTGGCACTGGGTGCTTGAAAACTGACATTGGCGAACAGCTTGGTTTTGTTGGAAATGTCGATAATATTGTTTACTGAAAATATCGGTCATTGCTTCCTTCTTTTTAGGCATTTTAGATATCTGGGGGAAAAGCTTATGAAAAACTATGAATTGTTTCACGTGACATCACAAACTGCAATAATACATAAGTCCTTTCATAGAAACCTTCCATTTGTCCCGTTACTACGAAATACAATTAAAAAAGATAGAGTACATGTACAATATATATCCATATATTTTGAATACACTAAAACTGGCGAATAAGTTAAGTCGTTTTTGTATTTAAAAAACGCTAAACGGTAAAACATGCCACATTATATTTTAGGTGTGCGATTTTTATATTTGTTGTTGTTTTCTGTATTGTTACTGTTCACCGTATTTCGAAATCACACACCAGTTCAGTTGTGTGGTTCCTTTCACAAGATAACATTGCTGTTCCTCCATCATTATTGCACGTTGGAAAAATGGAATTGTAACACCTAGTTTTCAGTGAGCATACGTTCCTTAATCACAATGCACTTATTCACGGAAAAGTTGCCTTTGACGTTGAATTTAGGTAAAAGCACATGCACAGTATGCTCGCGATGGAAATGTCACACGAATAAGAGAGAAGAATGTGTTGAACACGGTGTTTTAACTTAAATCATAAAAAGAGTTGTGTTTGCGTGGTCACCACTGGTTTAACAGCGTACATGTATGTGAAGGCATATGTTCACTTTGGAACTTTTCCACACGTTCCAAGTGAGAATCTGTTACGCACAATTGTTTAAAATAAAGTCATCAAATTAGTTGTGTCCGCCAGATCTGACTTAGTAATAATCGCGCATGTGTGTGGTTTTTTTTTATCGCTTTGGAAATGCTCCATACCGCATACATCCAAATGAGAAACTGAGCGATTTTTTGAAATACAGTCCGAATGAAACCGTTTCCGCTCCGACAATATATTTACAATTCCGTTTCAGAAAAGGAATACTGTTGAGGGTCTAAATTAACGCTCATTTAATTACACTGTTCCTCTCATAACAAAATTTGCCCTGGCCAATAAAGTTTTCACAAAACAGAATAACAATGGAATAATTTGGTGACTTGATTATTTCGTCTGTCCATTATGTCAAACAAAATTGGAAACGCTCTGATTTAATTAGCAGGCGACAACTTGACAGTCAAACAATCTCTGTTTAATAATTTCCTGTTGCAAGTTTATGTCAATTGCTTCGATCCGTTGATTATTTTTCCATTAATTGAATAACATAAAGAAAATATTCTAAAAAGACGCTACATAGAGTATCGAAAACCAATCAATAAGAAACTAATTTTATCTGGGCTACGTTCAGTTCTGTAAACATTTGCATATTTTCCTGGGACACTTTTATGAATGGGGTTTAACGCCATTTTAAACACATTTCAGGATATATATGCGGAATCTGAGTAGAACCAGCGTCCTTCCGCAAGTAACTGGCAAACCTTCTCACATAAAGTTTTCAGTTGAAGCGAGTGGGACTCGAACCTATGGCCTTAGCGGTAGGAGGTTAGTCTCTTGTGATAGCACATCAGACCACTCGGCCGCGGGGGACCCTTTCTGGGACACTATTTTAACTGATTAGCACACAGTACGCGATTTAGGGAACCAGACAGCAAACGTGTGTGGTGTTAACAGTTTTTTTTTTCATTTATTTTGTATGTCGCATCAATAATTTCCCATTGTTTCTTGTTTTATAATTATCTCTTTAGCCGAACCAACTATCGTCACTAAAAGGGACACAGCTGTGTAGTGAGACGTTTAAGCGAGTATATCAGGAAAAACACTATAAATGTCTTAAAAAATGAAACAATTATTAAAATGGAGCAAAAGCATCTCATTATCATTAATAAATAAAATCCGAATGATTTGGTTTGTCAAATCCACCAAAACGTGACAAAATCGATATTTAAATTGGAGTGGTAAACTTGAAACGAATTCACCATTCTAAAAATAGACAGTGCTTAAATACTGCTTGACGTAATTCAGGTTATCTAAAAAACGAAACTAGTTTTACTAAGGGCAAATTGCAATCAAAATGAAATGACGTGACTCATTTCATACGTCACAAAATATGTTACACTTTTAAATGGGAAATCTATTTTAGTCTAACCTAGGCGCGTAGCCCAATTAAGAAATCCCCTTTTCAACAGATTAGTTTGGCAATACGGGGTCAGTGAGTATATATTGGCATGATATGTTAGAAAAAAATATTTTTAAACAATTTTAAAAGTTTGAAAAAAACTGATAAATTGCTTTTAACGGCCGTCTGCAAGATGACGTTGGTGTCAACGTCTTATTCTATCAACTATTTTAAAAATGTTCCAAACCAAATCACATAGGAAATTTTAGCGCAAGAACTTTAATACCGTCAGTAAAAGCGGTCGCAGCTCTATAGTGAGACGTTAATATGTCTCGCTCAACAATCAGTTTTCAACACATGACATGTTGCGCGTATATTTAAGTTGTGTAACTGCGTATACCATATACTAAAATAATAACTCGAGTTGTCTCCCTTAGTTACAAAAAAAGCACAACAAACGAACATAACGTCGTATCGAGGTAACAGGGTATTTATGTTTGGTCCCCATTTCGAACACATAACATGTTGTTAACAAAAGCTTAACAATCAAATATCAACGGAGATAGAGCACACATGTCTTGCAATCAGCCGTTACACCGACGACCAACAGTATAAGTATTAGAAATAAAAATTACATTAAAAAAATCGAGCTATGTTGAGTTTTATTGGACAGAAATCAACATAGTTTCATCCATCGTTGAAAAGAAATTTATCAGGATTTTTCGAAATTTTAAAATTAGCTATAAACCCCCTGTTATAGAAGATGAGTTTCATTTTATTTTAAACTGTGAAATATAAGATGATTTGAGAAGAAAATATGTATGTTAAAATTTATCATTGGACCCCGCTGAACAGATTAAAACTTGAATTCATAAAATCTGTCCGCAAAAGTACAATTATTAAATTCGGTCTAAATACATGTACTGTGCATGTCTGGTCTTTTGAGCAAGTAATAAAATGTTTATTGCTAACTTCTCCGGGACAACAAAAGCAATGGCACAACTTATTTTAAACTGTATTTAAACTGATTAAGTTATTTAACGTGTTTTGTGGAATAATTATGCACAGCATTACAATTTTGTTAAACATTGATCAATACATTTGAACAATATGTTGTCATATTATGTATATAGACTTTTAGACTTTATATAATATGTTTGTATCCTCATGGCTTAATAAAACTCCTTTAGATTATTTGAATAAAATTATCAAAGTTATCATATTCATTCAATTCACTGTTACATACATATTATATATTTATTTTCATGGTATTGCAGTGCCGGTATCATAATTACATTAATTATATATAACTGATATATAAAATACATACGTCATCTATAAATACATTTCAAAGATTCGCCACGAGCCAGGTTTCCTATCAACACGTCCTACATGTTGTTTCGAGGCCGTTTCTAGATCCCCAATTTCCTAAATCGATTAATTACTCCCATTAATTAAGATATTGTATATTTTCATCGGTTTGCCTTCTTGCTTTATATATTCATGCATCTAAATGCACCGTTTATTTAATCTGTCATAGCGTACAGAGCTCATTATTGCCAAACATACAGTGCCAGCTTCACGTGTGTTTACGGTGCAGGTGACGCCATGTTCGTTCGCCTCGTTTTGATCTCAGTCAAGGTCGTTGTATAAATAGACCGGTGTGAGACTCGGTTCGTTAGTTACATTTTAGTGTTCCTCTGACGGTCAGAGAATGGACAAATATCAGGTTTATAACTTATTACAATTCTTAAATTAAGACCCAAGTATACTACGTGTATATATAAAACCGGCCTATGATCTAAAACTGAACTTGTATCATTTTCATTCAATTCTATTCAAAGGTTCTAAATCTCGGTCAACCCGAATCCGGTCTTACCGATATCGGGAACAATTAAGCTTTTAACCCAAATTCGCTTTATACCAGATCAGAAGCGGCGTTTTTGGTTGACAAACTTACTATTTAGATATTACTAAGTAAATACTAAGTAAATATATACCTATGCTTGTATTTTATTAATTATTTAGTAATTAATAAGAGAAATACTGAACATAAAAAAGAGTTGTTTTCCCTGAGTTTACCAAGAACTAGTTTATTTAAAATCTCTGAAATAACACCACAGAGTGACCCACACAAATTATGTAAACTGCATCCCTTGAGGGATGTGGGCCTTACAATATTACATAATTAGCATGCATAATAGATACAAGACGAAAAGAGAAAAGAAAGGACATGTTAAGGACGGCTATGATAAATAAGAGCGACGAGCTGAGAACAACTTTGGATATTTTTATATATTAATATAATGTATTCGTGAATTAGGCCATAATAGATTAATTGCTAGATTATCATCCTCGCCCGCCCCCTAATTTTCATGCGGGCCAGATCCTTTATATTTCATAAAAAAAAATAATAAAAACAACTCTCTTGCCTAACCCTACCCAACTCCTTTTTGTGAAAAATTTGGATGAGAATCCAGCAATTAATTTATATAATGACCTAAGTGACGTCAAAACGTCTCTTCATGGACGGTTACCAACGACACGATTAAGACAGGGCACACTTGGTAACAGCGACATGTCTTATACTTGATCCTGCAAATGTCATGGCAACAGATGACATATCTGCAACTACATCTAAACGTGACACCATCTGACATTCATATATTCAACAAAATATGAGAGAAAAGAGTATACCTTTCAAATGTTTAACAAAGTTACTTCCCTTTCAAAAACAGAAGCGAAACTAATGAAGGCCTGTCTACATACTTTTCACAAATTATGTCGTATAGAAGAAAACTATAAGGATACATGGATAATCGATAGTCGATAATCCAATCAACGATCAATATTGTTTCTAATGCCGCCATTTTCCATAGACAAGCGAATGGTCTCCAAGTAAACAAACTACACATTGTGTACAACGTCATGTTGCCTGTGGGCGGAGCGATATTCGCTCTCGCGTAATGTCAATTATGATGACATTTCACCTTACACTGTTTTTCATCTTCATGATAACAATACCCCAGTATGTACACAGAGCCTTGATTTTGTTTTAATTTTGAAAACGGGGAATAAATCACGGTTAAAGAGACACAATGCAATTTTGATGGCTTTTCACTCAATTCTTTTTTTCTTCTAAAAATGATACATCTACATGATAACAATATAAAATTGAAATACCCCACTTTGTATATAAACCCTGTATTTTGTTTCTGTTTTGGAAAGGGGCATGCCTCTTCTAAGTGGTTAAAACCGTCATGAATAATCAATTATACATGTGTGGTCATATTTTTGGCAATACATTACCCATTTATGTGAACGATATTAAAGGTCTTTATGAATACTGGGGTAGTTTGTATAGTGTAGATACCTAATTTTAAGTGGAAAAATATATAAAAAATGTCCATGTGTACCTTTTAAATATAGTTGTTGTTGTAGTTGTATGGTGTATAGTTTCGTTTCAGCATTTTTTCAGTCACAGATATCGCGACGGTGTTTACTTGGGACCACAGGCAAGAGTAACGGCCCTTTGTTAGTCCCTTACCCCATCTGACTTTTTCAATATTTGTTTTCCCAAATCTATGTTCAAATCATCATATATAACGAAAAAAGAAAAGAAAAAAACGTGACGAATATACATTTTTATAGATCTATATTATAGATCTATATGATTGAACATAGATTTGGATGGGGGTGGGTGGGTGGGGGGAATTAAAAAAATTTAAAATATATATATTTTTTTAAAAGTCAGATTGGGAAGGGGGACTAACCAAGGTCCGTTACTCCTGCCTGTGCTTGAGACAATACCTTAAGCCAAACTGACACGTATCATTCCCCATCCAGTCGACACCGGGAACTATCGTCCTCTAAATGCTGAATGTCAAGCGAGGAAGCATCTAGTACCATTTTTCAAGTCTTTAATATGACCCGACAGGTGATCGAACCTACGATTTTCCACATGCGCGGCGGACGCTCTACCTCCTAGACCACTTTGGAAAATATTGCATATATGCCCATAACAATAAAGTACGGTTAGCGCTGACACACATCCTGGGTGGGTAAAGTGATTCAATTACGCGGTGAAACAGTTTGATTGAATATTTAGCGTCATTTTTATGCCATCGAGGGCTAACAGACGATCAGTTAACCTAACCACTGTTTCCTGGGATTAACCAGTACTCGAGCACACCCCATCTCCACAAGTAACTGATAACTTTCCCACTTGAATCAGTGGTGAGAGACGAATGATAATGAGTTCATCACCATTAATTAGTTTTGATATGCATGCCTTTGCCCTGTACCAACTTAAACGTACTTATTTCAAGTCTGGGCTATTTTTTCACAAAATGGGAGGGGCGAAATGCACGATATGCATTTTTCTCTGACAAACTTAATGAGATTTCACATACAATAAAATCCCAACAATATGTCCACCATTGGAAATAAATTGTAAAAACTTAATGGGTTATTCTGTGTAATATATATGTCTCAAATATAATCATGTGCTTGTTTGTAACAGTAACATGAAAAGTATGTGATTTAATATTGGTATTTTTGTGATATTTATCTACGACAATGTTTGTATTTTATGTCATATATCTTCACGAATAAATCTATCTATGGAGTATTACATCCGCTTGAAGTTGCACAGGATGCACGGGTTAGCATATTATAAATGAAGCTCAGCGCCATTTTCATCAGGCTGAAATTAATATTTAGATACATATTAACATATATAAATCTTAGAAGAACCACCAGCATTATATCGCATGTAGTTGACAAACGGTCTCATGAAAATGGTTTTGACAGGTCTGGGCTCGAACCCACGACTTCAGCGAAGAGACTTTAGCGAGCTATGACACCACTATGTTAGAGTGAGAAACAGCAAGTTTTAAATTATAAGGTTTACGTCCGTTGTGGACGAGTGGTCTGGGATGGCCGTTTCTCTGTAAGTGATCACACACCGCTCTCTGCCGAGGTCGTAGGTTCAAGCTGTGTTTTGTCAAGGACTTGTAGTATAAGTCCTTGGTTCTGTCAAAACACTTTATATTAGGAAAAGCTTTATTACCGGTTAGGTTACTTGCAGTGGGTCAATGCCAACTGAAATCCACTGAAATACCCCCCCCCCTTTCTCTCTACCCCCCCCCCCCCCCCCCCCCCATCATTCCATATTTAGAAAAGAGAAAACAAGGCCTACAATATATGATCCGCAGGGTAAATCTTGTTTTGTGAGCAATATAGGACATACCAAGTGTGTTCAGTAGGCAAAGAAGGCCTACATTGTTCTTAAGTCCAAACAAAATTGTGTTTGCTCTCACGATTATAAATTGGTGACTTTGCTGTTTATTTATTATTTTACGTAAAAACAACAAAAACACAACAAAAACATAATAGTTTGATAGTTTTATTTAAGAAATTGCAAATGAGGATAATGTACATAAATTAATAGGCCAGATGTGACAGACAAAGTGCAAATTATTATATACATATGACATTTTAAACGTTTGACAATATTCATTTAGAAAAAATCAATATAATACCAATTAAGTCACTGTTATATTAAGTCACTGGTATAACACAACATTTTTACATACATTATAAGCATATGATGCAGGTCCGGCAATGGATTATATATAATAATAATATATATACTATACATGTATATATTTTATAATGCTATCATATTTTCTGTAATTAAAGTTAAGCAATTAAAAAGCATTAAATTTGTTATTGTTAAATTTTTCAGGTAAATTTATCAATTTTATGTCATGGTGGCAGAATGAGCCAAGTTGAACTTTTTGGACAAAAAATCAATATCACGTGATATCTTGATTAATGGATACTATTATGGGATATAATTTCCAATCAGTGACGTCACGCGCGCATGATCAGTGCGATTTCAAGCTTGTAGGGGATGCGGTGAAAATGTATCCCGCGTGAACCTTATATATAATTTTCTAAAATCGCTTATTTTGGAAAATTTTCTCCAGTTAATCACTTTTACAGGATAAATAAACATTTTGGACATTTAAATATGGCAAGCGTAGACCGGAGTGACGACGAGATGGAAGAAGGAATGGAAATTGCCGAAGGTGGTGAAGGTGATCAAGTTTTGTTAATTTTAGTTGATTAATTACAAAGGGTGATTACACGAAAAAAATGTGGGACTTTGATGGGTTTTCATGTTTAAAACAGAATAGGGTAACATTCGTTACATTATTATATGGTGACACAGAGTATTTTAAGAGTAATAATGTTTGTTTATATTGTGAAAACCGTACACATGTGATTGTGCAGGGAAGGAAATTCCCTTTGTTCATTTGCATATTTGGCCGTAAATATTCTATTTTCAGGTCTTATGAAGGGGTTTCCCAGTTTTATGTAGACATATGGTTAGACATTGCGTGGAAAAACATGTATTTGTTTTAATTAAAAGTCCTTATTTTTGACTTAGTAAAATTTTAAATCCAAAATGTCGTTTTCGGATATATATCTGGATGAATATTAAAGCATCTACCTTTGAGCGCATGCGTGAACTTTTACCGGAAGTGAAATTAATTGGGTCAATTCACCGGCAAAGTAACTAATTCTGATTATTGTCTGCACAGGTCTATGCAACAGCATGGACTTCATTTTGTCCTTTCAGCCAAATAAAACCGAAGAGTTGTAAGAGTTATGCAATGTCTGTTTCTGAATCCTTGTTTACCTAAGAATAAGATATCAAAAGTTTTACTTTCATTTTCATGTTTTTTTATCTATTAAACTATTTATTTGATGAGGACGGCTTGTATTTTTGTGTCATCATCATTGTGAAAGAAAGACAGTAATATGGAAATCTCAATTATTTTCAAATAACTACATTTTATCTTTTCAACCCATTTCAATGTATCCATTATGAATATGAATCAATTATAAATGTATTACACATTGATATAAATAATGCAATTAATCAGTAAATCTATAGTGTAGATCTACCTTTGTCACAATTTTTTTTTACAGTCTTAATGTGATGGAGTACTGGTTCTATCCAGGATAACTGATGATTTGTTTAAGTTGTAAGAACTTGCTTCACAATTAAGGTAGAATAGTTTAAAACAAAACAATGTTTAACCAATTTACAGATTATGATGAAAACTCACAGCCACGCGGCGATGAGTATAATATGAGGCGTAAGTATATAGGAATGCTGATCGTGTTTACCATAGCCTCCTTATATATCTGTGAATGTCTGGCTTTAGGTTATCATTTCATTTAGCTTCCTTCATTGGTACCTGTATAAATATATATATATATACGTGTCAGGTGAAACAGGGTTTGAAACTGACATGAAATAGATACAACATAAATTTGTGTTTTAACTTCTAATTAAAATATGAACATACCAGCATCAGGCCAGATATATTACTGGGTTTAACCGTTATATATTCACTATCTTTATTTAAAGTGAGTATATAAGAATTTTTCAAAATTTTAAATATGGCTAAAACATTTTTTTTCAATATATCATGCTTATACTGACCATGTATTGCCAAAAGGATAAATATTCAAACATGCCACAATAGTAAATTGAAAAGGGATTTTCCTTACTTGGGCTTAGCGCCTAGGTTAAACTAAAATTGATTTCCCGCTAAAAATTGCAACTTATTTTGTGACATATTAAATGAGTCGTGGGATTCCATTTTGTTTGAATTTGATCTGTTATACAGTTTACACATAATAATAAGTGTTCCATCTTAGAAAAAATTTTGAATGATGATGCAAAGGTTGGGAAGCTGCAATTTTGTATAAACATACCAAAATATTATATTGAAAAGGGATTTCCTTACTTGGGCTATGGGCCAAGATTAGACTAAAATAGATTTCCCGCTTAAAATGGCAACATATTTTGTGACGTATTAAATGAGTCTCGCGATTACATTTTGATTTCAATATGATCCTTTATACAGGTTTACACAATACAATTTATTGCATCTTAGAAAGTGTCTGAATGACGATACAAAGTTAATGAAGTGCAGGGTTCGACATTAACCCACGTCCGACCGACAAAGACTAGTAAATACTTGGTCTGGTCATGTTCTACTGGAGCGTAGGTAGCCCAACTGGTCGTGTTAAATCAAAATTAAGAAATCAGATAAAAAGCACCAAAACCTGAACTGATAAAGTTTATCATTGAATCAATTAAAATGCACCTGCTGACGAGCATGTAATATCATTGATTATCGATAATTTGTAGCATTACGGTGAACGTGAAAACACACAATATAGAATTACTAAGCGGCCGATTCTAAGTGGCATAACTCTTACCTGTTCTAATGACGCAATATATCAAGTGAGTACGATTACCGTCCGTTATTTCGCTTCTATATATTACGACAGACCAATTTATGATTTATTAATATAAACGACGAACAACACCTTTCCACATTTTCAATTTTGGCTTCACTGGGGGGAAAGATCGGAATGAAAACAATGACAAAAATACAAAAGGCAGAACTGAAACAAAGATAACTTAGGAGAAAGCCCTTTCATAGTCTGGTGGAAGTTTCGTCAGGTTTAGTAGGTTTGCCGAGTTACTAGCCCGGTGGTCTAGTGGAAAAGAAGTTCATGTCGAACTCTGAAGTGCTGTCTATTTTTAGAATGGGGAGTAATTTTTGCACTCTAATTTAAATATCAATTTTATCACGTTTTGGTGAATTTGACACACCAAACCATTTGGATTTTATTTATTAATGATAATGAGATACTCTTTATCTATTTTTGAAATAATTTTATTTTTTGAGACATTTATAGCGTTTTTTCCTGATATAATTTATTCCTTTAAAATGACTATAGATGCAAAATAAAAATTTGGCAAACCCCAAAAAATTACCTACCTACCTACCCACATTTAAAATACTGGATCGGAGCACCGCAAACAAATATTTTTTTTTAAGAATGGCCCTATTATCCTGTTTTTAATTGATCCAGAAGCAATGCATACATCTAATGTTGATGAATTACCCTTTTTTTTTCGCCTATATGATTTTATTGACAAAATACAATTTTTGGGGCATACTGGTTTTTAAGAGGCTTGCGGGGATGAGACTACTAATCAATTGTCGATTGCCTTATTCTTAAAATTGTGTCTTCAACAATTAACAGATGGAACTGTAATCAAAATATTTTAAGCAACATTTAAGTGGCTAATTTCATATAGATTTCAAACCCTGGCTGCATACGGCAGTAATATTATATATAGTTGCCTGTTTTATCCTCCAATTGGTACAATTTTTGAATTACAACGGTATTTAGGGCTGTCCTCAGGGTTTTCAGAAGGTATGTTTAATATGGCTAGTGGAAATTCTGGTAGGCAGGTACTTTATACTGGTGTATTGATTTTTTTTAATTAAAAACCCATCTTTGACTAGCTTTTGTTCATAATTTTTCTTTTATAGAGTCCAATGAGGTTAATCGTTTGCATCCATTGCTAATTGGAATGCACAACCTGTAAAAAAAGCAGCATGGCGGTTTGTAAAAACACAGCTCTTGAGATGGAAATTAAAGTTTAAACATTTCTGGGGCATTATGTCGTAAATAACAGGTGAATTTTAGGAATCTGGTAGGCTAGGGGGAGAGACTGAGTCCATATAGAAAATTTTATTATCAGAATTTCACACAATCATTGGACTTGCCTAAAAATGTTCACAAGTCAAAAACATTATGTTGGTAGTGGTGACAAGTTGCATAATCATTACGTGTTATACATTTTTGTCTTGAAGGCATTTGCCTAGAATAATAAGTAAAAAAATGATGACATGTTTCTGGATTTGTATTTGTTTGTTATAGCCAAAGGTAGTGTTCTCTTTATTCTGAAGGCTTTCAGCATAGGTTTGCCTGCTAAAATAGTGATGGAACAGATCTCTGCTGAAAGAATGTGACCCTTCATTCATGCAAATCCAGGTTATCTTTCTACCCTTTACTTTCAGACGTTCATTAAATAGTGTGTGTGTTGGGGTTGGGTGGGGTTGGGGTGTCATTTGAAGCCATGATGACAATCTGTTACACAATCTGAACTGTCTAGACTAAAGGCCCAATCATTTGAGTCAAGAGGAAAACAGTATGATCAGGGGGAAATTGGATTTTTTTTTACAGCTGTGGCAGACAGGAAAAGTAACGCACAATACTGTGAATATAATGTAACCATTGATATCATATATTACAGTAAAACTTCATATTCAGTGGGTTTTTATCCCCTTTTCATTTTGGGTTAGTGTTTTTTTGCCTCAATTGTGGAAAAACATGATTTTTACCATTGGGAGTAGCCAAGTATCGACCTCTGTTTATAGGATACAAAGGTCATAAAAGTTGAGTGAGCTCTAAAATCTGCACATTGTATAATTGGGCAAAAGACTTTCAAGAATGATTGCTCTGAAGAAAGACATTATATATTTATAAATTACCGGTACATGTCTTAAGATCAATTTGCTGGTCAACAAGAGCCTGTTGAAATGATTTTGGATACCCTTGGATTTTACCGCACTGAGACATTAAACTTGAAACCAGTTCCTGTTGGTGATGGTGCATGTAGAGTAGACAAGAGCAATGCAAATGGTATCAGTGATTGGTTCTCATTACATACCAACATTACCATATCATCCAATCACATTTCCTTTACTTGTTACAGGGTCATCATTATGTAATAACATATGAAAGCTAGTGCATGCTCCTTTAATAGCTTATGTTGATGGGTTTGGAATGTGTTGCATGTTTTCTATACCCTACATTTATCGGTTACAGTTATATTTTTGCTATCCCAGTTCTTTAGAAGTGGTATACATTTTATACAGATTTCATACCTTAAATATTGTGATCTTTCATTTAGTTAATCAGATCCTATTCGTTTTTTTTAACTTCTATTTATGTTTTATCTTACTTCGATTAAAAACACTTTGAGTACTTTTTTGTGTTAAATATAGAAGTCGGACCAAAAAGTAAAAAAAAGTGACTGTGGTCACTGGTTTTGCTCTATCTCTACAGGTTACAATTATTGTAAATCCATGAACAGATAGAAGACTTTCCAAGTCCGCCATTTTAACATGGGGAAATGACTGTCAATAAGTACTTTAGTGTATATATGAGCATTTGGGATAACCGGTGAACCACCTGATCACCTGTAGCATGTCGGCTTGGACCTCAGATGACTGCTGTGTAAATTGATTGTATGTATGAATAAGGGGAACAAACTGACAAGCCAATATAGTTTGACATAAAGAGCCTTTATTTAAACTTTATACGGCTAATTTAGGGTGGAATCAATTACACTTTTCCAGATTCTTTAAGATTTGAATTAACAGCGACATTTTCCATCTAGTCACTTTCCATCTAGTCACTTTCCATCTAGTCACTTTCTAACGTCTTCCGTGATATTGACTTTAAGATTGATCATTTTGGTGATAGTGAAACTAAAATTGTTAGACAGAGGATATTTATATCTACCTGTACAAAAATTAAAATTATGATTTTGTTATCATTATTTAAATGTATTTGTCTTCAATGAATGAGGGGTATACATGATTGCTCCTTCTGTATACAATACTGTGTTCTGTTATGTTCAGCAGAAGAGGAAGCAGAGGGCGAAGAGGATCATGGGACAGACAAAAAAGGAAAGAAAAGAAAGAAGAAGGATGGAAGTAGTAAAAAGAAGAAAAAGAAAAAGAAGCACCATGATGACTATGTAAGCATAATTTAGAAACCAGATACATGTTGATAATCTGTCACACTCAGGTAATTAAACTTCTGAAACTACTGATTTAAATTTTTTATCTCACCTGAGCCGAAGGCTCACAGGTGAGCTTTTGTGATCGCCTGGTGTTCGTCGTCTGTCGTTCGTCATTAACTTTTAACTTTTTAACAACTTGTCCTCTGAAACCACTGGGCCAATTTTGATATAATTTCACAGAAATGTTCCTTGGGTGACCCTCGACCATGTTTGTTCAAGCCAAAATTTTTAGCTAGTTTCATCACAGCAAGAAGTCTGCTTGAGATTTTCAGTGTCAAAGTGTAATTGAAATCTTGGAGGAGGAGCATAATTGTTTTTGGGGGAGAGTGCACTGTGACAAAGATTCTTTTAAGCGATATACATTGGGAAGGCTTGTGTTTGAAACTCATAGGAATATTTATTGTGCTGGAACTGCGAATTGTTTCATGCACAATAGTTTAATCTGATGCTTTAGTTTGAAACCATTCTCAAACATAACAGGTTAGTTTTGTGCTGGAACTGGATTTTTATCTTTGTTCGAAGACTTAGCATCTGTAGTAAAAACTTCAAAAGCCTTCTTGTCAGAATCTACTGACCTGATTTTGATGTAATTTCACTGACATTTACCATGGGTGAACCTCTACCAAGTTTGAACTCTTCTACGCATCTGTTACATCTTCAAAACAAATAAAAATTCTAGCTACTTGCCCATCTCGTCTTTCTGGAATTTTGAGCGTACATGCATTATATAATCTACTTATGTTGGGTGACTCAAGGTCAGTCAGAAAAAACAAAAATAAAACAAATAAAATAATCACATTACCACAGCAATATCAAAAATGGCTGTCAGACTCTGTTGTTGATGATTCATAGTGATCAAGATTAAAAGTGTGCCATGTTAGTCATGTTCCCAGCTTTGTAGACGGTATCTGTGTAACAGATCTTGCATGTTGACAGTCCTTGTGTTCCCTTACAAAAACCAAAATGATACCATTCCTTTGACCGAAAGTTCTTTGGAAGGTCTCGTAATTTCGGCTCTGTAAGAGTGTCCATTTTGGCACAGTGTCGCCACTATTTATTGGACAGAGCTGATCGGACAGTCCAATGAGATTGAGCGTTCCATATATATGGTTTTGACAAGTATTTTATTATCGCCCCTGAAAACATGGTGTGAATCGAACCGTTTTGGCGTGTTGCAAAACCGAATCAAGCACAACTTATCGCGATTCTCGGTGTACCGCGATTAATTTTTCACCATTATTATTTACATTTGAGATAGTTTATATTTATATAAATGTGAACAGGTGTTTTTTTTTATAAATCAATGGCCATTTCTTTCTGATAAACAGATTTGGCATAAAACGGGTAACATTTTTCTAAATGTTAAAAAAATCATGAGGCCATCCTTGAAAAATGTATTGTTTGCCGTGCGTCTACCTACTCTCTCAAAGTTACAGCTATCCAAACTTTTATTTTATTGACTTTCAAAGTGTTTAATATTTTTTTCATGATTTCTGTTCATTTTTCTTTAAAATGACTATGCATAATCAATATTTGGCAAAAAAAGTTAGCAGTCTAACTACCTATCCACCTGGAAAATACTGGGTCTGAGCACAGCAAACAAATATTTTTTTAAGGATGACCTGATTTGAAGATGTAATTGACAGTTACCTTTTCCAGTTTTTTAACCAATCAATTTTGGATTATAAATGATCACCAGATATAAAATAATATTTTGTACAGCTGCTTTGTTTGGTGGTGGATATGATGATAAGATTGAGTTGTTCAGAAAAAAAGGTTGAAATGTTACCATTTCAGGGATCAGACGAGGAGAAACACAAGAAAAAGAAGAAGGACAAAAGCATGATGGATTTGGGCACTCCCAGAGACAGACCTAGGGTGAGTCAAGAAGCCTTAAAACTAAGGAGACTGCACACATTATACTTGTAATGCATTTTTGGACACACAGCAGTTTTGATAAATGCTCAGTTTTAAAAAAAATTCTTGAGGAACACATTATTTTTTGTCACAAATATGTTTTTAGCTTGCCAGGACGAATATGTCCAGGAGAGCTCTTGCCATGACCCTGATGTTGTCGTCGGCGTCGTCTGGAGACACCCAGTTAAACTTTTGCGTTTAGTTGTGTTTAAGTTTTGGTGTTTTTCCTCCAATCTCAATCTTTGCATTGGTGGTGAGTTGTATCCTGTCGGCGTGCTTTGTTGTCTTCTGACTCTTGTTAATGTTTATCCGTTGTGTCAATTTTTTTTTTTTTTATATAAAACTCATAATTTATGCTTGAAAACTTCTGTTTATTACTTATTCTTAAACGGTACTAACATTGTGCTAATGAACAGTGCTGTACAAAAGCTGGATTTTACAAAAATAATAATACATCTACTGTTTTGAGAATATAAATCTAGTCCGATATTATTAACTGTGAGTAAATTTTGTGAAGAAATATTTATCAATACTCTTTGATATAAAAAATGTCTTAAAATTAACTTCTGGCTGTTTATAATGAAAGCACTTAGTACCAAGTTAACTTCTGTTTAAAATAACAATACGTTTACCATGTAATTGTTGTTTTTGTCTCCTGTACATTGCCTCAAAATGTTCACTTTGGTGAAATATGAATGTATAATATCTCTCTTGCCCCAAAATATCCACTTTAGTGAAATATGAATGTTAAATATCTCTCTTGCCCCAAAATGTCCACTTTGGTGAAATAGAAATGTGTAATATCCACTTACCCCATATCAGTTTTGTGATTTAAATAACTTAGTATAAAATATAACTGTGATAACTATAAAATATTTAAGTGATTTGTTCTGCATTACTGTTAGCCTGGGCCAGAAACATCAGAAGACATTGCAAAGAAGTTTGGCCTTGCAAACATTGAGCTTGAATACACAGAGGAGGACTTTGAAGCGTTGACAAACTACAAACTCTTCCGTGAACACATCCAGCCGTTGATTGCAGAGCAGAATCCAAAAGTTCCCGCAGCAAAGCTTGTGACATTGATTGCGGCAAAATGGCGCGAGTTTGCCAGTGCTGCGGGTCAGTACAAGAAGGCAAAACTTGGATTGACAAGTCCAAGTGTAGAAACCAAAGAGCCAGAATTCCCAACAGAAAAGTTGGAGGCCTTGCCTACAGCTGCTAAAGAATCTGGTGAGTTCTCTGACATTTGGACAGACAAAAAAGACATTCTTGTTAGCTAACCGGGACGAAGTCGGCAACATCTGTAGACACCCAGGTTAAACTTTTGTGTTTAAGTTTAAGATATCTATGCAACCACTCATTGGATGTGAACAAAACTTTGCATGTGTGTTCACCATCATCATTGGAATACACATAGACAAGAACTATAACTCTGGATTGCATTTTGTCACAGTTGAATTGTGGCCCTTTTTGGACTTAGACACCCAGGCGCAAGCTTTGTTGTGATTAACCATTATTCATTTTCATATGGTTCTGATTTTTCTGTAAATATATTGCAAGTCTCAGATGGTTTACACAATTATATTAAGCTAATGTAAATGTTTTCTAAGAGTTCCTAAAAGCAATCCTGATGCAGCTGTTTAAAATGATTTTTATAAATTTTAATTTTTCACTGCATTCGTATTAATTTGTATTTAAGTAGCTAAATTTTATTAAAACATTTTACTCATCAAGTTGGTCTTCATAAATAAAACCCTGCTAATTCAGAAAACTATATAGTATGCAGTGTTTTTTTTCTACCTTTTTTTATAGCCGTTATTGGGTCATATTCCCAATGGAAAATAGTATCTTTGTTTCCCAATTGTGTGGTAAAAATTCTCAATTGAAAGCTTCAATAATTGTAAATTGAAACTTCCATAATTCCTTGATAAAATAAACAAAGTTTTCCCCATTCTGAATTGATTAAGACATTGATTCTTTAATTAAATGGCCAGAGAAGCAAGTGCACACATTTTTATGAAGTTGAACAAATATATTTAATGCAAAAGTTTTCCCAATGTTAAAGAAAATGCTGCTAAAATTCCCAATACCAAGGGTATGGGTCATCTTCCCAAAATGATGAAAAAAACACTGGTATGTCAAAAAGCATACCTGAGGACATAATCTCATATAGATACTAGATAAAAGTATTGCTGTAGGGATACCTGAAAATATTTATGAGTGTCCACTCTGACCTTATTACCATGGTAACATATATGTGTATACACATAGATGAAGACACGGCCGAGGACTACTACACAGAAGGTAAAGTCTCGACAGGAAAAAAGAAGCGAGGCCGTAAACCAAAAGTAGTTGAACCCGAACCTGAGGAGGTTGAAGAGGAACAAGAAGATGTTAACGATGAGGATTACATGGAGGAGAAGCCATTGAAGAAAAAGAGAGCTACAAAGAAGTCTAAAAAAGCCCTTGATGCTATTGAAGGTACGATGGTTTGATTTAGATACTTTACTGATCTAGTTAATGATATGAGGAGCGCATGATCCAGTGGTAAAGCATCGAACCTATGATGGAAGGGTCGTTTGTTCGGTCCTTTGCTATGTGTGGCAGAGCTGTACAAATTTTTTTTTTTTTAGTCACTTGTCCAGGTTTTTATATACATATAAAAATGCGTACCAGTCTAACCCATAATAAAGATGCTTATGCATTATTTTCAACCTGAACAATTTCAGATGATATCTTTTTCTTCTTGCAACATAAAGACAGTTTTAAATTTGTTTTAAATTCAATAAATACAATATCAATTACTTTTTTTTGTTTTATTTATTCATCATAAAAACTACTGTCTAAAAGCATAGTCTATGATAGAGTTAAATATCTAGAAAGTGCAACTAGTCAACTATATTTCAAATATTGAAAAAAAAACACCATCATTGATCTTTATTGTTGTTTTCAATACTATATTTAAATCATGCCATAGAAAATTATACGCTGAAACTACACAAACAAAAAGCAATATGTTTATTATTATAATACCCCATCACATTTTTCTTTACTGTAAACTCAATTTAAATATCAACTTTCAAGTTTTCACAGAAGAACTTGTATACATTCAGTTCCAATTATTGTAAATCTACGAAATATTTATTATAAAATTACCAGAACCTAATGCAGACATTATACATAACACGATCGATCGCGAATTATCTGCAAAAACATAATCATATTTTAAATATCGTCACCATTTTGGCAAAGGGAGATAATTTTACACTCTTCAAATGGAGAATTTGAGAGACACCCGCGAATTATGTCATCATCTTTTTTTTTTAAATCTTTGCTCGGGTAGGTGGTAAGAAATGTGTCCCTTGGTCATAGATATCCGACTTATCGGAGCGGTTATTAAAAAAAGATTAATTCATATTCAAAGCTATCCACCAATCACATTAGAGGAATGAAAATAGCTTATTGAATATGCATGAGAGGTTTTCCAAAGTCGCATTATCGGGCATGTGGTATGATAAACACTGTGGGGGTCAATTGTTTATACTGATTAGTTACGGTCTATAAACAACAGTTTGACCTGTGTCGTATCTAATAGAGATATTTGCAGACCTGTGTATTGTGAAAACTAGCTTGTCCGTTTTTTAAAGTCAAGCCCAACGGGCATGTAACTTTTGGTTTACCCAAATTGTTTAACAACGCATCTGATTGGTTAACTGAATAAGTAACACAGTCGAGTTAACACTGTATGTTGTGAATACAGGAACTTTATCGACGCGTGCCATGGCATGCCCCCTGCAGATAATCAAAGATGATTGGCCTTTGTTAGTTGCAAACTGGTCATGGCTAATTGATTCACATGTGCGGCACATCAATTAAAAGTACTTGATTTCTGAAAATGGCATTTATCCGGGACTTAATTTTTGAAAAATATCACTTGCCCGTGACTAAAAATTTTAAAGAGTCACTTGTCCGTAGCCATTTTCCACTTTGTTCAACAAATTATGTGGAAAGGATACAGAAATCACCATAATAATTTATATTTAAAGTTTGATGTAATGTTATTTCAGATGAGGAATTTGAAGATGATGACTATGTGGAGGAAAAGCCCAAAAAGAAGCGTGGACCAAAGAAGAAGAAGGGTGCAGACTATGAAGATGTCGAGGAGGAAGAAGAAGATGACTCGTTCATGGTGAGTGTCGTTATAGTAACCAGTTATACACCTGACTTTTTATTTTTATTTTCTGTGGAGAAGGTCCTTTCCATAGGGGTAAATCGGTTCAAAGTGACGAAAATGGGGAAAAACAAAATGATGAAAATTGTAAATGTTGTTAAAGAATTCTCGGTCGTTTCCCCATTCCCCCCAAATCCACCTACTTAACCTACATGTACCAACCACTAAATGGTCTGGATCGGAAGTGCCAAACAAACAATTTTTAAAGGTGGCCTTATTTGTAATATTTTAAAACATGGTATTGTAATGTGTAGCAAGCCTGAATATTGTTTTTTATAATCGTGATTTATGGACCTTGTTTATAACTTATTATTTACCATGCAGGATGCAAAATCTTCAGGGAAGAAGAAGCGAGGCAAGAAATCTGTGGCTCCGTTGAAGATAAAACTGTCAACAAAGAAGAAGAGGAGAAAGAAGGGAAGCTCAGTAAGTAGAAGAGACATTTTTCTAACATAACAATATGAAAGGGAACATTTAGCCACTCACGCCAGAGGTTGCTGGTTCGATCCCCAGCTGAACCGATGCCTCTCATAAAACAACAGTCATTACTGGTTTTACCCAGGAAGCAGACTCGAGAGCAGTTCATATAAGCCCAGAGCTTTTGTCGCAATCTAGCTAAAAAACAGAAAAGGAACATTATTAATGTCCCTCTGTGAACCTCTCAATAAGATAGTGATAGTACTTTTGAAACTTTTGTTCATGGCTTCCAACATTGAAAAAAAACCACCTGTAATGGATAGGCAATACTGATGGATATTTTTGATCCATTAAGCATTTTTTTTTTACTGCTACTAGATTATGCCTGTACTGTGTTGCTTCCTATATCATTGGAATTACTCATTATCAATACAAAAATATTAGATGATGCTATGTTTAAGGGGTTTAAGGCACCATCTCAATATCACTTACCTCTCACCACTAATGTTGTAGATTCGAGTCCTGCTCGCTCCGAATTAAGTGAGAAAGTTTACCAGTTACTTGCGGAAGGATGGTGGTTCTAATAGAGATTTAATCTAAGGTCTTCCTCCATCAGTTAAACTGGATATGCCATATATAACTTGAAATGTGTTAAAAATTGGATTGTAACATTTTAAAAAAACGTTCCGGATAAAGCCTCCTCATGCGTTAATGGTATGTAAAACATTTCACTTGTTTGTCACCAGGATGAGGATGGCGGAGGTAACAACACGAGTGACGAAGAGTTTGAACGCCAGTTGGAGGAGGCGAGCATGATCGCTGAGCAGGAAAAGGACGAGAAACCTAAGAAAAAGATAAAACGTGGAAAGGCTTTCAAGGGCAAGAAGAGACTGAGACTTGCAAAGTCATTTGGCGAGAATGGAGAAGATGGTTACGAGGTAAAGGATGGGGCAGCTAAAATTTACACAAAGATGCAGTTGATATTTTGGAAACCTTGACATTAAGATGACCAGCCTAGTCAGTAGAAACTTACAAACTCAATAGTATCTTTGACATGAGTCATTGATATTCCATATGATATTAGATAATTTATTTGTTTGAAAATTGTATATTTAAAAAAATAGATAACCTTAAGTGTTCATATAATAGTAAAACTACAGTACATGAAGTGTTCATAAAATAATGTTCACCTGCCTTTTAGATACCTATAACAAGTTTTAAAGAAACGTTTTTTATTTGTGGATGGAAGTAAAAAACTAACAAACCTGTCAGATGTGCTTATAGCTAATTAATAGATTTTATCTGCGCAACAGTTTCAACAATTATTTCGCGAACTGATTTGGGTGTTAATTCGGGTTATGATTAGAAAAATGTAAACAGCACACTTGTACCTAGATAATGCATTATTTAAAACTATTAATATAAATAGGGAATGTAATGAGGTAGTAAAGTGGCTTTAAAGACTTGGACTGTATTAAATCAAATATATACATTCAATACTTTGATTCAGACTGATCATCAGGATTATTGCGAGGTGTGCCAACAGGGTGGAGAAATAATACTGTGTGACACATGCCCACGTGCGTATCATCTGGTGTGTCTCGAACCCGAGCTGGAGGAGGCACCAGAGGGGAAATGGTCATGTCCACATTGTGTAAGTATTTATCTCTTGTTTATGGGAAGAAAAATAAACTAAATTTTTTTGTGGGAAGAAAAATAAACTAAATCCTTATTATTCATGAGTAGATAACTTACTTTTCCAAATCTCACTTGGAGATTAAACAATTACATTTTTATATATTGTCTGGAGAAGAAAGGAATAAATTACACAGAGAAATTGTAGGTTTTGTTATATCCTCGGGAGGTTGAAGTACTTTTGACATTTTTGTTATATCCTCAGGAGGGTGAAGTTCTTGCTACATTTTGTTATATCCATAGGAGGGTGATTACTTGCTACATTTTGTTATTTCCTTATGAGGGTGATGTACTTGTTACATTTTGTTATATCCTCAGGAGGGTGAAGTACTTGCTACATATTGCTATATCCTCAGGAGGGTGAAGTACTTGCTACATTTTGTTATATTCACAGGAGGGTGAAGTACTTGTTACATTTTATTATTTACTTATGATGGTGATGTACTTTTCATATTTTGTCATATCTGCAGGAGGGTGAAGGAGTTCAGGATCAGCCAGTAGAAACAGCCGACGATGATCACAATGAGTTTTGTCGTGTGTGTAAGGATGGGGGAGAGTTGATGTGCTGCGATACATGCCCATCGTCATATCATCCACGCTGCCTTAATCCACCTGTGACGGATGTACCCACGGGTGAATGGGTCTGTCCAAGGTGTTCAGTAAGTTGGGTGCTATATTTTCATAATGGAAGAAAAGTCTCAATGTTGTTTGCAACCTTGAAAAGACAGGGAAATTTGAAAAAAAAATTAAGGTCTGGGAATTTTAAGCGTTCTTTTAAAATAAAATCAAATGAGCAAAATAAATGGCTGTAGGGTAGAGGACTAATTTCATGATTTTTTTAAACTTTATTAACCATAATATATAATATATATATTGTTTTCTTTCTAAAAAGCATAGCATTTGGTTGAAATGAGAATCGGACATCCTGGGTCCATTTCACTAATGCTTGTAAGTTGATGAACTTCTTGAAGTTATGAAAAAAATCAGGAAAATCATATAGCGTGTCGCTTACTTATTTTACGATATTTTGTAAGCCTTATAAGAAGTATTCTTTTTTAAAATTTGCAAAAATACGGCACAAATGAAGCGTTCCCATGTGACACAATTTGTTCGTACAAAGTTCTTAAATATCAATTCAAGTTGTATCACATTTCTTTTTTCAAAGTGTCCACCAATGAAGGCCCGAGTAGCAAAGATTCTAACTTGGAGATGGACTGAGGCGCCGGAACCTGAGAAGAAGATGGAAGAAATGGACCACACCCATGAGCACCATCTAGAACCAAAGGGCACTTCCGTGAGTTTTTTTTCTGACAACTTGTCTGTGTTACCTGCAGAAAGCTGGAAGAGCATTAAGTATCGTCACTGTGCATCCATCCATGTGTCAAACTGGTGTCTGCTGAATTTTTTTTAAATGGGACTGTATTTAATTAATATTTGGTGTGCATCTGTTTTAATTAAAAAACAATTTTGATATTTGTGATCATCAGTCATATTTTACATGGTTATGGCCCCTTTTGAAATTTTTGGTGGTTTACGATGAATTACCTCAGAAAAGTTGTGTGTATTATATTAATCATTGGTGACGTGTAATAGTGCTATATAAATACTTAATATCATCTCTGACTGGCTGTGTTGATGGCTTCCTCCATTTCAGCCGTGTTGATATTGGTACACCCTGTATAACTTACTGTGGACATACATAATGTATATGATGTCATATTAATTGCACTATGGATTAGACCTGATAGCAGCCATCTGTTCTTGTCTACTGTAATAGTGCTATATAAATACTTAATATCATCTCTGACTGGCTGTGTTGATGGCTTCCTCCATTTCAGCCGTGTTGATATTGGTACACCCTGTATAACTTACTGTGGACATACATAATTTATATGATGTCATATTAATTGCACTATGGATTAGACCTGATAGCAGCCATCTGTTCTTGTCTACTGAAATAGTGCTATATAAATACTTAATATCATCTCTGACTGGCTGTGTTGATGGCTTCCTCCATTTCAGCCGTGTTGATATTAGTACACCCTGTATAACTACTGTATTAACAAGAAGTCCACCCCCTCCCCCAATCCTGTAGTAACCCTCTACCCCACCCCTGTATAACTTACTGTAGTAGCGAGAAGTCTACCCCCTCCCCCACTCCTGTAGTAACCCTCTACCCCGCCCCTGTATAACTTACTGTATTAACAAGAAGTCCACCCCCTCCCCCACTCCTGTAGTAACCCTCTACCCCACCCCTGTATAACTTACTGTATTAACAAGAAGTCCACCCCCTCCCCCACTCCTGTAGTAACCCTCTACCCCACCCCTGTATAACTTACTGTATTAACAAGAAGTCCACCCCCTCCCCCACTCCTGTAGTAACCCTCTACCCCACCCCTGTATAACTTACTGTATTAACAAGAAGTCCACCCCCTCCCTAACTCCTGTAGTAACCCTCTACCCCAACCCTGTATAACTTACTGTATTAACAAGAAGTCCACCCCCTCCCCCACTCCTGTAGTAACCCTCTACCCCACCCCTGTATAACTTACTGTATTAACAAGAAGTCCACCCCCTCCCCCACTCCTGTAGTAACCCTCTACCCCACCCCTGTATAACTTACTGTATTAACAAGAAGTCCACCCCCTCCCCCACTCCTGTAGTAACCCTCTACCCCACCCCTGTATAACTTACTGTATTAACAAGAAGTCCACCCCCTCCCCCACTCCTGTAGTAACCCTCTACCCCACCCCTGTATAACTTACTGTATTAACAAGAAGTCCACCCCCTCCCTAACTCCTGTAGTAACCCTCTACCCCAACCCTGTATAACTTACTGTATTAACAAGAAGTCCATCCCCTCCCCCACTCCTGTAGTAACCCTCTACCCCACCCCTGTATAACTTACTGTATTAACAAGAAGTCCACCCCCTCCCCCACTCCTGTAGTAACCCTCTACCCCACCCCTGTATAACTTACTGTATTAACAAGAAGTCCACCCCATCCCCCACTCCTGTAGTAACCCTCTACCCCACCCCTGTATAACTTACTGTATTAACAAGAAGTCCACCCCCTCCCCCACTCCTGTAGTAACCCTCTACCCCACCCCTGTATAACTTACTGTATTAACAAGAAGTCCACCCCCTCCCCCACTCCTGTAGTAATCCTCTACCCCACCCCTGTATAATTTACTGTATTAACAAGAAGTCCACCCCCTCCCCCACTCCTGTAGTAACCCTCTACCCCAGCCCTGTATAACTTACTGTATTAACAAGAAGTCCACCCCCTCCCCCACTCCTGTAGTAACCCTCTACCCCACCCCTGTATAACTTACTGTATTAACAAGAAGTCCACCCCCTCCCCCACTCCTGTAGTAACCCTCTACCCCACCCCTGTATAACTTACTGTATTAACAAGAAGTCCACCCCCTCCCCCACTCCTGTAGTAACCCTCTACCCCGCCCCTGTATAACTTACTGTATTAACAAGAAGTCCACCCCCTCCCCCACTCCTGTAGTAACCCTCTACCCCGCCCCTGTATAACTTACTGTATTAACAAGAAGTCCACCCCATCCCCCACTCCTGTAGTAACCCTCTACCCCACCCCTGTATAACTACTGTATTAACAAGAAGTCCACCCCCTCCCCCAATCCTGTAGTAACCCTCTACCCCACCCCTGTATAACTTACTGTAGTAGCGAGAAGTCTACCCCCTCCCCCACTCCTGTAGTAACCCTCTACCCCGCCCCTGTATAACTTACTGTATTAACAAGAAGTCCACCCCCTCCCCCACTCCTGTAGTAACCCTCTACCCCACCCCTGTATAACTTACTGTATTAACAAGAAGTCCACCCCCTCCCCCACTCCTGTAGTAACCCTCTACCCCACCCCTGTATAACTTACTGTATTAACAAGAAGTCCACCCCCTCCCCCACTCCTGTAGTAACCCTCTACCCCACCCCTGTATAACTTACTGTATTAACAAGAAGTCTAGCCCCTCCCCCACTCCTGTAGTAACCCTCTACCCCACCCCTGTATAACTTACTGTATTAACAAGAAGTCCACCCCCTCCCCCACTCCTGTAGTAACCCTTTACCCCACCCCTGTATAACTAACTGTATTAACAACAAGTCCACCCCCTCCCCCACTCCTGTAGTAACCCTCTACCCCACCCCTGTATAACTTACTGTATTAACAAGAAGTCCACCCCCTCCCCCACTCCTGTAGTAACCCTCTACCCCACCCCTGTATAACTTACTGTATTAACAAGAAGTCCACCCCCTCCCCCACTCCTGTAGTAACCCTCTACCCCACCCCTGTATAACTAACTGTATTAACAAGAAGTCCACCCCCTCCCCCACTCCTGTAGTAACCCTCTACCCCACCCCTGTATAACTTACTGTATTAACAAGAAGTCCACCCCCTCCCCCAATCCTGTAGTAACCCTCTACCCCACCCCTGTATAACTTACTGTAGTAGCGAGAAGTCTGCCCCCTCCCCCACTCTTGTAGTAACCCTCTACCCCGCCCCTGTATAACTTACTGTATTAACAAGAAGTCCACCCCCTCCCCCACTCCTGTAGTAACCCTCTACCCCACCCCTGTATAACTTACTGTATTAACAAGAAGTCCACCCCCTCCCCCACTCCTGTAGTAACCCTCTACCCCACCCCTGTATAACTTACTGTATTAACAAGAAGTCCACCCCCTCCCCCACTCCTGTAGTAACCCTCTACCCCACCCCTGTATAACTTACTGTATTAACAAGAAGTCCACCCCCTCCCCCACTCCTGTAGTAACCCTCTACCCCACCCCTGTATAACTTACTGTAGTAGCGAGAAGTCCACCCAGCCCCACTCCTGTAGTTAAAAAAAATAATCTTCTATCCAACCCCTGTATAACTTACTGTGGACATACATAATGCATATGAGGTCATATTTATTGCACTATGGATTAGACCTGATAGCAACCATCTGTTCTTGTCTACTGTAATAGTGCTATATAAATACTTAATATCATCTCTGACTGGCTGTGTTGATGGCTTCCTCCAGTTCAGCCGTGTTGATATTGGTACACCCTGTATAACTTACTGTGGACATACATAATGTATATGATGTCATATTAATTGCACTATGGATTAGACCTGATAGCAGCCATCTGTTCTTGTCTACTGAAATAGTGCTATATAAATACTTAATATCATCTCTGACTGACTGTGTTGATGGCTTCCTCCAGTTCAGCCGTGTTGATATTGGTACACCCTGTATAACTTACTGTGGACATACATAATGTATATGATGTCATATTAATTGCACTATGGATTAGACCTGATAGCAGCCATCTGTTCTTGTCTACTGTAATAGTGCTATATAATTACTTAATATCATCTCTGACTGGCTGTGTTGATGGCTTCCTCCATTTCAGCCGTGTTGATATTAGTACATCATTTTCATTATTATATTTTCTGTTAGTATATAAGCCATTAAGGCCAAAGTTGACACCAGTCCCCTCCTTGACTGCATTATTGCTTCTCTCCTTAAAGCCACACTCAACCCATTAATTAAAAACATTAGTTTAACATTATATAATCTAAAAATAAACCAAATATTGTTGGTCCATTTGCCACTTGAGTCGGACAAAATCTGGTGTTATTGTTATTTATGCATTTAGTTGATGATATTAAACTTTTTTTTGTTGATATTTACCTTATTTTGATATTCTTTTTTTTTTTGTTCATATCATGTTCAATAGCTGAAAAGTCCATATTTTTATACTAAGTATGTAAAGCATGTTTTCTGTTACCACATGCCCTAATATATATCAACCCAAGTTTTTTATATACATGTATATGTAGGGCATATTTTCTTAGCACACAAAAACAAATCTCTACTTTGATTCATATGTTTTTGGAATATTTTGCATATATTGTACTTTATAATGTGATGTTATTTCATTAGAGAAAGTACAGAATAAGCATGTTTATGTACAGAGTTGTTGAAAAATGACTGGATAAAATATTTGTAGTAATATTCTCAATTTGGTGACAATTTGAATCTGTAAAAATGACCTTTCATATGATCATGTTAATACATTCTTTTCAGGATCACAGGCCTGAGCGTGAGTACTTTACCAGATGGCATGGTCTGTCCATGTGGCACTGTAGCTGGGTGTCTGAATTACAGGTATGTTCCTTCCAGCTGGAGCTTCTTTCTCTTATTTTATCTCATATTTATAAAGGTTCGCTGGTATTTATGGAAGGTAAGCTGGATCTTTTGATATTTTCAGATGTGGTTGATCTACGACCAAGTGATCTAAGGCATTGTGTCAAGCTCCCATACCTCTGACTGCTAAGGTGTGAAACCCCATTACGTAATGGCATATATATATATGGGCATATGTCGTGTTTTGTAAAAAAAAACCTTATAATTCTATGTTAATAGACAGATTGACATCACAGAGACATGTTTGTAAACAAGACATTGATCAATCTACACCACGATCGATTTCGTGTGTCACATATGTCGTTATAAAGAGTCTTGGGTTGTGGTTGTAGATGGATGTCCGCCGCAAGGATATCTGTCCTGTGTGTTCCAGTAGACAGATTCACCTGTGACACGCGTAGTTTATGAGTGATGTCGTATTGTCTCACTATTTATAAGCATATATGTATACAGCAATTGGATGGCTCGAATTCACCAGGACTGGATAAAATAGTTTGAGTTTAGGTTTGTCTAAGTATTATTCCAACATCATACCATTTATATATATCTAAATGGAATCAGCTGGAACTGAGTGGGGTTTTTCGGCCTTTTTCATAGCTGTTATTGGGTCATATTCCCAGTGGCAAATACTTTTTTTTTCCCAATTAAGTGGTAAAAATTCCTAATTTAAAGCTTCAATAATTGTAATGGAACTTACAATAATTTCTTGATAAAAAATAAACAAAGTTTTCCCCATTTTGAATTGAGTATGAAATCACTTCTTCAATTAAATGGTCAGTTAAGCAAGTGTAGAAGTTATTTTAAAGTTGAACAAATAAATTCAACTCAAAAGTTTTCCCAATTATAATGAAAACGCTGCTAAAATTCCCAATACCAAGGGTAAAGGTCATCTTCCCAAAATTGTGAAATAAAAACAACACTGGGACAAGATAAGTGGTTTGAGCTATATGCGGTGTTTCGGCCATCTGTGTTTGAGTCAACAATGTTTGTACATGTAAGCCTTGTTACTTCCCTTTTCTAGATGGAGGTGTACCATCAAGCCCTACTGCGTATGTATGTATCCGCCATGTTTATACAATGTTTGTATATGTAAGCCTTGTAACTTTCTAGATGGACGTGTACCATCCAGCCCTACTGCGTATGTATGTACGTAAGAATGATATGGACGAGCCCCCTCCTCTGGAAGACGGAAGCAGTTATGGTGGTAAAGATAAGAAAAGAAATATGAAAGCTGATGATGAAAATCTTGAGGACAGGTTCTATAAATATGGAGTGCGACCAGAGTGGCTCATTATACATAGAATTTTAAATCATAAGTACGTATAAATTTCCTTAGCGAAATGTATCATCACAGCCACTTTTGTGTTTTGCTGTAATGGCTCTTGGGCTGTGTTCATTTCGGTTTGCTTATGTTTGATAACACATGTCGACTGAACGTCTATTCACTGTAAATGTTTGATGACAAAATAATCGCCACTGAGAGCCGTTTCCTTGTGTTTTATCATGTCGAGTAATGGTGTGACAGCACTCGTGTAGTCCAAATTTTGGTTTACTGTTTGTTCAGTTGAGCAACAGAAAATACGTTTAACCGAACTGAGCACAGCCTTTGCGTAGATTTGATATTTTTCGAGGCATGAATGCCCGTAGATTGTAATTAATGGCATGTTATGGTGATGGTTTGTAAAGTACTGAACCTAAGATCTATGGTAAGTGGGTTGGATCCACGATCAGAACCATTAACCTGCTGTGTTCATAAGGTACATTACCAACAATTGATTTGTACTTCCTTGTATTATTACATATTAACTTAAGAAATATAGGCCACAATCTCTGATGATTCATATATCACATTGTTTCTCGTTATTATTCGTCTCTCACCGCTGATCCAAATGGGAAAGTTATTGATTACTTGAGGAGATGGTTGTGCTGGAGTTCTTATTAACCGTTCAGGATCCCAGAATATAGTGGTTAAGTAAACTGATTGTTTGTTAGCCCCCGATGGCATAAAAATAATGCTAAAGATTCAAACAAATTTACAATATTTATAATGGTTAACTTATTTCTTACAGTTGGTTCATTATCTTGCTATAATATAATGGAAAAACTTGTAATAAAGTCTCTTTTGGTAATTGTATATTGTACCCTGCTGTTACAGATTGGAGAGAGGCAAGACTTATTATATGGTAAAGTGGCGAGACTTGAACTATGACATGGCCACCTGGGAACCAGAGGACAGTTTAGTGCCCGACTTTAAACAAAATGTTGAAAACTACGAGAATCTCAGGTAGGTCGTGTGCGACAAGTTTGACTTTTCTAAAAGGGTGATGGATATATTATGCAAGTTACCTGTCTCTTTTTCTTATCTGAAGTCATCAAAGTGTCTCTTGTCTGAATTCACTGTTGGGCACTTTGTGTTTTTCGTCCACCTACACAAAATTTTTGTCCTATACTAAATTCACCATGGTGTCCCTCATCTGTGACCACTATATTGTCACCTTAATTTACTGTTGTGTCAATTTATCTAAATTAACAGTTGTGTTATCTTGAATGTCTTGTTTGCATTTATTTGTTATAAGCAATTTAGATGATCAGAAATATATGTATGAATATATACTATATATATATATATATAACATATAACATCACTGTACATGTACTGCTTGTCAAATGATGAAACTAGGTACAACATAATGTAGACACAGACTGTTGTTTGTAATCTTGGTGGTTATAACAAGGTTATATAATCATCGTAAGGCTGAACATACACACGGACATTTGTAACACAGTGGTTGCTGTCTATGGCGACCACGATGCTGGTTATTTATAGAATTAGTAATCGGTGCAGTAACAAGTGTCAACAGAGATCTGATCTCAACCTGGTGGGTGGGGTAATGTGTCGTTGATGAATGATTTAGTAATCTGATGACAAATGGTACTTTATATATACATCAGTATTTATGGAAGAGCTGTTCATGTTGTCTATGGTACTATTGACTTATTGTATAGATGAGAAAAGGAAATGTTTCTTACCCATCCGTTGTTTTCTAGTTTAGAAGAGAAAATATCATAGCATATATATGGAATAATGGGCGATTCAGTTATGATAAAAATAGTTATTCCTGCAGATAAACAAGATTTAAAAACAACAACAAAAAACACCCCAAAGAATAGTTCCGATGTGTAATTTGAAAAATCAATCTATCATAAATAAGAATTTAAAAAAACAAAAGAAAACAGCAAAGGTCTTTTTTATTAAGAATAAATAATAAAAATAGTAATGAAAACTTTCCCATCTACAGAATAACCCTAAACCACACACACCAGAACTAAAAAGTTAAAAAGATAAAATGACATTTTAGTATAAATATAAAAACATAAAATTCTTTTCTTTAAATAAGTACATGTATGCATGCAAAAAAACATTGTCAGTCATCTTGACGGTAATGTTGTTTTTAATTGCAAGTCAACACAAGGATAGACCTTGTAACCAGTCAAATGATGAAACTAGGTACAACATAATGTAGACACAGACTGTTGTTTGTAATCTTGGTGGTTATAACAAGGTTATATAATCATCGTAAGGCCGAACATACACACGGACATTTGTAACACAGTGGTTGCTGTCTATGGCAACCACGATGCCGGTTATTTATAGAATTAGTAATCGGTGCAGTAACAAGTGTCAACAGAGATCTGATCTCAACCTGGTGGGTGGGGTAATGTGTCGTTGATGAATGATTTAGTAATCTGATGACTGGAATACTTAAAAAATACATATTTAGGGCCTTTTAATTTCTCAAATTATTTTTTGTTGAAAGTGTTTAATTCATTATGGTAATAATTTACATAGAATATATACCCTTTTCACACAGAAAATGTATGTTAAGTAAAATACCACAAGAATAACGAAAGATAATTACGTAACATGTACATATGTTTTTAGCTCACCTGAGTCGAAGGCTGACAGGTGAGCTTTAGTGATCGCCTGGTGTCCGTTGTCCGTCGTTAACTTTTAGCTTTTAACAACTTTTCCTCTGAAACCACTGGGCCAATTGTGATATAACTTCACATAAAATGTTCCTTGGGTGACCCTCTATCAAGTTTGTTCAAGCCATCTTGATTCGTCAAAAAAACCTGGCCGCCAGGGGGCGGGGCAAGTTTAATAAATAAAACTTAAAAAACCGTCTTATCAGAAACTACTGACTTGATTTTAAAATAATCTCACAGAAATGTTCCTTGGGTTAGTTTACTATATAAGCTATTGTAAAAACTTAAAAAATCTTCTTGTCAGAAACCACTGGGCCAATTTTGGTATAACTTCACAGAAAAGTTTACTATGTACAATGTAGGCAGTTATAGCAAAAAACTTTAAAAGCCTTCTTGTCAGAATCTACTGACCTGATTTCATTGTAATTTCACTGACATTTACCATGGGTGAACCTCTACCAAGTTTGACCTCTTCTACTCATCTGTTACCTGTTCAAAACAAATCAAAATTCTAACTACTCGCCCATCTCGTTTTTTCTGGAATTTTGAGTGTACATGTATTATATAATCTACTTAAGTTGGATGACTCAAGGTCAGTCAGGTGAGCGATATAGGGTCAACTTGGCCCTCTTGTTTTAATAAATATTGTTGAAAAATAATGTACCTTATGCTACATGTAAAAGGCAATTAGGGTTCTATTTACCTTTAATGTTAATGTCCTAGTAGAACTTAGTTATTTTAAAAAAATATTCTTTGAAACAATATGGTTCTATTTAGACCTGATATGTTTGGTGGATAATGTATATTTATATTTTTGGACCATATTTTTATAGATTATGTTCTGATATGACCATACGTTTTGTGGATACTGTATATGTATATGTAGTATGACCATATCTCTGGTAAATTTTGTTCTACATGTATTAAGATGGCAACAGGTATTTTGTTATCAGGACAGTTGCTTGCACTTTTGGGAATGGGGTCGGGGTCCTGATTTTGGGAAAATTAACATTATTTTTTAAAAATTGGGAAGGTTACATAGCACAGGTTCCTTCTGTATGCTTAACACTATCTGTATAATGTATATTTATGTATAAAAAAAGGTCATGTTCTTGTAGAAGACTACATCAAAATCATAATATAAAATCTCCAAACTTTTCCTAAAAAAATTTCTTTTGTATTTTCTGTATTTTGAAAATGAGAATTTTGTAATTTTGGATTAGGAAAAAAATATACTATTTGCCAATGGAAATGGGGCAGAATAATGGCCGGAAAATGGGTAAACAAGAACTCTGGTTAAATAATGTGTTGTTTATATCATCATGCACAATTAGTCAGCTCTTGATTTCACCACAGGAGAATAATGTTTACCGGTCCTGAGGAACCGAGGAAGAAAGTGGGGAAGAAGGGGAAAAAGAAGAAGGATGATGATAGTGTTGACTCGCCGCGACCTCCGGGAATGCCTCCTGCATTCCCTTCCACAGATGTAAGTCATTCATGTTCAACTAAATTAGTATAACTTTTTTACATTACAAAGGATTCAGTGCACCCACTCAGTAAAGTCACTTTAATTGGTGAACAAAAAACATAAACACACATCCTTTTGTCTATTGGTCTATCAGTAATTTACCGGTTCATTGAAGTCAGTGTCTGCGTTATTGTCGAAGATTTCACACAGTTATTGCTTCTTGTCTTTATCAAAAAGGGATATCATGGAAAATTTATAGGATCCATTCATCCCAGCCAGGTCCTAGGAGTGACTTGCTTGATATTTAGTACAAACGTGACTCTTGCAGGACTGGGTGATATAATGCTTTAATTTGTTTATACATGTAATAATACATGTAATAATGTCTCAAACAAACACCGTTGTTATATATCTAAGGCTATTATATATTAATTGCTAGATTATCATCAAAATTTTTTTTAAAAAGTGTGAGAGGGCGGTGGGGGGGGGGGGGATTTTTTTTTTTTATGAAAATAAAAAAAAGATACAGGCTGCATGAAAATAAGTGGGCGGGCAGGAATGATAGTCTAGCAGTTAATTTATTATGGCCTGAATGAATGTAGTGATGCTTTAACACAATGCAACACAGTGGATCTGTTCATTTTCATTGTGGAAATTTCGTTTCTGCTAATTTATATCAGCACAATTGCAAAGCAAGCCCAAAACTTTTGTGAATTTTTTCAAGTCCATTTCCTGTGGATAGAACCAGTTCTAGGTGATGCTGTTGAACCTGGTATATTGAACATGGGATTTTTGGTCTGTTTGTGCTGTCAGTCCACCACACCACTGCCTCAAAGAGAAATCTCACACAATTAATACCTTGAACTAAATAAAGATAATAGAGTTCAACATCTATTTGATTATTAGGTCAAATTACAGGCAGTTGAATGTTCTGTAAGTTAGATATAACGTGACAGTATGTTTTGTTCTACAGATGCGTAAACGAATGACAGAAGATCCGGAATACCTGAAATGTACTGGTGGAACCCTGCATGAGTACCAGCTGGAAGGACTCAACTGGCTGCGATATTCGTGGGCAAACGGAACAGACACCATACTCGCCGATGAAATGGGTCTTGGAAAAACCATTCAGACTATCGCATTCTTATCCTCGCTCTACAATGAGGTAAGGCCATCCTTAAAAAATGTTTGATGTGCTCTGACCCAATTCTTTCATGAGGGTGGGTAGGTAGGTAGTTTTTTGTCCCCTACTGGTTTCCCCATAGACTTAAGACCATAGATTTATCCGGCTGAAATTTTGCATGTGGATAGAAGGCAATAAAGCCATAATGCAGGTTTGCAGGTATGGTTGCTATAGCAACAAAATTCTTAAAATTACAGATACAACATGGATCCTGTGGTTAACAAATAGTATCCAAGCTACATTTGTGAAACTTGTGAATGGAAGGCAATAAGGAGATGCATGTTATTAAGGAAATGTTATTTTTTCAGACGAATAAAAATTGTGGTTGCTATAGCAACAAAATAGGTAAACTTACAGAAACACCCTGGATCCTATGTTAATGCAAAATGTATCCAAGTTCATTTGTAAAACTTGTCATTTGGATAGAGGACACTAATGAGACTGTGCATATCATTTCATTACCTTTTAAGTCTGGCAAAAATTGTGGTTACAATGGCAACAAAATTGGTAAACCGGTAGGGGACTTCTCTATTTCTCTTCAGTAATCATAAAAAAATCAACACATTGAAAAAAGTTTCGATAACTGCAATTGGAGTTGGTAGGTAGGAGGAGCACAGTGAACAAATATGCTGACGTTCGGGATAATCTTGATATTAATATTCTCACTGAATCGTTAAGAGATTAAATAATACTAGTTTTATTGATTTTCAAATGTTGCATTTTTTTCCTCAGACAGAAAAGAGAAGAATTTTGAACAAGTTTTTCATGTGTGTTATGAACCATCTCTGGGAATTTAAAAGGAGTTCCGTAAAATCCAAGCCATCCTTAAAACAATATTTGTTTGCTGTGCTCAGGTCCAGTATTTTTCATGTGTGTAGGTAGGTAGCTAATTTTTTGGGGGGCCAAGTTTTGATTTTGCATAGTGATTTAAAGAAAAATGGACAGATATCATGAAAAAAAAAAACGCTTAGAAATTCAATAAAAAAGTTCATGTAGCTGCAATTTTGAGTGAGTAGGTAGGAAGGAGCACAGCAAACAATTTATTTTTAAGGATGGCCCAGCTGGAAGAAATTGTCACTTTCAAGCTAAATAATATAGTACGAAATATTTTGTACGAATGGTGATCTACAAATTACAGATTCAAAAGAATTATAATATTATCTATGCTTTGTAAAAAACATTATAATAAAAAAGCCAAAAATTGTGATGCCTGTCAGGCATTTAGCTGTGAAAAATGCCGCAATCACCACAGCATTTAACCAAACTTGTATTTGGTGTAAAACTGAACGGACAATCAGAATATACAAGTATATGAGGTAGTTATACATGTAGAGAATAGCTCTGCTATTGTAAAGAGGGACATAGGAATGTTGGAGCTAAGGCCATTATAAATTAATTGCTAGATTATCATCCAAATTTTTCTTAAAATTGGGGAGGGCTGGAGGATTTTATTTTTTATTTTATTTTTTAAAATTTTTGATTGTGATTTTTTTTTTTGTGAATTTTTTTTTTTATGAAAATAAAATGGTTGGGGCAGCATGAAAATTAGAGGATGGGTGGGGATGATAATCTAGCAATAAATCTATTATGGCTCAATTGAGATTTTACAGTAGCAGGTGTTTGTAGGCAAGCTGACGGATATTGTCATTTGTTTTGCAGGGTCACAGTAAGGGTCCCTTCCTTGTGAGTGCCCCATTGTCCACTATTATTAATTGGGAACGAGAGTTTGAATTCTGGGCTCCCAATCTATATGTTGTCACATACACGGGCGACAAAGACTGCCGAGCGATGATCAGGTAATGGATACAGTATTTCTGATTAATTGATAAAGTACTACATCATGATACATGTACAAACTAACTTGTATATTAATAAAGACTGAACGATTACTGTTTACAATATTCATCACAATAAAAATTCAGCAACTGAATCCAAATTTAATGTAAATGTAAATTGACCTCCATTGATGCAGTCACTTAATTGACTATTGAATAATAATAATAATAATAATATTAATGATATGATGATAATAATAGTAATAATAATATTAATATCTTTATTTATAGAAAGTAATGCATTATGAGATAATACTATTGAAATCAAATCTCATTTATTAGGTTACAGTCAAACCTGTCTTAAGCATTCAGTCAAGGGAATGAGCAAAAAATGGCCTTTTAACCCTTTACTTCATATAGACGCCTTTGGACACCTCCAATATAGACGCCTTTGGGCACTTAATATAGAAAGCTTTTGAATTATTGGGTGAATTATGTTTATATTAACTGACAAAGTGGAAAACAGTGCAGGAAGTGTTCAGATTGCTCGTTACGAAGTGTTCAGATTGCTCGTTATGAGTAATCTGAACTCTTCCTGCACTGTTTTCAAAGGCCTGTGATTGGTGCGTGAAAACGCGTTTCTATGGAGTAAAGGGTTAGGACAGGTTATTGCTTAATACGGGTAAATTTGCTATGAAAGCTGCTTAAGACAAGTGGCCGCTTGATAGTGGTGACTGCTTAGACAGGTTTGACGTATTGGAGAAATTAATTTCTATATTGACATTTAAAT
The DNA here is from genome assembly GCA_029582155.1 of Panopea generosa. Classification (NCBI taxonomy): domain Eukaryota; kingdom Metazoa; phylum Mollusca; class Bivalvia; order Adapedonta; family Hiatellidae; genus Panopea; species Panopea generosa. The sequence goes on along the minus strand of CM055910.1, from coordinate 42,506,034 downwards.
GAGTCAGTATTTGAAAGATGTGTCATATAAACTGATATAGCATTCTATATTAGTGTACTGTTATAATTAAAGCTATTTACCGTATATCGTCGGCCATAAGTCGAATTTTTCAGACTCCAAAATCACTCTCTGAATCCCTACTCGACTTATGGCCCCGTCCTAGTCCCGAGTGATGATTTTTTTTACCAACAGTCAGCTCCTACTGAAGTTTTGAACATCGAATTTCAGTTTCAGCAACAGTCTATATGAACAATGACACCAAAGTGCAGAATTGAATTACACTCTTGTCAATCAACTATGCATCTCGCAAACACAAAGGATGATTACGTCATACGTGGAAAGTTACTTTGTTCATGGAAAACTCTGATTGACAGTTGAAAAAAATGATCGGTTTCAATTAGACGCTTGATGTTTTAACTCTATGCAAGGGAAACCTTGATCTTGGTCAGCTGAACGATTGCATTGCCTAGCAACCTATACAATGTTGGCACGGGTTGTAAACATATATGCCGAAAATTGCCTTGGGATATTTGGGTCAGAAGTAACCGATTATTGCAATTTGCATTCCCACATGTGGTGACACTTATCCACGGATTACAGAATATACCAAATATTCAACAGAAGACTGCATTTGTTTGTCGGCTGCATATTTGCCGTTGATTCGATAACGGTACATGAACGTATACTGGCGTAAGGTCAGTTGTGAGTGCAGGCAATCGCTACTGTAGGAATTTTAATATTTAGGTGACCCAAATCTCACCCACTTCCTTTTCGAAAATTCTGGGTCGACTTAAGGAAGGGTCAATGCAAAAAACTGAGATCTGAAGGTCAAAAGTCCCCTCGACTTATGGCCCGACTCGCCTTATGGCCGACGATATACGGTTCTTAATATTTGGTGCAAGCTTCTTGAGAAACGAGATCTTTTCTATCTTTTTTATCAATAAATCATAAGCTATATGATGTCTTATTTTAAAATGTCTAAAGGTTTGATAGATAGTGTGGTGCTATATTATAAGGTACCATATGAAATAAACATGTAAACCGTACCAGTAACTGAACGCAGCTCTGTTATTAAGTTGTAGTAAATAAGCTTCATTTCTTACAGAGAGCACGAGTTTTCATTTGAAGAAGGAGCAATCCGTGGTGGTACAAAGTCGTGGAAGATGAAGCAGGGTTGTCAAGTCAAGTTTCACGTGCTTCTAACCTCGTACGAGCTCATCAGTATAGACACGGCCACCCTGGGCTCAATAGACTGGGGCGTGTTGGTAGTTGACGAGGCTCACAGATTAAAAAACAACCAGTCAAAGGTGAGGAAGAAAAATTTGTTACTTACGTTTTATGCTTTTTGAAAAATGATTGCCTCTCTCAATGAACTATTTTGTATATTTTCACTTCATAAGCGAACGCCAAAGGTGGCATGCTCACTCATTGAAATAAAATGTTATTTGGAGTGGTTCTGTAGTGAAGAGATGGCTGGCCACTCACTTTGGAGGTTGTGGTTTGGTACCCTGCTTGACCAAATTGCCTTTAAGAGAACTTAGTGTTGGTTAGTTTAGTTTAAACATATTTTATTCACAAATAGTATACAATTACATTGAAAATATCACATATAAGTTAACACATGTGTATACAATTATGAAAGGGATTCAGAAGAAAGCTTACAGCTTTGTGAATCTGTCTCCCAAAATCAATCTATTAAATATGTGACAGTATTACAATTATATATGTATATATCAATGAATGATAGTATAAGGATCTGTAGATGTTCTTACATATTATATATAGAAATATAAATTTCTTAATACAATAGTGTTGGTTCTACCCAGGAAGCAATGAGAGTGGTACATAATAAACTACATATATGAGATTACTTCACAATTATACTAAAATAATCTAAACGATATTTCACTGAAACAAGTATTCAACACATATTTTGCTGTATGAATCTTAGCTCTTGCCTTGAAACTCATGTCAGTTATACCAGATACAAACAGTGAAGCTTCATGTCAGATATACCAGATACAAACAGTGTAGACTTGGACTCATGTCAGGTATACCAGATACAAACAGTGTAGACTTGGACTCATGTCAGGTATACCAGATACAAACAGTGTAGACTTGGACTCATGTCAGGTATACCAGATACAGTGTAGACTTAGACTCATGTCAGGTATACCAGATACAAACAGTGTAGACTTGGACTCATGTCAGGTATACCAGATACAGTATAGACTAAGACTCATGTCAGGTATACCAGATACAAACGGTGTAGACTTGGACTCATGTCAGGTATAAGGTATACCAGATACAGTGTAGACTTAGACTCATGTCAGGTATACCAGATATAAACAGTGTAGACTTAGACCAAACTCTGAGTAACTTATAGTCTCTTACAGTTTATGTTGTAGATTCAGACAATTTAACATGGTCCAAAGTTGAGACATCAGTGTCGTCAGCGACGTCTGTAGACACCCAGGTTAAACTTTTGTGTTTAAGTTTCTGATATCTATGCAACCACTCATTGGATGTGAATGAAACTTAGCATGTGTGTTCACCATCATCAGTGGAACACATGACGACAAGAACCATAACTCGTGGTTGCATTTTGGCACATTTATGGCACTTTTTGGACTTAGAACACCGAGGGGCGAGCTTTGTTGTCTTCTGACAACTCTTGTTTTAATTTTTAATGTAGGGGCAGCATGAAAATTAGGGGCGGGCAGGGATAATAATCAAGTAATTACTTTGTTTTGGCCTTATACTGAGCATTGGGTCCTTGCTAAAATAATGATTTGAATCTTTTAAGTGTAGACTTTTAAAGCTAATAATGGATATAAAGGGGATTTAGTTACATATCTCTTTCTTTATGTTAGGACATATTGTGTTTTTCTCTATTCCAGTTTTTCCGTATCCTGAGTAACTATCATATAGGATATAAACTTCTGCTGACTGGTACCCCCGTTACAAAACAATCTCGAAGAACTGTTCCATCTGCTCAATTTTATGTCACCAGAAAACTTCAAGTGAGGCATTTTTATTTTTCTTATATCAAGCTTTCTTGTTAAAAAGTCTTACATTGCAAGATACTTTTACGTTGTATTCTATTGTTCATTTTTAGCTTTTTTGGGAACTAAAATTCAAACCCATTCCCAATGCTAAATTGAAAAAAAATCCCAACATCAACCACCAGCCTGCAAGGAATAATTTTTAATGGACCATTTTTTTTGTGTCGTTAATCAGATTTTCATTTTTTCAATGGGCCATTTCTTAATAATCATATAAATAATTTCCTAATATCAATGGAGTATGCCGCGGTTTCCTAATCAATGCCCCCTCTTCCCCAACTCCTGTTCTAAATTCAGCGGTTTGTAAAAGCATATCTTGTCCGTTTAGCAGAGTTTTCATTTTCATGTTGACAAATATTTTGGTCATGACAACAAAATTATTTGGTTTCATTGTCTTCTTTCAGCAATCTCACTATATTCCAAAATGAATTTGCGGACATTTCCAAGGACGATCAAGTCCGTAAACTACACGACATGTTGGGACCTCATTTACTGCGTCGTCTCAAAGCTGACGTGCTAAAGGGAATGCCCAGTAAGAGCGAGTTCATTGTCCGAGTGGAACTTAGTCCGTTGCAGAAGTAAGTCGGCATTTTCTTGTTTGTTTCTACTGTTTACTGTTATTCTGTTTAAGGCCATAATAAATTAATTTCTAATTTTCATCCCCTCCCAAATATGGTTGATAATCTAGCAATTAATTTTGAATGGCCTAATTTACTTGCAATGTAACTAGTATGCCAACATTTGTAATACGTATCAAGATGATAAAACTGTGAATGCCACGGTTGAAAGTGTTTAATCTTTGTTTTGTAGATATTTGATTTAACAGAACATGTTTTTAAGATTTTTTCATTTCATTTTAATTATTTATGAAGATTTTCAGCAGTAGGGTATTTTCATTAACCCGCCATTTGAAGATTAGCATTGAGTGTTACCCCTGTCTGTCTGTACATCTTGGGGTTATATTAGTTTCCGATTAATAAATTCTGAAAGTTTCTTTATGTTTGAATAATATTAGATTTTTAACTGCATAATTATAAAATACAGGTCAAGTTTGATGTTTGTCAAGGTCGAACAAATTTTAATGCCAGTTATGGCCACTTTTTAACTGAATTTATTGTAAAATAATGTATTCCGATCAATAAATTTTGAAAGGGTCTACGCATTGAATTATATCTGGTGTGTAGCTGTATGATTTTAAGATACACCTGGAAAGTTCAGTTATATGAAAAATTAATTTACTAACATCTAGTGGGGGCATCCATGTCCCTGCTGACACGTTTTAGTTGTAAACATATCAATAAAAAGTAAAAAAAAGAATATGAAGAAAGGGTCCACCTTGGCTGAGTGGTCTACGGCACCGTCCCAAGATCACTGCTAAGGTTATAGGTTAGAGTGCCACTCGCTAAAAAAAGATTTATGTGAGAAAGTTTGTCAGTTACTTGTGAAAGGATGCTGGTTCTTCTAAGATTCATTCTGAGGTCTTCCTCCAGAAATAAAACTGTATACGCCATATTTAACCTGAAAGTGTGTTGAAAATTGTGTTAAATCCCATTGAAAAAAAAAAAAAATCTGAATAATGTCTGCAATGTTGTCAAACGATAAAATGAAAAAGTGTGTAATTATGTTTTAATACTAAAATGTTATATTTACTTTTCTGTCTACAGGAAATATTACAAGATACATCTTGACACGTAACTTTAGTGCCCTGAACGCCCACGGTGGCAGTCAGGTGTCCTTGCTCAATATCATGATGGATCTCAAGAAGTGTTGCAACCATCCGTACCTCTTCCCCACAGCTCAACAGGTAAACATGCATCAGGATTTATATTTACTTATGTGAATGTTTATATTATTACAGGATCCCTCCGTGGGTAAAGAGGTGTCAGGTGCTGCCGTAGTGTGACCTCAATCCAAAACTTTGTGTCAGGAAGTGTTGAACATGCTACATGCATTTTTAAATATTACCTGATCATTTCATCAGTTCAAAAGAAAGAAAAAATAATATATTTAAAACAGGAAGTAAATAAAGAAGTGAAACGTGACATTTGTTTTTTGTTTATATTTGATCGAGATTAAATGCGTGATTTCTGTTACAGGAAGCTCCCAGATTGCCAAACAATGCATACGAAGGAACAGCTTTGACGAAGGCTTCTGGTAAATTGATTCTGCTGCAGAAGATGCCTGAGAAATTGAAAAATGATGGCCATAGGGTTCTCATCTTTTCCAGGTAACTTTTAGCTCAACTATTCAAAGAAAAAGGATGGCAATTATACTCTGACACTAGAGTGTCACGTCTCACCTTGGTTAAAGTTTTGCTTGCAAGGTTATATCTCGGTAACCATTGCATGTGTTGTATTGAAACTTCACACAAGACTTCCCAGTTATAAAACTTACTACAATGACCAAGTAATATAACTCTTGCTTGAATATGATGGTCTTTGATTTTCTTCTGGTTAAAGTTTTGAGTGCAAGTACCATTAAGTCCATATCTTACAAACATATTTGATTGAAATGGTATGTAGGGCTAAATTTGCAGTTTTAAATCAAAGTGGGATAACTCTTACTAAATAATTTTTTTTAAAATTATGGCTCTTGTTTTTCTTAGAAATATGGTTAAAGTTTATATCTCGGCAGTCACTGTATGTTTTGGATTGAAACTTCATACAAGATTTTGAAGTTGTAAGACCTGCTTGATTTTGTAAGTGAGATAACTCTTGTTTGCTCGGATTGGTCATCAGTCTTAATCAATGTTTATACATTTTTGAAAAATGATTCGAATAGTCGAGCACACTATCTTATGGGTGCTCATGTTTGTAATGGTACTGAACCCATGTTCACCAATAATTTGTCCTGAGACTCGAGATTCAAGACTCAAAATATTCATATATAGAGTAAATATATAATATCAATTAAACAGGAAGATTACGTTGTATTTGATAAGAACAATCAGAAAAAAAATGTACATACAAAGCATGGTAACAGCATACTACCAAAGCGATATAACAAAGATGATATAGAATTATAACAATAGGTATAGGCCATAAAATGCATATGAATTCCAAGGATAACACAAAAAGAAATGATGGCTAACAGAGCTTTGAAATCTCAGCCAAAGGAGATTGACATTTGCTATATTATTTGTACAGATGACCAAGATGTTGGACGTTCTAGAAGATTTCTTGGAACATGAAGCCTATAGATACGAGCGTATAGACGGAGGAATCACAGGGGCTATGAGGCAAGATGCCATTGACAGGTTTAATGGTAAGAATGTATAGAAAGTTATATTTTGGTAGTTTTCTTATCTTTACATAAGGCCATAAAAAATTAATTGCTAGAATATCATGCCCACCCACCCCCTAATTCTCATGCCGCCCAACACTTTTTATTTTCATAAATAAAAATTATATATATTTTAAAAAAAAAATAAAAAAAATAATCAAAATTGTGAAATAAGTTCTTTCAACTTAGACAAATCATGCTTGAAGTCTCCCTTGGTAGAACCAGTACAAAGCATATGCAGAAAAGGAGTCTTGCTCAAGGACATCACACATA